>CM029791.1:20182175-21382175 GCA_017562165.1 Ectropis grisescens
CCCGCGCGCGGGATGAAACCGCGACGGGTGATGAATGTATTAAAAAACTCACGCGACCGCTGATTTTCGCGGTTTCGCAGCCGCCGCGGTGAGCTTTCGCCTTGTCTTAAATAGTAGGTTACTAATGTTACATAATACGTCGTGTATAGCCAGAAATAACATTGACTGGCCTCGTGGTTTAGTGGGTAATAACTGCCTGCGGGTTCGATTCTCTCCACCAGTGCAAATATTTGTGTGATGAATTCAAATATTTGTACTGTGTCTGAGTGTTTCTATGGATAATAAGTATGTAGTTATTTACAACAACGAGTAAAGTATTATATCAGCCATTTGGCCGACGTATTACAAGCTTTGCTTGGGTTGGGGTCAGATAGTGCTGTGTGAGTCGTCACCACTATTTATATTTATTTGATACATATAATTATGCTATTAAGCATGTCCAGGGCGCAGGAATCACAAGATTTCACCCACCCGAAAGCAACTAACGCAAAACGCTGCGCACGCTGTTTCTCCACTGTCGGGAAATAGATAGTAGTTTTTGTTTGAGATGGTGTCTGCAAGTACGTTCAAGACGCTAAACTTTCCAGCCAGTCTTTTTAACGTCACTAAACACACCCATACCGTTACTTCTTCCTTTAACTCATCCGAAATATGGTCTAATTTGTTTTTTTTTGTGATTCCAGCGTACATCACATACACCTGCTACCCTCGGCGTCACTGCTGGCGCCCACAGACTCTGGTCCCATCGAGCCTATAAAGCTAGAACACCTCTTCAGATCATCCTCATGATATTCCTGAGCATGGCAAACCAGAATGCAATGCAATGGGTCAAGGACCAGACTTCACCATAAGTACACAGATACTAATGCTGACCCAAATAACATAAACGTGGACTATTCTTCTCTCACATTGGTTTTACGGTCATGGAGAGCACCCAGATGTTGTAGAGAAGGAAAACATATTAACTTGACGGACTTGTACAGAATCCAGTCTTGATGTTTCAACGCAAGTAAGTTTTATTTTTCTATAAAGCTAGCCAGTATTTTAAAACGGCAAAAAACCAGTCTTGTTGACAGATGTGAAGCAATTTTACAACCACTGCACCTACTCATCAATATCAGCCTCATCAACTGCAACTATGCACTAGTATTACTCTATATTCATATGTTACTTACTAGTAATTTTCTAAATGTTCTTATACTTATGCTAAGGTTTCTGTGACTGTCTGTATACAAGGTTTATCTTAGGTAGGTTTTTTGTACCTATTTTTCGAAACATGATAGGTGTCTAAGCTGTTGAAATATTTATGGATTACGTATATTATTGTATAGTATAGTAGTGTGTGCTGTAGATATAATAGCGGATTTATTAAGGAGGAGAATTAATCAAAACTAAGATGGCCTCATAAAACAAAACCAGTTTTAGCTTATTTTAATCAAGTAACAGGAAACATGATTGCAAGCGTTAGAAAATTAAAATTGTCTGTTATAACACACAAAAAGGCCATAAATCACAAAATTTTTATTTTGCAAATTTGAAGTTACAATGAAAACATTTCATGGAATTAATTGCGATTTAAATGACTTTTAAAAACCTCTAGAACCATAGGATATGTAAGTACAAAAAATCTACACTTTTTGGTTCGTGACAATGAATGGGGTTTTCAAATTTAATCCTACAACACCAGTGATCAAATAAGTATGAGAATAGATCTCCCAAAAATGTAGTAGCAAATAATATTACTATACCAACTCATACACACTAACAAACCCAGAAAAGTTCTACATTTGACAAAAAAATTCACAACCAATTTTAATTTAATGGAATCATGAACAATAATATAACGCACTGGACATAGTCATAGTGTACAATTAAAAACTTTGAATGTTTGGATTTAGGTATGGGTGTTTGTTTCTTTTTGTACCTTGAATCTGTCGAAGTCATGTGACATCCACCAACCAGCACTAGGCCTTGTTGGATTATGGCCGTGACTCTCTTATTGAAGGTCCCAAATCTATGATAGGAACATTTAGTGGGATGTTTATGGTTTATGTTGTGGAAGAAGTATTCCTGGCAAATGTTTCGGTACCTATGTCTAAATGTGTGGTGTAAATCTAAAATCTCAGTGTCTTTAAGTCGAGAGTGAATAGGGTTTTCTAGGTTTTCTAGTTTTTTGTACGTCTCGTTAGAAATTAGGGGATGGGAGAATTTTGATATTCAAGATCTCTATCTCTCCTAATTTGGTCTTCAAAGTTCGCATTCGAGAGGTTAAAAACTCATTTTATAAAACGAACACATTTTAAATTGCGTAAGGCAGATTAAGAGTAAAGTCGTGAAGCAGAGTGTATATGTTTTGTGATATTTATACCCACGTTATAAAAAGATAACACCAATTAATAGTGTCCCGTTATTATTAGAAAATTGACAAAAGTAAAAATAAAACATAAAAATTAACCTTTTTATGTCTAGACTGTCGAAGTCATTTTGAGAAAAAAATATAAATGTTATTACAATTAGGTATCAAAGATGATATTAACAATACATTTGTTTTATCGTATTTTATTTTACAATGTTACGTGACCTCGGCTGCGACAAATGTATGTTATTATTTTTAAGATAGATTCAGGACGGGATGGTGTCTGATGGCAAGCAAGACCTATCCATCCATTTTTTTTTTGAAGTGAAACTTCTTATGCGACTTCCAACAAGGTACCGCTGAACGTTTAACACTACTATAGAGGTGGTATGAAAGCACTGTTGCGCACTATTATTTTATAAAGAGCGATAAGGGAGCAAGATGTAAGCAACGTGCTTGCTTCCACAGTGTCACACAGGTATTAGGTAACATATACTGAATGTTAAATCTATCTTATACCAGTAAACGAACAATTATCGTACAAATGTTTACGAGTATAATGTCGAATCTCGGAAATGTCTAAAAGGATTTTCATGAAAATTTGTTTCGGGAGAGGTAAATTGATCTAACGAGGTTTCAATTTCAGACCTGTCAAATACATATATATTCGAATAATATAATAAACAAATAACTAAATATTCGTTTTTTAATTTGGATGTACATAATGACTAATTATATATTACTTATTTAAGTAAGAATTTGGTAGGCTTAAGTATCAATCTAGTGATCATACCTAATTTAAAAAAAAACATAAATGTACGTGTTAATTTATGTCATAACCAGACACTCCAAAAAGTGTCTTACGTTTTTATGAACTAACAACGTTTTGCAATTGCAGGCCATTGCGCCTGATATTAAACGACGATGCAGTCCAAAATCGACCATGCTTAGAAAAAACCCGATTCACTCCTGATTTGAGGGCTCCAAAATAGTAACTCATTCAGGAAACCCCACCAGGCTTCGCATTACACATACAAGACGTTCTTATCACAAAAGTGGATTTAATCCTCTTCGTCCAAGTCTATAAATATGCATACAATATGTAAATCTATTAATTGAACACTGTAAATGTCAAAGCCTATAATGTCATAATGTCTTAGCTAATGTCCTAGCGACCGCTAATTATTATAATATTTTATAATGTCATCATTAAGTACCTCTATCAAATTTCCATCCAAATGATTTTGAACTTTCCAAAGTTTAGGTTTTATTAATTACCTTTATTTTTCATTTTTGTCGTGACATTTACGAACTTAATGAGGTCCATTTTGCTTTACATTTGAAAACACTTAAATAGTAACAATTAAAAAAAGTAATAGTGTCATATTTGTATTTTAAAAGATATAACTTGGTATAAAACAAACATTTTTGATATCATGACAGACCTCGTGTCTTAGTCGGTAGTAAGCGTGGCCGCTATCACAGAGGTTGTGGGTTGGATTCCCATTTATGTGATGATATTACATATGCCAGTTTAACCTAGTATTGAAGCTATTATTACACACGCGTAATAAATCTGTAGTTTTTGTTACATACAGTACAACTTTATCTTTTTTTTTTCCTTTAAAATGTCGTCCTGAAATTAAATTTAAATTCTTAACCTATTTAACCTACTTAAGGCAGATTTTTTTTCTTGGTATCTAGATCCTAATACAATTTGTAAAGTACACAATTCTAACTCGTGTGAGTTCAATGTCCCCTTGAGATACTGATTGAATATGATTTGCAATTAACATATCTTTTTTTTTCAGGTATAATTTTCTCCTCGCTGCGTCCACCTGCTTCATTTTACCGTTTTTCATTCCGATCATCTTTTGGGGCGAAACCATCATCAACTCCTGGCATTCTGTCATCATGAGATACACGATCAACCTTCACGCTTTTTCTTAGTCAACAGCGCTGCCCATTACTTCGGCACGAAGGACTATGATAAGTCTATCAGCGCCACAGAAGATAGCACAGTTTCTATTGCAACGTTTGGCGAAGGCTTCCATAATTACCATCACGTTTTCCCCAGCGATTACAGAAACTCGGAGCTTGGAAATAACTTTTACAACTACACTACGATGTTCATTGAAATTTTTGCGTGGATGGGATTAGCATATGATTTGAAAACTGTTAGGAAAAGTGTTGTTTTGAAGAGATGTCTGACTACTGGACAAAATTGAATAATTAAAATGATGACTAGGTCAAAAATATACCATTCTGATTAATCCTTCAGATAGATTATAGAACAAAATGAGACACGTATTTTTTGTTTTATCAAATTAATAAAGATCGAGAAAAATATACATCGTCAAATTTCCGGAACTTGAACTTGTCTTCAATAAAAATCAGAATGAAGTCACTCGAAACTCATTATCATATAAATATCTTACTCACTTTTTGTTTGTGAAACAAAAAAAAACGTGTACGTTAGTTGTTAATAATCTAAATGATGGACTAATTTGTTTTTTTAGTCATCATGCTTTTTTAATTTAATTTAATAAGTTTCGCTGAGATATTGTGCATTGGATAACCGGTAGAAAACATCTGACACAAAGAACTACATTTTTCCTTTGTTTTTTTTTCATGTATTTACATTTTGGTTTCTAGTTAAACTATAATAAGATATCTCATTGTCATATAAAATCCATTGACATAAATATTTATTAGATTGTAATATACTCATTGTCATGTAAAAAGATTTACATTATATATAAATATTTTGTACCAAAAAAAACTTTGTACCCTTCATAAAAATCTATTTTCATTATGAAGAAAAAGTGTAGATTTTTTCAACTATGTATATTGTATATATTTCACACAAGTTTTAATTTTATTTATTGTTTAAGACTGTGCTCAATTTGAGAATTGATGAATACCTGCTATTGCTTTGTAGTCACGTTTCGGCCAATTGGCAACCTCAACTAGTTTTATTTAATATTTAAATGTCGTATTTTTAATTCGAAATCCAAATATTAGCAATCCATACTCATTATCACTTACTTTTTAAACTTACGGATCAATTATATTATTTTATAGTTACGTATATTAAGACTTTCGGATCAGATCAGAGCGAGGGTCTTATTGATGCTACTATAAAGGGCAACCTAAATTAAGTCGGCAACCAGTTGGTTTGTTGGTTTTCTCCAAGATTCTTCTTGCATCTTGAAAAAGGCCAACTTAAATATAATAATATTTTTGATTCTGTCTGTTGATTAATCTGTATTTCAATGAAATGTGCCTGAAGCGAAAGCAATAAATTATATGTCTTACTTATATTATAAATCATGAAAGTGTGTATATAATGTACCTAAGCATGTTTAAAGCTCTTTCAAGCTAAAATTACTAAACACATCTGGATGAAATTGATTAAAAGTAGAGAAGAGCAGCTACATGTTTTATTTTCAGATAATAACGAGATCGGGAACTAATTTATAACGTGGCATGCAACTAAAATGCTTATCTCTTGAATATCAAAGATAATATCAGTTTAGCATCACGGAATATCAGAAGAGTCGACAACCACTGATATATTTGTTAACGATCCTTTAAATAAACCTGTAATCTATGGCTTTGATATTCTTCTTCCTTTGGTTTCAAGTAAAAATAATGAAAGAACAATATCAAAGGCAATTAAGCAGCTGGTGGTATTATTTAACTTGGAAGAGTTCTTTGGATGTGTTTGTATTTTTTGGTAATGCATTATCTACATAGCATAACATCGATATGGCGGTGGAGCAGAGGAGCAAGATGTTGCGTGTAAAGGCGGCAGGTCGCGCCATGAACACAACACGAGACCGAGACAGGAGACCGAGACCAGGAGACCGCGACAGGCACTTGACGTTATATCCTTGTATGAGCCAGTTCGCTCCGCGACCGAGACCAGAGAACGGGCTTTTAAAAATGGCACCTGTATATCCTAAATATTTTTAAATTTTAATGCATAGTCCGTTTCAAAGCTAAATAAACTAAAATTAATCAATAAAATAATATAATCAAGTATGTACCTAAAATTCTCGTTCTCCGGTTGCGGTCGCGGCGTGAACTGGCACCCATACAAAGCTATATTGTCAAGTGCCACGAGACGAAACTAAGACAAGAGACCGAGACCGAGACCGAGACAGACACTTAACATTATTTGCTTGTATGGGGAGCCAGTTCGCGCCGCGACCGAAACCGAAAGACTGCCCTTTTTAAACAATAGGGCGTGTAAATCATAAATATTTTAATTTTACTGCATAGTCAGTTTAAAACTGAGGTTAGGAACAAAACTATAATAGAAAAAGAAAATATACTCATGTATGTACCTAAAATTCAAGTGTCTCGGTCTCCTGCCGCGGTTTGCAGCGTAAACTGGCACTCATACAAAACTATAGTGCCAAGTGCCTGTTGCGGTCTCCAGTCTTGGTCTCCTGTCTCGGTCTTTGTCGCGATCGTGGCGCAAACCGCGCCTTTTAGACGCTTTGTGGATGGGTGAAATCTTGTGAGTTCCGTCATCGACATGCGTTATAGCGGAATATCAGTAGGTATATAAGGTAGATGTAGTATTGTGCAACATTAGTGCTTTACTTATTACTTCATTACTTTCTTACCTATGTCGGTAGTTCCTATGACTACACATATATTATATTGATATACATCAACAAAATTCCTGTTCATTACTCAATAAAGCGAAAAAATAAATAAATTTAAGGATCAATTATAGTAACATTATAAATTTAATTATACATACGTTAGATTTAATCAGTCACCTGCATTTCATAATTTATTTTTTATTTATATATATTTTATGTGCATCCTTAGACATAATTATTATTCTGTATTTAGTAGTCGTGTATAATCTTCGTTTAATATGGCAAGGAACTCTACTTATGTATTGTCGACAACGACTTTGCTATTTTTTTTAAATAATTGGGATGATAACAGGGCTTAAAAAAGAAACTATTCTAATAAGTATGTCAGATAGGTAATGGTAAAATATAGAACATGTTTTTTTTTGTATTGTCAATCAATTAAAAACTGAGACATAAATCATCAAACTTCCGGTTGTGACGTCCGAGTGTAGTGACGTCACGTCTACATAAAATCGTATATAGACACGACGTCACTTAAAGCTTCTAAGCACTAAATTGTCTTAGTATTCCGGTTTGAAGGGCAATGTTTTCAGAGAAATTACAGGGCTTAGAGATATAATATCTTAGATCTCTGGGTGACGAGCGCAGTGCAGTGCTAGGTAATGATTTGGACTCCTAATGTTCCAATAGCTGCGTGTCACTGTGCTGTTATGTGGCAGGCATGTTGCTTACCACCAGGCATATGTTCTGCTCGTCTCGTCACTTTTTATTAAAAAAAAAGTAAGTTTTTGATTGTGAAACAAAAAATCTCAGACAGATTATTCTAATACGTTCTATGAATAAATGTGTAGGTACAATATATTTTTATAATATAACTGACAGATTAATTAGTTTTTTAGTCCCCATGCCTATTTAAAAGATTTTTAAACTGATTTTAGATTTTTGCACTCATTTGTAAAATTACCGTCTTTAAATCACAAATATTTAAAACACATGTACCTTCCAGTTAGTCCCATTTAAAGTTAATTTAATTAGTAAATATTTTCTTGAAAAAATCAAAAAATGTGTTAGTTTGGCATTGATGACGTTATCATTTTCTTCAAAACCTAAATGTCCCTTAGAGCAGTTATTTAGTTTTAGTTTTTTGTCAAAATTAGTTGATCGTGAGTTTTATTATTATATTGAAGTCGGTTCTTAGGCTTTATAAGGAAAAATAATTATAAAAAAAATGGTTCAGATAATATAATATGTAACTAACTGTGTACAACGATATCGTTATACCATTTTTTTAAAATACTATTTTTAATATTTTCTGTAATACTATTTTACAATGTGTAGTTTACAATAAATCATTATAAATTGATAAGTATTTTATTTTACACTATTTATTATATTTTTACTGCATATCCGTGGTGGCGTATTAGTTATAATGTGCGATTCATACATACACATAGAGCCCACTAAATTTATGTTCTCACAGCTGAGACTTGGGGCTTTCTTGCGCAGGTAGAGAGTCAAGACCATAATCCACCACACAGGCTAGGTGCGGGTTGCTGAATGACACATGACCTTGAAACATTCTAGGAATATGTCGGTTCCCTCGCAATGTATGCTTCACTATTTTTAAATTAGTGGCATTACGCACTTCATTTCATGCGATTCATGGAAATTTGATTATTTTCCTAGTGCAAGACTTTGTTATCGACACAAGGCATTGTTAGAAACCCAGCATGTTCTGCGAATCTTTCGAAGTCATATGTCATTTGTCAATCTACACTGTGGTGGTGTATTGGCCTTGATTCTCTCCTTGCGAGAGAGATAGATAGATGATACACTTTTATTGGACTTAACAAAACAAACTTACAAAACAAACAATCTTACAAATATAAAGTAGCAATATAAAGTAGCAGGAGAGAAGAAGGATAAGGAAGAGGCGAGAAGGGCACGAGACTCGCCAGTGGGATCATTTAGTGGGTTGCTTATACTTTATTTTATTATCGTACATCTATGTTTCAAGTATTAAATGTTTATTTTCATCGTAATGACCTATGTTTTTTTTAATTTATTTACCCTAACTCTACCATGCCATATAGAGCCCATAGTATATTAACAAGCAGTACGTTATCAGTTTACATTACTTTACGTAATTTCCTCTCATTTTAAGGCTCGTGTGTAGAGGGTTTAAGAGTTTGTGTGTTTGTCAGATTTATATTTTTATTCATAACACAATTACAGTTATACGTAAAAAAAACGTGTATTGTACTGATTTACTCGTAGTAGTGGTAGGACTCTTGACAGAGTTCACCAGGGAAGTACTACACATTTGCTCGTTATTCTACCACCAATGTAATGTGCAAACATTACTGTGTTCCGGTTTGGAGGTCAATGTTTCCAGAGAAATTACAGGGCTTAGAGATCCAACATCTACGATCTCTGGGTGAAGAACGCAGTGCAGTGCCAGGTAAAGATTTGAACTCTTCACGCTCCAACAGCTGCGTGTCACTGTGCTGTAATGTGGTAGACGTGTTGCTTACTATCAGGCACATGTATTGCTCGTCTCGTGACACTTTATTTAAAAAAAAATATAAAGGCCCGTAACACAGAAACAGAAAACAGACGTGAAACAGAAATCACAAACGCTTGTAGGTATTAAAAAACTCTTTATAATGTTAGTAAGAAATGTCCAGGTTTATAATAGTAAGCGCTTTGTTGTTGAAATATCACTCCAATCTAGAAGATACCTATTATTCTGACTTTCAAAATTCTAGATTACTGCATTATTATCAATGGCTTAAGCTTTATGACTGTTCATAATTTACATATTTTATATACATGCCATAATCCTATTAATCTTCTTAATGTTTTTAATGTTAATATTTGAGTTTTTGTTACTTCAACGAGAACAACTTTTAAATAATTTATATAGTACGTAAGTAAGTAAAATGTTATTTGCCATGAAAGAATTACAATTAAAGATCATTCAAAGGACAGGTTTACAAGAAAAGTGATCCTACGCTATATCGCTTTTACAATGTTACGTGATTTATGGGTTAAGCCCTCTCTCTTATTTGATACATGTTATGTTGAGCTATATCTGGAAAATTTGCAATTTGCTATTTTGTGGCAGACAAAGAAGAACACTCTCGACTAATTAACCTCACAAACATGTTTTACAAGAGTGGCATTTAATTATAACATTGTTTAAATCCAATATAAATTACTTCCTATTAAAAAAAAACAAAATCCCAAATCGGTTCATCTATATAGGTTAGCTACGATGTTACAGACAGACAGACACACACACACACACAAGGGTGTGTGAGAACACACACCCTTGCACACCTTCGTCAACCTTATAACACCTCGTTATTTTTGCGTCGGGTGTCCAAATTGAACGTAAACTAAAATGCACAAGTTACGAAACTGTATTTTTAAAGAAACCAAGAATGGTTTCTAAGTGTAAAACTAGAAAAATAAAAAAAAATTGAAGATACTTTTTTTTTAAATAAGAAGCGACGATGAGCAGGACCGTGACATGTGCCTGATGGTAAGCAGCATGCCTGCCACATTACAGCACAGTGACACGCAGCTATTGAGTCTGGAGTTGGAGTAAAGTCTAAGTTAAAATAGAAACGTGGACTGCTCAGTTATTTATATGAGTATCTTAAATTTAAAGCAAACGACAAGATAATGTTTATATTTTATGGGGCTTAGTCACGATATAATTCATTGTTTAATTACCTCGACGTTTCGCCAGCATTGCAACCGCCGTCGTCACGAGAAGACTGAAGAAAATGCAGGTCGTCACTTCGGTGGTTGTCGCGCGGCCGAAACGTCGATAAAACAATGAATTATATCGTGACTAAGCCCCTGCTAATATAAGCATTATGTGTAAATCCTGAAAGTTTAAAAACAATAAACAATAAGATGTCCTAGATTCTACCATATAATTTCTACCCAGAACAAATATTTTAGTGATGCATTTGAAAATGTATTCTGTCAGTTTAGATCTATTTAGAAGGATGTATTTGCAATATTTTATTTTCTTGTTTAATTGTTTATTTTCATTTTTACGTACTATAATTTTTAAAATGTCTTACTAATTTCAAGTGTAATGCTAAAGAAATGTGCCAAAGAAAACATAAAGAATAGTTTGGGACAGTAGTTACAAAATTACAACTGATTAGTGAAAAAAATATATATATACTTACATCTTAAAACTTTATATACATCTTAAAACTTTGTGAGTATTTTTTCAAACGAGACTGTCCCTTTTATGTTTATAAGAACATAAAATAGTTGCGCAAAAAAACACTACATTTGTATTTTAAAACTGTCCTGAAGGCTCAAATATGATAATAACTACAAAATAATTTAAATTTTGGTGAAACAAAGGCGCAAATATCGTTTATCGTAAAAGTGTTTCCTTAAAATAAAAAAGTATTTTCTATTTCAAGAAAGCACTTTTAACTAAAAAATTAAATTGTTTCTAGTTCTTGTAAGCCATACACTTGAAAATAATATAGAATATATTTTATGTAATACAAATTAGAACAACTTTAGAGAAATATTAACAGAGCTAGACCACACTTAATGCAAGCTTTATTGCGTGTGTTTCGAGATTTCTGGCTTCTTCTGATTCTTTTCTGGCAGCGTCGTATAGTGGGTCGCCTCTTTTCTCAAATGTGATCGAGGAGAGCAATAGC
Source organism: Ectropis grisescens (assembly GCA_017562165.1). Classification (NCBI taxonomy): domain Eukaryota; kingdom Metazoa; phylum Arthropoda; class Insecta; order Lepidoptera; family Geometridae; genus Ectropis; species Ectropis grisescens. The sequence goes on from CM029791.1 coordinate 20,193,857, forward strand.
TGACAAATGTGTCATACTCGTGAACTTACGCTGCTTATGGGAGCTGAACTTCTCATGGCACACAAGCTATATTGAAAGTATAATGTTTCCGTCAAATTGTTGAATGTCGCTTAGATAAAAATGTTAAATTAGATGTTTGTATGTTTCGACGGTATGTCTTAAGCCAATTATCTACGTAGCTACACATTATACGCACGCTTTCGTCAATTGACGGTTGCAAGACGAATGCATGACGAATGCTTGCAACTTCCGTAGAAACAATAAAATCTGTGTCTACGAAGCGGCAGCCGCTCATCATACGTTCGTTGACGAGCGGCTGACGCGACGTTGCCGCTTCGTGGACAGAGATTTCATTGTTTCTACGCAAGATGCAAGCATACGTCGTTCGTCTTGCAACCGTCAATTGACGAAAGCGTGCGTATAACGTGCAGCTACGTGGACAATTGGCCTTAATTGCGTCTAAACGGCTGAGCAGATCGGATTGGAATTTTGAACATAGTTATATTATGGTCTAGACAAGCGCATTGCCAACATTTTACAGAAAATAATAAAAAATCGGGAACAACACGAGTAAAAGAATGGCTATTTGTTAAAATTGTGTAGCAACCACTTTACTTTTCATAGCGCAAATTTTAAACACTTATTTCACAAAAATGAGTATATCTAATACCTACCATGTAGATGTTTTTAAATCTTACATGCAGATAACCCATAGCGGAAACATACTCAAAATAAATTTCAAAAATGTGGATCCTATTATAACAATTAAAATCAATGTTAATCACAATAAAAGCATCAAACAGCCAAGATCCGGTTGTGTTCAACTCTTTGGGTGCTCCAACTAATTATTACAAATGACATCTCCTACACCGAAATAGCCGCGGAATCTATTTGGGCGTAAAATTTTAATGTGATCGTAAACAGCAGCAGTTCTTTATTGCCATTATGATGTCTGTTGACGTGAATAGGGATCTTTTGGTATTTAAAAGGACATTAACGACTAAATATAAATGATCTTTCGAGTTCTAATGCTTGCTGTTAGACAAAGTTCAATTTAAACTGGTCGATTAACGACTAGGCACAAATGATCTTTCTGGTTTGGAGGCCTGCTATACGACAAAGTTCAGGTTAAAATGGACGATGTAGTAAATAAAATTTGAGTATCGTTGAGTTGCGGCATTCTTGAGATAAATTGGTTTACGAGAAAGATTTTATCATGAAATGTTTATTTCTTTTTAAATAATACTTTATTTCACTTTAATTATTTGGCTATGTAGTCGAAATAGTTACTACATTTTTCAAACAGCGACAAAATACAAATTTAAGATACGATTATTTTGGTCAGGCTTCTTCGGTATGTGACATCACATAAACGATTTAATTTTATGCAACGTTTGCAAAGAAAACAATAAAAAGTTCATTATAGAATATTTATCATATAAATTGAATCTACTAGGACAGACAGCGAAATGACGGGAGATGTTTATTCAGTCTAATTTTGTTAGACACGCATGCAATTTGGAGAAATATTTCGACGAATAATAATACATTTCTTCTATGTTTTTCGTTTGTCTCTATTGACCAAACAGAGGATGGTATAAGTTTGGCTGTCTTTTGATGTCTGTTTGTCTCTGTGTGTGTCTGTCTGTCTCAGTGTGTGTCTGTCTGCCGACTGCAAAACGTTTCATTGCGGTGGTTCTTAGCTATTTTTGGTTAATATGGATTCAAAATTTAATGACCGCCTCCACAAAATGGCGGATAAAATATCAAATGAAAGAGCTTGAGTAGTAGAATACTATGACAAATTTCAATTCAAATCCAAGGTAATTGAGGGTAAATTAAAATAATAAATTAATTTTGTTCTTGCTATAAGTCTGTCTTCACCTAGTATAAGTCATCATAATCATTTTTTCCTCTCTCCCGTGCCACTCGGCTCGAATCGATTATACAAATCGGTGAGGATTTGTTTTAAATATCAACATAAATCTAAAATTTGCTTACCACGATGAGATATCCGCTTGACACACCGTGGTAACTGCATTACACGAAACGACGAAAACCAATAAGCTTAACTTTGCGATTGGGGTTTGGCGGGAAATATTTTTTTTTTTTTGCTTTTCTTATTTATTCACTTGTGTTTAATGGCGCCTACTTAAATCACTTTTTATTTTGACGTAAACCACATTAATCAAAGATTTTTACGTTTCCTTTTTAAGATTCCTAAACTTAAAAAAAACAAAATAAAAAATGTTGACGGTTTTATTAATCCATCAATATGAAACTGGTATTGAAAAATTTAAAAATGTATGCTATTTGTATTTATGTTTTTGTGTTTGTTAATATATGTATTAACAAACACGAAAAACATAAATTATTATATAATATTATTATTATAAATATTATATAAATAAATATTATTATAAATATTATTAATTTAATATATAAAATCACTATACCTTCCTTATAATTTACAATGTAATAGCCATACTATGTACCACTTGAGAATCCGAAAAACTCTGGCTTAATTTTTAGAGTGTTAGTTTACGCTACAAGCACATTAATTACAAACAAACGATAACGTTTGAAACGTTTAGAAACGTCTTTGAGAATAATGGACTTAAACAAGTACAACTAAGGTGGCACTTCATATCTCAGCATATATGCGTAAACAACGCACTGGCATAGCCTGTCACCCGTTTCCCGCCAAAACTGTAAACGCGAGTTGCCGCTAGAGTATCAAGTGTATATTAGTTTTATCGAAAACCATTTTGTCTCATTTGAGAGATATGAGTTAGTTGATTTTACAAAAAAAAATAGAAATTTTGAAAAGTGGCTGAGTTTAATTTTGCATATAACTTTTGTTTTCAGGTATTACTACAATCGAGAAGGAATTAAGAAAAAAAAATGAATGACTTTTATGTCACGAATGTACACTTCAACGTTAAATTATAGAAGTGGTATTTATTGGCCGAGATAAAGATCCTATACCTACAGCAAACTTAAAAATACAATGCAAAATTATTTTGCCTATTGTCGGAAGTAATAAATGAATTGAAGATTTCCGACAATCAAACATGTTTTGTTTGAATGCATATTTATGGGCGTGCACACATGAACGGCACATATATATTGACGTTAAAAGGAAAGATACTCGTAATAAACAAGTGTTATAAATCTTTTCTCAAAATTCCCTATTTACATAAAAATGCATTAGAAATAAAATTATAACAGGTATCGTTCAGTAGGTCTTCTTTATTCAATACCTCTAATATGTAGACAAATTTGTATGAAATATCGCAGTAACTTTATTGTAATAAAATCAAAATCCAATGCTCATAACCAAAGACATGGCTGATGCCAGAACGGCGCTGCTTCCACTGTAATATCTCAGCTGCCTTGTAGTTTTATCCATCTCGACCAAGCAAGCCATGATTTCCTCATTATTGGGGATGATCTGATTAGTAGGTAGAAGGAATCCAAATTGTCCAAGGTCTCTGAGCTCGAAAAGAACCGTGATTGGGACCTCTGCAACGCCTTTACCCAGTCGAAGCTTGAGCCACTTACTTCATCTGTGGAATAAAAGAATGTGATTAAATAAAGTAATTTCGATGTGCGGACGATGTGATTCGTTTTAAAACGTTTGGTGATGAGACATTATAACCGAGAGGGGCAACAGCTCACCTCGTTGGTACTTGGTTGCTTGCTTGACCAAAATGGTGCAAAATTTTGTTGGGTCAACGTATATTAATTTCTATTCAGCGTGGTAATGTCAGCATGCAGCGCTTGCTGTACATGCTTTGAATTGATATTGGTCTTGATTATCTTTGATATCTTTAGATCTTCATCGGCCTATGAATAATTCACATGTATTTATTGTAAGCAGTCAGTTAATTTAGTTGTTTAGTTAATAAAGACTACACATGTAAAAAAAAGTAAATTAGTTAACAAATCAGATTTTGGCTTAGATACAAGTGTTTGATTTAATTATTCTTAAAATAGGGTATGCTAAACTTACATAAAATTTCCTTGGAAGTTCCGACAGTATAACGAATTCCATGAACTGATTCCAATTTAGCTGCTCCGCGAATAGCAATTTCGTACTGTGAAATAAAACAAACATCACGTAACGTGGAGAAACAAAGAATTTAAAAATCTGCCGTAGGTATATATCTAAGCATCACAGTAATCAGTTAAGTCTACACAATCAATAGGTTTTTTCCACTGATTTTGATATATCTTAATAAACATTTGTAACAAAAGTAAATCATCGGAGAAATAATGATACGTAGGTACATATTTTAAGTAGTTGTAGGGATCGTTGCAGAGACCACCTGGGGAAGTACTAGGTACACCTTTACCAGTTATTCTGCTGCCAAGCAATAAAGTCCAAACATTAATGTGTTTGTTGAAAGGGCAATGTTTCCAGAGAAATTACTAGGCTACTACTAAGAGATAAAACACCTTATGCCTCCAGGTGACGAGTGCAGTGTTAGTGCTGGGTTATGAACTGGATGGACTTTTCAAGTTCCAATAGCTGTGCGTCACTGTGTTGTTATGGGTAGGCATGTTGCTTACCATCAGGCACATGTCCTGCTAGTATTGTCACTCTAAACGATAAAAAAACATTTATCGTTATTGGTGAAGATTCTAGAAGTTCCTTGAATCGATTACTCATTGCAAACGTATTTCTAGCAGCATCCCGCGGTTTTTCCTACACATTTCTCGTCCCCGTAATGTTCTCAAAATGAAAGATACTTAAGATATTTCAGATTTATGTAACTGTGCTTAAATTTTATCTAACCCAATCTGTTTAGCTCATCAAGCATAAAGTGCATGGTTCAGCCGTACTAACGTGTTTCAATAACAGACAACCACACTTTCACAAACTCGCAGAATTGAGACACTAGTCAAAGTTGTGGAATACTTTTGTTGTCGTGAATTTATACAATATGGGTTGTATATTATTTTAAAAATAAAGGTAAAATGTTTCGAAATACGGGTGGTTAAAATCGGTACATGATGAAAAGAGTATCAAAATTTCTAAAGATATCATCAACATAACTTACTATGTCGGCGTAGTTTGGCACTTGAAGAACATCAGCTCCTTCCAAGTGACTGAAAGGGATCAAGATCATTTGCGAGTAAGAATGGAACGCGAAGTAATAGAGGAAGTTCCTTGAGTCTTCAAGTTCAGGACGTAGGCTGAAAGAGCTTGCGCTTCACGCTCTGAAGACCCTGTTGGGCCAGCATAGGTCTGGGTGCAAGGGTTTGCTGAGGCTCCCACAGCTGAAATAAATTAGAACTGAATTATTCACTTAATAATTAAGATAAGAGTTTTGACTTTTCAAACAGACCGTGTGATGCGATACACATACACAGGAGAGCTCACATCCAAAAGTCGATGACTGTTAGATACACTGATGATGATGATGATTATGAAACAGATGGTATCGAAGTATCATAGTATCCATTTGGAATTCAAAATAAGTTTTAAACAATAAATTTAGTTTTAGAAATCTAATCTGCCGACTATATTTTCCACTACTGATTAGTGCATGTATTTACAACAAAAAAACTGAAAACATACTCGTTTTCGCAAGACGTTTTCTTTAATATTTAAAGCCAGTTGAAGTCACTAAAGTGTAGGTACATTAATTAACACTTAGTAAAATATTCAGAGTTGCACGAACGATTCAAACTAACGACTTCACTATTGTGAGTCGATGGTTTATGCCGTTACTCCGTAACTGGTCCTGCTATTATATCTATATTTTTAATATTATTGAGTAATAAATCATCATTCAACTCAATTATTGGCTTATAATCTAGAAAATAGTCATGTAAATTGGCACTCACTCATCCACAAGAAGTCAAAATTTCTGTTCAAATCAATGCCATTACCCAAATCAGGATTGTTGACGCAGGGTACAAAATTGGCAGGGTTTCTATTTTTTCTCCACATACGGTCCTATAAAAATAAATAATAGTTACGAATACGACGGTAGTACTATAATTTTTTGCGCCTACGCAAAATAAATATATTAAATTGGCGCGGGATAGTTAATAGAAGAACTATTGATTGACTCCTCAGTGGCTTATAGCACAGATTTTTAGACTTTAAAAGTTGTACAAAACTAAACCTTTACATCGGATTGAATTGTTTCAAATCATTTACAATACATAATTCTAGAACTACTTATTACCTTAGTAATAGAATACTTACACCATCAAAAGTATAGACGTAACCATCAGGGTTTGTAACCGGGAGAATATGCCAAACAAAAGCTTCTGCCATAAACCTGACCTCAGGATCAGTACTAGTCAAGAACTCCTTAATAATCCAAGTGACAGTTGCTGGTGAGATCCATTCTCTAGAGTGAATTCCTCCTTCAATCATTCCAATTAGAGGGTTATCTCCTCTTTCACCAGCTTTGAAGTCAATGACAACCGCTTTGAGAAGGCGACCTTCGAGAGATGTTCCAACGTTGACTGTAGTAACGACTCCTGGGTATAGTTCAACCAGCTCATCAAGCCAAGCGTGGATGGTAGCAAGGTCATGGTATTGATCCCAAGAGAAAGAACCAAGAGTAGCGCTGCGGTCAATGTTGGATGGTACCCGCTGAGCATCGATAAGTCTGAAATATTTTTCAAGTATTTACCGACTGATATAAAATTGTCACGCTTAAGACAGATATAGCAGATAATTACGCACGTCTGTCGGAATGCTGATAATATCAAATAGCCTTGAATAATAACTTTATCTAAATAAAGATCTAATGCATACTACAGCAATAGTTTTGTACTTGGTAAATTTATAGATACTTTCGGTATAATGGGTGTTTGAAATTTTAGTACAAACTCTTTATAGTAGGGAGACGTTATCTAGAACAATGCTTCGAAATATTGTTTTGACAAGTGTAGATATAGCTACCACAGATTTCTATCTGTGATAGCTACAGTAAATTACTTTCACCGTAAATTTAGTGTGTGCAATTTTATCTCTTAAAACTAAATATGAAGCTGAATGTTAACAAGACCAAAGTTTTGACAGGCTTCCCTGATCTTTCGCATCCAATCATAACGATTAGAGACAAATTGTTGAAGATGATCGACCAAATTTTTTATCTTATGAGTGTTTGACAAAGATGACCAGAAGAGAGGGGCCTATCCTCTGCAGAGTGTAGGGCCCTAAGATAATTTAACTGGAATAGGTAGCCGACATGTGGTCGGAGAAACGTCTGGATACTCGATGACATGAGAAAAATCGCAGATCATGCATAGAGGAGATCAGGAGGTCGTGCAGAGTCGAGACAAGTGGATGACACTAAAAAGATCTCCTATGCTAAGCAGTGGGTTATAACGGGCTGAAAATGATGATAATGAAAAGTTCACTCTTGTAAAAAAAATATGGTGAATTATTTCAGATTTTTACTCATCTGCTTGGAAAACACTTTAACCGATACGGAGACGACCGTGCGACCTGATAAGGAGATTAAAGACATGTGCACACAGTCTGTTGTTGTTTTGCGTATTACACAAAATACATTAAGAGTTTTCTATCTGTACTTTCGTTTTTAATTTGAATAAAACTGTAATTGAAATCTGAAGTAAGTATACTTACGTTTGCACATTAGCAATGGACACGTTGGGTTTCAAACCAGCTGCAGCGGCGTATGTAACAAACTCTGTATCTTGAGCTGGAGAGACCATGATTCTTGCATCATTACCCACAGACAGGTAATCAGTCCAAAACTCATACTGCTTCCTCAAGTCATTGAGCATCTGCACTTCAGCTTCTGATGCCGGTATAACATTGTATACTTTGTAGCCTTCGTAACTTTTGGATGCTGAAGCTAAAACCACTAACCCTAAAAGTCCTACCACTATCTTACCAAACATTTTGACTACACGTGTTGGTTTTTTAAGTTACTATATTTAAATGATCAAAATTTGTAATATTTCAAGACGTTAGTAATCTTAGCTATAAAGATAAATAACCATAAACTTATATGGTTTTAATCTATCAATATAAGTAGGTTCCAATTTATTGTATGTAAGATTTGATAATAATTTATGCAAATAATAATACTGGTTGCATTATTTGCATAAAATATTAACTGTCTATAGAATTTGGTGTTTTGGTTTGGCGAAACTTGCACAAATCTAAAAACCATTTAATTTATACATAATATGTATACATATTTAGAACCAGCACAAATTAATACAAACGAAAATATTTTTGTGTTCGTAACTGAACACAAAAAATACTCTTGGAAGATCAAAAATTATTCTTGATATATATATGGGTAACTGGAAACTAAACGTTTGCGCTGCGCTTAATCGGTAAACATTACTGTGTTCCGGTTTGAAGGGCAATGTTTCCAGAGAAATTACAGGGCTTAGAGATATAAGATCTTAGATCTCTGGGTGACGAGCGCAGTGCAGTGCTAGGTAATGATTTGGACTCTTCATGTTCCAATAGCTGCTTGTCACTGTGTTGTTATGTGTCAGGCATGTTGCTTACCATCAGGCACATGACCTGATCGTCTCGTCACTCTATATTAAAAAAAAAAAAATAAAAAAAATACATATTTTAAGCACATAGAAAAAAGAATACACGTGTTCGAATTGAAAACTTCCTCCTTTTTGGAGTTGGTTAAACATCCAGTAAATTGAGATCATTATTTTTGATGTCAACTAAAAGTAATGCGAAGCAATGACTTGTAACACTTTAACTATGGAAATTTTAAATGTTTAATACCTCGTAATTTCTGTGAGACATTTGATTAGATATAGGTACAATATATTATTACCTACCTATCGTACTAAAAAGAAAGAAGTGAAATGTTATTATAAACACGCATTTTAGCTGTAATGGGCTTATAAAGATAACTTCTGTCAAAGATATTAATTACAGTAATGATACAAACTGTCAAAATACTCGTAGGATAAGCAACGATTAAAATGAAAAAACATAAATTGATTTTAAACAACTACATCTAACATAATAATTTGAAAACCAACGAAATAATAAAACAAATATCAATATTATTAAGATCTGTGGTTTAATATCATCATAATATTTATAGGGCAAATATAATTGCTAAAACAAGTACAACTGCGCTCAATCCTACTCTGTTTGCTGCACTGTACCTATAGTACCCCAACTCTCTTGTAACTCTGTCCATTTCAACTAAGCCATCGATAATTTCTTCATTGTTCGGAATGATGAGCTCAGAAGGAAGTAAGAAGCCATACTGGCCAATGTCGCGGAGCTCGAAGAGGTAGACAATTGGCACGTTAGCACCTCCTTTGACCCAGTCAAAGCTGCCACCACTGGTTGGATCTGTGAATAATTCAAACTTGTATAAGTAACTACTAGTCGTAGTAGCAGGGGTCGGCAACGCGCGGCCCTCGACCTACCTCCTTGCGGCCACCAAAAACATAAAATTTACAAATAAAGGAAACCGATCAGAAGATGGGGGGTGCAATTGAAAACTTATAGAACTGCAGCTCGCTTTTATGTACTTTTTCACCATGTGGCCCATGGCTTCCAAAATGTTGCTGACCCCTGTATTAGAGGATCAGCATAGCGTCCATAAGCAGCCCTCTATAAGTTCCTTCTACTGAGACTTGAAACTTTACTCAGAAAGAGAGTCAAAGCACAACTCAATCCACCTCATTTCGGGTTTGCAGATTGTATCCTGTAATCGTTTTCCTCACAATGCTTATCTTCATACTTAGGCCCAGTGGCGAGAAAAAAAGTTGTGTTAAGAAATATACTCCGAGGTGCAAGTAGGATACGAACCTACGAGTACAACCTCACAATTATGGGATTGAATGGTTTCGCCACTAAACCAGCACAGTTTTTTGAACTAGACTAGTCAAAGAATCATTTTACAATAATTTGCAATTAAAATACTTCACAGAACTTGAAAAACCGTGATTGTTCAGTAGCTAAAAATTTCAATTTCACATGCTTTATGTCGTAGTCTACAACCCGACTGTATTATGTTTTAATTACAAAATTAAAAATATTGCCATTTGTTACAAAAAAATACAGTATTTTTCAGTCCTAAAATTAGAAAACTTCTACATCATTTGCGATAAGTATTTTTAACTATAGCCATACGTAAATTTCGTCATAATTATAGCGGTACCTATTTATTAAACATACATAATTTATAACTTACATAAAATGTCTAAAGAAGTTCCAACAATGTAGTGGGTTCCGTATTTTTCTCTAAGTTTGTCCATTCCTTTGATGGCAATTTCATACTGAAATAGAAACACCTTAATCGTATATCTGAACATAGTAAAAAAATAAAATTAAAAACAAATTTTACGGGACATTTTCCGTTTAAAAAAAACATCACAGTAAATTGTTTGTCTAAAATGTTAGACAACCAATTTACGGTGATGGTTTCAGTTCAGTTGCTGTAACGACGTTATAATTTTTAATTTTCTTTTTGTGTTTGAATATGTCCAACACAAAACTGAATAGTCAAAGGCTGGCAAAACTGTACTATGGAATCCATTTAACTGTTACTTAAATATTGCATATTTATGCCACAAAGATGCACCCATACACAGAACAAAAAATTGTTTCATAAATGTAAGATCTGGTTAAGAATCGAACGTACAGCTACTACCAACCTAATAACGAGATCATCGAGCTCTATCTTACTCGTAGATACATTTTCGTTTCCAACCTCAGAATTACATGCTAAGGCAGCTACAGATGCTTTGAGCGGTGTCACAAAAACCATGAGTGAATGAAGTTAGTGCGTTCATTAAAAGCCGTAGACGCCATGGGCGTTTGGTATTCCTTTAGTTCAGACAAAACCAACTTGTATAGTTTAGTCCAAACAGTTTGTTTTGGTAAAGGCCATGAAATTTAAGTTTCTGAAGAAGTCAGGTGACTCCGTTCCGGCTTGTACTTAGTGCAAAAGTTGGTAATAGCTATTCAAAGTAGCTAGTATTATAGGCACTTTTGTGCTGAACACCGTACAAGGTACGAATAATGATTTGATTGTCGAAATTGTTTGATGTGTACCTACTCTAGTGTGATTTTATTTAATAACTTTTAATCAAATTGAAAAATACGTTTATTATCTTTTTAATTTTATAAAAACGTGACTCACATAACTGTAATTATAATATAACAAAATTCAACCGTATTCAACCCGGTTAATGGCTAAATTACCATGTCATAATAAAAGTGTTACCACTTACCATGTCAGCATAATTTGGAGTCTGTATTACATTAGCACCGCCTAAATGGCTATACGGTACCAACACCATCTGAGAATAGGAGTGGAAAGCGAAATAGTACACGAGATCCCTTGGGACTGTAGTAAAGTCACATAATTTGCAATGGCGACTGCTTCTGGCTCTGAGAAGGGAATTGGTCCGGCGAAGGTTTCAGCGCAGGGATTCTGTGAAGCACCCACAGCTAAAAATAAAATTACAATGGTTTCAGTTAGTTTAATTACAATAGTGTCTACAATTTGTGTAAGTATATTACTCGTATTTATTTATATGATTTTTAACCATGGTTTATAACTGTGTGCTCTCAATCACGATCAATAACTATATCATTGTGGGCAATTACTATTAATTTGATAGTTCCGATTTTTAGTTGAATTTATTGATATTTAAAAATTACGTCAATAATTAGAAACAATAAATACAGTACTTTTCCCTTTTTCGTATAATTTAAGTTTTATTCGTTTATACCTTTTCTTTATTGTAAACCACAAAAGTACTACATCAGTGTCACTTAAGATGTAGACCAATGACTACACCATTTCCCCTATTTCATGTATTTCAGAAAAACCTGTAGCGGTTTTTAATATTTGGAATCGCTTAGTCCGCCTCTATACGAGTACTTTTACTACCTAATATTGTGAGTTTTAACTCAGAGCTCGCACTCAATTCCATTTTGAGTTTTGAATTTCTGATATGAAAGTAAAATGTATTAAATTTCAAATTTCAATTTCAAATAAAAATAATACTTTTTGTAGTTTTAAGACCCTTTGCAGAGTTTACTTGGCGAAGTACCACACTTTTGTCATTCTAACGCCAAATAAGGTGTTCCGGTTTAAATGGGCATGTTTATAAAAATACTGGGCCGAGATATAGGTCATCTGATATTTTTGTATGACAAGCACAGATCAGTAATAGAAAGAGATCAAACATCTTTATCTTAAAATAGCTGCGTGGCACTGTGCTAATATGGGCAGGAGTTAAACTTACAATCAGGCAACTGTCTGGTTTGTCCCGTCATTCTATTTATACTTATATTATGAAGCTGAAGAGTTTGTTTGTTTGCACGCGATAATATTATATAAGTAGTAACACCATCTGAGTGTACTTAGTACAATTGACGTTAATGTGGTATTTTCGATAACCTATCATTTAAATTTACCAAGCACACTTTTATGATAAAGAAGTTATTATCAAACTCAACTATAGTGAATGATAAAATTTCATCTATATCACTTTTGCTTCGATATGTTCCTATAGGTATATACAATTTACAAAACATTAAGGGCGTGTGGGCCGTAATTTTGAATTTTTAAAACAACTTTAAGACCTTTAAAATAGTATATTAAACTCTGAAAAAAATATATGTATTAGTTAAGGATTTAATCTAGTGTAATTCGCAGTCGATAACACGATATAATGAATTTTACTTGATAGAAAAAAATCCCAAAGTTACCCCTTTTCAAAAGGTTTTTACAAGTTTATGACCAAACTAATTAATTTTTTTACTAAATTTTTGTACTCAACGAAAGCCACTAAAAAGTTATAGATGCATTCGCAGAGTTTGACTTGATAAAAAGTATCAGTTATTCACTATGTTTTAATATCTACCATATATATAGCGCGCCGTCCGGCAGGCCCGATCAGTCGCGTTTCGGCGCTCACGGACGACGGACCTGCGCTTGATTTTGCTATTTTGACAACCAATAAATCTTAAACATTACGATCATAGTGCCACAGCATAACAATATCAGTAGGTATTACTAATGCAGAACGCGATGATCTTGATTTTTGTTACCAATTTCATTGGAATAGCAAATAGACACTGATACTAATTAGTACGCTGTTTACTTTATGTTGTAGACCAAAGGAGTCTCAAAAACTGACGTCGATAACACATCAGTAAAAAAATCAATGCGGATGCAATGGAAAATAGATAAGTATCGGTAAAATATTCGTCCGTCAAATCAGAGATCGGGATAAGGAAATAATGAGAGGAGAAATCCCTGCGTAAATCCCCTAATATAAATGCAAGTTAGATAAATGATACCTAACTTGCATTTATATGCCATTAAATAAATTCTTTGGTAGTAAGGTACTTAGTACCTACTTGGAAGAAAAGTCCTTACATACAGATGTTACCACTTTGGAAGAGACTAGTCCTAGTCGGGGTTTTTAAATTAATGTTATTCTATCTCATTGCTCGAATAAACAACACCGTTCATCATCATGATTGAAGAGTTGAACGAAGAGTTTGGTCTCCACTTTTGTAATAAGGACAACTAAGCTGTGAAACGCATTGCCAGAGTGGGTTTTGTCGAAGGTTCGAACCTTGGGGTTACGAGGTACACTGTGCTTGTTTCTATTAGAAAACAAGTTCCATCGTAGACCACATCATTTTCATCCACTATTATCGGCATCATCGCAATCGTATCATTAAATGGGTTATAAATCGTAAACGGTAAGTTTTACAAAAAAAGTTTGCTAGCAACAAAAGATGCAAAATTTTATTTTCTACAATTATTGTCAAAATATATAGTTTCCAAAATATCGGCTAAATCAGTTTTTTTTAATTGGCGTTTGAAGCTCTACCTGGATCTGTGAGCATTTTGTAATTTTATGCTCAGTAAGTGATCTTTAGCTCATAGAAAAAATTGGATTAGAAATTTAGTGCAAAGTTGACCAAAAAACCTTCTATATTTACTAGCCTTTCATTACGTATCAGCACACTTTTTTATATTTTTGACGAAGTTGTGAATTATTAGGAAACATTTTAAAAAGATGCATGGAATTGGAAAAGCCGTTCTCAACTTATAGTGTGACCAAAAAGAAAAGGTTGACTTTTGTATATCTACGAGTACAGATAAATTTAATATTTCTTCGTTTATATGTCAAAAAAACTCTTATCACTTCACAATTCACAAAATTGTTATCACTAGTATAAACACATCTTGAACAAAAATGAGTTTAAATTACATAGTCAATATTTTAATGTTATTTCTGCACTGTGGCACCGATTCCGCGGTCGGTGACGGTCGCGAGAACAAGACAGCGTTAAATGCCTAATTTGACAGAACTACCTGGCCTTAATTGTTGTTTGCAGTGGACATTATCCCAAAAAAAGTAGCTAGTCACTAAAATAATTCAATACTAACTAGCTCGATAAGAAATTCAATGAATAAGTGAAGATTACTAAAAAATAATGAAAGAATAATAATTTTAACAAAAAGGAACCGACTTTCAACAGAAAATTTATAAAGTAAAAAAGTTTTCCTCGATTTTTCTAGGATGTCACCATCAGATCCTGGTTTCCTTATCTTGGTACCACCCTTGGAATATCTTCTTTACAACAAAAAAAGAATCATCAAAATCGAAAAAAATAAACGACGAAGTTATCCGCGAACACACATAAAAATCCATACTAATATTATATCCATACTAATATTATAAATGCGAAAGTAACTCTGTCTGTCTGTCTGTCTGTCTGTCTGTCTGTCTGTCTGTCTGTCTGTCTGTCTGTCCGTCTTTACCGCCTAAACCAACCAACAGATTTTGATGAAATTTAATACATAGATAGAATAGATCCCGAGAAAGGACATAGGCTACTTTTTGTTCCGAAAAAAGGGTTGAAAGGGTTAAAATAAGGGATGAAAGTTTATATGGAAAACTTCGTCATTGTTGAAGAACTATGAAACTTTAAGTCTAGATATTTAACACGAAACCATAAAATGTATATTTTAGCAGTTTTGTAGTTTCGAACTGTACTGACGGGGGTGGAATTGGAGGTGAAAGTCTGGAAGTTCAATATTATTGAAGAGAAAACCATGAAACTTTGTATCTAGACACTTGAAATGGAGTCCATAAACGTTTGTTCCAGCAATTTTATAATTTCTAACTATACTGGGATACTTATATATAACCGCTTGATACACTGGCCGCTTTTCGCGTTTTACAAATTTGGCGGGAAAACGGGTGTCAGGTTACATAAGTGCGGTATTTATGTTTCGGAAAATGAAGTGCCGCCTTACTTTTACCCGTTTGAGCCATTTACTCTCAAGAGCGTTTCAAGACGCTTCTAGCGGTATCATTTATTTATAATTAATGTACCTAAATAAATTCAAGATGGCCGCCGCTACAAAATGGCGGATAATTTATGTTTTATTAATCCCATCAATATGGGTATCAAATGAAAGAGCTCAACAAGCAGAATACAATTTACTATAAAAAATTGAAATCCAAGATGGCGGCTGCTACAAAATGGTGGATAACGTAGGTTTTATCAATCCTATCAACATGGGTATCAAATGAAAGGGCTCAACAAGCAGAATACAATACACATAAAAATTGAACTCCAAGATGGCGGCCGCTACAAAATCGCGGATAACGTAGGTTTTATCAATCCCATCAATATGGGTATCAAATAAAAGGGCTTGACAAGAAGAATACAGTGCACTATACAACCTCAATATTTAATATGGGCGCAGCCACTAAATGACGTATCAGACAGATTTTTTGATAATCGACGAGATTTCCATGGTGTCTAATCAAATGTTATGCATGATGGACGCTCGATTAAGGCAAATTAAGAACTGCGAAAATGAGTTTTTTTGGAGGAGTAAACGTATTACTTTTCGGTAATCTTTTACAACTGCCTCCTATAAAATGATCAGGAACACCTGTTTTCAATTCTAATATGAAATTATATATATGAAAGTAACTCTCTCTGTCCGTTACCGTCTAACGCCTAAGCCACTTAAAGAGTTTGTTACAATTTGGTGCACAGATAGACTAGACTTAGGAAAGGACAACGGCGACTTTTTATCACAGAAAAAGAGTTGAAAAGAGGAGTAAAAGTGTGCATGGAAGGATCTTTGCACTCTTTGTATGCTATTTTTAACCAACTTCAAAAAAGGAGGAGTTTATCAATCCAGTTGTATTTCCAATTGTGAATCAATTTAGATGGTTATTTTTTTGGTTGATAGATTATAGTTCAAAGGTGGTCATATAAATTTTATCGAAATCAGTGCGGCGGTTTTTGAAATATGAACAACAAACTAAAATTTGCGTTCATGTAATCAGACGATATATCTACTAATATCTACTAATAGACTCTAATAAAATTTGGTGGACCGTCCCAATATGATTTTAAATTAAAGTCTGTTTTTGATTAATTTTTTGAGAACATAGTTTTTTTTTGTAATTTGTCGTGTAAATTGTACATTTATTAATAAATATAAAACTTTGACTTAGACCGATTTTGATTAGGAAACGTGAATTTGTATGGTAGTAGACATACGAGTAGGTACTGCCTCAATTACTTTAATATATATGTGGCGCGGACGAAGTCGCGGGTAAAAGCTAGTATATATATATATAAATATACACACGGCCGAATTGCACCTCCTTTTTTTGAAGTTGGGTTAAAAATTAAAGAGACAATTCTTTTTTATTTGTATTAGATAAGATTGTAAGGCTTTAGTGTTTATTTGTTTGAATGAGCTAATCTCTTAGGAACTGCTAGACCGATTTAAAAAAATCTTTCACCGTTGTATATGTGCATGATCCTTGAATGCTTATGGGCTATATATATAGTCCACGGGCAAAGACAGGGAGGACCGCTAGTGTTTTCAAAATGTATTCAATTTACGAAAAATTTAAAAGAAATAATTTTAAGCATGAGGGATAATAATGACAAATGTTCACTAATTTTGAATGTTAGCTTTCTGTACTCTCCGTTCAACATAATAAATATACTCGTTAAAGAATTATTTCAATCAGTTTCCAAGATATATCATTTTAAAGTGAGCGGTCCGAGTAAGATGCGTACGACGTCATACCACAACACTCGCTCAAATCATTTACAACTGGAAGCGATGAAACAAAACAAATCACTACGCCAGTATATTAATGCTGGCGAATTTCGACTCAGTGGAGCGTTATGTAATGTAGTCACACGCGGAAAGTATTTTTGCGAACTTTGAATACAAGACATGTAAAATTATATCTACTAGGTATTTTTGAACAAAATAAAAAGTAGTGTACCTGTATTACAGATAAACTTTTTTAGAAACTTAGAAGAAACAAAGTTTCAAGTGATTTTAGATCATCATCATCATCATCAGCCGCAAGACGTCCACAGCTAAACATAAGCCTCCCCCCTAGATTTCCACAAAGAAAGTTCCTGCGCAACCTGCAACCAGCGGTTTCCAGCGACCTTTGTGAGGTCATCTGTCCATCTATTGGGAGGCCGTCCAACACTGCGTCTTCCGGTTCGTGGTCGCCACTCGAGAACCTTTCTTCCCCATCGGTTGTCAGTTCTGCGAGCGATGTGGCCTGCCCATTGCCACTTCAGCTTGATTACTCTTTGAGCTATGTCGGCCACTTTCGTTCTTTTGCGAATATCCTCATTACGGATTCTGTCGCGCAAAGAGACTGCGAGCATAGCTCTCTCCATAGCTCGCTGTGTGACTTTGAGCTTCGTTATAAGACCCACAGTGAAGGACCACGTCTCAGCTCCATAAGACATCACTGGCTACACGCACTGGTTAAAAACTTTCGCCTTTAAGCATTGGGGTATTTTGGACTCAAAGATCTGCCGAAGTTTACCGAACGCTGCCCATCCGAGTTGGATCCTTCGCTGGACCTCTTGGAAGTAGACGTATTCGTCAACAACTTCAAGTGTGGTATTCCCAACAATAACCGGTACAGGTAAGACATGAACATTTGACATGACTTCCGTCTTGTCCATATTTATCCTCAAACCTACCTGTTGGGATACTCTACTGAGGTCCCTGAGCATAGCACCGAGGTCCTCTAGCGACTCCGCGACAATGACTATGTCGTCAGCAAACCAAAGGTGAGTGATGCTGATGATTTCAGATACTTTTTAACATTCCCCGTTATGAGTAATTGTTCAATGGACAACTTACTCATCCACAAAAATCCAAAGTTCCTGTTAAGGTCAATCCCGTTGCTGAGATCAGAATCCATGTTCCATTGTGCACAGGAAGTAAAGTTTGACTGGTTTCTGTTTTTCCTCCACATTCGGTTCTGTAACAAATCACAACCCATTTTATTTTGGCTTAACATTACTGCCTTTGAGTATGATCAACTAAGCACGCTTCCGACTCATAATAGTAGGCTTGATCATTTTTGATATCATTAGATCTTCTTTCGTCTATGGATGATTATTCAGAAGTAGTTCTTTATACATTTTATCAAAATTTGAATATGAAAATTGAAAATATGGGGTTTGAAATATGAAAAAAAAAACAATTTTTTTTTAGTCTCATCTATAAATTATAGACGACGTAGTTTAGATTAGATAGAAATTTTACTTAATCTGTGTATTAAATTGAAGTTGGTTTTAATTTTTTTGGAGAAATAGATAATGTTGATAAATGTTCTACCCGTTAAAATAATCACAAGCTCTTTAATCATGAAAAAAAAACAATCTGAGAATATGATGGAATGTAAATTGTGATCAGAAGTAATTGCGCCATACTGTTCTGCATCAGACGAGAAGTGGGTTATTAGGTTGCTAGATAATCAATTAATTATTCATGTATTTACTTTGTAGGATTAGGTTGTATAGATCAAATAGGCTTAGGAAAGTTTTCCAGCAGGGAGTAAATTTTCTTTGGTTTTCCTATCGCTATCTCTGTAATTATGAGTAAAAAGAAAAGAGAGAGCAATGTCAAAGATAAGACAGTTTTAGGTGGACTCTTACGGTTGGTTTGGATATTGCAGTCAAGCGCAAGAGCAATCCCACGATTGGTTTCCATGGTGATGAAAATAAATATTATTACTTACGTTTGAAAATGTGTATAAATAACCATCAGGATTAACAACAGGAAAGATGTGCCATACAATATTTTCTCCTAAAGCTCTGACATTAGGGTCATTACTCTTCAAGAATTCTTTAATAATCCACGTTACTGTTGCAGGAGAGATCCATTCTCTTGCGTGAATACCACCTTCGATCATACCAATGGTAGGGTGTTCTTGTTTCTTGAAATCAATTTTAACTCCTCTAATAGGACGTCCTTCTACAGATGATCCCATGGTAACTAAACTTACAACATCTGGGTATTCTTCAACAATAGCATCAAGCCATGCGTTAATTTCGTCCAGAGTTTGATAGTAATCCCAAGAGTATTCTGTTGCACTTCGACCAATGTTAGCGGGTCGTTTAAGTTGGTCATCCACCAATCTAAAAGTGTAATGTGTTTTAGTTCTAGATCAAGTTATATTTATTAGTGTACTCGCCGTAGTTACGTTTGTGTCTTATTTATTTACAGTTCAGTTATTAATTGCAATTGTAATGGTTAGTTTCATTAACATTATTTTGTTGTTAAATATTCCAAGTTTATTGATAGATGTTAGACAAATCAACACTCTTTTTGATTTGTGGTGCTGTCAAATCGAGAGTGAAACGATTTTAAGGAAAGATAAACTCTCTCAAAAGCTCAACATCAAGATGCAAGCCCAAACAAATAAATGTAAGTAAATAATTGTTGAAACGAATATTACAAAGTAATGGTATTTAATAATAGTGGTGGTTGGAGGCGTAAGACCGAGAATTGAGCTAGTATTATGGGAGAGGCATATGCCCAGCAGTGGACGATTATAGGGTCATGGTGATGATTGTACAAGTAAAGACATTGAAAGTGTTAAAAACACTAACTAAATTTTCCAGTTTTAATGACGTGGGTTAATCAACACAAGTACTGTCACTACAATTATCACTGCCACTAAAAATACGATGGTAACACTACAATTAAACTTACTTTTGAACATCTTCAATGATAACACTAGTGTAAACTCCAACTTTATCCAGATACCCTTCAAATTCTTGTTGATTCTCAGGAGAAACCATAATCCTAACATCACTGTCGATCGCTATAATATCACTCCAGAAGTACCATTTCCCTTCTTCTTGCATTGATTTAAGAACTTCAACATCTTTTTCTGATTTTGGAACAACTTGGTAAACTTTATGATAATTAAACTGTTTATATTCAGCATAAACTGTTGCTATGATAGCAAAACAAAATAATATTTCTTTTAACCTCATTATGTCTGTTTGCTTGGTATTCGGGTTCACAAATACGATTTAAGATTAATTAAACGCCTATGTATATACAGGATTACTTGATAATGTTACTATCTTAGATAAGTACGTAAGTAAGATTGAGCGATATTGGTGTTATTTTGAAAAATTTTTACTTGCGTATTTTCGTTGTTATAATAAGGATCTTCAAATACTCTTTCAATTTATATTAATTCTTCACTAGTTTTTACTGTTACTAACGGAAGTATGATGTTCAAATAAAAATGATTATTAAAAAGTCTGATATTTGTAGTACCTATATTTTTAACAGTTATACATATTTATTACTACTGCCTATTTTTGAAATAATTTAAATGCAAATTATTTCTCCGAAAAGTTAAAACCAACTATTTCAATTTCGATTTTAAATCATGCAGATCAGCTGCACATTTGTCCCAAATGTCTCTATTACACTTCACATTCGCATTCAATTACGAAAAACTAGATTTACACAAAAAAATTGCAATATTCAAGATTATGTATTCTTTTAGGTATGGGGTAAACATATCAGTTCATTAATGATGCAGATAAGAGGGTGCACTAAAATGTGAACTTTATCGTTGTACTTGAAATTTTAATTACTTATGTACTTCAAATCAACCTAAACCATCAACCAAGATTTGATAAAATCTTAATCAAATTTAAATTGAGTTTAGTTTTTAAGTTATCTTCGATAAAAAAATATTATTCTGTATCTTAATCAAATTGAAATGAATCATAAGGGAATCCACAGATTACAGTCCTAATCTGTGCATGAAACACTAATTTTCAAACAAAATAAAAGTGGTCGAGTGCGAGTCGGACTCGCCCATGAAGGCTTCCGTAGCAGCAAGTAACATAACATAAAACTTTTCATTGATAGTTTACATAGTAATGTACATCATACACATTTATTTTATTTTTGTCGTTTTATCATTTTAGAAGTTACAGCCCCCCCCCCCCCTGTATCTTCTAAAATAAGAGAAGAGTCCCCCTGTGGACACTTTTTACCACTTTGGATGAGTCCCTCGCGCAAACTATAAGAAAACAAATATGTTCGAAACCTCAATATCTTTTTTTATGACTTATACATAGATAACCCACACGTATGGGCTTGATAATTTTTTTTTTTAATTTTTATTTTAAGTATACACACACAGGGACACCCTAAAAACTTTTGTTTTTTTTTCTATTTTTTGTATCAAAATCTTGATGCGATTTATAGATTACACCTACTTACCAAGTTTCAATAGTATAGCTCTTATAGTTTCGGAGTGGCTGTGACATATGGACGGACAGACAGACAGACAGACATGACGAATCTATAAGGGTCCCATATTTTGCCATTTGCCGACGGAACCCTAAAAGTGATAGTGTACGCAAGAAGTCAATTTTTTTGTTAATTACTTCTTGTGCTAAGAAGTCTAACTACAACCGTAAAATACTACTTGTATCTTCAACGTAACTAGTAATTAAGAACTTAATTTAATAATAACTTGAAGTTAGTTATAATGTGTAGGAGCACGTATTTACGTGTAATGTATAAGCGGATGGCTGCGGAGAGCAAAAAGTCTCTCGCCCCGCGTCACTTGTACAGTCAACATCAATATAATCAGCAGTTTATACAGTGACGTGGTTTCATTTCATCTCCAGTACCAGTTACACTTACAGTTTTTTTTCTGTGGTCACCACTGTTGGTGTTACCGGTACTGGAGATAGTAAATTAGTTTTATAATAAAGTTTTATTTCCTCTTAACAATTTGGCCTTGTTATAAGGTAATATATTTACTTGAAGAAACTAGCATGCAGATTATAACTAATTAAACTAACTATTTAACTAAGTGGCGACCAAATTGTTCAACAATCTTATGTTATTAAGAGCCCTAAGTCTCACACTAGGGGGAGCCTGTGTTGTGAGGCTTAGTGCCTTCTCTTCTGACTATAGCGTTTTAAGTACACTAACCAAACAAGTAAATGAACAAAAACTAGGATAACTAAGGTTAATGAGATATGCAGGTTTCTGCTTTGAGAATGGTCTCAAAGATAGTCTTGCTATGCACTTTGATGAAATGTGAGGGGTGGTGTGAGTTGGGGAGTGTGTGGTGTGTATTGATGGTGGGAAAGAATGCTGAGATGAGGGAATAATGTGAGTGTAGTTTTACGTATATCGGTGGGGTCTGCTTCTAAAGGGAAACCACCCTTTTGAGCTGCCTTTTGTGCTTTCGATTGGCCAATGGATTAGTGATAGAGAGCCGAGAGACAGACCCCTTAGGGTTATTGAATTATTGACAGGAGCTTTTCTGTTTTCCCATTATCTTAAGATGCCAGGATGCCAGGATGTTATACTCTTTTTACACACTAAGAGATGAAATGAAACCATGTAGACTTTTGTCTTCTGGAGGACATACTTAAAGTACAGCTCGATCACCAGCAATGGTGTCAGGCCATATTTCGCACCTATTCGCTTCGGGGGTTTAGGGGTTCGTCGACTGCTGGAGACCGGTCCTATGGCTTTCGTTGCCTCGTTGCCTCGTCGCACGGAATCGCGAAGCTTGTTACTAGCATCTTTGTTTGGTAGCTCGGTTCGCATTCCGTATGCCGAGGAGGCGTTTCAGTTTTGGTCATCTCAATGCCCCAGTGGCGGCGTACCGGATAAGCCAATGGTTCAGAGGGCTTAGAGTGCGAGGGACTATTATTGAAGCTGAAAGCTGATACCTCAGGGGTGGACTTGGCTCTCTTAAATGCCGTAGCAAGGCCTGAATCGGGGACATGGTTACACGCTTTACCCTCTCCACATTTGGGCACCTTAATAGATGACGATTCGTTGAGAGTTGTACCATCTGCGAATCTCACAGCTGCGTCTGCGGGGCCAAAGTCGAAGGTAACGACAACCACGGTCTCAGTTGCACTCGATGCGTAGGTCGTAGGCCGAGACATCATGCTATCAACGACATCCTGAGGCGGGCTCTTGTGTCGGCTGAGATACCCAGCATATTGGAATCCGCTAGGCTGTCGCGCTCAGACGGTAAGTGACCTGATGGCCTTACTTTGTTCCCATGGCAGAGGGGGCGCTATCTCGTGTGGGATGTAACGTGTGTAAATACGTTTGCATCCTGCCATCTCCCCGCTACCAAGCAAATCGCCGGCGCAGGAGCGGAGGCGGCTGCCAGAGCTAAGCACCTTAAATACTCGTGTTTAGGGTCGGCATATGAGTTCGTGCCGTTTGCTGTCGAGACTGCAGGGCCGTGGTGTATAGAGGTTCGAAGTTTTGTGGTGGACCTCGGACGGCGTTTGCGTGACAGAGGACGCGATTCCCGGGCTGGCTGGTATCTGGTTCAGCGGATTTCCATGGCGATCCAGCGAGGGAATGCGGCCAGTATTATGGGGATCTTTGAGCGACACTCGGCGCGCGGGGGAGTTTTTATTTGACTAGGAACATTTTTTGTCCTAGAAGATATCTATTTTTTAGAAATTAATCCAGAGGATAAACTATCTAAAAAAAATCCATAGTATGTCTCTCAGGAAATAGCTAAGCCGACAGTGCTGTACAATTAGTTTTGCAATCGAATACGTTTTGTTTTTTCGAAGTTGGGTAAAAAGAAACGAAATATAAACGAAGACTAGATTTTATTGGACTCATTATTTTAGGTTATTGTGGTACTATTATTTGTTATAGATACACATCCTTAATATTAATACACAAATGTTGGTTTACATTCCTTTGAAAACACCAATCAGACACAAACTACGAGAAACTTGTTATTTTTTTATAGTACCTATAGAGTGACGAGACGAGCAGGACATGCGCTTAATGGTATACAACATGCCTAGCATATAACAGGAACGCAACTATTGGAATATGAAGAGTCCAAATCATTACCTGCACTGCGCTCGTCCCCCAGAGATATGAAATGTTTTGTCTCTAAGCCCTGCAATTTTACTGGAAACATTGCCCTTCAAACTGGAACACAGTAATGTTTGCACATTACAACTTGGCGGTAGAATAGTGCTAATATTCCTTATAATTGGAAATATGAACCAACTATCAGCGTCCCGCGGATTTTCTCGTGTAGTTCCTTTTCCCCCTTTTTTACCGAGATGAAAGCTAGCCTATGTGTTCTCCCAGTGTATAATTTAACTGTGTTCCAAATTTCAACTTGATGGGTTCATACGTTACAACGTGATTGAGCAACAAACATCTAAACATTGACATTTATAACATTGGCATCGGATGATACCTTCATAGAAACACATTTTATAATTTATTAGAAAAAATCAATTTAGCTGCAATTAATTTATGAACCTGTTGTTATTTTTTTTTTATATTTGGTACCTATAGAGGTAGAGTGATGATGGAACGAGCAAAACACGCACCTGATGATAATTTTATGCAAAGTAAATCGTCCAATTTATTCTTGTGTAAAATTTTTTGATAGTGATTTAAATTCGAAACTTAAAATTATTAAAGATAACAATTTATGTGAAAATTGCCTACGCGCAGGGCATAATGTCGAGCCGTGTCGATATGGGCCGTGCAAAAAATGCTCTAAAAACATAACTCACTGCTTCATTCCGACTCGCCTGCCCCCTCTCTTGTCGCAAGCGTCCCATCCTCTTCGAGCACACCAGCAACCGTGTCTATCAGCGGTCACACAAACATTCACGCATCACACATATAAAACTTTGACATAAAAGTGATAAGCATCACGTCTGCTCATAACAACACAGCAGTCACTTAAGCTTGAATAGTACGAGTACATATCACTAATACTGCGCTCGTCATCCAGAAACTCATTTAGAAACATTCAATTTAGAGTTTAATTTCTTTGCGGGTTTTATCTACAAAAAATGTGACAAAAGCATTTAGCGTCAATTCTTAATTAAATTGAGAGGAATGCACTGGAAGAAGACATAGAAGATATTATACGGAATATACTGATACTGAGACACTTGGACGCCAGACTGCCCTAGTGGCTTAGTTGGTAGTAGCTCTGCCTGCGAAGCCGAGGGTCGTGGGTTCGATCCCCCCACCCAGTACAAATATTTTGTGTGATGAATTCAAATGTTTGCACTATGTCTGGGTGCTTCTATTTATAATAAGTATGTATTTAAAACTATATAAGTATTATATCAGCTATCTGGCTGCCATCACACAAGTTTGCTTAGTTTGGGGTCAGATGGTGTTGTGTGTGAATTGTCCACCAATATTTATTTATTCTAGATAAAATTATTTTACTACGATTAGAAATGGTGCGTAAGGTACTCGTATACTCAAAACAGAACATAAAAATAGGGTCTTGTAGATACAAATACACGCACATTTTATGTTTCAGAATAAATATTAGGCGATACTTAGTCAACAACATAGTTTATATGAAATAAATTAATATAGCTATCTTAATAATCTTATAAACTAAACAGAGCAACTAAAACTCCTAACAATATCACAGAAATAGATAAGAAAATTCCAGTTGCAGCATTTTCGTAGTATCCAAGAGTTATAGCAGTTTTGTCCATTTCGACCAAAGCATCCATAATCTCCTGGCCAGTTGGAACTATCTGGTTTGCGGGGAGAAGGAAACCAAACTCGCCGAGATCTCGAAGCTCTATGAGATATGAGATGGGTACTTCTGCGGTGTACTTTGCCCAGTCGAAACTGCCGCCACTCATGGGATCTGAAATTTTACAAAAATATGAATATTTATAATGTTGAGGAGGCTATAATCTACCAAAGAACCAAACTAGGAGTACCAAAGAATCATGTAGATCAGAGTAGGTACTTTTACTATTAGTTACAGTTCACATGTTTAAATAAGAATCTTTCGTTTTTGTTGTTGATACAACCATGTTAAAATACGATTATGAATAACTGCAGACCGAATGCATTTGACTGCAACCAACCAACTTGTAAGCCGTAACTTCATCAGTAGGTAAACACGCTTGTCATGATATTTCAAATCATCAAGCAAGCAAGCAATCATTATGCGATAAAAAAAGGTTTTAGAGTCCCATTACCAAATTTTGTTGGAATACATTTGTAAGTTACTTACACATAACTTCGGCTGACACTCCCACCCTGTAAGTGGTTCCAAATCTTTGGGCTAGTGAGTCAGAACCTCTGATGGCGATTTCATACTGAAAACGTAATAATATAAAAAAATATATTCAATAATAGTATTGGAACGAAGTTTTTGACGGCAGGCTTGGATGAGGATTTTACAATGACTGTGCAACCGAATCGAAAAAAATATGAGACCGTAAGAAAACTATGTAACGGAAGTGTCGTCTGATGGAACTTCGGTCCTACCTGGTCTCCCATGATACTACATCTTTCTTTTTCATTTGTGTTACGTTAATTGCGTTACTTTGATGTAATTATTTAGGGGTATCTATAACAATTTTTTACTGGTCTTTTCCAAAAACATTTTTTTCATCCCAATAAAATTAACAAACGGACCTATGCATATAAACTAACTACATGTATAGGTAACCAGGTGTGCAATAAAATTTTCCTCTTGTTATGAGACTAAAAGTTCCAGTTTTCAGATACGATATTTCTCTTGTTTTTAGTATTAGAGTGAGATGAGCAGGACATATGCCTTATGGTAAGCAATATGCCTATCCATAACAACACAGTGATATGGAGCTATTGGAACATGAAGAGTCCAAATGATTACCTAGCACCGAACTGCGCTCGTCACCTGGAGATATAAGGTGTTTTATTTCTTAGCCCGATAATTTCTCTGGAAACATTGCCCTTCAAACCGGAACACAGTAATGTTTGCACACTATTGCTTGGCGGCAAAATTACTGACAAAGGTGTGGTATTTCCCCAGGTGGACTCTGCAAAGAGGCCTACCACTAAAGTCGGATATTTACAAATTAAATATCAGACGGTGCAAGAGAACTTACCATATCAGCGTAATTGCTAGGCCTGCCTGAATCACCGCTGCTACTAAGATGGCTGTACGGTACAATAATGAGTTGCGTGTATGAATGGAAAGCGATGTAGTACATAAGCTGTGTATTAGCTCTATTCTTGAGAGCCGTTACGTAGTTTACGATAGCCATGGTCTCTGGCTCGGAGTTGGGGCTAGGGCCAGCGTAGGTGTTGGTGCAAGAATCGTTTGATGCTCCTACAGCTGAAATCAAAAATAATGTGGTGTTAGTGAAAGTTTATGGTTCGACATAACTTGGGGGATCACTATTGTGATAAACTAAGAGAGTGTAGAAGACAATAGAAAGTAAAGCAGAATCAAAAAAAAGTACCGAAGGCAGTAGTTATTTATCAAATTGACAAATAAGTTCACTAAACATATCACACTTACATAACACAACCGGATAGAAGCCAAAAATTACAAAAATTAATAGATGACGAATCAGATGATATATAATATAATACAACCGATTAAAAGCTAAAAAAAATTAGGAAAGAAGAAGACTTTATCAGCTGACTATTATTATCAGTGTATACATTTAAACCATAGCAACTGTGTTGCCAGACATATTGCAAGCCTCTATAAAAGAGGTCAGTTTGAACGGGTTAACTTTTAAAATGTTTTGTATCACCTTACCTCATCATCTTACCTGCAAACAGCAATAAAGATTTTCGTATTTTGTATTTGTGTTTTGTAAGACAAATACCCTTTTCAAATTAATAATTGCTTATTTGTTGTATACATTTTTTCCCTCTAATACTAAAATCTAGTAAGACACAGCTGAGATGCCTTTTTTGGGTAGGTAGATAATTTGAGTCAAGCTGAAAACTTGTCATATTACTCTCTTATTTATTTATTTATTTGTTTATCCAATGAGCACACAAAACAGAATATAATAAACACAAACTATGACATAAAAGTATACTGTACAGAACTGTATTACATTCCAAACTATGTGGGCCTAGAAACAACATTTGTTTAAAAAC
This sequence comes from Ectropis grisescens, assembly GCA_017562165.1. Classification (NCBI taxonomy): domain Eukaryota; kingdom Metazoa; phylum Arthropoda; class Insecta; order Lepidoptera; family Geometridae; genus Ectropis; species Ectropis grisescens. The sequence continues at coordinate 20,222,140 of CM029791.1, forward strand.
AGTGGTTTGATAATAATAATAATATTAAATTAGAGATAATACATAAAGAAAATTAGGCCAACAGATCTAATTTTACCCCAACACGTAGGTACAGACCGAGCTGGTGAGTAACGGGGTATTAAATCCCTCAATTTTGTTCCCCTGGCATGTAGAAAGTCCCACCAAAATGATCTAGACGATAATGAACCAAAATGAAGAATGTTTTTATCATAAACTAGATGCCCGCCCCGGCTTCGCCCGTGGTATATTATATAGCACTCATCGGGATCCCGTACAAATCCAACGGTGAAAGAATGACTGAAATCGGTTCACTCATTCCTGAGAATATCGATTTCAAACAAAAAACCTCTTCAGCTACCTGCTACGCCACCACTGTTGCATAACATTTTTGCACGCGCCTAGCTATGTTAAAACCCCGACTAAATCGCCCGGCTTATCATTATTTTTAACCCCCGACCAAACAAAGGGGTGTTATAAGTTTGACGTCGATGTCTGTCTGCCTGTCTGTGTCTGTCTGTGGCACCGTAGAGCTCAAACGGATGGGCCGATTTCGATGCGTTTTTTTATTTGAAATTTAATATCCGTGCGGGTGTTCTTAGCTATGTTAAGTTAATATCGATTCAAAATGGCCGCTTCCACAAAATGGCAGACAAAATATTTCTTCACAACCTACCTCAATATGGATATCAAATGAAAGGGCTTGATTAGCAGAGTACTATACGCTGTAACAAATTTCAAATTCACGATGGCCGCCACCACAAAATGGCAAATTTATAATTTTTTTTCACTACTACCGCAATATGGGTATCAAACGAAAGGGCTTGACTAGTACTAGACTTTGCACTATGACAAATATCAAATCCAAGATGGCCGCTACCACAAAATGGCGAATCACATTTCTTTTTTCACAACTCCCTTAATATGGGTATCAAATGAAAGGACTTGACTAGTAGAATGTTGTACAGATAAAAAATCTAAGGTAGTCGGGAGTTAATCAAAAAATTTGTTCTTGTTATTGTTTAAACGTTAAACTGCAACATAATATTTAAAAATTGCATATTGCATTTTCAAACAATAAAATTTTAAATTATGTATGAATTCTTTTGACCCGCTACTCACAATCCAAATTTGCATTTCCTTGTTGAGGTATATTAGGAAAGCTATGTGATACTCGTCAGTTTTCAGCTTGCCTCAAACACTTACCTAAATTTTGGTATCAGTTCTAGGTATATTATAGTGCAAATGGCTAAAAATAATGTCATAATATTCAACATAAGCTAATAATATTCAACATGGGGATAAAAATACTTACTCATCCACATAAAATCAAAGTTTCTGTTCAAATCAACTCCATTACTCATGTCGTCATCTACTCCTTCGTTACAAGTTTTGGCGCTGGCGGTACTTCTGTTTTTTCCTCCACATTCGGTTCTGAAAACAGTAGACAAATATTATTATTATCCTATCAAACCTGATTCCGAGCCATTCTTAATTATCAAATTATTATTCTCAGTAAATAGTTATCTTTTTTTTTCATTTTATATTGCTGTAGTATTATGTTACCCAATTCCATTTAAAATGCTCATAGCTTCAGAAAGTCACATGGTATTATTTTGTAAATGTTACACAAGTTCGATCTAAATTATTTATTTTTTTGTATGAGTTCAAATTGTTTTTAGTCGGTTTTGTTACTTTTCGGTTTCCTCACGATGTTCTCCTTCGTCGTTTTCATGTTAGCGGCATCAGGTACATGACTTCGAAAATATGGTGGCACGCGTGGGGTTTGAACCCGGATGCTCCAGATCGGCAGTCGCCGTTCTTCCGACTAGACCAGCCGTTACTTACAAACGTAGACAGTAGTATAGTTAAGTGAAATTTATCAAATTAATAAAACAATTGGAGTATTTTATATGTAAATTTTGTACGCGAAATATCAATTTGTAATCATAATCAGTGATTAAACATTTTATCATAATAATAAATGATAAAAATATTATCTCAGTAATATTATTACGTATCGAATACAATCACCCCGTCATAATGAGAGCATCAAAAGAGCTGTTAATGGTGTGCATATTATTATGACATTAGATTGGACCTTGATAGTTTAAATAAAAAATTGCCTAAATTATTCAGAGCTGTATAGTTTGAAATATATACTTACGTTAGTGAATGTATAAACATATCCATCCGGATTAACAACAGGGAAAATATGCCATTCAAAGTTTTCTGCCAAAGCTTTAATCTCTGGATCGTTGCTAGTCAAAAATTCCTTGATAATGTAAGTGACGGTAGCAGCCGAGATCCATTCTCTTGCATGAAGAGTTCCTTCTAGAAGACCAACAAGTTTCTCTTCTCTGTCTCGATTGAAATCAATTATGATACCTTTGATGATTCTATTTTGAACTGATTGACCTATTGAAACAGTTGTAACGATATCTGGGTAAGCTTCGGCAAGTTCATCAAGCCACGCGTAGATTTCGTCAAGATTGTAATAACGGTCCCAACTGAATGATAGTAAAGTATCAGAAGATCTGACGTTAGCTGGATTTAGTTGGTCATTTATTGTCCTGTAATTGAAAAACGTAACGTCATTAGTCATAGAATTACTTTTCACTTTAGAAAAACCTTCATAGTCATCATTACCAGTTCATTACAATATTTGTGACACAAAATTCCATTCATTGTATGTAACACTAACCATATCTGATACTAACATCAACAGCCCATTAAATGTTCCCACTAGTGGGACACGGGCTTTCTCTCGCAAGGAGAGAGTTAAGGGCATAATCCACCAGGATCCGCAATCCGCATCCGCAAACCAATCCGCACTGGGCCAGCGACCACGCTGGCCCAGTGCGGATTGGTGGATGACACATGACTTCGAAAAGTTCAAGGTTTCCTCATGATGATTTCCTTCACCGTTTTAAGTAAGCGGCATACTATACATACATGCAATTTTATGGTTCATCTGTTTTTGAATTTGGTTTTTTCACTATCTGTTACCTTTTTGGACGTGGACGAAATGGGTTTACTATACATACTTCTTCCTGGGGAAAATGGCTGGGTTATGTCAGTCTCGACACCACGGATGGATACGGTGCATTTTTACCATTTACGGCAGGAACCGAACGAAATTCATAGTTGCGTGCGAAACCGAAACACGTAATCATATATTTGCTAGACCCTAAATAAATCTTAATTAAACAGGAATATTCGAGCTGCTTGAGTTTACGTAGCTGGACATTTTTAACATAAACAACAACAAGCGTCCGCCTAATGAAGAATAGGAAGAAGAAGAGACGATATTAATTTTAGGGGCAATAAGGAAAAAGTAACGGAGGCATCTCAAGGAACCAATAATTGCAAGTAACTTACTGCTAACAAAACTTTACATGACATTTTTAATAGTCTATGATTAAGTGGAGTTAACTTTAGAACCAATTGACTAGAATAATACTAGTTATAAAGAAGAAGTAAGGCGGTTCGAAATCGAATTACAAGTTGCAAATAGAAAAAAGATAAAACACCGCCTTTAGGAAAACACGCCGGATGATGTATTGCGTAACTAAGAAAAGGTAACTCTAAGGTAAATCCGTTGTTAAGGTCCTACTAAATAAAACTACGAACTCAAGCAATCACCGGAGTAGTAATGCAACCAGTATGTATATCAATGTCGATAGCATTTGACACTTTTGTATTATGTTACTTGCTGCTACGGAAGCCTTTATGGGCGAGCTCGACTCGCGCTTGACCACTTTAATTTTTTGTTTGATAGATCATAGTTCAGAATTTGTCCCATACAAATTTTATCGGAATCGGTGTGGCGGCTTCGGCAATATGAACAAAAAACTAAAATTTGCTGTCTTGTATTTCTGCGATATAGTGATAGATTCTTATTATATATGGTCGAGTTTTGAATTTAATTTTAAATTAAAGTCGATTTTTGTTTTATGTAGAAAATACTTAAATTATAATTATCCAATAACGATAATAAATAATTAATCAAATTATGATAAAAAAATTATCATCGTCACAATTATTTATTATATAGGTAAGTAATATCAGTATAAATATAGATCAAATACATTGACCTACATTTCTCCGCTGAGAGTTAGAAGAAATTTCAATAACTCAGATCTATGAAAAATACTTTGGTTTTCGGTTTTTTCGACAATTTTGGAACAACTGAAGATTGTATTACAAATAATAAATCAAATTGTTGCAAAATAATCATGCTAAATCAAAAACTACATTTTATTGTTGTGTCACTATGCCATACGGAAATGCCAAACAAGTACATTGTTCATGCCAAAAATAATATCAACCATTGACGTTGCAGCTCCTTAGCACACTTTTTACAATCAGAGGGAAAGACCAAAACAAGAGCATGACATAGCAACGTAGTATGAACAGCCCACTAAATGACGCCACTGGACACGGAGCCTTCTCTCGCAACGAGAGAGTCAAAGTCATAATCTACCACGCTGGCCCATTGCAGGATGGTGGATGGTGTATGACCTCAAGATTCTTCCGCAAGATTCTTGAAACATGACAGTTTCTTCACAAAGTTTTTCTAACACAGTTTTTTAAGTTTGTGGCATTACGCACAGCGCATATGGCTTTGAAAAGACAGTGCTGAGCGTGGGATTCGAATCTGGGGCTGCGTATTAACTCATTGGCGTGCATCTATCGAAGAATCGAGTCTGTACAGGATCATTCCAAATGTTTAGGTTTAAGTAAATGTTTGTGAATGTGACTTACATAATAATAAATATTTTCTATTCTATTCTATTCTAACAATGAGCCCAAACCACGGATTAGCAGTGTACTACAGCTCTCGCCACTCACATTGGTATATAAATGATTTATCTCCTTGTAATGAAAAACAATGCTATTTAAACTGGAACATAGGTATCTTCGCAATTATTGTTTGATGGTAGAATAATAGAAAAAAACGTGTTGATATTTCTCCTGACGGACTCTGTAAAGAGCTCTGCCTTTACGATGTGTACCAAATCTATTTTAAGAAAAAGTGTAACTGTACCAACCTTTGCAAATTTGCAATGACTTCATTAACTTCAATATTTGCCGTTCTGATTACGTTCATGAATTCTTTCTGTTTTTCTGGTGCCACCATAACTTTGACGACGTGGTTCACGCTAAAATTATCATCCCAGAATTCACCAAGTGCACTGTTTTGTACGTCTTCTAAAACGTTCACTTCAATATCTGATTTTGCAACTACATTATAAACTTTGTAACCATCGTAGTTTTTAACAGCTGACGTCACTGCTATAGTAACTGCAAATATTACGAATATTTTAAAAACCATTTTGCAATTTCAATTCAGCACTTTGCAGGACGGGTTTCGTATTGTGATCGCTTATCATCTTACCTACTTTTTATAGTTGTCATTTTGATTGCGTATGCTTCGATGCTATCAATAGTGTTAGCGATATCAGATTAGAAATTGGTAAATCAGTATTTACGAAATTATTTTCGAATTATCAGACAGACAGAATAGCGTTGTAATCTGATGAGATATTTGAAACAGTTGATTGTAATTAAATACATTGATTTGACATTCATTATACGATTTGTGTGTTAACAATTTCAATTCGCTTTTTTATATCAAACAAGAGAATGGTGAACAACTAACAAGAAATGCCATTAATTATCGCGATAATGTACGCCAACCGTAGGCGTAAAATACACCTAATGGACGTTTACCGAAGGTGTATTTTACACCTACAGTTAACTTTCATTATCGCGATAATTAATGGCATTTTCCGTTAGTGTGGCCCCAGCATTATAAAGATACAGAGTACAAATTTTTCAAGTTTATTATTTGAATAGAAATATACGTCTTACGATCCGAGACTCTCCATAAGTGGCCAAGGAGTTGCCACAATTGCAGAGGCAGTGCCTTTCAAATTTCTTGGTAGAAAGATAGATCACAAAGGACGTACACCATCATTAGAGGTGGTTGTTGAAAATTTCATGAACAATCTCAATAAGGTAGACCAGCAGCCTATCAGCAATATCAAAAAAGCATGGATATATGACAACTACCTCACATCACGTCTCACTTGGCCTTTCCTAGTATATGACATCGGTAAAACTCTCCTGGCAAAGCTAGATGCCAATGTCATAAAGATATTGAAGTCATGGTTCGGATTGGCACATCCGGCTGATCCCTCTACTCTTTTAGGGATCACAATAGTTTTGGGCTGAAACTAAAGAAACCGTCTGAACTTTACAAACACCTAAGAGTTACAAAAACGCATGTTTTGGGAAAGTCGCAAGACGAATTAATTACATCTCTCCCAAAAGACAAAACTGCTTCAGACCTGGAATCTAGACTTCAATTCCATAAACAATTTATGGCAGGTGCACAAGTAAATACTGCTGGGTTGGGTGCGAGAAAAAAAAGGAAGACCGAGACATGGTAAAAACCTTTCTACAACAAGACGAAAATGACGGTTACAAAGTGCACGCTATGAATTTAGAAATGCAAAGTGAGTGGTTAACCATAGGTGAGTTCTGTATCCCATTAGCTCTAAAATGGCGCACCTTGATCTATGACTGGTCCCCTGCCTTATTAAAATTTTATCTAAATGCATTCCAAATGACCCTCCTGACCAGAGTAACTTGGTAAGGTGGGGAAAAGCCTCTGAAAAATGTTGCTATACTTGTGGAGAGGCGATATGTACAGCAAGGCACATATTGGTGGGATGCAAGGTGCTCCTTAATGGGGGTCATTACTCACGGCGTCATGACAGAGTACTTGAAATCATACGTGAAGCCATGAGCCTTTCGGTAGCTAGAGCCCAAAAGGATTGACGACAAACAACAGACAAATTAACTTTGTAAAGAAGGCTCAACTTCAAACTCCAGGAACAAGCCTTACTCAATCCTGGGTACAGCACCTGATTGGACTATTTTAATGGACACGTATGAAAAGCACTACAAAATCCCAGAGGATGTGGGTGTTTCGTCATCCAGACCGGACATTTTCCTTTTTCTAGAGCTACGAAACGCATAGTCCTTGTAGAATTTACCGTACCGTGGGAAACTAATATACCTAAAGACCACGCGATGAAACAAAATAAGTATTACGACCTCCTAAACGAATTAACAAAGAACGGCTATGTAGTTAGTTTATACGCTGTAGAAGTGGGAGCGAGAGGTATACCAGCAAAATCTCTCTATAACCTACTGAAAGACCTTGGCTTATCCAGAAGTGCTGTAAGTTCTATACTAGAACGTGTATCTAAAGCTGCACTAGTAGGCTCATATCAGATTTGGCTGGGCAGGGGAGAGAAAAACGAGTGGTGAAGGTGAGTGTTGATGTACGTCAGAAAGGGGCCCCTTAAACCTACGCCCGAGTCACAAGTCTCGGGAACTACTCGAGTTTTTCTCTCTCTGCCACACGATGGACCCGGCACCCGCACGGTGAATCCATGGAATGCTAAGAAGATCGTCTCGTCTCAAAGACGACACGTGAAAATTTATGGGTGTCTTAGATACTCTTACGGTTTACTATTTTACTAGAACGTATTGCATCGCATAATAGGCGAAAAGGCAAAAAACTAATTAGTTCGTCAGTGAGGTTCCTAAAAAATGTTGTCTACCAAGATACAAAATAAAAATATTTACAAAATAAATATTTATATTTAAAAAATAAATACATATATACACAAAATAAATACAAGGCTTTCGAGTGACGTCACTATTCACAATCCCTCACTTTGGAAATTGGATGATCGATATCTTTGTCGAGTTTTAATAATTTGCTAAAACAAAAAATATATGTTCCATATTTTTCATTTTTGATTTAATGATCTAGATGACGAACTAATTAAATTGGTTTCGTTTTTTTCCAGTCCCAATTCCGAAGTGGGACATATAACACTAGTATATAGTATTTTATAATGAAGTATAAAATAAAAGATATTATGATATAGATAACGTAATAGTATGATGAACAAAATAAATTCATTTACTGACCCTACATCGCACCATAATATCACCAATCATATAGTGCTCCCCACTACTTTTGCGTTATTTCCTCTGATTTTAGGACTCGTGTGTGGAGCGTTTTAGTCACATGTAACATTTTATGAATAATCATATTTAGTTCTCGTATATTTAGTCATATTTAGTCTAAGAATTTTAAACTTTTATTGATTTATCGTTTCTTTAGAGTACAAAAATTAAATGAATTTTCGCATTTTAATTTGCAGATAAAATCAAGAATAGACTTCGCAAAATCAACATTTTCCGTTTTCTAAAATACATCAATAGTGTAGTGACGTTACAATCCCAAGTACACGTTTTATCGAAGGAAAGACACGATTTTGTACGATTCGTTGTTTCTTTGATTTCAAAACGTGTTGCATTTAATTTAAGGTATATATTGGTTCGAAGAGATTGAGATTTGCAGAATGCAAGGATCGCGTTTGCTTGATGTAACCGTCTTCCTGGACCATTGCTCGTGGAACAACTGTTTGTAAGAGTTCAGTCATAATGTAATTTTACCTATTTAAATTTATTTTTAAATGAAAAATGTGTCGATAATAAATAATTTATAATGTACCCAATATTAATAAGTAACATGTAAATAACTTGTAATTTATTAATACAAATCTGTATCTTTAAGTAACATGTAAACTTTTTCAAGCCGCATCTCCATACGTTGATCTAATCTATACTAATATTATAAAGCTGGAGAGGTTTTTTTGTTTGAAAGCGCTAATACTACAAACGCTTACACTACGCTACTGAAACAATTTCAAAAAATATTTCATACTTGTAGTTGTATATGTTCGTTATCTAAGTGCTATAGACTATATGTAAGTTACCTATAATATAGCACGTCCGAAGCTGGGACGGACCGTTACTAAACGTGACCCTTGAGTGCTATAGACTATATATTTATTACCTATAATATAGCACGTGCAAAGCTGGAACAGACCGCTAGTAAACGTTATCCTTGAGTGCTATGGACTATATGTTACCTACATAGCATGTGCGAAGCTGGGACGGACCGTTTGTAAGCGTGATCCTTGAGTGCTATAGACTATATTATACCTATATAGCACGTGCGAAGCTGGGATGGACCGTTACTAAACGTGACCCTTGAGTGCTATAGACTATATATTACCTATAATATAGCACGTGCAAAGCTAGAACGGACCGCTAGTAAACATTATCCTTGAGTGATATAGACTATATGTTACCTATACAGCACGTTTGGTTAGCTTAGGTTGTAATTTCGCAACCTTAAACGATAGACAGATGCTGTCACGGACTTGGGCACACGCTCAGCGCACGCACCGAAAGTTTTAGTTTTGGGGAAAATGGTAACATATAATATATAAGTATGTTAAATGACGATACGTAGCCATCGATATACTTATAGAGAATGTGCTTTTAGAATTGATAAATTATTGTAATTAAACTCATGCATAAAAAGCTATTTTTGACGTTCATATATCGATGAACGCTGGGTGCATGCACGAAAAAGCGTGACTCATTGTCCCGTAACGCTCATTGTCCCGTTACGTTAGGGTAAATTATTTTCCATTTCAAAATCCGATTTCTATTATAATTTCAAGTATTTATTCTTTAATTATTAAAAAAACAGCTTCGGTCTATTGGTAGTAGCGTTATGTTCCATAAATATTAATAATAATATAATTATCAGATATTATTATTAATAATATATAATAATATTATATAATGATTTATATATTTATATATATTATGTATCTTATCTAAAGCATTTGCTCAAATAAACGGTTTTTATTATTTTATTATAGATTTTGTCGATAAATGGACTATCTAATAGAAAAAGAATCTTTCAAGTCGGACCAGTACTTCCCGAGATCCTAGCGTTCAAACAAACAAACTCTTCAGCTGTATAATATTAGTATAGATTTAATAGTCCAGCCATAACTTTAACAAAATGGTAACATAAGTAAGTTAAATACGTTGTTAAAAACCCGTCCACTGTGTAAAGGTCCTTACACACTTGCTCCCTGGGTGGGTCACCGAGGCACAATTATATTTATCGCCGTGCGCCGTCGTGTCGTCCGTCAACGCATAAATCAGCGCACGTACGCGTTTCGTCCCCATGGCGATAGCTAGCCATCGCTATCGTGAGAATATGCTTCTATATCGCTATGATAAACTACTCTAACTAAACCTAAACCTATGCGAAAAAATTTCAATACTCAAACTTACATAATAATATGTAAGTACGTACGAGGCATTCCTAATCTGATATTATTATATTGTAGGCTATCAGTGTCTCGCAATTTTACCCGATTAGTTCCCTTTCGTGCTATTTTCCCGGAACAAAAAGAAGCCTGTGATGTATTTTTTCCGAATAGAGTCTAAAACTGTTCTCCAAAATTTAATCTAATCCGTCAAAACGTTGCGATGTGACTGAGCTACTAAGATACACATTTTCGAGTTTATAATGTCCTACTAATATTAAAATTATATACTATACTAGCTACCCGTCCCGACTTCGCTCGGATAATAACCTAGATACCGACTGCAACGCCATGGGACTGGCTGGTTTGTAAATCTAAACCATCCAGGGCGTCACCCAAATGCATACAAAAAATCATTCAAATCGGTCCAGCCGTTTAGGAGGAGTTCAGTGACAAACACACGCATAAAATAAATATACTCGTATATATACATAAAGATTAATATTAAATCAGCGCACGTACGCATCTCGTCCCCATGGCGACAGCTAGCGATCTCTATACCCTGTGAGAATATGCTCTTACATCTCTATGGATAAATTGTTCTAACTAAAAATGTGCGAAAATAAATCTAAACTTAACAGTAAACACATTGTGGACTAGTGGCGCCTTGCGGTTTTCCTCGTATAGTTACCGTTCACGTAACTTTCCCGCTAGTAAAAGTAGCTTAAGCTTTTCCAGGTTGGCTATGAACTATTAAGTGTGACTAAAGTATATCCATTTTTACTGATGCCGCCCAAAGCCTTAAAACACATACCACGTAAGTACTATGTATTTATATTCAAGGCATATTGAAATCGAAAGTTTTTGGTAGATTAAATTTTATGTTTATTTTAATTATTTGAATTGAATTACCTGGATCCCACAAGATAGGTGGCTATTGTGGAATTCCAGTGCACGCTGGCAAAACATTTCCCACCTGATCTTTACCGTGTCCCGGTACCTACTTAGGCAGTGCTTGGGTGGGAGCTTGGACCCGGCCACAGAACATTTATAACATATACCTGATATATGTTCTGTGGAACCGGCAATGGCAATGGAACCTACTCAAGACGGGTATATGAGAATTGGTACTTAATAAGTGCTATGATAATAAAATTATATAATTATGTAATTTGATATATGATATGTTATGATCTTATGATAATAAAATTATATAATTTGTTAGTCAAACTTTGTAAATTCAGTATTTGTCTAAATAAACGTGTTTTTTTTTTCAATTTAATTTTGTTAATTTAAACGCAACTTTGAGATAATGTAAAAACAAATTATCTGAGATCTGAATTGCCTGAGAGACACAATCTAGAACTTTTCAAGGTCAGAGTGAATAGTTACTTTCTAGGTTAACATGTGTCATCTTCGACCATACTCTTACTTACCATCAGGTGAGTTGGTGGTCAAACGTGGACCTATATGCGATTAAAAAAATAACAAAACACGGACAGGTTATTAGGTTAGTTTTTACGAAATAAAAAATTGGAATTACTTAGTTATTCACTAATTATTTGTCAACTTATCATGCTTTGTACGCATATAATACCGACAATCTATTGCACTGTCATAGAACAGATAAATTGTGCACTATGCGATAGAACTGTGTCAGATACCGGCTACCTCTACATATTTGTTTCCTATAGAAATATGAAGTCATTCATTCCCTGCGCAAACGTTTTTTTTTTGTCCCGCTCAAAATTATCTATGCTTGCGCAGCGCCTAAAAGCGAATTCTGTTTAGCAATTTATTTAATAACTCAATAACTATAGTCAGTTTTATTACTATTACTATTTGTTAGAGCATAATATGTCAATAACTAAACATTTTATTAAAACAAAACTGTTTATTATTGACATAGTTTATGTTAATAATAAACTGCTCCAACACATTTTATATAATATGATTGTAGACTCCGTATATTTCAACCTTGGTTGTCACAAGATGACAAGAACTTACTTTTTGTTGACTAGGTTTAGTAACGGATTTTACATATTTTATGTTGATTACGTGGACCAGTAGCAACGCAGTCAAAATTTTCGGTACTCGGTTGCTAAAAATATAGACTAAAGATAGATAGATTTTTAACTTCTTTAATTGAAAAATACTACAACAATACAGATTACTACTTGAAGGACAAAACGTTACAAAGTCTCGTAATTTTTAAATATCTTAGCTATAAATAGTTTTAAGATACTATATAATATGTATACTACATTATACTATTCGCACACACCCAATGCACAGGGTCTTATGTCTATTGTTAAGTATTTTATACTTACTAACTCATTAAGATACGACTGTATGTTGTGTATAAATAAACAGTATATACGCTGTATTTCAATTTCAAATTGTCTTTTAGACAACTGTCTATATTAATTATTATTCCATTTACAAACTATAGCTGATACCGAGAAACAAATTAATTAAGCTGCATGTAGACACAGCACAGAACAGAGCAACATTATCAGAGATGATCAATTTCAGTACAGCCTGCAGCTTGTATTGCGTCGCGAGAACAGGCGATACGGCGGGATGTGATAGCGAAACTTGTGTGGTCAACTATACAAGAAAAGAGCGGTTGCAAATGCCTAAACCAGTAATTTGTACAATTGCCTTTATTGTGCCATTATCAGAGGAAAACATTGTAGGTACTGAGTAACACGTACTAAATATCTGTGATAGGTTTTAATATTTTCCCCCTCGTTTGAAAGCCATCGAATAAATTATAATAGGTATAATTTATTGAAGCGGCAGAAACAAGTGAAAGAAGAAAAAATCTTAATGGTCAGTCTTAAACTTGAGTTCATGTGTGGGATATCTGTTATTTATGAAAACCAAGAATATTGCAATGTTACATTTCAAATAAAGCTATATTTTGAACTATTATTGCCTGCCTCAACAAATTTTACTCATAGCAATCACAGCCATACATTTCATATCTAGTTCAGTAAACTAATGGAAGAGTCCAACTTCAATAATAGGCGAACTAGACGAAACCACTAAACAATACAATTCACGGTGATCAGAAGATATGAACAAATCTTTTCAATTCATTGATACATGTTGCGTTTGTCTAGTTTTACTTCAAATGAAGTAAATTAAGCGTTCGGCTGGTTCTCTTTCTAATTAACTAAATTCAAGTTTACGCAACTGAACTAATGAACTAAATAAAAATAATAAATTTATTTCATACAAAGTAAAGTAAACTACAAATTTAAATGGAACACTTTGTAGATCTTAAAACTAATTACGTTGTACTCTAGAAACTGCACTAGGCTAATAATGCCTGTGTTGCATAATCTAGTGTATTCCGCCTTGAAAAATAACAATACAGTAAAATACACGAAATAACATTATTTTAACTTTGATATACGAGCGTGTGTGAAATTGTTTGCTTTTATATTTATATTAGGGTGTGTGTATGTGAGTGTGTGTGTGGGTGTGGGTGTGTGTGACTCTGCGAGGTAGGGTGTGTGTGGGTGTGTGACGCTGCGAGGGATGGTGTGTGTGTATGTTTGCATGCGTAAGTAGGTAAGTGTGCTGTGTAATGAGTGATATACTTAATTTCAATTACTATTTAATATAATTACAAAATTTTTGCGACTGAATTCAAAAGCAAGTTAAGAAGCGAGTTAGAACCAAGCAATCCTTGCTTCTGAATATAGCATGCTAGTTACATTTTATAACATGACTATAAAAATATATAGCATAGTTTGCTATTAAGGTTCACTGAATTAAGTAGCCATTAAATTCAGTCAACTAAATTTAGTCAAATGTATTAATGTCTGTATTACTATTCGCTATTATCTTCCATCCCATACCCCACACCAATCGCGATACAGAGACAATAGCGCCATTATTCGGCTCCACAATGAGCCGAACGCTGATTAAGCGGTGTACGGTACACAGGACATTGGACATTATTTATCGGCTAAATGACTCTGGGACATGGGACGAGAACAAGTCTCCTCATCATCATTTACAGTCTTTTACTACGCCAAAAAGGTCGTTAGGTCGTTAGCTACTCATTGTTGAGACCAGTGTTTGTTACTATGTCTGTTTTATTTAATTTACCTATTGTCTAATTTTCTAGCGTTAGAGCTGAAGCAAAAGACAAGTACTTCAAAATATTTCAAGTTCTTGCTGAGTTAAAATAAACTTTATGGTGTTTATGGTTAATTTTTTCATGTTAGTAACTCTACAGATTCAGTTCAGTCTTCTACCGCCTAACTAAAACTGTCCTAGCTTTGATATTCCTTTCTCTTTTGTTATTGCTTGAAATTATAAAGATGACAATACCAAAGCCGATTTAGTCAAGCGGTAGAGGGGCAGTTTTCACATATCTTGGGTTAAGAGGAGAAAAGAAAAATATCCGGACTATAGTGGGACACATTTTCAACCTAATTTTTGGGAACATTTACTCACTTTCCCATACAGTGTACTTTATGTACCTTTAGAAACGTCGAACAAAAAGTCCCTTACCACTAGGGTCAAGGAAAATTGCATTAAGTACACTGCATCAGTGGAAACCCTTTTAGATTTCAGTAGTTTTATTCCGCCTAAGCAGCGGAATAACATAAATTCTAAAAAAAGTGATGATTCGGCTATAATTAAGATAGTAGAGAACAAAATTAGCGATGGCGACATCAAAGGCGCTGCACGTATTCTGTTTTCCAGTGACACTATTGCGCCAAATACAACACACACCATTCAGTCACTTCGTGACAAACATCCACCTGCGACAGCTAATCTCCACCTCCCTGATCCCCACAATCAGATGACGTCACTATTGAGGCCACATCGCAGGATGTTACGGCTGCGATTACATCTTTTTGAGTGGCTCAGCCGGAGGCTTAGATGGCCTGACACCTCAACATCTAAAGATCTTCTATCTGTTAGCTCTGGTGAGGTCGGAGAGTCCCTCTTGAGACCCTAACCTCTTTAGTTAATCTCATGTTATCTGGTCGAGTCAGTAGTGACATTGTCGAAGTTTTGTACGGCGCTAATCTGTGCGCACTTTCCAAAAAGATGGTGGGATCAGGCCAATCGCTGTCGGCACCACATATCGTCGCCTTGCTGCCAAGGTGGGTTGTAGGAAAAAGGTTGCTCTTTGAGCTCCTTTTCCAACCAATACAACTCGGCTTTGGTTCGCGAGGTGGATGTGAGGCTGCCGTTCATTCTGTCCGAACCTTCCTTCACCAAAATTGCGGAGAGGTGCTGTCAAAGGTGGACGTCAAAAACGCTTTTAATTCGGTTGATTGAGGAGCCCTGTTGGCCCAAGTGAAGGATAAAATTCCTGATCTGTACAATTTTCTTTGGCAATGTTATGGCGAGCCCACAAAATTGACTTATCAAAACAATCATATGCTATCCTCCGTTGGCTGTCAACAGGGTGATCCCTTCGGCCCTGCGACCTTCGCCCTGGCCATTCACCCTATCATTCAACGTCTCCAGTCCAAACTAAACGTTTGGTACTTGGATGACGGAACGTTGGGGGGCGATGTGAATACTGTTTTAACTGATTTACAAAAACTTATAGACGGTTTTCGTCTCATTGGTTTGGAACTAAATTTCTCAAAATGCGAACTTTTCGTTTCCGACACATGTCCAGATAAAGATTCGATAATACAGAAATTTAATGATCTGGCCCCCAACATCAAATCAGTTGACAAACATTCCTTGCGCCTCCTGGGTTCACCGATATTATATGAGTCGTTTACACCTTTTGTCGAGGAAAAAATTCAAAATTTTACGAGAGCCTCCGATAGGCTACTCAAAGTAAACGCCCATATGGCGTTTACAATTATTCGGCATTGTCTCTTTGTTCCGAAATTTATGTACGCTTTACGATGTAGTCCACTGTGGAAACATGGTGAGCTCCTTTGGAGCTTAGACAATGTCGTAAAGGAATCTTTAATATCGGTGTTGAATGTGGACCTGAGTGGGAGGGCATGGCAACAAGCTTCACTACCCATAAGGTTGGGAGGCCTAGGGGTCCGCCAAATTTCAAGTGTAGCTTTACCGGCATTCTTGTCCTCAGTTCATAGTACTCAAAATCTAATCGAAAAAATTCTCGCACCCTCATTAGGCCATTCGGATGTAGTAGTAGTTAATTTGTGCGAGGCTAAGAATGCTTGGAGGCTGGCTTGTCCAAACAACGATTTCCCCAGATGTTTGTCATCTCAGAGACAGTGGGATCGACCGATCTGCGATCTAGCACGGAACTCTCTTCGCGATACGTGTCCTAGTATCGCGGATCGTGCTCGTATCCTTGCTGTGTCTGTGTGGGAATCGGGCCTTTGGTTACAAGCTTTGCCATCTTTCAATACCGGTAGCCTATTAGATCCAACTGCATTTCGTCTAGCTGTTAGCTTGCGCTTGGGTGCCAGGTGCTATGAAGCCCATCGCTGCCATTGTGGTACTGCCGTTGACCAACTCGGTCACCATGGTCTCTCTTGCTCGAAAAGCGCGGGTCGTATTGGCCGCCACGCCTGCTTGAACGACATCATACGCCGGGCTTTTTCCACCGCCAATGTCCCAGCCATACTCGAACCGAGTGGTCTTGCGCGTGACGATGGCAAAAGACCTGACGGCATGACTGTTGTGCCTTGGAAGTTGGGTCGGCCCTTAGTATGGGACGCAACTTGCGTCGATACTCTGGCACCATCACAGCTTCCAGAGACACATAGTAGGGCCGGTGCAGCGGCTAATTCAGCTGAGCGACTCAAACGGCGCAAATATGCAACCCTCGGAAGTGGTTACATATTTGAGCCCTTTGGGGTTGAGACATTGGGACCGTGGGGCCGGAGCTCACCTCATCTTCAAAAGCCTATCCGACCGCTTGGTCGACGCGACGCGTGACCAAAATGCTGGCGTTTATTTGGCCCAACGCATAAGCATTGCCATTCAGCGTGGTAATGCCGCCAGCATGCTGGGTACGCTTCCGATTGGTAGTGGGCTTGAACATCTTGATTATCTATAGACCTACAGTGGTATATAGATAATTCAGGTGTGCTTAGTGTAAGTAGTTATTTAGGTTTGTAGTATAGTGTATGTAGTTCTCATTGTATTTTAGTTTTGTTAATAAAGGCTCTGCCCAGAAAAAAAAAATTCTTGCAAAGTGGAAAAGTAGAAGTAGGAAAGCAGACCCTGGTCTCCGAAGCGAAAGCTTGAGATGTAACCCTGGACTTAACGGTAGGATGATAAATAATAAATAAATAATAAATATTGGTGGACAATTCACACACAACACCATCAGACCCCAAACTAAGCAAAGCTTTTACTATGGCGGCCAGATAGCTGATATAATACATATATAATTTTAAATACATACTTATTATAAATAGAAACACCCAGACACAGTGCAAACATTTGAATTCATCACACAACAATATTTGCACTGGGTGGAATCGAACCCGACCCTCGGCTTCGCAGGCAGACTTACTACCCACTAAGCCACGAGGCCAGTCAAATGATGATGATTTTCAACCTAATTCTAGACCTAAGTCGCCTTCACTACGGCCGCATATCTGTCCCTGATGTCCATTGTCCATCTGTAAATTGAGCTCTGGGATAGTTTTCGGTGATGCAGCCAACGCTGCGAACCGACCGATGACGTCGTAGGCTTGCCGGTTTCGGCAATTGAACTCTGGGATAGTCTTCGGTGATGCAGCCAGACTGATGGAGTCGTCGGCTCGTCGGTGTTGTCAGCGTTGTGTTAATGTTTATGTTGTTTCTGTTTTACGTTCACCATCAGACTTGTCCTGTTATAGCAAAAACAACAAAAGCTGGTTCATATATTTCAAAAGGCGACTATGTATGAATTAGATGTAAGTATTGCACTAGCATCAGTATCAGGAAATACTTACTCAGGTAGATGATGTATTTATTTCTATTGCCGCTATAACAACAAATACTAAAAATATATACGGTCGAAATAAGAAACCTCCTTTTTTGAAGTCGGGTAAAAATAAAATAAATATATCCCATACAACAAAATTGTTTTTAACCGTTTGGATTATGTGTGTAATTTGAATTTCAAATATTATGTTTTCCATGTACAATTACTATTAATTTACTGAAATGTACGGATTGTCACATACAATCCGTACTGAATAATCCGTACCGTAATAAATGAGTAAGATAAGATAAGATAAGAAAACACTTTATTAAAAGCCACAATATAAAAACACAAAATAAACTTAAATTATTATTAAAAAGATGACATTTCAATTGGCGGCCTTATCGCTAGGAGCGATCTCTTCCAGGCAACCGTGCAAGGATTGGAAACAACAGATAATAACGGCCCATAACATACAGGTACTTTTGATTCAATTTAATTAATACGACAACGATTACAAGTACTAATCTGAACAACAAAAAAACATATCTATATACTTAAATATTAATAGATTACAAACATACAATACTTATAGTTAATACATAACATTAATATTAATTTATATACAATAAAATTACATATGTACCTAATACAAGGTGCTATAATATACTAAATATATATATAAATACATAAACCAAAAATATTAATAGGTACCAGACCAATATATACCAAGAAACTTCCAGAAGAAAATAAACTAAGGCTCCAGATAAAAGTCTTTGACATGACATTTAAAAACAGCCAATGACTGGGCCCGCCTTATTTCCAAGGGTAGCTCATTCCACAACTTGACAGCCTTCACGGTAAATGAGGAAGAGTAGAAAGATGTAGTGTGTCGAGGGATGTCAAGCGTGAGGTTGTCTGATGCTCTCAGTAATCTGGGAAGAAGAGATTGACGGAACTTAAAGCGTTCCTGAAGATAATTGGGGGACGAGGGAAGGAATAGAATATTATATAGGAGAGAAAGTATGTGTGCATCCCGGCGACGGCGAACGGGCAGCCACTTGAGCTTAGTGCGGTAGTTTGAAACATGGTCATACTTGCGCAAGCCAAATATGAACCTGATGCAATAATTTTGAAGGCGCTCAAGTTTAGACAACTGCTCTTCTGAGAGATCAAGATAGCAGACATCAGCATAGTCAAGAATAGGAAGTAAGAGTGATTGCGCAAGCGCAGCTTTAGTAGTGGTCGGAAGAAAATTACGTAACCTACGCAAAGATCCTCCGGACGCAAATAATCTTCGGCTTGTTTCTGCAATCTGAGGGCCCCAAGATAAGCTTTGGTCAAATGTTACACCCAAGTTTCGAACAGTGTTACTGAACGGTATTGTAACTCCATCGAATGTCACCTGTGGAAGCATGAGTATGGAGCATGGAGTATGAGTACAATAAATGAGGTTTTCGCCGTTTATTTGGTAATGGTACGGGGTACGGAACCCTTCGTGCGCGAGTCCCACTCGCACTTGGCCGGTTTTTTTCTAGTTATGCACGCTCTATCGTAGACCACATGGTCGTTTAACATCAGGTGAGGTGGCGGTCAAGTGTAATCCTATAAAAGTTAAAATAAAACTCCAATTATTCCTTCAACTCTCTGCAAGCGACTCATCAAAAATGACAACGGTATCTGAAACCCCATTTCGTCGCGTTTCATATTTCTCTGTGACGTCATCAAAACTGCCTGCACAATGGAATGGGCTTTTTGTAGTTCTGTTGTATTCAGCGCTCAGCCACTGGTTCATATACGGTTCTATTTAAATGGTAAAACCGAAACTTGGTAACAGTATGGATACTACAGCCGTGGTAGCGGCTATGTACGGCGATCTAGATAAGAGAAGTATTAAAACTGTAAAATTACACATTAATTTAATTTTTGAATTATTTTTACTGTTGGAAAACATTTTCAGGGTAAATTTGATCATTTGTTTATGTACGTTTCGATACATACAGTTTCCATACCTCTTCTAATCCATTATTCCGCAACGCCGTACAAATATCATGTGACAAGGAGAAAAGATCGAGGGTTGCAACCTCTCTTTACCTGCACTCAGTTGGACAACTTACAAATGACGGCATATAGCTCAATCTTATTATTTAAATACCCTTCTATCTTTCTACATGGGTCTCCTGGTGGTTCTAATTACCTATTAAAATTTTGCACACGGGTCTGTAGAAGTCTAGAACCTACAAAATCACGATTGTGTAATCAAACGTTCTCATCGCTAGGCCAATACAGCTTTTTGATTAACGATATGAAATAAATTAAAATATGAGTTAATGCAGAGCTTTTATTAAGATGTTTGCAAGCCAACCCCTAAAATCACAAAGAATGGCTTGTTCTGAAATATGGATTTCTTTTTCTCGACTTCCGAATGTAGCCTGAGCATAAACAGCTCACTAATGTTCCCACATTCCCATAAATTAAAGTGCTTAAGTTTTAGCCCGATCCATTCAAGTGTTCCAACGTGGTTGAGCAACAAAAATCAAAATTTCTTTCGAACACAAAAAAAACAGAAATTTTATGGTGCAAATTTCTGGACATCTAAAATTTCAAACATACAAACTTTGACTATCCAAACATCCACATATATTTGACATCCAAACTCACAATATCACCATAAACCAACCTAATTGGCGTGTTTAGAAAATTTAATTCATTTTATGATTTCTTTTGTAATTTTTATCGTGTTCTTTATAGCTTTCCGATTAGTTTCCAACATAATAGTTAGCTCAAAATTGATTGTTAACGTGTTATTATTCGGTTTTATCAATTAACGATTTTTCAAATTTCATTAGGTAATTGGTTAGTTAGTACTAAGTTATAACTAAATAAAAGCGACTATACGAGTAGGTAATATGATTGGGATAGTTCTAAATTCCATACTTCTTGACAAAACTATTGTCAAACAACCAAATACGGGCATAACTAACATTGAAGAATGGGACGCTATAACTGCCATTGGAGCGTTGTTTGGTGTTCTACCGAATGTTTTCAAATATCATCCTACAGTGAAACTCTTTTTTATGACAAAGTTAAATTTTACTCGTTTACACGAAGAAATGACAATCTTAATTTTTTTAGTGATTTAGTGATATCTCATTTGAACGAACATTTTGAATTTGTCTATCTAATTCTTTAGTATTGTGAATACTCGTAGTTGCATAGTAATAAGATCTTGAATAATTAATTGTTTTGATTAGTTTGGCTACTTTATGTACTTAATTATTTATTTATCCTATTGTATAAGTAATAATGTCTGATTTTGAGACCTGTATTAGAATGTTATTACCACTAAAGAATCGGAATCTGCAGGTGCACTTCTGTAATTAATAATGAATGATTTAAGACCTGTATAAAAATGTCGTTACCATTAAAGAATCTGAATCTGCAGGTACACTCGATTACCTGCGCACTTCGCCGATTTGATTTTTTTTGATAAATTTATTGATCCCGCTCCCATCACTATTTGGCGATAAGAAACCGCACGTTGAAACAAAAGCCCTATCGACGCGAATTTCCACAGCCCTGTCGCGCGTAAATCAAGCGTCCTCCGCCACTTCGTTGTTTATCCGAAGCGTTTCGAAATTTGAAATCATTCTTCGAAAATGTTCAGTGATTGTTGCTTTAAGTGTTTATCTTATGCAACGTCAAGCTCATTGTTTTGTTTTTAATTTTCAATTACCTGTGTTATGTTTCAATTACTGTGTACTGTCAGTATTTTCTGTGTTGATCAAGTAAAACTTTTTTTGATCTTTCTAGTGGTCGCTGTGTGATCGAAATTCGACTGCAACTTAAGTAAACAAAATAATATAATTACGTGTGTGTATCCAATAGATGGTATTGAGTGTATCTAATGTTTTTGAAATTATTTATTTATGTACCTATTTATATGTATACTTAAAAAAATTGCGTTCTGCACTATTTCTCTATCCAAACCTAAGAAGGTATTGTCTAGCCATCATATAGGCTAATTCCTAGCTTGGTGTGACAATGCTTTTCCATCTGGACTGAAATCAGTGATTTAGACATTGATCAAATTGATAAGCACTGATTTAATCGAAAATAAATTTTCATTTTCAAATTTTCATCTTCCATTTCATAGTACCTTCAACGGATTGACTGAATTACCAGCCTAGCTGTATCGTATCTTGTTTGTATCTTGTATCTTGTTCCCCATCCATGTCTGAAAGCCTAGTTCAGACGCCATAATCTAATTCCTGAGAGTGACTGTGATACATTTATGCATCGCTATAAACCAACAGAATAGATGTGCCCTCTCAAACTTCACGCGCACGGAATTATGTTATCATTGGGAAGAGTGAGCTTCCCGTTCTAGCCAGTTGCAGGTAGCAGTGAACGCCGGACGTTTTTACCTACGAGTATCAATCACTATTCCTTGTCAATAAACAAAATAAGCAAAACCACAACATATCTTGCCCCTAGCGATTCTAGGGGTCAAATACATTGGTTGTGTCTGTGTTAACCGCTTACTATACACACAGAGACACAGTTTATTACCAATTTCAAGGTGCTCAGGGCACATCTACTGGTTTATATCGATGTTTTTATGCACACTTCGCTACGTTTCCTGTAATATTATTATCTAATCCCTTCTTATATCATAAACTAGCAGTGCCCTGGGGTTTACCCATGTTCTCCAGTTTCCGTTATTTTCAAGGGATAAAAACTATCCTGTGTGCTATATCAGGTTATATTCTGTGCGTCTAAATTTCCAATCTGATAGACAGATAGATTAACTCTTTATAGCACTAAATTAAACAAAACTTCTTATGAAAAAAGAAAAATAAAACCTAAACATTCAGAAACAATTGGCTTACCGCTAAAAGGGATCTCTTCCAGGCAACCGTGGTATGGAAAGGGAGGATTTTATCAGTCGTTTCAACCTGACTGAGCAATAAAAATACAAACTTTCGAATCTGCAATATTAGTAGGAAGTAGGATGGGAAATTTACTAAGCGTGTCTGTCTGTATTTACCGCTTTTAACTCAATGTACTAAACCGATTTTAATGAAATTTAACACAGAGATATGCTAGAAAAAGAAATAGGCTACTTGTGAATGCGGAAAAAGGAGATAAGACCATCGGAAACCGCATCGTCGCTTAACATCAGGCGAGATGGCGGCCAAGTGTAAACCTATAAAAAAAGGATAAGAGGTTTCAATAAGAGAAGAAAGTTTCGTTCCCCAGGGGGTGTCACATTGGCAAGCTCCGATTCAGTCTCACTAACCCGTATTTGCCCAGTGTATTATGGACTTAACTTACACATCGTAAGAGAAAACTACCAAATCCCAGCAGTGGGAACATAAAGTGGGCTGCTTTGCAGTGCTAGGTTTTGCAATGATTAGGCACATGTCAAGCTCAATTTGTCATTGAATCCTAAAAAAATCTATAATACGAGTGCATACTTTTTTACGTACGAGTATGTTTGTCTATTTTTCGTACCTATAACTTACCTATCTACTGAAAAAAGTTACTTACTAACCTCATAGAAAATTCAACCAAAACTGAAACAGTGAACCTAAAGTACAGTCAGCGTAAATAACACCAATGTGCCAATAGCCGTACATACATCGAGTTATGTCGAACGTTAGTACACTCGCGTCGGCAATACATTCAGCTGATACGTATCTGTGGAACAGGGTGTTAAATCTTCGTGTACTTATTTATGTGTGTTACTGTACGTGGCGGTCTGGAGGTCAGCTGTTTTTTTAGACGTAGATCTAAAAGGACGATATGTTTTTATCGAGCTGTGTCTTATAGCAGGGCCCAGCTATGATGTCATTTTTTTAAGTAGTTTATTTATTTTGCTGTTCCACGCGAACATCACCAACAAAGTCATCGCCAATCCCAATACCAATCCCAATCCATTACCAACCCCAAAATTGTAATGATAAACATTGTTACTAGGATTTACTTCAACCAGCGTCGTCTTGATGTAAAAATGTATAAACTTATTACACCTTTCGCAGTGGTGATGCTATTAAACGAATTTTGTACTTCATTTTTATGATTGAATAAAATACTTTTTACTTTTACTACTTTTTTTTTAATAGCAACGCCCCGCGGTTTTTGCCGCGTATATCCCGTTCCCGAAAAATTGTCGCGTTAAATAATATGCTATTCCGAACTGTTTTCCAAATTTCAACCTAAAACGTTCAGCCGCTTCGATGTGGCTGAGCTATATTTTTTTGTAGGAAAGAGACAAAACCCTTCCTGTCAATAACAGCACAGTGGCGTGCAGCTATTGAAACATGAAGAGTCCGAATCCTTACCTAGCACGACACTGCACTAATGCCCAGAGATATAAGATGCTTTATCTGTATGCCTTACCTTGTATACCTTACCGTATTTCTCTAGACGCATTACCTTGTTTGAAGTCACACAGCGCACTATAGAACGAGCTTTGGTTTCTCTACAGGTAGCTCAATTCAATTCGATTCAATTTAATTATTCGAATCATTATTTCAAAAGAACACTTGGTACAATTAAAGTATAGATAATTATTCTGTGTATATAATAAAACATCTTTGTAATAAAATAATACCAAAAAATAATGACAACTAAAACTAATCAGCTGTAAAGGGACCTTGTTGTAAAGCAGCCCTACAAACCTATACAATGATGACTGCAAGCTTTGCTTTGTTTATAACAAAATAAATTTACAAATATTTTATATAGTATTCTATACAATACTCATAATCTATCAATTTTATTTCTAAAATTTAAACATCTCCTCAGTACCCTTCACTAAGCCATTTCGAACCCACAAACCGTTCAAAATCACCGGCACATTTTTAAAAATGGAATCTTCAACCGCTCCACCATTTGAAATTGGAAGCCATAAAAGGCGGGAACCGACCGGATGTCGGACTCGAGCTCCATCAGATCCGTATCACGACAGACTCCCGCCAACGGATTCATTTCCGGTAGATGGCTGCATTTTGACTTTCGAATTTCTATTCCCGTTTGAAATGGGTCAAACTTGATGTGATTTTTCTCGATTCGGTTTGATAGTTATTTTCACCGCCATATTTTAAATACCAGCCGTCCGTACTAGCTTCTTTCTTAGCACATATTAAATGGCCTTTTATAGCCCTCAGGGATCATGTATCCAACGGCGAAAGAATTTTTGAAATCAGTGGTTCCTGACAAAAAACTTGCCAGCTCCTCTTTCCAGTTTTATAATATTAGTATAGATTTGCAAAAACCCGTGCCCGAGTAACCAAAACTTACAGTATATCATAAGCATAAGCCCATTAAACTTTAAATAAATATACGGGTAACACACGTTTGATATAGTCAGTCCAGTTCGACTCAAGTTTCGATCGCGTCCGGCGATCTTTTTCAAGGAGAGTGCGCGCGCGTGATAGCTGCTCGTTTAGCACTGAGTTTTTTCAGCCTATTAATTGTTCCCACCGATGGGACTTGGGTCCTTCATTCGCAAGGAGAGAGCCAAAGCTATAATCCACCGCGCTATTCCAGTTCGGGTGAAACCAGAAACTAAGATTTTACCATCGTGGAGTCAAAGGTTCGAATCTCACTAGTGTACGATCACCCTTATTGGCTGAAACTTGAAAAAAGACGATAAAAGAAAACTTTGCAAAGAACTTCGTGTCTTACCTATATATTTTGAAATTGTTGCATTCGCCAACGCGCATCTGGTCAATGTGGTAAACTGGCCTAAACTCTCTCTTTACGCGATGAAGGGCCAAATCACAGGTGTGGTACCTGCTTATGATAGTCATGCTGCTAAGCATAAAGCTTCATGCGTACCAAACGTTGTAAACCTGTAAAATTTCCCAATCAATCAAAATTTTTTGTAATTTTGACATATTTAAATTTTTTTTTATTTTTAACATAATATGACTGTTTAAGGCTTCAACATGCCTGATCTACGATTTAAGCAATTTTGTTTATGTATGAGAACAGAAGTTTATAAATTTGATACTAATGCTGTAAACACTAGTTTAATTTAATATTCCACTGAGTACCCACTAGAACTAATACTACGTAGTAAGAATTAATTATTCTACTGAGTACGTAGTTAAAAAAAAAATTAACACTGAAAACTCGTTCGGGAACGCAGCTGTAAATTTAAATTTTTAAAACTGGAACACATCAAACTGTAAAATAGCTAACGACCTACTTAAACTTTACAACCATATTAAATACCTGTCTAGAGTAGTTCCAAAATACTTCGACACCAAAACTTTTAGTACCCCAGAGCAAAATCCATCATCTTGTATCGCCTTCTGGATCGCCCATTAATGGATACGATCCGATACGACCAAAAAAAATGTTGTCGGATTAAACTATTATACCCCGAGGTGGTTCCAGCTTATTATGGATGTAATTCTGGAGCAACAGTGACCACAAGGTAGTTCAGGATACGTTTAGACTTCAGTAGATTTGAGATTGAATGTTGAACGCAAGACCGTCATTTCGAGAGACCGTCTTTGCTTGTCAAAAGTGATCAAGGTGAAACCTCATAAGGTGATAACTGGTTAATTCTATGTCACCACTTGTGATGTACAATCTTATATAGCCCATCCAGGTCGCATATACAAATCCGCAAAATTTTCCCCATAAATATACAATTCCGTAACAAGCTTTTGTTCCAAAATTTCAGCATCATCGAATCGTCGCATGTAAACGGCACCCAAAAGCCTCCGAGGTTATAAAAGGCGAACGTAAAATGTTACGTTGATGAGTACGGTTTACGTTTACGTAACGTTCACGTTAGCTTAACTTACGTTTTATGAACAGTTAACGTTAGCTAGGTGCGAGTAGTTAATATTTCGGCGATTTGACAACGAATATAGCGGTATTATTAAAGTTTTTATTACATGCCAAAACGGTTGTATTAACTTTACTCATGTTATGAAAATACCCGCAAACTATATCATCGAGGTGATATATCCCACTAATATTATAAGAATAACTGTGAATGTATGAATGGTTGTTGCTCAATTAAATCGGAATGCCTTAACAGATCAGGTTGACATTTAAAATACAGATTATCTAAAGTCTGGTGTAGAAAGTAGGAGCTAATTATGGGAACTATGCGGAAAAACAATGGGGCGCTAGTGGTTACTGCATATGTAATAAACAATACTAGTAAGAGGTAAGTAAACATCGTGGTACAGAAAGGTCCAACAATATTTGAACAAGTCATTCCACCACTGATGTGGACTTCATCTCCCAAGACCTCTTTCACGTAGCACGGTAGAACACAAGATAATACGAGTGAAAGTTTGACGTAAAATTAACCAATTTCAACCCTAACGCATGTTTAGCTGACAAACGACCTTGCTGCCGACGTCGCGTCGTATCCGTGCCCAGATCTGGCCGTTTGGGGTATAATAACACACAACTCAACATTCAAGAGTTCAACTTTGCATGGAAAAAAATGATGCGCTTTCATGTCTAATTTTCACAAATAATGTTCAAAACTTAATATAGATGAACTACCATAAATATTGTCGGACCTTTCCGTACCACGTTGTTAGTTTTATGGCACAGATGTGAGGTAGTTGTTTCAAACCTTGCTTAATACTCTACATACTTTTCAAAATGTAGATCGACAAGTTTATCAAGGGTAAGAAGAATCACAAAATTGTGATACATTTTTATGGCATTCGCTGACCAGCATTTTTAATAAATGCTTTTTTTTGAGTGGGGAGAGACTTTATTAACAAAACTAAAATACTATGAGAACTACACTATACTACAAACCTACCTCACTAACAACTTACACTAAGCACACCTGAATTATCCATAAACCACTGTAGGTCTACAGATAATCAAGACGTTCGTTCAAGCCCACTACCAATTGGAGGCGTGCCCAGCATGCTGGCGGCATTACCACGCTGAATGGCAATGATTATGCGTTGGGCCAAATATACTCCTGCATTTTGGTCACGCAATCAATCAAGAAATGCTCCATTAATAAACTACTTATATTTTACCACATTTTGTTCACATTGTACAAGACTTAATCATGGTCTATATTAGTATTTAATTAGGAGTATTTTAACGTTTTGGCAGCGCAGCGTTACAACTCCCATGGTCACAAAAAGACGACAAGACCTAGTTTTCAGTTCATAACGAATATAAAAACACCTTTATCAGCCAGAGCTATGGCGCATATTTGGAATACGAAAGATAGAAACTGGTTATGAATCCAGCAACAAAACACCACAATAGAGCTACAACATTACATACTGTACAAAGTTAAAGCAAAACTTTGAATAATCTACCTGTGTGCGTTCCAACGAACTTAGTTACAAGTTAGAACTAGCCTCTCCCAAAGGAAAATTACCATTAACGGAGTAAGGGCTATGACTATGCGGGTCTTCAATACAATTTATTCATAGCATAGGTACATAACATTAAAACAGCTGGAACTATGGGCCTTCTTTTCAATTAATAAGTCAATGACCTGAAACCTAAACAAAAATTA
The DNA here is from genome assembly GCA_017562165.1 of Ectropis grisescens. NCBI lineage: Eukaryota > Metazoa > Arthropoda > Insecta > Lepidoptera > Geometridae > Ectropis > Ectropis grisescens. The sequence continues at coordinate 20,250,794 of CM029791.1, forward strand.
ATTAAGGTTTAAGTTCAAAATGTTCACAACACCCCCAGTTTCCCCATCTTCTCTTTATTCAAGAAATATGTAAAAAATAATGTAATTGCAATGACAAAGGTCACGGACCCCGGAGTCTGTGGAGGGGCTAAAATTAATTAAAAAAAAACTCAAACCAAATCAAACTATTTGGTTGGTTTGAAGTTCAAGGTTCTATGGTATATTGGCAATAACGTTCCACACTTAACCAGCGAGTAAGCTCATAAAGTCATATCGTCATCATCATTATACTCTTTAGGTACTCGTAGTTGATTTTTGAACGAACGCTTCTTGTTCTTCCTACTTCAAACAATATGTTTAGAAAATGTTGATTATATCTCAGTGATTTTTTGCTTTACCGTTAAAGAACAATTGAGAAGGACAGTCTAATAACACCTAGACATAAAGGTTCAAAATGTGTATGTTAGCATCAGGAAAACGTAAATTAGGAATGTAGCAGTGTGCAGTTTTCATAGGAAATTAGTTTAATTAATAAAGGCTCTTCCGTTAAATATAACGTTATTAATTAATACTGCCAGTATTATTATTTAACTGCTATCGAAACCATCGTCAGAAAACTGTCATGATTTAAAAACTAAATCACTTTGGGTACTATATTACACGCCGGTGACTTAAGCTTTTAAACTAAAAATAATTAAAATGGCTGATTGCTTACAACATTTTCAGTATACTTCACTCCTATAACTCGATTCCTATGTAACTTCCTTCTGCAATAATACCCTACGATTTTTGGTACCGGGTGCTATATATAGCACTTCCGTCACTGAATGACCACGAAGTTCTTGCAAAGTTTCTAATCTGTCTAATTGGCAGACTGCTGGTCCGGTGTAGCTAGCGAACTACGAACTGAGCTAAGTCTAGCCCTAGGTGACCAGTTTCGACAGATATGTCTGATAATCCTGGAATATATTAAGGCCAGGTAGTTCTGTCAAATTAGGCATTTAACGCTGTCTTGTTCTCGCGACCGTCACCGACTGCGGAATCGGCGCCACAGTGCAGAAATAACATTAAAATATTGGACTATGTAATTTAAACTCATTTTTTGTTCAAGATTTGTTTATGTTTGTTTGCTTGTTTATGATAAGAGTTTTGTTGCTATATAAACGAAGAAATATTAAATTTATCTATACTCGTAGGTATACAAAACTCAACCTTTTCTTTTTTGGTCTCACTATAAGTTGAGAACAGCTTTTCCAATTTCATGCATCTTTTAAAATATTTCCTAATAATTCACAAGTTCGTCAAAAATCTTAAAAAATGTGCTGAAACGTAATGAAAGGCCAGTAAAAATAGAAGGTTTTTTGGTCAACTTTGCACTAAATTTCTAAACCAATTTTTTTCTCTGAGGTAAAGATCACTTACTGAGCATAAAATTACAAAATGCTCACAGATCCAGGTAGAGCTTCAAACGCCAATTGAAAAAGACTGTTTTAGGCGATATTTTGGAAACTATATATCTTGACAATAATTGTAGAAAATAAAATTTTGCATCTTTTGTTGCTAGTGAACTTTTTTTTGTAAAACTTACCGTTTACGATTTATAACCCATTTAATGAAACGATTGCGATTATGCCGATAACAGTGGATGAAAATGATGTGGTCTACGATGTAACTTGTTTCTCTAATAGAAACAAGCACAGTGTACGTCGTAGCCCCAAGGTTCGAACCTTCGACAAAAACCCACTCTGGTAATGCGTTTCACAGCTTAGTTGTTCTTATTACAAAAATGGAGACCAAACTCTTCGTTCAACTCTTCAATCATGATGATGAACGGTGCTGTTTATTCGAACATCGAGCAATGAGATATATAGAATAACTTTAATTTAAAAACCCCGACTACAAAAAAATCTACACGTAAAAAAATATTACCTACTATCTAAGGACACTTTGGCAAGTCAGACTAGTCTTAGAATATCTTTGTTACCAAAATCCATCCAGCCGTTTGGAAGACATGTGAAATAAAAGATTTACAAACATAAAAGATACGCGCGAAAAACATAACCTTCTTCCATTCCGGTAAAAGGGACATGTTTATGCTACTGGGAACAGAACTCACATCTTATTTTTTTTACATTGTTATCATCAAATTTAACATAATAAATCGTAATCGGTAAGTTCGAAAAAAAAAAAAATACTGGCAACAAAATATGGGAAATTTTATTTTCTACAATAATAATAGGCTGTATGACTTTTTCAGAATATCGGCCAAAAACGTTTTTTCGAGCTGGCGCTTGAAGCTCCACCTGGATTTGTTATTATTTTGTGATTTTATGCTCAGGAAATGATTCTAAACCTTATATAAAAAATACGAATCGGAAAATTTAGTGCAGAGTTAAATTCTACGAGTAATTTTACTGCCTACAAGGCTTCTTATCAAATTTGGTCGAGTGTCTAAATTTCTATGAACAATATTAACATTTTCATACAAAAAAAAAAAAAGAAAAAGCAATAAATTTTGGTGGTGTCACAAACTTGGAAAAGAAATAAAAAAATAAAAATTCTAACAAAACCATACGTGTATCTATGGAAAGGTGTTCAAAATTGTATTGAAGTTCCTAACATTTTTTTTTCTAAACTGAATAGTTTGCGCGAAAGTCTCTTCCAAAGTGGTAAAATCTGTATGTGAGGACTTTTCTTCCAAGTACTAAGTACCTTACTACCAAAGAATTTACCTAAATGGCATATAAATGCAAGTTAGGTATCATTTATGATTTTTAGGGGATTTACGCAGGGGATTTCTCCCCTCTCATTATTTCCTTATCCCGATCTCTGATTTAATGGACGAATATTTTACCGATACTTATCTATTTTCCATTGCATCCGCATTGAATTTTTTACTGATGTGTTATCGACGTCAGTTTTTTGAGACTCCCCTTTTGGTCTACAACATAAAGTAAACAGCGTACTAATTAGTATCAGCGTCTATTTGCAATTCCAATGAAAACGGTATCAAAAATCAAGATCATAGCATGCTTCACTAGTAATACCAACTGATATTGTTATACTGTGGCACTGTGATCGTAATATTTAAAATTATCGGTTGTCAAAATTGCAAAATCAAGCACAGGCCCGTCGTCCGTGAGCGCCGAAACGCGACTGATCAGGCTTGCCGAACGGCGCGCTATATATATGGTAGATATTAAAACATAGTGAATAACAGATACTTTTTATCAAGTCAAACTCTGCGAATACATCTATAACTTTTTAGTGGCTTTCGTTGAGTACAAAAATTTAGTAAAAAAAATCATTAGTTTAGTCATAAACTTGAAATAACTTTTTGAAAAGGGGTAACTTTGGGATTTTTTTCTATCAAGTAAAATTCATTAAATCGTATTATTGACTGCGAATTGCACTAGATTAGATCCTTAATTATTACATATTTTTTTTTCAGAGTTTAATACACTATTTTAAAGGTCTTAAAGTTGTTTTAAAAATTCAAAATTACGGCCCACACGCCCTTAAGTAAATTTTGCTGGCAATACCTATTAGACGGAATATTATTATGTTAAAACATTCTACAGGACTTCATTGAAACCTAAATCCGTATTTAATTATGCCAACGTTTTAGCAGCGTTTTAACTGCGTGATCACGAGCAGACTAAGAAAATTGCGGGTCACCTCAACAGGCAATGAGAAAATCTCCAAATGATTGTCACCACGATACACAACACTAATTGTGGTATACAACGCTAAAAAATAAAATTTAAGAAAAAAAAACATCAAAAAAATAATACTTTATTTCATCTGTGCAATAAGATGGTAAACAATATTTTTGGCATAGACTGTTTTTTATAAACAAGATCTTAATAACAAATGACGTATTTTTTTTCTAATGCAAATGAATAGGTACCTATGTTACATAATATATACAAAAACAAAAATTACGATACGATTACGATTAAGATATTATTAAAACAATAAGTTATAATACCACTTTTTAGAACATATGTACACATTTTAAAACTTGTTGTTGTTGTGCATGACAAAAAAACGTTACTGAGTCGTTAAGATCAATTTTAGACTGGTAGTAACAAGTCAATTCATCATTACTCAATTGGAGACGGTGCGTGACGTAATTCCCACCGTGTTGCAAGTAGTTCCGCAAAGCATCGGACCGCCCGGAAAAGGCATTTTTGAGAGTTTTCATACGTTTCGTGCTTTGACATGACACATGACAGCAGTCTAATTTTTTGTCATTGAATATAAACCCTTGCTAATCAAATTTGTTTCTAAATCTGAGTTAGTACGACCAATTTCCGACAGGTGGCGTAGCAGGAAGCTGAAGAGGTGTTTTGTTTGAAAGCGATATTCTCAGGAATGACTGAACCGATTTCAGTCATTCTTTCGCCGTTGTATATGTACGGGATCCTGATGAGTGCTATATAATGTACCACGGGCGAAGCCGGGTAGGACATCTAGTATTATATATAAATAAAAGCCAGGCGCGAGTAGAACACATGATATGAATTAAAACTGAGTACTTATTTCGATATTAATTAACGATATTATTTGAGGGTCTAACTCGCTCTTCACTACTCACAGCGTAACTCATAAGAACGAGTTTCGTTTAGTTAGTCCAAAACTATATAAATAGAATTCAATTAGCGAATTCCCAATGTAACCGCGCGAACGATTAAATTCCAAACTAACTATTCTAAGTTACGCCGAAGCTAACGCCGTATAATTTCCCTGGAGTGAAGGAGCTTATTCACGTAAGTAGTATTTTTCTCTTGTTTCTGTTTTTCTGGTAGGGTTTTGGTATCGTGAGGCTGTTTAACAATGTATCCAGATAAAACCAATATACATTCTCATAGGTCCTCGTACCTATCTCTATAGGTTACGTTGGTTTGTTTACGTTTCAAAAACTCAAAAAGTTCTGCACCGATCGAGCTGAAACTTTAGAATAATATACAATCTACATCAAGAATTGTTTTTATCCAATTTTTGCATCACAATGTGCCACATCGAAGCGTGGCAGGGTACAGCTAGTATATTTTAAAAAGATTAAAACAATTTTACTATGTGTATTTGTTAATAGGGATGTCGGCTCATTTTTGATTTAATGTGCCTTCAAAAGGCTACTCAATAACTGAAACATAGGTGAAAGGATTACTTTGTTATCTTAAAAACTTCCCGTGATATCACGATTTTAAAATCACAGTTTTGGACTCTGCCAAAAACGCTTCATACAAATCACTACAGAAACGTGACGTCACACTTTAGTATTTTCTATGCGTCGCGCGTAAAGTTCGTATGATATATTAAATATTGCGTTTAGGAAACTAGTTTCATAACAAAAGTAACTTGCAATTTAATGGGCTATCCGATGGTAAATACGTTTTCTAATAATTTCGTACTTTTAAAATGGACTTGCACATCCAGATTTGAATGATCATAAAGTAAGTTAAACTAAAAAGAAGTGTGGCACTCGGAGACTGCCGCGGTAAAGCTATTGCATGTTGCATGCATTGTTATCAACATAAGCAATAGAGATGTTAACAATCTTTCGGAATTGCTTTTATTTTGAAGAGTGATATTTGTTTACCATTAAAAATTGATTGAAAATTGTTGTTTCCCGTGTTGGCAACACTGCTAAGAGCATTTAGTCTGTAAAGCTAATACAAATAAGATTCAAAGTCGAATGACCGAGTGGGGAGGACAGCGTTACGGTCTTCCATCCCTCTTTCTTGTGAACATAAGAAAGAGATGCACGATCACTAAAATTCGGCCCCAGGCCCGCGATAAAAGCTATGCAATAGCTTAAAAATATTTAAATTAAAATTGGTACATATTTTATTCTATTTAAATACTGTCATTATATCAAATAATTTCATATAATTGCAGGACTGACTATATCGACCTGTCGACACGCCTATTGTGTTTATTTATTTAGTAAACATAACATAGGACTTAATCACAATCTAAACTATATGACGTTACGACGTGGTTCAGCAACAATTTTTATAGATTTACCTATTCATTATAATAATTCCTGTTTCCGTTTTTGCCCCGGTATAGATGAATGGGTGGAAAAATCACTAAAGATGCAGGCGAATACCGAATCTACGATCTCTTCATTGTTATATCGGATATTTTTTACATAGTTTCGGTAGCGGATGTTTTTTTTTTTTGTATAAAATGACGGAACGAGCAGGGCACGTTCCTGATGGCAAGAAACACATCTGCACATGACAGCACATTGACACACAAACGCTATTGGAACATGAGCATCCAATGTAGTAAGCACATACATTTATTTATTATTTATTTCAATCAATTAGTACCGACTTATCGAATTACACTAATGAGAATAATAATTGAAATATGAAAGTACAGTGATTAAACTTTGAACAATGACTAAATTCAATACCAACATATGTATGTATGTATGTATGTATGTACATACATATGTATGCCAGTTCAGTACCTGCGACTGCAGTCAATCGCCACCACAATATAAGAATAAAACCACAACATATTTTATATACTAATATTTTAACATTACTTCCTCATTATCAACAGCCCACTAAATATTCCCTCTGCTGGGACTCGGTGCCTTCTCTCGCAAGGAGAGAGTTAAGTTTATTATCTACCACGCTGGCCCAGTGCGGGTTGATGGATGGCACATGACTTCGAAAGATTCCAGGTACATGTCGGTTTCGATGTTTTCCTTCACCGTTTTAAGTTACCGGCATTACGCACATGACTTTGAAAAGACAGTGGTGCGTATGGAGTTTGAATCTGGGGTCTCTATATCGGCACGCGTTTGTCCGAAATAGACCAGCAGTAAATTCATTTCTTAGCGGTAGACGGTAGAATAACTGGCTAAGGTGTGGTACTTCCCCAGGCGAACTGCAAATAGTCCTATCACTACCAGTTGTCTCGTTACCGATTTCTAATTTGTGACGATATTAACTAAAATATTTTAAATAAATATACGGGTCAGTCACGTTTGATATAGTCAGTCCAGTTCGACTCAAGTTTAGATCGCGTCCGGCGATATTTTTCTGTGAGCATGAAATGCGCTGAGAACACGCGCGCGCACTCTCCTTAAAAAGACCGCCGGACGCGATCGAAACTTGAGTCTAACTGGACTGACTATATCAAACGTGACCAACCCGTGTATTTATTTAAAATGTGTAATAACCACGTTAGTTTTCATACTAAAACTAAAGTATTCAATTTTAACTTCGTTATTTAGTCTCTTTTCACCACTGAACATCCCTAGTTGATACGCTTTGCAATGTAAAACTAATAACGCTTTAACGGTTTATAGGTGTCGCTGTGAATTCATATTAGCGCATGAATTTGTTATGTGCTTGTTACAATTTGCGCTATTTTGCAAAATAGCACGTTAACAATGTTGCTTTTGAAGCTGCTGGTAATTTTTAATCAAAACTATGCTTTGTGACTGAATTTCTATCTAATGAGTAGTGGTAAGGGTCTTTGCGAAATCTTCTTGTGGAATACACACTCATGCTAGTTATTCGTCTATCAAAAAGTAAATGTTGAAGGTTTGTTTTCCGATTTAAAGGGCAATGCTTGCAAAGAAATTGTTAAGTGAAAAATCATCTTATAACTCCGAGTGACGAGCGCAGTGATGTACAATTTTATGTAGCTGCATACCGTTTGAATATTATCCGCTTGCTTGCCCGTGTCAACTAGTAGTTAACAAAACCCAAACGCTAAAATGCCCGTGTCAACTAGTAGTTAACATCGCGATGCAGTCTATTATGCCCGTGTCAACTAGTAGTTGACATGGCGCGGCATGCTAAAATGCCCGTGTCAACCTGTGGTTAACATGGCTCCCGCGGTGGAAAAAGTTAAATATACTCGTGTTTATCGCTCTAAGGCTTACTTTGTATTATTTATCCCGTTTCTATGTTAAATTTCCCGTCATATTAATCCCAGTACAGTATGAAAGTCATAGAAAAAAGAAAAGAAATTAAAAAAAATACGTTTCTTGTCAATCTTGTCATTGAGTGTTGATTCAGTGCGAGGTGTGTACGTTAGTTCTTCTGATATTACTATTAAATTTAGTTTCAACAAACAAACGACAGATAACAAACATAATCAAATATTAAACCCCCATATGTCATAGCTTTAATTTTAGAGGTACTTATGAGCTTTTAAAAAGACGAGCTTTAAAACGCGCTATCTCAACTTCAACACACCATAACTCTGCACCAGAGTTGTACACGGAGAAACAAAAGATAATATTGTATAGCTAGTTTCATATTAAACATAAAAAATATTACACTTTATAGTCTTTCAAAACAAATTGATTCACAAGGAACGATTGCGTGAATCCCGACTCGCGCGCCGCAGGCATAAAAAATCCGCAGGGGCATAGCGAGGTGTGCAAGTATTTTTCCCCGGGCATTTTGGTTAGCAACGCTACAGGGGGCGGGGCATAGTGCGTCGCGCGGTTTGCAGCGACGGGCAAGCGAGCGGTTATGCGTAAGTTTGTTACTTACCATCAAGCCAATGTCTTGCTTGTCTCATACATTTTTGACATACAAAATTTAAGGACTTAAATCGACGTATATTAAATAGGTAGGTTCATCTAGGTGCCAACTGATAGTTTTCCATAAGATAAAATAGTTGCCAGTGCGGCTCAGAAAGGTATTTGGAAGTTGAACTGATATTTGAAACTCTTATGAACCTGATAAGCAATAGTCATCAAAACAGATTGATCGAAAAAGAAAACTCTGTTATGTTCCAATATTGGGCAAGTAAAATAAGTACATTACTTTATTTGTCCAATACCTTGACCTTGGGTTGTTGGGCAGCAAAGACAGGGTTTCTCGAGTCAGTATAGGCACAGGGAGGTGACTCCCGCTCCGGCTCATTTCTAGAACATAGGTTGGCCATTGCCATTCAACATGAGAACGCAGCGAAAAATAAAACCAGCAATTAACTTCAATTTGTGAAAGAGGCCTTGTCGCCTACATCGTAAAAATCCACTCTTACATTATTTTCTTAACGGGCCAAAGGAAATGTACCTTCATAATTTAAACTCTAGCTTTTAAACCACCACAAACCGTTGCATAGCCAAATTTAAAAACCTAACACAAAATTTCAAATTCAAAAATTTAATAATCTTGCATAGAAATGTAATAAATATTAAAGCCAGTAAACTCTCTTTTCCTTGCGGTTCTCAGAATTAAATTCGCGACACACCTGTTTACTGTTTGTTGGCGGTTGTGCTTTATTAAGTTTATTTTCCTGTGATTTTATTTTATTTTTCTGCTTGGTACATTCAAAATAGGCGACTGTTGGTTTTACCCTTAGCAGCTGTATATAGTTTTCTGTTGTACAACCACTAGATTTAATCCAGAAGATTACTTAGGAAACAGGCGTTTTTAAGAATTAAATTTCAGCATGTTATTAATCTAAATGTCTGTATGTCATACGGATACGTTTGTAACTAGAAAAGTCGCGTAGTTAAATAAATGTACATTTAACGTTTTTGTTTACTTCATTTTACATTTTTACACTTAAATTATTTCACTGAACTAGAAATGCTAACGCATTTCTAGATGGCCAATGGCCATGATCCCGAATTTACTCGAAGATTTTTTATCATTACCGAGCGTAACGCTAGAATTAAATTCACAGCTCACGAAAAATCGGTCTGTGGCACGCCAAAATAGTTTTCACTTAAAAAATTGGCTGTTTAGGAACTGCCGATTGAAGTGACAACTTTAAGCTTAGAATTTTAGTCTTAAACAGCATTAATATTGCATAATACGTCACCTTACCACAGATAACTACCACAACCTACCACAGATAAATTCTACAACAGATAAGAAAATAGTTACTTCGTAAGATATAATGTGCGTTGGGGTAACTCCGGACAGATTTTGACTAGTTAGCATAGTCTTGCGATTTATTTAATTTCTGGAGATCAATGTATGCCAGATCTTTAAAATAAATCTACAATGCTTAACGGATAGACAGAGTATAAGTGTGAATTTTGTCTGTCTTGCAGGCTTAATAGTTTTTGTTGTAGACGTTTGCCAAAACAAACTTTATCTTTTATGATCACGATAACATATTTACCACCAAAGGGCAAGTTCGGACTGCAATTAATAGTCATCACTTTCTAAACTAAATATTTTACATAATTTACTAATTCACACACAGCACATTTCTGATTTGCAGGAGCGATAAACAGAAACTATGGGTCGCGGGACGATAAAATGGCGTCTTATTTAATCTTACGAGTGTTTGAAAATTATTCGAAATTAGATCAAAAAACAATTCATATGGTCTTACCCCATATCCGATCTTACCCTAACGTACCTTACTGTTATGACACATGTAAGTGACTTGAACTCAAAAGCTTTCCCCCATCCAAAGATCGTCCTCCGAGCTCGTCCCACTACCGTCTAACCAAATCGGCGTTGGCTTTGTTATTGCTGTCTCTATAATTTCTAATGAAAAAAAAAGAGAGACCAATGTCAATCCTAATTTATTTATTTTTTAATCAATTAGAACGGCTTAACGCCAATTATACTAATGATATATACATTAATTTACTAACAAAATATTGTGAAAAAAGTAAACAAAAAATGTAATCAATTTATGTCATGAGTCATGATACAATAATTATGTCATGTTATGATAATTACGCACATTCATATATTAGGCAAACAGAAAATAATTCAAATGTTAATTAAATTAAATTGATAAAAATTCTTTAAGATGTCAAAAATTAAATAATGATGTAAAAATAAAACCAAACAAAAATAACAGATACAAAAGCGATACATGAATCAAGAAAACACGCAAGTCAATAAGTAAGTCAAAATATTAGAGTATTAGAGGAGGGAATGAGTAGTTATTGTTCATTATACATATTCTCATTCCATTTTCTCACAAAAGTAAACCTAAGACCGTCCTTAGGCGGTAGACCTCCTGAGCTCCACTATTCCTCTGCCGCTTCGACGCTACGCCACTCCACCACTATAGCAGGTCGGGGACGCGAATCTATGTACTATATTCTGGTTTACTTGATCTAATACCACCTTGCCCTTTTTCTTATCAGAATGCTCATAGCTAGAAAAAGCGACATCGTTTCATGGTTGATGTTCCAAATACACGAACGAAGATATTTGACTCTTGTTTTGTGTAACGTCTAAGCTGTGGAATACGTTGCCTGAGTGGGTTTTCCGTGTTGGTTACAATCTTCGTGTCTTCAAATCGAGAGATCGGTTTCTTCTAGGTAAACACTCTCCATTGTAGACCACATCGTTTCTTAACATCAAGCGAGATGGCGGTCAAGTGTAAGCCTATAAAAGTAAAAAAACTATAAGATTCTCCCCTACCAATAAAACCCCTAATAACGAAATATTCTAAAAATAGACTTCAAAATTTAAGATGTCAGCTCTAAAATGTTCCTATTTCAAGCACAAAACGCTGCAACATTTAACATCCCGCGTCTGTTAAATGATAACCTGGGAGCGAGAGACGGGACTACTGAAGTATTCATAGACTTAAAGTATGGAAAACATGAAGAAATCTCGCATGTTCTGTGTGTGATGGAAAAATGGGACTTATTTATGCTTCTGCGACGTGAGAGTTACATTTTTATTACTTAGTCTACAAAAATAGAAATTGATAAGTACCAACGAATTACAAATTGTCGCATTTTTGAATTCGATTACAAAAATTTACTGTCAAAGGGGCTGTCGATAGAAGTGAACTTTTTTTACTTTTTTGTATTCAGCGTAGTAAAAATCTCACTTTAATTTAACTAAAACAAAGTTATTAAGGAGTCTGTCTGTTAAAAAAAAATAACGCTCCAAATACTCGAGCAAAGAAGCCTGACTCCGCTGGATACAATCTATGTAATGTGCAAACATTATTGTGTTCCGGTTTGAAGGACAACTTTCCAGAGAAATTACAGGGCTTATAGATATAACATCTTAGATTTCTGGGTGACGAGCGCAGTGCAGTGCTAGGTAATGATTTTGACTCTTTATGTTCCAATAGCTACATGTCACTGTGTTGTTATGTGGCAGGTATGTTGCTTACCATCAGGCACAGATCACACTCGGCTCGTCACTGTTTATTTAAAAAAAAAAGTAAGTGCCAATATTGTTGTGACACTTTCACGATTTGAAGACATCATATATATATAGACTTAAACATGTACTAAAAAGATTAAATTCGTGGAAAAAATAAAAAAATTGTTTTATTCGTGATTAGTTATTTTTAGTATAAATTGATTTGACAAAGCGATTTTTTTTTTCTTCTAGATAAATACCATCGCAGACCGGATTGCAGACCGCATCGTCGCTTAACATCTTGCGAAATGACGGTCATTCATATCCATATTCAAAAACCAACACAAAATAGAATCTAGGTACTTATATTTTCGCATCGCCATGAAAATCTCATTTCAATTTCGCTATTCACATTATTCCCGGTAAACCTCTAATCCTTCCATTACCCTAATGCTCTTAACATTAAAGTATACAAAAATATGTAGGTACCAATTTTTTATTACTTTGTCGTGATATAAAAAGTTTTATCTACCTTTGAATTTGTTATTCCTTTGTGCGGATTTTGTTATGAAAAAGTTAGAAATGGATGTTTTCTTTGGTCTTAATACATGGTTACGTAAAAATACTTAGTTTCATATAAAACTTTTAGACTTAATGCGTATGCTGTAGGTGTTTCGATGAGTATAGTAAGTAAGTTTTTGATATGGCTATTTGCCTTTTACGCTAGCCTAGAGTTCGGTAGAAAGCATATGAAGCTAAACGCTTTACTTGGCATCGACGAGGATTGATTTGTACCATAAAATATAGTTATTGATACAAATACCTTTTACTGATTTCTAAATTCAAAATAATGATAATTATCAGCAGTCAATCCTCTTGATAAAAATTAAGGTATGGTAAAAATTATGGTCTTTTTTGTCTCAATCTATCGCTATCTTATCCTTATTTAGTTTTTTTTTATTTACTTAGTTGTATCAGATCAAGATGTCAGTTGTACCTCATATAGCTGTACCCTGCCACACTTCGCTGTAACACATTGTGATGCAAAAATTAGATAAAATCAATCCTTGATGCGGATTATATATCATTATAAAATTTCCGCTCGATTGGTGCAGAACTTTTTGAGTTTTTGAAAAAAATATAAAATATATATATTGGTGGACAATTCACACACAACACCATCTGACCCCAAACTAAGCAAAGCTTGTGGTATGGCGGGCTGATAGCTGATATAATACATATATAGTTTTAAATACATACTTATTATAAATAGAAACACCCAGACACAGTGCAAACATTTGAATTCATCACACAAATATTTGCACTGGGTGGGAATCGAACCCACGACCCTTGGCTTCGCAGGCAGAGTTACTACCCACTAAGCCACGAGGCCAGTCAAAGTCAAACGTACACAAACCAACATAACGTTTTTATGTATAGAGATTGTATGATTATAGATAGTGTTCTCGGGTTCCAGTGCATAATAGTGCCATATAGTGCTAAGACATATTAGCATAGCAACCCACTTTATTATGTTCCCACTGCTGGACCTCGGGATCTTCTCTCGCGAGGAGTCCCTAAGAGAGTCAAGCTCAATTCAACTACACTGGGCCAGTGTTAATTGGTATAGAACGTATGACGTCGAAAGATCCAGAAACAATTAATTTTTCAAACAGGCGCAGGTCTTATTGTCAAACCCTATTACATGTACGTATACAATTAGAACTACACTATTTACTCGTACAATAACCACATCCCAAATCCGATGAATGTCTAAAAAATAAATAAGATCGTAAACCCCACTACCAGTCATAAGCGTGACCAGAACGCTGGCTGCAAAACCACGGTAAATGGCAATCATTATGCGTCGTGCCATATAAATACGTAGTGTGATTGCATTTACAAAAACTAACAAGTTCCATTTTGTATTTTGTTTGCGATAGTTGATAGTAAACCAATTTATTTTCTAAATGATTGTAGTTTATTAAACGAATACACAATAGCACATCGATATAACAAAGGTTGTTTTAACTTTGACTAGCACAACAAATGGCTGTGAAAACAAGGGTTAATCTAGTTAAATAAATAAAAAAGCTTTGTTTGTACATTTAAAAGCAAACGATTTGTTTATTTCCCAAGCGTCAATTGTACGAGCAATAAATTCATTGATTCGTTTAGAAATTTGTAGAGTGAGTTTGGAATTATGTTTTATTTAAAAAGTTATTAGACGAGCAGGTCCTGTCCCTGATGGTAAGCAACATGCTTGCCACAGCACAGTAACACGCAGCTATTGGAACATGAAGCGTCTACATCATTACCTAGTACTGCACTGCGCTCGTCACCCAGAGATCTAAGATGTTACATCTCTTAGCCCTGTAATTTCTCTGAAAACATTGCCCTTCAAACCGGAACACAGTAATGTTTCCACATTACTGCTTGGCGGTAGAATAAATGGCAAAGGTGTGGTACTTCCCCAGGCGAACTCTCCCAAGAGTTCTACCACTACGAAATGAAACGAAAAACGGTAATATACAAATCTATCGATTTCAAATCTATTATTTCACCAAGTTTTTTTTTACTATAATAGGGTTGCACTTTACCACCATCTCGCCTGATGTTAAGCGACGATGTGATCTAAGAAGCGTTTGAAGTTTTCTAAGTTTTAAGAATTTTTTTTTATAGGTTTGGTTGCGTGATATGATTGGTTGTATTGATGTTTGCCAAAAATGAATAGAAGGTAAAGAATCAGATGTTATAATTATATAGCAAACTGAATAAAAGCCAGAAAATAATAGAACATGAGGAATCACATCACATAAAATAGGCAAACCGAATAGAAGCCGCCAGAAATGAAAAGAAGATACTCGTAGAGAAATTTTTAATGAACTCATAAAATTAAGTTAAAATAAAATTGATTAATTGTGTGGACAGTTCACACATAACACTATCTGACTCCAAACAAAACTTGTAGTATGGAATCCAGATAGTTGATAAAATACTTATGTGTTGTAAATACATAATTATTATACATCATTAAATACAGAAATACATAATATTTGAACTGTGTCTTGATATTCCTCAAGACACAGTACAAATATTCGTATTCATCACACAAATATGCAAATATTTGTGTGGAAATTTTGACTACAACAAAAAAAAATGACAGACACATTGCATGCCTTTCACAGAGGTCAGTTTGTATGGGTCAACTTTTAAAGTGTTTCGTTTCATCTTATCTTACTTGCAAACAGTAATAAAGATTTTGTTAGCGGGAGAGGGATATTTCCAACATAGGTCTACTAGGACAGGTGATGATACTAATGATGAGTTTTAGTTATTTTGACAAGGGTGTAAATATAACTAAATTATTTAAGCGAATACATGCGATAGATAATTATTTCTTTGATTTATGTACCTATAGCCGTGATACCTCTGGGCGAAGAACGGAGAACAGATAAATAGTTTCAGATAGTTAGTTGCTGGTCGATATTGAATTGTTATCTTATTGTCTTTAAGACATGAATACATGAGTTTTAGAAGTTTTTATGTTATACTAGTATCTGCTTAGGACTTTGTTCGTAAAATTTAAACATGGCTGTTTTAAAAAAATATCCACTATTTTTTCAGTGTGAAAAATGTCAAATGTTATCCAGACTATAATTTAGTTGAGTTCCGATTTTCAGTTTGATATCTTCAGTTGTTGCGACGTGATTGAGTAAGAAATATTTTAATATCAAAATTTACTTTGATGGTATAAGTGGACGTCGAAATGTTCCAACTTCCAAACAAATCATTACCCAAATATTTTACATTTTATTGGATGCATTAGTAGGATGAGTTTTGATATGACTAACAGCGTCCCGCAGAATTAACCGAACCGCTTTAAAAAAAAATAGTCTATGTGTAATTCCAGATCCATTATCTATCCTAGATATTGAATTATTATATATATTAATTATTTATATTATACCAAATATATAATCATATGGACTGCCCTTAGAACTGAAAACTAATAACTCAAGAATTTGATAGCTCACTTTGGAAACTACGCGAGTGAAACCGGGCGCTGCTAGTCTGGAAAAAATGTTTTATTTACTAAGAAACACCAACAGAATATATATTAAAAATTACAAAAACCATAACATAGAAATAGAGTTCTGATATTTATACCCTTTATAGGTGTTTGCAGCATTCTTTAATAATATGTAGAACAATTTAAAAAAATTTACAACTACCTACATTTATTACATTTTAAAATGAAATAAAAATGTTATAAATAGAAGATGACAGGACTGTCTGTCTTTGACAGGATCTGTCAAAAAACTTTGCCATTTGGTTTTTAAAAACATTTAATGCAATGTTCAAAGCATTGTCGACTAAATAAGTCTTCTAATCATCTAGAGTAGATGTCCATGGTCCCGAGTTCACCCGAACACTTCTTTCATTTACGAGCCTGACGCTTGAGCTCAATTCACTACCCATAAAAAACTGTGTGTGGTGCGACAAAAGTTTTCCTTCAAAAAAAATCCCAACATAATTATTTAAAATTTTAGTTAACACATGTATTTGCTAGTAAAGCAAATATTGTTTTGCGTACCACGCATTTAAGATGAGTGGTGTGTAGATTTTTATCACATATATTGTTTTTAAGCTTTCGCAATTAGAACACGTTTTCTAAATTTGTAGACGTAACAAATTTTGAATGAAACATATCTAAACACTTCCGACTAAGTCACTTTTAAAACAAATTCAAAATCGGTTCATCTGTTCGAGAGCTATGGTGCCATATACATACACACATACACGGAAACATGTCAAACTTATAACACGCCGTTGCGTTAGTTAAAAAAAAACATTATTTACGTATGTAAAAATTAATGTTTATTTCGATAAAAATCTCCAAACAATATCAAATAATTGCATATTTTATACAATACCGCCTCAAAACATAAACCAATAAACCAAAAATTCACACTTACAAAAAATACCGATCGAATAATGGCCTCGCCACACCTACTCACAAAATTAACATGTCAACATTTTATTAATAGACAATATAATTAAACTATCATCTATAAAGATGTTGCCTTCGCGATAGTCGGTCGTAAATTATGATGTAGGCGTGATTTGTGGAGGGAAATGATAGGCCGGCGATGCGGCGGGTTTAGTGGCTACTGTGCGAAGTGTGCAGGGAACCTTATTTTGTTTTAGTGTAATTATGTTGTCGAGTCTAATTTTTAATGTTGCGTCAGATAACAATAGTAATTAAAATAAAATCGGCTAAGTGCGTGTCGGTCTCGCAGAGCAAGGGTTCTGAACAAACTTGTAGGTGTAGGTACTCGTATATAAGTGAATGTAATGGTATTTCTAAGTTTAACATTATTAAAAAAAAAATTATGATATAACGAAAAATTTACAGTTTTTGCAATTTTTACTTTATTTGTGCTATGAGACGTTACTTTGAACCAAATTTCAAGATTCTGAGTTCAGGGGAAGTATCCTGTAGGTTTTGATTCCCTTGCGAGTGTGGAAATTTTGGGATACAAATGGTTGTATCTTTAGATTGAGTTGGTTGAAAAAATCAAACTTCTAAGTTTGATTTTTTCACAACTCTAAAGGTACAAGTTCGCGCTGAGACCGCGACGCGAGACCAAGACCGGAGACCGCGACAGGTACTTGACTCTATAGAATTGTATAACCTATTGTCCCTTAAGGTACAAGTTCGCGCTGAGACCGCGACACGAGACCGCGACGCGAGACCGCAACCGGAGACCGCGACAGGCACTTGACTCTATAGAATTGTATGAGCGCCAGTTCGCGCCGAGACCGCGACACATGTCTCGAGACACGTGTCTCGGTCTACGGTCGCGGTCTCGTGTCGCGGTCTCAGCGCAAACTTGTACCTTAAGGGACAATAGGTTTTTAGTATTTGCTATTAATTTCAGCTCGATACATTCATGGATACATCCTGAGAAACAGGGTCTTGACAGAATGAAGGACAGACAACAAAGTGATCCTATAAAAGTACCATTTTTTTCCTTTCGATGTACAAAACCCAAAAAAAAAAAAAAAACATACATTATATTTTTTTTGCTTAGAGTAACGGTATAGGCAGTATGAGTACCACCTGATGATATGCTAATAATATGATAGGAGAGACGCCTAAAACAGATTTACATATTCTATCTTTTTTTTTCTTTTTTTTGCGAAAAAGATCGCCATCTCGTCTGATGTTAAGCGAAGATGCGGTCTACAAACGAGCGTGATTACTTAGTCAAAACTGTTGAACTCGTTGGAACTGTAAAGTATTCAATTCAATTTCAATTCAATTCATTTATTCATACCATAAATTCATAAGAACACTTGGTAACGTCATTTACAAAAAGGCAAAGAATCTGTGTACATAATAATTATGATAAAATAACAACGTCAAAAAGAATAAAGCAGCTGTAAAGGGGCCTAGTCAATTACATGCAGCTGTAAAAAGGCTTTGTCGAAGACAATATAATAAATAATCAACACACACAGTATACAGATACTACATTAGTATAAACAATGTAACATCAAAGTCTTAAAAATCTATTATTTTACCTTGATACAAGATTCTAATTTCGACACATTTCTCTTCCATACGTTACTATCTTTAACAAAGTCGTCTATATTATAATATGCCTTGCTCAATAGGTAGCTTTTATTTCATTTTTAAACTTGGTTTCATTGAGGCCTTCCACTTGTACAGGGATTGCATTATAGAAGCGAATACCATTACATTTGAAAGAGTTATTTGTTTTCTGAAGTCTGCACTTAGGAAATACAATTTTGTGTTTATGGTGCGCTTTTGGATTCAGATCAGTTAATTTCTGCAGATGACTTCGATTTTTCTTACATACATTATACATTCATAAATGTACAATGAAGGAACTGTTAATATGTTAATAGTTTTGAACATCTCCCGTACTGATTCTCTAGGTGATAAATTATATAGACCACGGATTGCTCTTTTTGCAATATGAAAACAGAGTTTCTGTCCGCAGCCGAACCCCATAATAAGATCCCGTAGGACATAATACTGTGAAAGTAGCCAAAATAAACAAGCCTAGCTGTTGCAACGTCTGAAATTTTTTAATTTGACGAACTGCGTGGGCAGCTGAACTGAGTCGATCAGCTAGTCTCTCTATGTGAGGACCCCATTGAAGCTTTGAATCTACTGAAATACCCAGAAAACAAGTAGATTGTACAGGTTCGATAAGTTCATCTTTCAGTCTTATATCAAGTTTACCGCACATTACATTGCAGAGTGTGAACTTTATACATTTCGTTTTAGTTGGATTAAGTACTAGATTATTTGCATCAAACCATTTATACGCAATGTCCAAAAGTACGTTTATTTCAGTGAAATCGTTTATTCCTCTCTTAATTTTGAATAGAAGTGATGTATCATCGGCGAACATAACTATTTCTATATTTTATGTTTCTTTATCATAAAAGGTAGATCATTAACGTATAAAAGAAACAAGAAAGGTCCAAGTATGGAACCTTGTGGTACACCCATTCTTATAGGCGACTCATTTGATTGCACACCGTCAACATCGACTATTTGTACACGGTCTTTAAGATATGAAGAAATGAAATTTAGAGCTGGTTTCGAAACCCCATAAAACTGCAGTTTCTTTAAAAGAGTGTCATGATGAACACAGTCGAAAGCTTTTGATAAGTCACAAAATACTCCCAGAACGTCATGATGATCTTCCCAGGCTTTCAATATATAATTAGTTAGTTCAATACCTGCATCGGTAGTGGAACGTCCTTTTGTGAATCCAAATTGGTTACTATGTAATAGATTATTATTATTAAAGTAAGATAAAAGTTGCTGGAGAACAAGTTTCTCGAATATTTTGTTGATGCAAGGCAAAACCGAGATGGGTCTGTAGTTTCCAAGTTCGTTTTTGTCTCCAGATTTAAACAGAGGTATCACTTTACTATATTTCATCATGTCAGGAATGTACCATTTTTATACATTCGTTAAATAATTCTGCTAAATATGGGGCAATGTTATTAATAATCCCCTCAAGTACCTTAACAGATAATCCCCATAAGTCCTCTGTATTCTTAACTTTAATATCTTTGAACGTTTTTAGTATTGCAGTGGCAGTAACATGATGAAATTCAAATGTAGATGAAGGACAATCAACATTTTCTGTCAACAATTTTTCTGCAAGAGAGGAGACGAAGTTAGATGTTTAGTTGTCTCTAATGGAATATCAGCAAAATAAACCTTGAAGGCATCTACTATGTCCGATTTTTCGTAGTGACTTTTTCGCCAATCCGAAGTGCGCTCATCATTTCACGACTTTTAATTTTTCCAAACTCATTGTTTATTATCTTCCACGTGCTTTTTATCATATTATTGGAGTTTTTAATTTGATCCCGTATAAATATTGCTTTTGCTCGAATACATACATTTCTAAAAATACTTGAATATCTCTTAACATATAGTTTTGTGGCATCATCGTTGCAGTATGTCTTTAGTTTGTATAAATTGTAAAGATTGCTTCGACTTTTAATAAGACCTGGTGTTGCCCATTCGGCAAACTTCGGTTTTGCGTTAATATTAACAAATTTGGTATGGAAAATATTATTAAATTGTGTACTCAGCATTTTAAAAAACTCAGAATAATTATGATTAGGATCATCAATTGTCATAATGCAAAATTTGTTGGAAAAATGATTAGTTATCGCGGTATTTAAAGCTGACATGCGGGACAATGTAATGGGTCTAACAAGAACTTTCTCTTCCGCCCTTTTCATACAGGCAGGAAGAGAAATGCTCAAGCCCTATGGTCCGAACGCAAACAATCCAGGACCTCAGAATGAAAGTATTCACAGTTTACAAAAACATTATCAATGCAGGTTGCAGAACAACCTTTCTTAGTTACTGCGACCCTAGTGGGTTCAGTGAACACTTTTGTCAAATTAAAAGATTGACATAACATTAATATGTTGCTCTTGTTACGAGATTCCGAAAGTATATCTGTGTTGAAGTCTCCACACATCACAATCTGTTTACTTTTCTCAGATATTCTACTCAATGCTTCTTCTAAAGTAGTTAAGAAGATCTCAATTTCGGCACTAGGTGGTTTATAAACACATAAAACAACATATCGATCCAATTCTACGCAAGCTAGTTCACAATGTCGTTCAACAGTTATATTTTCTACATCTTTTCGAGACTTATATTTCACATTATTGCTAACAAAATTATGCAACCACCTCCTATTGCCAATTTCCTACAGTATATACTACCTATTGAATAATTATTCAGGCTAAAGTTCAATTCACATTTCGATAGCCACGTCTCAGTGAAACAAATAACATCGTATTTGTGTGAGCTTTCCAAGAATAGCTCTATTTCTTCTAGTTTACCTAACAGCCTGTTTATATTCTGGTATAAAATATAAACGGTGTTCTTTTGAACCATCTGAATAACATTATTTGTTCGTTTATTGCAAGAGGGGCCTAGTTTGTTACGACGCTTTGTTGTAACATAATGAGGCCTCTCTGTTGTCAAGGATTTCAGTTTAAACAGACACTGTTGGTTGTCACAATATTTGTCAAGTTTTGAAATTTCCTTTTTCGCTCGTTTGACAATGTAAAACAATCAGTTTAGCAATTTTAACTTTTAAGTGTCGGGCTAAGAACTGTTTTCCATTAGACAATACAAAATTGTGTATAAAATTATTAATATCAAACAATATAAAGTCACCGCCTTTGTTTGAAATAAGGTTGTGTAAAATAACATTCAAAGAATATATTTTTTGGTTTTGTCTATCACTCAAAGATGTCGAATAAGGAAATGTACATAATACAATTTTGCCAACTTTACCTGAACTGTGAAAATCCACTAATGATTCTATACAATTTATAAGATCTCTTTTTGTGGTACTCAATGAGTTACCCATCATTATTACAACATCTGACTTTTGTTTAAACTTACTGACCACAACTTTGTCTATTAGCTGCTGAAAATTTATATTTGGTATACACGTGTTGGTCAGTTGGTTATTAGTATGTACATGATTGAAAACATTTCCCAACCCAACGCCAATCCCGTCGCAGAAAAGTTCAACCTTGCCGGTTTTTTCGACTCCACTAACATCTTGTACAGTTTGTTGATTAAAAACATCTTGAAACACGCTAGCATTAGCAATCGTATCAGTTGATGAATTTATGTTCGATTTCCTGTTATTGTTCACTGATGATAATGATGTAGCATGATCGGGGCCTATCATACAGGATACGTCATTTGTGAGTGTCGTAGTTGGGTCCGACAATATGTCTGCAGCAGAAATCGATTGCCGTTGCTTGGAGGGACTAAGACCTATTAGACTATTCATTGCTGATATCAGTTGGGCTATTTCGTTCTGTGCTATGCTGTATTTGATGTTTAAATCTTTAAGTTGGTGTTCCAATCTATCCATCGTTACTATGTTTTCGTCGTAGTGTTGTTGTATTGTCATAATGGTGTTTTTGTCATCTCTGATCACCTCCTTTAATCTTATCTTTTCCTTGATAAGTTCGATATTACATCGATTATTACAATATTTTAAATTCTTATTACATTTTGAAATTGTTCTTTTAACTTTTAAGTACTTTTTAAGTGTGTTTCTTCCTTTGATCAAGTACACACGATTATTTTCCAAAACTGAGCTCTCTTTTTCCACTGTTAGATCAATCGTTTCTATTACCTTAGGTTTGTTGTTATCCACCATTAATTTGTTATACAGACTTAATATGTTTTCAGCATCTTTTTCGCTTTTATATAAATCTATACTTTTGATCAGAATATTTGCTTGATTTAGTTCACCTTGTAAATTTTTTATTTTAATTTGCGCTTCCTCCAATTCTATATTTCTATTACCGTTGATGTTAATTATATCCAATATTTTTTCTTTATCTTCTTGTAATTGTCTATTTATCTCTTCAAGATTTCGCTAATCATTTTTCAATTGAGTGTTTTTGTCCAAAACAATATGAATTTCCACCTCACCTTCATCTCTTTCTTGTAATAGGGTTTTATTGTCCTTTTTTGAGTTTTGTAAATCAAGTAAAGTTTCTTTTAATTTTTGTTCCAATTCGCGGATACTATTCTGCCTAGTTTTCATATTAGCGAATATAACAATAATAAGTTATGTGAAATAATTCTTCGTTGATTTGATTCACTATATATTTTTATTATTATCTATGACAGTAAGTAACGAAACGTAAATTCAGAGCGTTTCGGATTTTTTGTGTCAATCAAACGAAAAAAAAAAAATCAAATCTAAAGTTGGTGATGTCAAGCCGTTATTGTCAGTCAATCAAGCATCTGTATTTTTAATCTGTTGTCACTCATTTGCTCAACTTAGTTGTCAAAGTCACTTGCTGTAGTTTTCTGATGTCAAACTGTCAATAAATTTTACATGAAGGCGGGTTGAAATATAAACAAAGCGGATATTCGTCAATTATTTGCGTGATTGGTGGTTATTTAGTGTTTCACAGCAAATTCCAAAAATAAAATCCCGTTATACTGGAACAACAAAAAAGAATTCATGTAAAAAACATAATTTTACTTATGTATTTGGTGTAAAAATTACCTTTGTGATGATTGTGCAGGATGGATATATCTTCCAATATGATTCTGGTACTTTATATCTTCGTTTTTACACTTTTTCCAATTTATTTTGCGGAACTGATTTACATAACAAACTACTCTTAGTAGTGTCCAACCGGAAGTCTATATATTTTTTGTGTATATATTGTTTTCTGTATTCGACATTTTGATATTCCAAGTTGGTCTCAGTTTGATTGGAAGAAAATATTTATTTTCACCCAAAAAAGAAGGAATGACTGAAGCAAAAATCGTGGTGGCTTGATGGCAAGTGCAATTCAGGATCGTGCGGACGTAGGTTCAAATCCCGCCTGCGCTTCTCAGTGCTTTTGTAAGTGCAAACGCACGATTTTCTCATCACCACTGGCTTTTACCCTTTAACGGCGAAGAAAAAACATCCTGAGGAAACTGAAATAATCCAAAGAAGACATATGTCGAGGATATAGGTCATCCGCTAAACCGCTTTAGCCCACCGCGGTGGCTTCTGGCCTGAAATTTTAGTTTGAGTCTCAACATTGGCAACACAGAGTGAGGATTACGCTTCTGCTAAAGGAAAAACAAAAATTCAGGCTTCTTCAAAAAACTGGTAACACATATGTAAACTATTTGGGTAACGCTAGTAAAAAAGAAATCAACGAATTGATATCTCCTTTTTGAAGTCGACGCATAAACAAAAGAAACGAAATGGCGAAACAAAAACAATAATCCAAAACAATGTTAATAAATGTCTTTAATCCGCGAATAGATTACGGGAAACGTGTTTTGGTAGTCGATTTATCTTGATTTACACAATATTGCCAAATCATAAGCGAAGGCGGGGATTAAAAAAGTTAACAGCATTGGTGTAAGCCTACCTTAATTTTTTACTGCAGGGACTCTATCATGTATCACAAGGGTATATAATCAACCAAACTGGCTAAGTGTAAGTTGGTGGATGACCCATAAAAAAGCGTTTTTCTTGGAAGTGTATTTACATTACATTATTTGAAGGATATGTTCAAGTTACACATTACAATAATTTTATCATACTAAGCCCAAATAAAAGAGACACATTTGGTAAACAGATTTATTTATTTATTGGCTAATAATAAGTACGGCTACAATGCCAATTACACTTAAAATTCATTTAAAACATAATAATAGTAAATTAGTTAAAATATTAAAAAAAAATCAAATAGTAATCAACATGTCAAGTTAAAGATAGATTCAATCTCAAGAATCATTATTTATCAGATAGATTAGATCTCAAGAATAGGTCACTTTTTGTTAAGGAAAAAGGGTTGAAATGGGGGATGAAATTTTATTTTGAAGTTCGTAATTTAACTTATTAACTTTGTATCTAGACACGAAGTCAATAAATGTTTGTTCTACGAGTAACAATTTTACGAACAATTTTTATGATATAATCGGGTTTCGAAGTAGGGGTTCAAATGGGGTACGAAAGTTTTATTTGGTATCCATATTATAACAGACACTTGATATCCATATTAATATTATAAATATGAAAGTAACTCTGTCTGTCAGTCACGCTGTAACGCCTAACCCCTGCAACGATTTTGATGACAGTGTGTATAAATATTTATAAGCTGCTTTTAGCTAACGTTAATTTATGTGGGTATACAAATACTACCTCAGTTACATTATTTATTTCGCAAGGACGATGTCGCGGGAAAAAGCTAGTACCTATTTGAAATTAATACAGTAGATCTCCGGAAAATTTTCGTGTAGTGTACAACTTATGTAATAAATAATCATTTAAACCGTTTTTTAAATTTAGTCAAATAACATATTCCACTTTACAGATCTCTCATAACTTTATCCGCAAAACCTACGTGATAATTTTATTTCCGTACAACCGAAATCTACGATTATTCAAGGATTTACAGACACGCCTGGTGTTGGCTTAATTTGGAAATATGTATCGTTTAATTGCCCTCGGTTAAGGTCCGTGAGATCATAAATATAATGTAATAGAGAGGAGACAGTTTTGCGCAGTTCGAATTATAAAGCATCGAATAAATATTTGTAGGAATGAGGAAATTCACTATCTTAACCGTCTTCAAAAGGAAAGGGTTCTAAATTCAGTTGTATATTTTTGTAGAGGTATGTGAGATACGCCACAAATTGTGTATCTTTTTTGTTTTCACTTTTCAAGATGGTCCCATAAAATATTCATTACAATCAGTTTGGTACATTTTGAAAATATCAGTATAAATAAAAAATTACAATACATCGTTAGAATATTTATGTTAATCGAGTTATTTTGAATCAAATTTACTCGCAGAATTTATCCGAGTTTAATGAAAAAAAACGTCGGTGTCTGGTTTTCCGCAGTATTAAATATACTTTTGAACTAGTATCTGTACAGCTTTTTGTTTTCATCCGGGTGCAATTTAGAAAAATACTTTTACTGAATTATGCGTTTTTATTGGGACACAAGATAGCCTATGATTCCGGACATTAATTTATGCGAATTATATCCCCAACCATTTGGTTGTTAAGATGTGATTAGGTAGCAAACAACATTTCAACATCTAAACTTTCAAATTGAGAAAAACTATTTTAGTAACTTGTTATTTGAACTACGTTTTGAACTTGATACCTTAGAGCTAACAATATTGGCGATAATACCCTAAAAGTTGTGTTTTGTGATCAATATCAATATAAGTCAATAATAGTGTAATTTCAATACTAGTATATTGTCAACCAATTTTATTTTTATTACATTTTTTAGTTTTTAAATGAAGTAAAGTGTAAACTAATTATAACATTTTAAGGTGTGGAAAAAATAAAAAGACTTGTTTTTTTATAATTATCTTAGTAGGTAATTAAAATTCCTAATTTTGGGTTTTGTTTGAATTATTTTATTTAACGTTATTTTTGTACAAAATCTCCTAAACACTATTTAAATAAAATCCAATCAAACAAAATAAAATAAAAAATGTGTTTGCTATTTGTGTTGCTTCTTTATTATCCAAAGGAACCTCGTTTTTACCTAGTGTCCCATGACGTAACAACATTTATTTACATTTATTTTATGTAAATAGGTCTATTAATTTTTGACAGCTCCAATTATAGTTATGTTTGTTTCGGTGAAAGCACATGTTTTCAAACTTGATTAAATCGAATTAAAAACAATAAGCGTTCGAACATTTTCATTTATTCGATTAGATGGGCCCATCCCTAATCATAAATACGGTAAGGTCTTTATAAAAGCTCATGTTATCCGCTTAGTGATGATAAAGTATTGTTTATTGAGGATTCATGGGTCGTACTTACTCTGAAAACGACGGTTTAATTTCAAAAAGTATTTTTACTATAATTATAAACTTTATTGACATGCTAATAGAAAAAAGTACACCAAAATAATTTAGTATGAAAACAAACGTAGTCGTTTCATTTCTATTACTTCAACACAATTTTAATTAAGGCCAGGTAGTTCTGTCAAATTAGGCATTTAACGCTGTCTTGTTCTCGCGACCGTCACCGAACGCGGAATCGGCGCCACAGTGCAGAAATAACATTAAAATATTGGACTATGTAATTTAAACTCATTTTTTGTTCAAGATTTGTTTATGTTTGTTTGTTTATGATAAGAGTTTTGTTGCTATATAAACGAAGAAATATTAAATTTATCTATACTCGTAGGTATACAAAACTCAACCTTTTCTTTTTTGGTCACACTATAAGTTGAGAACGGCTTTTCCAATTTCATGCATCTTTTTAAAATGTTTCCTAATAATTCACAAGTTCGTCAAAAATTAAAAAAAATGTGCTGAAACGTCATGAAAGGCCAGTAAAAATAGAAGGTTTTTTGGTCAACTTTGCACTAAATTTCTAAACCAATTTTTTTCTATGAGGTAAAGATCACTTACTGAGCATAAAATTACAAAATGCTCACAGATCCAGGTAGAGCTTCAAACGCCAATTGAAAAAAAAACTGTTTTAGCCGATATTTTGGAAACTATATATTTTTACAATAATAGTAGAAAATAAAATTTTGCATATTTTGTTGCTAGTAAACTTTTTTTGTAAAACTTACCGCTTACGATTTATAACCCATTTAATGATACGATTGCGATTATGCCGATAATAGTGGATGAAAATGATGTGGTCTACGATGGAGCTTGTTTCTCTAATAGAAACAAGCACAGTGTACGTCGTAGCCCCAAGGTAAACCCACTCTGGTAATGCGTTTCACATCTTAGTTATTCTTATTACAAAAATGGAGACCAAACTCTTCGTTCAACTCTTCAATCATGATGATGAACGGTGCTGTTTATTCGAGCATCGAGCAATGAGATAGAATAACTTTAATTTAAAAACCCCGACTACGAAAAAATCTACACGTAAAAAAATATTACCTACTATCTAAGGACACTTTGGCAAGTCAGACTAGTCTTAGAATATCTTTGTTACCAAAATCCATCCAGGCGTTTGGAAGACATGTGGAAATAAAAGATTTACAAACATAAAAGATATGCGCGAAAAACATAACCCTTCTTCCATTCCGGTAAAAAGGGACATGTTTATGCTACTGGGAACAGAACTCACATCTTATTTTTTTACATTGTTATCATCAAATTTGACATAATAAATCGTAATCGGTAAGTTCGAAAAAAAAAATTACTGGCAACAAAATATGGGAAATTTTATTTTCTACAATAATAATAGGCTGTATGACTTTTTCAGAATATCGGCCAAAAACGTTTTTTCGAGCTGGCGCTTGAAGCTCAACCTGGATTTGTTATTATTTTGTGATTTTATGCTCAGGAAATGATTCTAAACCTTATATAAAAATACGAATCGGAAATTTAGTGCAGAGTTAAATTCTACGAGTAATTTTACTGCCTACAAGGCTTCTTATCAAATTTGGTCGAGTGTCTAAATTTCTATGAACAATATTAACATTTTCATACAAAAAAAAAAGAAAAAGCAATAAATTTTGGTGGTGTCACAAACTTGGAAAAGAAATAAAAAAATAAAAATTCTAACAAAACCATCTATGGAAAGTATCTATGGAAAGGTGTTCAAAATTGTATTGAAGTTCCTAACATTTTTTTCCTAAACTGAATAGTTTGCGCGAAAGTCTCTTCCAAATTGGTAAAATCTGTATTTGAGGACTTTTCTTCTAAGTACTAAGTACCTTACTACCAAAGAATTTACCTAAATGGCATATAAATGCAAGTTAGGTATCATTTATGATTTTTAGGGGATTTGCGCAGGGGATTTCTCCCCTCTCATTATTTCCTTATCCCGATCTCTGATTTAATGGACGAATATTTTACCGATACTTATCTATTTTCCATTGCATCCGCATTGAATTTTTACTGATGTGTTATCGACGTCAGTTTTTTGAGACTCCCCTTTTGGTCTACAACATAAAGTAAACAGCGTACTAATTAGTATCAGCGTCTATTTGCAATTCCAATGAAAACGGTATCAAAAATCAAGATCATAGCATGCTTCACTAGTAATACCAACTGATATTGTTATACTGTGGCACTGTGATCGTAATATTTAAAATTATCGGTTGTGAAAATTGCAAAATCAAGCACAGGCCCGTCGTCCGTGAGCGCCGAAACGCGACTGATCAGGCTTGCCGAACGGCGCGCTATATATATGGTAGATATTAAAACATAGTGAATAACTGATACTTTTATCAAGTCAAACTCTGCGAATGCATCTATAACTTTTTAGTGGCTTTCGTTGAGTACAAAAATTTAGTAAAAAAATTCATTAGTTTAGTCATAAACTTGAAATAACTTTTTGAAAAGGGGTAACTTTGGGATTTTTTTCTATCAAGTAAAATTCATTAAATCGTATTACTGACTGCGAATTGCACTAGATTAGATCCTTAACTATTACATATATTTTTTTCATAGTTTAATACACTATTTTAAGGGTCTTAAAGTTGTTTTAAAAATTCAAAATTACGGCCCACACGCCCTTAATTCACGGGTATCTCACGTGTGTCAGTCCAGTCTGACTTAAGATTCAGCAGTTAAGTTTGAAGGGCAATGTTTCCAGATAAATTACAGGGCCAAGAGATAAAAGATCTGATATGTCTGGGAAAAAAGCGCATTACAATGTTAGGTAGTGATTAAATTTAGCTTCAAATAAATTAGCTGCGTTGCATCACTGTTATGGCCTGCTCATACCTGCTCATACTGTTTTTACCGCAAAGTTTTCCCGATATATCGACATCACGAATTTACGCTGTTTCTCTATAAAGTACCTGCTTGATATTTCTCTGGTGGAAAAATTGCTCTTCAAACCGGAACACATTAATATAGCATATTACTCCTAGCGATAAAATACCCGGCAAAAGCATGGCACTTCCATCCAGGCAAACTCTAAGCTGTATTTATCTTGAGTAAGGATTGTAGTGGTAGGACTCTTTGCTAAGTCCGCCTGTGGAAGTACTACACTTTTTCCGGTTGTTCTACCACCAAATAATGTGCAAAGTACAACAAGTAGTTCCTATGTTACAACTGTTATGTAGTGGTAGGGCTTTGCAGAGACGCCTGGGGAAGTAACACTCTTTTGTTATCCTGCAGCCGAGCAGTAGTGTGCAAACATTATTGTGTTCCTGTTTGAAGGGCAATGATTGTAGTGAAATTATAGGGCATAGAGATAAAAGATTTAAATCTCTGAGTGACGAGCGCAGTGCAGTGTTAGGTAATGATTATTTGAACTCTTCAAGTTCTAATAGCTGCGTGTCACTTTTAGGAGCAGGCATGTTGCTTACCATCAGGCTCATGTCTTGCTCGTCCACCACCGTCGCTCCGCCCGAGGCGTCAAAGAGTTTTCAAAATGACGTAAACATTCTGCGCCATTGTTTATTCTATCAATCTATAAAAACAAGATTCAAACGCATCACAAAGGTCCATAAACCCATTAAAGTCGCTCACATCGACTCTATATTTTGAATTCACGCCGCTTTTTCTCAAACAATAATTAAATACCATATATTATGTGATTTACAACTCGAAGTATTAATTCTGAATAATATAATGCTTTAACGACGCCATTATAATGGGGAATCTCTATTAAATGGACATAAAAGTCGTTATTTTAAAAATAAATGCGTATATTACAAGTACATACATACATAAGTAGTATTGAACCGTTATTGTAATTAAGTGTTGATACTTATAACATTATGGTAAAGCTCATTTTATAGTTTATGTGTTCGAAGCTAAAAGAAGTAACTAAATGAGCAAAAACAGATTTAGCAAGATCAAAATTTATTGTAATTAAGTGTTGATACTTATAACATTATTGTTAAAGCTCATTTTATAGTTTATGTGTTCGAAGCTAAAAGAAGTAACTAAATGAGCAAAAACAGATTTAGCAAGATCAAAATGAAAAAAAAAATGAAAAATGTTTATTGTGGCAATAACGAGAGACATAACCAAACACATGACACTAAATGATTAAACTTTATACCAGGCAGTTTTTAGATAGTGGTGGTACGTAAAATTGGGATAACATTACAAAAAAAAAAATACATTGGTCACTCAATTATTGTATAAAATATAAAATATTGGAAACTTACAGATATGTTTTACTTTTATACTTACTTACAGGTATGGTAATTATTGGTTTACAGTGAAATAGTTATGTTAAATTTTGACCATGTAATTCTACTATTTGTATACTCTTACTTTTGTTTTGTTTTTAGGGTTCCGTAGCCAAATGGCAAAATACGGGACCCTTACCACTGCCACTTTTCTCCGAAACTATAAAAGCTACACTATTGAAACTTGGTAAGTAGAAGTAATATGTAAACCGCATTAGGGTAATGATAAAAAAAACAGAAAATAAACAAAAATAATTTACGAGAACAAAATTAAAAATTTTGACTAACTCCCGACTACCTCAGATTTGTCATCTGTACAACATTCTACTAGTCAAGCCCTTTCATTTGATACCCATATAAAGGGAGTTGCGAAAAAATAAATGTATTTCGCCATTTTGTGGAAGCGGCCATCTTGGATTTGTAATTTGTCATAGTGCAATGTATTCTACTAGTCAAGCACTTTCGTTTGATACCCATATTGAGGTAGTAGTGAAAAAAATAATGTAAATCGCTATTTTGTGGTGGCGGCCATCTTGGATTTGTTTTTTTTTATAGTGTATAGTATTTTACTAGTCAAGCCCTTTCATTTGATACCCATATTGAGGTACGTTGTGAAAAAATATTTTGTCCGCCATTTTGTGGCGGCGGCCATCTTGAATCGATATTAACCAAACATAGCTAAGAACATCCGCACGGATATTAACTTTCAAATTTAAAAAACCGCATCGAAATCGGCCCATTCGTTTGAGCTCTACGGTGCACACACACAGACAGAAAGACAGACAGACAGACAGACATACAGACAGACAGACATCGACGTCAAACTTATAACACCCCTTTTTTTGGTCGGGGGTTAAAAATTAGGGGTGTCCCATACTTAGGTAAACACGCTCGATCGTAGACCGCATCGTCGCTTAACATTAGGCGAGATGGCGGTCAAGTGTAAACCTATAAAAGTTAAAAAAAAAGAGTCAAATGTCTTCGTTCGTATCTTTGGAACATCAACCATGAAACGATGTCGCTTTTTAGAGCTACGAGCATTCCGATAGAAAAAGGGGCAAGGTGGTATTAGATCATGTAAATCAGTCGCACACTCTCCGAAGTAAAGTAGGTAAGTACATAGTTTTATTTTAATACGTCATAAATCGACATTGCTAAAACACTAATTAAAGTAACAACGAACTACAAGAACTTTTATATTATGTTACTTGTTGCTGCTACCTTCATGGGCGAGTCCGACTCGCACTTGACCACTTTTTATTTTTAATTGACGAGTAAATTGTACAATGTTCATTTTATGCACATAATTATGTACTTTGAGTTTTACTTTAACAATATTTGCTACACGGAATAAATATTTTGACGACATGTGATATCCACTAGGTATATCACACTATATATTGCTTTGACATGGACGCATACACAGGAGGCTATACACGACATCAGAGTAGCACAGAGAGCGATGGAAAGGTCTATGTTTGGCATCAAGCTCCAGGACCGTATCCGAAATACTGAGATCCGACGAAGAACGAACGTTAGGGACGTCGGAACTACGGTAATGCAGCTAAAGTGGAGCTGGGCTGGACACGTTGCTAGACGCGGTGATAACAGGTGCAGTAGAGTGGTGACCGAGTGGTGGCCAAGGCAAGGTAAGCGGAGTGTAGGACGTCCAGCTGCAAGATGGGTCGACGATATCGTTTCTATCGCGGGTCGAACCTGGAATCGATTGGCAAAGGACCGAGGAAGATGGCATGGGAAAAAAAAGCTATACATATAGTGGGATAGAGAAGGCTGTGGATGATGATGATGATGATATCACACTAAGTCAGTACGTTAGATAAGCCACAAATGAATTAAATCTTAGCAATAAGACGGAATAACCGTATTAATTATGGTATTCGCGTATCTCATTTTATTTGCAAACTAAAAAAAGATGTGAAAATATCTTTCTCAAAGCGCAAATTGTTAGCAAAATAAGCTATTATTCTCAATTAATTTCATCACACGCAACACTCTTTCTAGTTGGTTATGAAGAAAATTCCATCCAGTTAATTAAAAAAGCCGTTAAGGTTATGAGCGGGTAGCGATTTGATAAGTTACTTAATTATTCAGCTACTTATTTAAAAGTAGGTACAAATATCTATCTATACTAAGCATGACAAGCTTTCGGGGAAAATTCTTGTTTAAATAGCCATTCATAGATGGCCATTAAGGATAGAAGTGCAGTCATGGTAGAGGATTACAGCCAGGAGAAGACAACTTCGAAAATAGCATAATCAGACAAAAGAGCACCAGAAATAGGAAAAAAATGTTTTCCCTCTGTTTATGTTATGTTAAAAATAGATTCAAATACCAAAGGTCATGATGATAAGTTTGGAAAACACTTGAAATAAGACTCAGAGGTGTAGGTAAATTCAAATCAACGATCGTGATGTGATTATGAATCAGATATTTTTAAAAGGCTTTGGCATGATTGCATGTTAGTCCCAATCACAACAATTTAAATATGAATGTTCTATGCATAAAAATAAACGTGTGTCGGTATGTCCTTTATACTATCGTAGACTATATGTTTGACCATGTGATGACGTTTCGCAAAGTTGTGATGGATGAGCCAAAGATAGTTTCTAAGTTGATACGACCAAGGATAATGTACATTATTCGCTAATATTATAACCACACCTTGCTTACGGGCTGCGTCGGATAGGTTATTCAGAGACTTTATTGAATTTCTGCAAATTCCTCACACATGCCGTTGGAGACAAGTTTTGAGTTCGTGACGATGACGTGATAATAGAGCAAATTGTTCATAATTATCAGTTTTTTTAGAGTAGGCAGAGCCTTCATTAACAAAACTAAAATACAATGAGAACTACACTACGCTACATACCTACCTAACTATTTACACTAAACACACTTGAATTATCCATAAACTACTATAGGTCTACAGATAATCAAGATTCAAGACCACTACCAATCGGAAGCGTACCCAGCATGCTGGCGGCATTACCACGCTGAATGGCAATGCTTATGCGTTGGGACAAATAAACGCCAGCATTTTGGTCACGCGTCACGTTACCAAGCGCTGGGAAAGGCTTTTGAAGATGAGGTGAGCTCCCGGCCCCCACGGGCCCAATGTCGCAACCCCAAAGGGCTCAAATATGTAACCACTTCCGAGGGTTGCATATTTGCGCCGTTTGAGTCGCTCAGCTGAATTATTATCAGTTGTTTTACATTAAAAAAGAACTGTGGTATAATATAAGCAGCAATGAGTGGATTTTATCTAATACTAGCTGCGCCCCGCGGTTTCACCCGCGCCTGTTTCAACTAATAGGCTACTTAGCCTTAGAATAACACTTATTTCTGTAATATATTATTTAACATTCGGAAAATGAGGTAATATGAAAGATACTCCAATTTTGTTGTTAAAATATTTATATTTCTATAACTATAATAATAATAAACAAATAAGAATTAGCATATACAAAGCAACAATATTTAGGCAATAACATTGATAAAAATAAGGAAAGGTTTTTAAGAGTTCAATGGGCAATAATGTTTTTTTTTCTTACTTTTCTCTCTCTCTCTCTCTCTTTCTCTCTCTCTAGAATAGCTTTTTAAAGTATAAGTAGGTTAGTAGCAGTAGGTAGGTTAAACTTAAAAAAACTATTTTAGGTACATCACGCTATTATCAGTAAGAGTGGAACCGTATAACGAAAAATAATTAAGGAATACTACATATAAAAAGTACTGGGTCTACTAAACTGCTTTTAGGGAGCATTTTAAAGTACTTCTGAGTACACAATATTTTTAGTCTTACTTTCTTGAGGGAGAAGAACAAACTGATTTTCTCCGCGACCTGATCTTGATAGCGCAACATACAGTTGTCCATGTGAAAAACATTCTTGACGTAAATCGACTCCTACATGCTTAAATGTTTGTCCCTGTGCTTTGTTAATGGTAATGGCAAACGATACCTTAATAGGAAATTGAATTCTTTTGAACTTAAAAGGTAAATCATTGGGAATCATTGGGATTCGAGGTATTAGCACCGTTTGGCCAACTGCTGGACCAGTCAAAACCGTAGCAACGATCACATTGTTGCGAAGAAATTTAACTTGGAGTCTGGTTCCGTTACATAAATTTGGAGGTTTAAGGTTTCTTAGCAAAATAACTGGAGTACCAATTTTTAATTTAAGGGAATGTGAGGGTAAGCCACTCGGATTTATAGAATTGAGAAATTCTTGTGGGTAATGCACGGCATCTTCTTGATCCATGACATTATCAATGGAAATGTAGTTTATGCTATCTCCTGGAAGTTTACTGAGTATTATGTCATTTATTTCATCAACACTACTATTTCTAGCCGCCAATATTGCCCTTTGACACATCCACTGATAGTCTTTGTTTTCTACTTGGACTACATCCGGGTAAACTTTGGAGATTAGGTCTTCAATGCTGGTTACTTTTTCCCCGATGTCATTATCGATTTCAATTTTGTTGTCAAAATGAGGTACTTTCCCGTCCCCTATTAAAAGCAATTTTGAGGAAAAATTTGTACTACCTCCACCCGAATATGCTCTCATATTAATGGATAGTTTAAGTGTTTGAACGAACTTCCATAATGGGGAAGATTTTAAGCTAGACTTCACAATGTCAGCTCTAGTTCCTCTAACTATCACCGGTAACGTTTGTCGAAAGTCGCCAGTAAACATTACAGTGATTCCACCCATGATTTCATTAGAGTCTCTAATGTCTTTAAGAGTCCTATCTAAAGCCTCTACATGAGCTCTATGAATCATGGTACATTCGTCCCATATTACTAAACTGACATCTTGCAAAACTTTTCCCAAAGGACCGTTTTTACGGATAGAGCATACGCTATCTTTCTGCAATGAAACATTAAGAGGCAGTTTAAAAGTTGAATGGGCGGTGCGTCCTCCCGCTAATAGAGTCGCAGCAATACCTGACGACGCGACGGCTAATGCTAGTTTTCCTGAGACCTTATTTTTGCTAAAATCAAATTCGTGACGAAAGTTTTGCCGGTTCCACCTGGGGCATCCAAAAAAAATATTTTCCCTTCATTAAAATGAACACTGTTTAAAACAGAATTGTACGCCGTAAGCTGCTCATTCAATAGTTTAGGTTCATTTTCCGAAATATATTCACTAAGTTCATTTAAATCAAACGGTTTTCGCAATGCAGCTTCCAACGAATCCATATTATTATTTGAATTAATCCTTTTCGTCGCGGGAAGTCCAAAATCATTCAAAGACTTTTCACATATCTCATGAATCTTATCTTCAATAAGTATAAGTCCTTCATTATATATATCAGCATTATATTCCAATGTTATGTCCTGATGGTCGTTACGAATCCTGTTTAATATGTCTTCACATAAATTATTACGAAATTTACTCCATAGCTCGAAAGGGTCAGATGGCTGACAAAATATGAGGATGATTGTAAACAATTCTCGTAATTTTGTGGCTGGCTCAGATATAACAGCATCTGACAGAGTATTTTCCCAATGTTGATCTCCTTCCAGTAAACCCAGTCTCTTGCAGTTGCCTTGATACGTCTGTAAAATAATACCGTTAACGGTTCGAAGATCTTCAAATGACGTTGGACCGCGAATGTATTGCAGAAGTATTCTTAAATAGTAGCATTCCGTTTGAGTTGGATGGATATTATACACACGGCCTAAAGCTGTATCTTTTTACACCTGGGAATCCATCAACTACTTGCCCGCGCTTCCTTCTGGAAAATTTGTTCCTTCCCATGTGTAATATTGTGGTACTTCTCGATATAAAAGACTTTTTGCAAAATCATCTGTTTTGCATAAATCGAAAAACGCAGTAAGAGTTGTCGAAGGAGGATTGTTAACACGATCTTGAAGATTATCATTATTATTAAAATAAAGTCTTTGTCCGTTTTCTAAATGAACTGCCAAATGAACAACAGCTGGGAAACGTTCATGAATGGGAAATTGGAAAATTCTCCATAAAGCTTCTGAAGAACTTATATAGCGACCATTTATATATTTTTCTACTTCATCGTTAATATTTTTCAAAGAAAATGTTGCTTGATCGGATCCTTTATGAATATATTTACAAATATACTTAATAGCTTTGACCGATTGACAACATTCTACATTTATGTGTGCATCGAAGCTTCGTGAAAGGACTGGATTATACGGAACAACCCATCTATTATCTACGTTTATTTCTGTTCCTCTGACACGAACAATTGCTGTGTTTCCACCATTATTTGGAGACTTGCGCATGTAGGTCGGGTAGCCGTCATCACCGGTTTGTGTTTCCAAAATAAAAGACCTAGGGTACTTTTTTTTGAACAAATATTTTCTTTCATACATGGTGAAGCAGGATTATGAATTCCGCAAGGGCCATGTATCATGTTTTTCATTACGATATTATGAAGTTTGGAATCTTGTTGTTTATCAGGTATTTCAGCTGATATTATTTTGTCTATAGAATCCGGTTGTACTTTGTTTGCCAACCATAACAAAATGTGAGCGTGAGGTAAACCTCTTTTTTGCCACTCCACGCTGTAAACAAAGGCTTGACTTGGTCCAAAGACATACTTTTTCGTCAATAGATCTATCAATTTCTTTAGTTTTAAATGAAATACTCTGGAAACTATATCATGTCTATCATAGGATTTTTGATCGGGTAACAACTCACTCTTGATTTCTGGCCATTCTGGGTTACATGTAAATGTAATAAATAGATCAGGTCTTCCAAATTTTCTGACGTATGTCATGGCATCTTGACTTTTTTCATTCATGTATCTTGGAGATCCTGTGAATGACGACGGCAATATAACATGCTGGCCAATATTGGAAGCGTCTAAGTTGCCATCATTAGTTACGGCATCTCTTAAATGGATATATTCTTCTGCCCTCAATTTCTTTTGATTTCTTTTTATGAAATCAAGCCTCTCGGTAATCATTTTAGCCGCCATATCGACACAATATTGGTTGAATAATCCTTTGAAATAATGTAAACTGTTAAAGTCATCTATCCTTACCATGAGTCTAAATGCATAAAACTGCATACATGATACAGTTTTAGATCTAACAGAACCATTATGTTGTGGAATGTTTATGCAGTATCCGTCATTGCCATACGGAAATAGTAAAGGATATTGAAGCGGATCGTAAGATCTGTGAAGCTCAGAAACTCGTTGAAGTTGACCATTTCTCGAATTCAACACAATATCTCGGGGACCTTTATCCTCATCTACTAAAAGAACAGCTACTTCGTCTACTATTGGCGCATTATACCTACCTCGATGTTCGTTGAGAGGCTTTACATCAGCATGGATGATGAGTTTTAAATCACTCATCGGTCTGTTTTCGAGATTGTATTTAAAACTTTTAATGTACGTATTATGGTCGTGAAGATATTTTTGAAGAGCACCAATAAGATCAATTTGCAAAGTTGGGTTTAAATTCATGCGCAAAGATACCTGATCTGTATGGAGAAACAAAATAAATTTGCAAAAACTCTGGTTGTTTACCTTCAGCCGGAAGTAAATCACCGATCAAATGATAAACTTGGCCCTGTACTTTAAAAGTGGGCATAAAGTTCCCTTCTCGAATTTCTTTGGCACCAAATGAAGTCATTTGAAAAAGTGTGTTATATTGTCTTGAATGATTTAAAAAATGTTTTGAAGATGGATGTGTGCCTGATATCAGTTCTTTTAAAAGTAATGTTGGTTCAGGAATTTTACATATGTTTACTTTGCCATTACCACAACATAGCCCAGGAGCTTCAACCTTCCATTTCTTTGCTTGGCATTTGTTGCATATTTTATTCATTCTACCAATATCAACATCATTCAACACAGTATAGTCAAGGTTATAATCGTAAGCAAACGCAGAATTTAATGAATTGTATCTTCTGCGAGTTCTATTGATTGTTGATCGTGCGTTTTGTTGAGCCAATCGATGGGAACGTTCAGCACTTGATTCTCGTTCACGGTTAGTTGAAGTTCGGGAATTTTGCGAGGCCAAACGGTGCGCGCGTTCTGCACTTGTTTCTCGTTCACGGTTTGTTGAAGTTCGGGAATTTTGCGAGGCCAAACGGTGCGCGCGTTCTGCACTTGTTTCTCGTTCACGGTTCGTTGAAGTTCGGGAATTTTGCGAGGCCAAACGGTGCGCGCGTTCTGCACTTGTTTCTCGTTCACGGTTCGTTGAAGTTCGGGAATTTTGCGAGGCCAAACGGTGCGCGCGTTCTGCACTTGTTTCTCGTTCACGGTTCGTTGAAGTTCGGGAATTTTGCGAGGCCAAACGGTGCGCGCGTTCTGCACTTGTTTCTCGTTCACGGTTTGTTGAAGTTCGGGAATTTTGCGAGGCCAAACGGTGCGCGCGTTCTGCACTTGCTTCCCGTTCCCGGTTGGCTAAGGTTCGGGAATTTTGCAAGGCCAAACGGTGGGCGCGTTCTGCACTTGCTTCCTGTTCGCGATTGGCCCAGGTTCGAGAATTTTGTGAGGGCTAATCGCTGAGAACGTTCAGTGCTTGATTCTCTAGCACGGCACTGTTCACTGGTTACTCTTTGAGTAGACAATCGATGTATGTTATCATCCTCTGTTTCATTGCTGCGCAAAAGTCGCAGCCGTTTCGCTGTAGCAGACTGCCGAGAAAGCTGGGTTCTTTTTCCAGGCATTTTCTAAAGTATTATTATGATACATTAGTTTTCTTATTGATTTATACTGTTTGGTTTATGTAAATCAAATAATTTATTTTAATTTAAATAATAATGTATAACTTTAACTTTTTGTTTTGGCTTCCATTCGGTAATATCACCCTAATTTCGCCAATGTCCTAAATATGTATATACCGAAAATGTCAAATGCAATAGACTTAAACCATAGACAGGTTAATGATGTAAAATTAAACTTCTTTGTGTAAAATTGGTAAACCTTGAAATGGTAGCATTCATATTTTGTTGTTAAATTGCACAGATTACGCACTCCTTAAATTGTCACTTGCTTGCCGCAAGGTTGATTACATAGAGTTCTTATTTTTCAGAATAAACTTGATTTGATTAGCTTAAAAAGGGTTATAGAAACTCATCCTTAAAAGATAGACATAAATATGTTGCGGTAGGTTTTTTAGAACTTTTGCAGCGGAACAACTTCGTGTTATGTATTTTTTACGTAACTTTAACTATTTATGCAGCGCAAAAGCTCTGAAAAAGAAAAAAAAATACCCATTTTTCTTACATTCTTCAATCATGCTCCGCTTCTATTAATAGTATTGTAATGTTATATAGCCTATAGCCTTCCTCGATAAATATACTATCCAACAGAAAAAATATTTTTCAATTCGAACCAGTAGTTCCCGAGATCCTAGCATTCAAACAAACAAACAGACTCTTTAGCTTTACAATATTAGTATAAATAAAAAATAAAATGTCTTTATTTGCGAAAATGGGTAATTACAATAAGATCCTAAATGTTTACATTGAGAACTCCATAATCAACCTTACGGCATGCAAATAGGTATAAGGTTGTCTATGACAATTTGACGAAAAAACTTTATAATTCATCACTCTAAACTTAGTCTGTGCTACCTATTAAAGAATTTTACTCACAGATTACATATTTTACTCTATTATTATCTACATTACATAAGTAGACAAAAACTGATTAGGCATTTATCACAATCCAATGTTAATGGAAGCAAAATAATAAAGTAAATGTTTTTTTAACAAAATAATGGCAATGAAATCTTTACATTAATACATTTAGCTATGTTACCAATATCCACGAATAATAAAAGTTTACAAATCTGAATCTAATTTATCAGTCAGAT
This sequence comes from Ectropis grisescens, assembly GCA_017562165.1. Taxonomy (NCBI): domain Eukaryota; kingdom Metazoa; phylum Arthropoda; class Insecta; order Lepidoptera; family Geometridae; genus Ectropis; species Ectropis grisescens. Next base: position 20,291,920 of record CM029791.1, read on the forward strand.
ACTCATTAACTGTATAATATGCATTCTCTGTCAGAAGGCATTTTAATTTATTTTTAACTAAATACATTTCATTTATATTCAAAATAATGTGAGATATGTCATCCGATTCATCGTCTATTAATTTCTGGCTTCTATCCTGTTGTGCTATATAAGTGTGATATGTTTGGTGAGCACTATTACGCCAACGTCTTGTGCTTCAGCAGGATGTTGTTGTGGACTTTGATAAGTATGTAGTATAAATCCAAGGTCTTGTCGTAGGAGCTCTTGCAGTTCATTCGTGTGACCAATGTCATAGAATTTCATTACTTAGAGATAGTATAATAATAATAAAATATCCTGAGAATATCGCTTTCAAACAAAAAACCTCTTCATCTACCTGCTACGCCACCTGTCGGAAATTGGTCGTACCAACTCAGATTTAAAAACAAAGGAGACGGCTCATTTCTGTCCCAAGATGTTTCAAGATTATGTACTTACGTAATTAGCTCCGGAGACCTAAAAAAGTTATTTAATTAATAATAATTAAAATAACATATAATTAAATAATGCAAACTGTACATTCGATACTAACGTGTCAAGCAGGGATTGCAAATTGGTGTGATTAAAAAGTATTTTAATGAATGAATGTAAAGTCAGCCATGTTTTTCTTTTTTTTTTTCTTCTGTTGAAGTTTACGTAAAGTGAACGTGCTTGTGTCATTTTGGCTGGATGGAAATTGGAATGCGAATTGAGTTTTGGCGCCAACGTGAAAAAACATGTCACCTCATTGTATCATTTTCTTTAACTTGCGTATTTTCGAGTGGTAATATGTAATATAAATAGTGTATTATTATTATACATTATTTGATGTTCGTGAACGTGCTTCTTTGACGATTTTTAGTAAAACTTGAAAATATTTGAACACGTAATACGGCAAAACACAAAAGACGTGCGACGCCAAAATCCTCTCAGGAAGACAGCTTAAAAAAAACGTGAATAAAATTGCTGTCAAGCTGTCGTGTCAAATCACGATACGAAAACTCTCAAAAAGGAATATTTTTCCCCGTTTTTGTTACATTCTTGATTCATGCTCCGCTTCAATTAATAGTAGAGTTATTTTCTATAGCCTAAAGCCTTCCTCGATAAATGGACTATCCAATAGAAAAATAATCTTTCAATTCGGACCAGTACTTCCTGAGATCCTAGCGTTCAAACAAACAAACAAACAAACAAACAAACAAACTCTTCAGCTTTATAATATTTATCTAATATTATTATTACTGCGTTGAAGTTTTTTATTCTTTGAAGTGAAACATTTTTTTTTTTTTGAGGACTTTTTGCTAAAGGAAAATCTTAAGGGTTTGCGTGACTGACATTCTTATAATTCTACTTCTATTAATAAATACACTATAGCACGTATTTTTATCCACGGGAACGCGAAGTGTGCAGGTGAAACCAGGGTCCACTGCTAGTACGTTATGGAGGACGGTACCTACTATTCTTTCCACGTTCATTAACCTGCTTATCAATTTTTCGGGATATAAAGTAGCCAATGTGTTCTTCTAAACTATAATCTAACTATGATCCAAATTTCAACGATTCGTTGGACGTTATTACGTGATTGAGCAACAAATATCTATACACCCCAAACTTTCGAATTTACAGTATTAGTAGGATAATTTAGTACTGTATTGTCTTGTAAGTTATGTTAACGGTTATTGTTATGTATCCATTTCATGAATAGAACATCTATTCTGCCATCCTCGACCAATTTCACACTAAATTAATATCGAACGATGCCCGAAGCAACTAACCGATACAACGACATAGTATGGGAGCCCTTTATTTATTTTGCAAAATATTTATTTTACACCGTTGTGACTTTAAAATGTTAAGTTTGAAAGTTTGAATTACCAACTGAAAGAAGGGTTGGGTATTTTGCGCGTATCTTGTATGCTTGTAATTTTTTTTATTCCCACGTGTCTTCCAAACGGCTAGATGGATTTCGACAATTAAGATATCGTTCGAAACGTCTCAAATACCCAAGTGTCCTTAGATAGTATATTGTTTCACGTAATGTTTTTATGTATTTTTTTTTGCAGTCGGGTTTTGTAAATTAAAGCTATTTTACTAAATTTTATGAGTACTAAATTGAGAAAATAGGTAGATAGGTACTTCGTGTTGCACACACCGAAACCAAAATAATACTCTAGCAGAAATATTAAAGTAGCGTTACAGCCTCATCGGTAACAAATAGTGTTCAAAATATTTTTAATGTCTTACTAACAGTTACAGTGATCAGTTGTTTTACTGGACTGGACTAACTATAAAATATCATAATATGTGAGTTACGCGTATATTCGTTCAGAATGAGTAATAACCACGGTAGCTTCCTTAATATTTTTTTTTTAATTGGATTCACAAGTAATTTAATAACCCCTTGGTCTTCTTGTCTATGGTCATCAATACATACACATAACCGTAAACTACACTTACAATACCTCTTACCTAAATAAATACCTAATCTACGGGGCGGTATTAAATTATTTCGGTCATATCGTAAAGCTGGAGCGATTCTGTGCGATAGGATATTTATTTTTATTATCTTAACTTACCGAGTTGAGAAAACGCAGCGTCTTCAAAATTGAGTATTTGATTTTGATAGTTTAAAGGAGCATAAGGAGCACTACTGGGACTCGGGGCCTTCTCCCGCAAGGAGAATCAAAGATGTTATCCACCACGCTGGCCAAGTGCGAGTTGGTGGATGACACATGACCTCTACAGAGTCTAGGTGCATGTCGGTTTCCTAACGATGTTTTCCTTCGCCATTTTTAAGCATTACGCACATGACTTCGGAACGTAGGTAGTAAAAGACTTTGGGATTTGAACCCGGATTTAGATCGGCAATTGCCGTTCTCTCGACTAAACCTGCAAAAAGCACTCGTGGCGTGTTCGTGTTTTTTGAATTAGGTTTGTATTAGGTGGCATTAGCTAACTATTAGAAAATAATGGTGTCACTGAATGAGTTAATAAAAAGCGTATCCTACTAATATTACAAATATGAAAGTTTATTGTCCCATTATATCGAAACGGTTGAATTTGGGCTGAACAAATAGTTGAACGAGTTGACATTTTGAATACAGGCAGATTATAGTTTATAATATCGCAAAAAATCTTATTGTAACATTTTAAATTTTAATATTGGGCATTTCATGCCAAACGGACAACCAAAAAAATATGATGTCCTGAATTTTGTTCATAATCTGGTTAATTATACTTCTAGTAGTCGTGGGTGTGTACACAAAATTTTTTTTTCGTGTGACGCTTTATTGGCGAGTTATGAGCTTTTAAAAATTAGATAAAAATTAAATTATGATTTTTCTATGTTTCTTATTTGTATCAATTAACTATTTAAAAAAAACTAAATAGTATTGTTTCTAATAGTTAAAAGGTTGTACTTTTTAATTTTTTTGTCGAATTAGAAATTTAAATTATTTTACGTGTTGTAAACCGGAAGTGAACATATCAAATCGATAATTTTTTTATCGATTAAATAATGAATAAAATTTATCTATAAAATTTTAATTGAAGGATAAAATATTTAAAAAAAATTGTCAAAATTACTCAAAAATTGATTTGAAATGTTTACTTTCGGTTTACAATACGTAAAATAATTCAAAATTCGAATTCGACAAAAAAAAAATTACAATCTTTTAACTATCAGAAACAACACTATTTAGTTTTTTTTAATAGTTAATGGATACAAATAAGGAGCATAGAAAAAGTTATAATATCATTTTTAGCTAATTTTTAAAAGCTCAGAAATCGGCAATAAAGCGTCACACGAAAAAAAATTGTGTGTACACACCCACGACTACTAGAAGTATAACTGACCAGAGTATGAACAAAATTCACGACCTCATATTTTTTTGGTTGTCCGCTTGGCGTGAAATGCTACGACGTAAATTCTTGGCGTGAAATGCTATATATGACGTAATTGCTATGCCGTAACAGGGTAAATGCTTAGCCTTTTTTGTCAGTTTTGTATTATTATGCAATAAATGATTAATTGATTGATTGATAACTGGAATAGGAACTACGCGTATAAAACCACGGGCCAGAGCTAGTTATACATCAATCGCGAAAGTCTTAGTATGTTTGAATGTCTGTTACTCATTTCGCTGCGTTTGCCGATTCGCAGTCTCCACGCTAAGATACCTCTACTTCAACGGTTATCGGCCCGAGGGCATCTATAACCAGCCCATTACCACTTCAGTTTCGTAATACGTTGAAGTATATCAATAAACTTAACACTGACTTCATGCGCTCGGTTAAGTTGTTTTTGAAAGAGATGACCCCCAGTTCTAGCAGGAAGGAATATTTAATAAGCTGCTTATTGTACCGTCGCACCAGTAGGTGGCTGTCTGTATATACTTGGGGTAAGGCGTTACATTAAAGTTACGATGTCCATGAACAAGAGAGAGAGAATATCAAGCACCACGTACCTGGGACTGCTCGTCTCTTCGATGATGTTTCCTCGAATCGTTATGCTGCGCTCACTCCTAGATCGTACATTCCATATATATACGAGTACGTTCTTGTTGTTGGTTCTCTTGATGTAGCTGACACAAATTATATCACGGATGACAATTGAGCTCTTTATGAGGATAGATTCTGAGTACTTCCACCGAGTTGAACTCCCAAAAGACGAATGCGCGATGCTTGACAGCTGTTTAGAGCTGTTTTTTAGAACTACCCTCATGTTCGGCCATCGCAAAATCAATACAACGCTAGTGAGAACGATACACTTATACTTATCCATGTTTAAATCATGTTTGGTCAAAAGTTAGCGCTTTAGAGAGGTATTTTAATATTTTTGAATAAACTTTTCCAATATCTTGAAACCCTCATGTGCAACAAACCCCTGCATCAAAATAAACTTCAATGTCTGAACTTGTGATGTTCAGACATTGAAGTTATATTTATATAGAATATCCAGTAAAATACCGATTTTACTGAATACATTTTGGAGAGTGTGTAACTGATCTGTGTGATACCTTTTTGTATTTTTTTCTATCGGGTCGCTCGAAAAACGCGATTTCTTTTTATGATTAACATTTCAAAAACCCGAACAAAGAGGTTGTTTTGTGATAAGAAAAATTAAGCTCTGGAATGCATTGCCTGAATGGATTTTGCCCACTGTTTACAATATTTTCCTAGACCGCATCCTTGCTTTACATCAATCCAGATGAAGGTCAAGTGTAAGCCTATAATAGTTAAAAAAATGTGTCCTAGTAATCTTTGTTTAAAACGATAAATTTTGTCGCAGTGTTTGTCTCACCCTGTGCGTACGCTTTATTTTTTCGCGTCCCACAACTGCGGTCGTAACAGCAACTAATTGCTTTCGGAAACGCTTTTATGTGATCGTATTTCACCTGAAAAATGATTTATCCTCTTTAGTCTGGGATTTCTTTGTCGCATTTTTGCAACAATATTACAAGGTGGCGGGACGGAAAGGTAGCATTTATATTAAAATAAAAACGAGCGGGTTTTAAGCCCAGTGGGTAAGAACATTTTATGGGGAATATTATGATTTAAAGAAAGAAATTTTAAAGAAGAAATCCGTAATAGCGTGGTGGTGAGAATGAACGATTTTTGAATCGTGATTCTATGGGTTCATATTCCGCCGACATATCTCAGTAATTTACCAAACGTAGATCTACCTATAGTGTTGTCATCAGCCCTAGTATTAATGGTGAAGGAAAATATCGCGAAGGGACTAAACATTCTAGTAAATTATTTTGTGGATACTCGTTTTTAGCTAATTCACACTTGGCCAGAGTAATGGATTATGGCATTGACTATCTCCTAGTTCCGTTACGCTAGCCATAAATTACTACTTTTATTAATTTACTAAATCCTAGCAGTGCGTCGCAATTTCACCGACTGAGGACCTGATCCTGTTATTTCTACCGAGATAAAATGCTTGTTGGAGAAACATTCCCGCCGACATCATCATTAGTGGTTGCGGGCTTTGTGGGCGTCATGAGGGTGAAATGCGAGCACAAAACAACGATCACAAGTTCAGAGTGGTTTATTCTAGGTTAACACAATAGTTATAATTAATTTAAAAATATAGTTAAGACCGAGCAGCGGGTTCGGGGCACCGATCTTACTTCATATTTTAAACACGATCCCACTCGATCGCTAGCGCACACTCCAAAAGTCTCGAAATAACTGAACGCTAACTGACTCCACCAAGCCAAGATGGCGCCTCGACCCCGCTCGAGGCACGTGCTCTGCTCTGATTGGTCGTTACGTAGTATCATAATCAAATCATGACTTTTATTAAATTATTGAGATTTATCATTCCAAAATAATGGAACAAATCAATTTAAATAAATTAAGAATTTTAAAAGTAATTACAATATAAGCAAAAGCAATATTATCTTTTACGTATGAAAACAACAATCAACTTGACTCATAGCTTCCTCCGACATGCTTATATTACTTTCGATACCTCTAAAAATATGTGTGCAAAGTTTCATGATTTTTTATTTCATTTCATTTCTTTTGTATTTTGTATTTGTACTTTCGCGCTTATAATTTTAGTAGGATGTAAGCTCTGCTTAGATATTGTCTTTTCTAAATCATAACAATTGTCGTGAACAAGCGACAAAAAAAAAAGAACTCAAGCAGCCAAACTGATTTTAATTTCGAACAAAAAACAATTCATTGAAAGATACTAGTTCGTTTCCATTTATTTAACGACATAATTTTAACGACATATTTGAGATACGCTTTAATAATTTTCAATTCAGCAGCAGCGTCAGTATAAACAGCCCGCTAAATATTCCCACTGCTGGGACTGACCTCGTGGCTTAGTGGGTAGTAACTCTGCCTGCGAAGCCGAGGGTCGTGGGTTCGATTCCCAGTCAGTGCAAATATTTGTGTGATGAATTCAAATATTTACACTGTATCTGGGTGTTTCTATTTATAATAAGCATGTATTTAAAACTATATATATATTATGTCAGCTATCTGGCCGCCATATTACAAGCTTTGCTTAAGTTTGGGGTCAGATGGTGTTGTGTGTGAATTGTCCATCGATACTCAGGGCCTTCTTTGGCAAGGAGAGAGTCAAGACCATACCTAATCTTCCACGCTGGCCCATTGCGGGTTGGTAGATTTAACCTCGCGCAACATGACGATTAAGCGTAGGTATAATACCTATCAGTGGTATAATATATCGTATCGTAGGTATGATATCTAAAAAAAAATGTTTTTGTTAAATAAAGAGTGACGAGACGAGCAGGGCATATGCCTGATGGTAAGCAACATGCCTGTTACAAAACAGTATAGTGAGTGACACGCAGATATTGGAACATGAAAAGCCAAATCATTACCTAGCACAGGACTCGTCACTGCGCTCGTAACCGAGAGATCTACGACATTATATCTTTAAACCCTGTAATTTCTCTGGAAACATTGCCCTTCAAACAGGAACACAGTAATGTTTGCATATTACCGCTTGGCGGTAGAATAACTGGCAAAAATCTGGTACTTCCTCAGGCGGACTCTGCCAAGAGTCCTACCACCATAAACTAGCGACAAACATTCGACTTTATTAAAATCAAAGCGCTCGGTTTTTCGTATCTACGGAATTTTCACTAAGCCTACACGTAGTTTTGTTATTCCGCAACCAGCTCTTCAAGTGGCGAACGTTACAAGTACGCTGCGGTACGGCAACATGGCAACATCGGTTAATCCGGGCCATCATCGCTCCGTGAAACTATCTGGAATGTTGCCAGCTCTAAAACAACGTGGGCTGTACAATCTACCGTTAGTTTTTTGCTTCGAGTTGCATAAGAAATTTAAAATATTTGTAACCCCTGACGCAAAAACGGTTTTATAAGTTTAGCAGCGTGTGTGTTTTGTGTTTTTGGCATCGTAGTTCTCAAACGGATGAGCCGATTTTAATTTTTAACCGATGAAAAACAGAGGAGGTTCTCAAGTCGACGTTTATGTTTCTTTTTATGTGATAAGCGCAAATATTTGTGTGATGAATATTGATAAATATTTATTATTTATGTATGTTTCTTTTATTTCAAAGGTTTAGCCGGGAGTTTTATAAAAGCTGATTGATACATGTAAACTGCGATACAAAATGTGTCTTATTTTAGTTAAAAATAAATTTGAATCATCGAAATGATTTTGCTGGATGAATTTTTTATGAACGTAAACTAATAATAATAATAAAACTGTTTCCACCTTTGGGATGGATCAGCCTTTCGATCGATTCCGGTGTCTGAAACTGATACTTAGATCAGGTTTTTCCGCACGGTTCCTTTGTACCAATCGTGAGCAGATGGCGTGCATATTACTTGCTATGGCAACAGAGTGATGTGCCGCGACAAAAGTAGGTTTGACACTTCCACAAGAGTGGCAAGCCAAGAACGATCAGACACGTGCTTTCGGTGTAAAGCGTTTGTTTCGACTCTATACGTAGTATCTAAACTTTTAGCTCATAGGCAATAAAAACACTCTTGTGGGAAAAAGACTGCAGTCTTGAACATCGCTGAAAAATTGCTAGCTTATCGGGTTTTTTATCAGATACACTTCGGAGAGCGTATAACTGATCTGCATGATCTAATGCCACCTTGCCCTTTTTTTATCGGACTTCTCGTAGCTCGAAGAAGCGGCATCGATTCATGGTTGTTGTTCGAAAGATACGAACGAAGAGGTGTGTCTCTCCTTTTGTGATAAACACGTCTAGTCGTGGAAGGAGTTGCCCGAGTGGGGTTTCTCGATTGTTATAATCTTGGTGTCTTCAAATCGAGAGTTAATCGGCTTCTTCTAGGTTAGCATGCTCTCCATCGTAAACCGCATCGTCGCTTCACATCAGGTGACATGGCGGTCAAGTGTAAACCTATAAACGTAAAAAAAAATTAAGTTAAAGATTATGTTTAAGTTAAGATATGTTTTCAGCTCAAGCCCTGAGCCCCACTTTAAAACACAAGTCGGGAACAGACAAGATGGATGTGCCAAGAGGTTGGGACCTGACATGAAACCTCACTCGCGAGCCGGAAGCGCGGGAAATGGCGGCGGCCTCCGGTCGGCGGGAGTGTAAAAATCAGTAGGGCGTTAATTTTACTGCTCTCTTCGTCTGTGTTGATGTCGTGGCTTTTATTAGTTATTTGCTTGTTAAATACACTTTAAAAACCGGATCGGGAAGAATTTTAAACACATATTTTTAGTCATTAAGAATATAGTCTGGAATAGCTAAGCTACTTTTATTGCAAAATAACGCACGTAAATCCGTGCGGTGATGTTATAGGCAGCGGGTTCGATTTCCACCCACTACAAATTTTAATATTGGTCTGATGAATACAATGATATAAATACCAAAAAAAAATTCAGCTATGTGGCTCTTACAGTACAAGTTTTGCTTAATTTGGATGTAGATGGTGTTGTATAGGAAGCGTGAAGCGATATTTATTTATTTTTATTATTATCGACAGAAACATAATTTTCAAAACACCACAAAAACCCATTGCTATTCCGATTTAGCATAGGAATCACGTCGCAAAAACGTGAAATAAATTGTTCAGTCCCAAACACGAAAATTACTTCCGCACATATTTTTTAAATCGACGGAGGGGTGGAAATGTACAGTAATGTCGATTTCACACCCCAGAGAGAGATTTGAACCCTATATTGTTATTTCCGTGAAAAATACGCTGTATCAGGGTAGCATATTTTATTTTAATAGCGTTTTTGTCTGTATATCGTTGATTGTACGATTGTGTGGCAGATGTAAAATGACCACGGCAATTTTGTAAATCGTGCCAAATTAAGTTTGTACATTGGGTAGATTTTTCAATGGTTAATTTAGTTAGTTAAATTGTATTGTTTCGGTGAAAATTTTAAACTAAACGGCATGTTATTATTACTGTAATTTATAAAGATGTTTATTGCTGCCATTTTTGAAATTTTATACATTATTTTTTGTTTATAAAGAATGTCATACTACTGACATCTAGTATAAATTTAACTGAAATTTTTTGATGATAAATTTTCCATGTATGGTTAGTTAACTGCATTCAGGGCTAAAATCCATACTTTATTTAACATTGACAGTGCTGTAACCGACGACATATTTAATTATTTTTATGTTATTTTATCAGTATTTTAATTTTGACTAAATTGCTGTAATGTTAATACATTTTACATATATTTTCTTTATATAATTGTAAATTAGTTTGGTAAGATTTAGTAGCTGTTCGTTGTGGGTATGTATTTTGAACGCCCACTGGTAATGTTTGGTGAATTATACACCATAAGCTTTTTTTTATCTATTTATGTGACACATAAATATTTACTTCCACTCTATTTTACTTCAACCCACTCTTTCTACTCCGGGCAGGCAAGTTGCTTACCATCAGGCACATGTCCTGTTTACCTCGTTCCTCTATACCTGATTACTTTTTAAAGAAGTTGCTGTCTGCAAAGTCGGTTGTTTTACGGACGATAGTTTAACATGACAACGTCATAACAAAACATTGCTAGATGCGGCGCAGGCGTACAATGAGCGTAACGGGACATAACTGGACATTTTTTGTGCATGCAGCCGGCGTTTATCGATTTGTTAGCCGTTGTCAGGTTAAAACCTAATCCATAAATATTATTGCACAAAATATAACCAAAATTAACCAACTGTGCATCTCTAGCACACTAGTACTACAGTAGCAACCGCAAGAAAATAATTTATCGCATGCTGTACCTGTTAATTCCACTGTGCACCGTAAGTGCCGGAAACGCCGCCATTTTCAGCTATTTCCGGTGACTTAGTGTTGGCGGGAAGTTGCTTTATTTTCACTTGAGCTTTTATATTGTTTGTGGCCAGTGCCCGTAGTGCGAGGTTTGTTTTAATTTTGTAATGCAAAATTTTGTATTAATGAAAAGGCCAGTTTGTATGTATCAACTTTTAGAATGTTTTGTATCATAATGTTTATAATGTACTAGACTGCAGGCCCGTGAACCAAATTTATGGGTCATCTGATACAGCAGGAGACCCATGTAGGATAATAGAAGGGTATAAAGTAATAAGATTGAGCACTATGCCGTCACTTGTAAGCTGTCCAACTGAAGGCTGTTGAAAAGGGGGGGTTCTAAACCTCGATCATTTCTCCTTGCCGCATGATTTTTGTACGGCGTTGCGGAATAATAGATTAGAAGAGGTATTGAAGCTAAAAAAACGTATTACGCTGACGACACCGACGACGCCATCGGTCGGTTCGTGCGGCGAGCGTGGGCTGCATCACCGAAGACCATCCGCGATTTTAACCTACAGATGGCCATCAGGGACAGAAATGCGGCCGTTGTGGAGGCTCTGGGCCGGGAGGAGGCAGCTTAGGCAAATGACAAGGCAAACACTCGATGTCGAGTCGATTACTAGCGGAATCCCAACCGGTAGTGATCGGCTCTACAGACGAGCACTAGAATTAGATTTTAAATGTACCCAACTCCCTCCTATTTTCCTCTTCTTCTCCTTATCCAAGATATGTGTAAAAAACGATAATTGTAATGACAAAGATCACGGACCCCGGAGTCTGTGGAGTGGCTAATTTAAATAAAAAAAAAAAAAAAAAAAAAAAGCTAAAAAAATAAAAATTTTAAAATTCTTTTGGTTAGTTTGTGAAAAAAATCATGATTTTCCGACGATTTACAGAGTAAGTTTGGTCATTTGATTGTGTTCGGCTTTGGTTCCATACAGTTTCAATACCTCTTCTAATACATTATTTTGCAATGCCGTACAAAAATCATGCGGCAAGGAGAAATGATCGAGGTTTAGAACCCCCCCCCCCCTCTTCAACTGCGCTCAGTTGGACAGCTTACAAGTGACGGCATAGTGCTCAATCTTATTACTTTATACCCTTCTATCATCTTACATAGTTCTCCTGCTGTATCAGATGACCCATAAATTTTGTTCACGGGCCTGCAGTCTAACAGGACTTAATCATGATTTAATTAATTGTTTAAATACCTCGACGTTTCATTATAAACATTATGTGTTCAAATCGCGAACGTTTAAAAACAATGTTTTGGATCATCTTATCATACCTACAAACAATAAAGATTTTTGTATTTCAATTGTGTTGTAATAAAAAGCAGTGATGATCAATTTCAATTGATTAAAACGTCTAATTTCATATTCGTGAGGCTTTTAGGTTCGATTCAAGGAGCACTGACTTTTCTTTCAAGTGCATATGTACTAGTTTATCATCACGACTGGCTTTAATGATATGAGACAACGTTGAGGTAACCGGCATATTCCAAAAATCTCGAAATCACGCTTCATTCGCCAACTTACTCTATACCGGCGTGGTGGTTTATGGTACATGCAAATCAAGAGGTTCTCAATTCTAATGTTTTATTAGTTTTGTGTGTACAATGTACATTACGCGATAGCTCCGCTATGTTTGGTAGTAGTTCAGAAGTCGTCTTATAGAAATTTTATTGCAATCAATGCGGCGGCTTATGAAATATCAACAAAAAACTAAAATTTGCTTTCATTTATCTGGACGACGTGACTTGATGGTTTTGTATGAAATTTGGTCGTGTTTAAGAATGTATTATTTAAATTAAAATCGTTTTTTGGATGAATTAAATTATTGCGAGAGAGAGCCCCAAATCCCAGCTGTGGGGATTAGTGGGGATGTGGGGAGTAGCTAGGTTGATTTAGATTATGTGTTAGTAACAAAACCAGCCTGTTCCAATTCCGAGATCTGTCAAAGACATTGTTACATAACATTATTCGCCAACGCGCACTTAGGCATTGTGGTGTATTACGGTCCTGGATTTATTATACCTTATGAATACCTAAGTCTTAGTTATTGAAGCATATAGTGGGTTGCTATTATTATTTACGGAATATCTATTCCATAAAATGTTCGCACAATACGAGAAGGCACGATTCAGACATACATCACGGTGCAAGCAAATCGAGCGCCGAACAAATGTTCCCGAAATGACGACACATGCGTTTTAGTGTCCTACGGAGTTTTAGAAAAACAGTAAGGGGTCTCTGAACAATATTTACGTAATAAGCTGGGATTGGTGTCTGAAAACATTGTTTTTGAAGTAAAAACTTATCTGTGTGTGGGCTTCTATGTATGTCATCGTAGCTTCCAAACGAATCTATAGATTTTGGTTATGTTCGGTTTATTTTGAAAGGCAAAAAATATAAATAAATCAATATTTATTTATATTTTGTCTATATTTATACGTGGAAAATTCACACGCAACCCCACCTGATTCCATACGAAGCAAAGCTTGTGCTATGGTGGCCAGATAGCTGATATAATACATATATAGTTTTAAATACATTATAAATAGAAACACCCAGACACAGTGCAAACATTTGAATTCATCACACAAATATTTGCACTGGGTAGGAATCGAATCCACGACCCTCGGCTTCGCATGCAGAGTTACTACCCACTAAGCCACAAGGCTAGTCAAAAAGCCAAAAAGTTTGCAGTGTTTTCAGCCATGTTTATTTTAATACAGTTTAGCTATTTCTAAATTATCAACTTCTTTTGTTAGTTACATTGGTAACTTTTACCACATGGGTTTGGAACGGAATATTTTACATACAAACTTTTGACCTAAAATTTAAAACAAATGCGTTGGGAGGCACTTATTTTATATAATGTACATTTAGTAAAAAATAATCGTGACTAACACCATTCTTAATTGACATGGGGTTGAATAGTCTAATGACGTCCTGCGCTGGGAAATTCACAAAACACCTGAAGTTTTGTGAATTTCACAGCGTCTATACAAGCCAGCTACGTGGGATACCAGGGTGAAGATTTGGGTTCCTGGCATAAATGCTCAGTGGCAAAAATGATAATTAATAATGATGCTGATTAGTGGTAGAGATGATAGTAGTAATGCTGATTGAACCTATGTTAAATAAGGTTCGTTTTGAGGAGTATTTGCTTTTGGACTAGTGGTGGTATTTTGCATGGCGTTGTTTACGTTTTCAGCTGACAAACGCCACCACGAGAAGGAGCCATTAGAACACAGAGGTTATTGGTCAAAGGACAAATTTTTTTGAAGGTAAGCACGCTTTATCACGGACCGCTTAAGATAAGACCAGGTAAGCATCAATTATTATTGGAAAAAAAATCACACCAAGACACGACAAGATTTGTATTTCAATGTGCAAATTAGTACGTATAATTTTTAAAAAGATTATTCCCCAAAAAGTCAGTTTTTAAATCACAAAAACCACAGATTAAGATAAAAACTGATGAATTTGACATTACAGATTATATCCTAACCAGTTTTTTAATTAGACTTTTTAGTTTTTATGATGTGATTAAACACAATACGTTGGAACTATTAACACATTTATTGTATTGAATCGGAAAATTAGTAAGATTACACGTACGGATTATTTGATTATAAGGGTTTAGAAGCGCTTCGTAGTTTCAATTCGCATTTCTCGTTCCCGTTAGGAACGAGAAATGCGCGGTTTTTGGGATGGATTTTGGTTTTTGGGATGAAAAATAGCCTGTTTTATTTCAGACTTAAGAATCTAGCTATGCTCCGTTGAACTCAATCTGTTCAGACGTTCCGACGTTATTGAGGAACAGACACAAACTTTCGCAGATATAATATTAGTAGGATTATTTTATTAAGTTTTTTGGGAACCGTAACGTCCTTACTGTTTGTATTCTGTGTATGAATGGCATGCACCAATATCTTTTGGGACATTACCAACATTTTTATTAGGCTGTTAGTGGAAAACGGGGGTCTTGCTATATTTCACTGATACGCACACATTTATTGTTTGGTTTTTGTTAGATAATACGGATTTATAACTCAATTAATACGATTGTATTTTTATACCCCCCAACACATTTTTTTTCCATCGACTGCTAGTAATGTCACAATGGTTGATGGTATAAAATTAAACGACGAGCTTTTATCTCGATTTTCGTCATAAGAATAATTAAGTTTTGGAATGTGTAAGTTGAACGGGTATTTCCTGTTGGTTGGTTGGTTGGTTGTATGGAGTGAAGGTATCTTCGAGTTTGCGCGTTCCGTCATAGACCGCATCGTCACTTAACATCAAATAAGATGGCGATCAAATAAAAACCTGACATCGATAAAGCATTTCACAGTTTATCTGTATGTAATACAAAAGTGGAATCACGCTTTTTAACCCCCGACAAAAAAAAGGGGTGTTATAAGTTTGACGTCGATGTCTGTCTGTCTGTCGGTCTGTCTGTCTGTCTGTCTGTCTGTGTGTGTCTGTCTGTGGCACCGTAGAGCTCAAACGGCTAGGCCGATTTCGATGCGGTTTTTTTTATTTGAAAGTTAATATTCGTGCGGGTGTTCTTAGCTATGTTTGGTTAATATCGATTCAAAATGGCCGCCTCCACAAAATGGCGGACAAAATATTTCTTCACATCCTACCTCAATATGGGTATCAAATGAAAGGGCTTGACTAGCAGAGTACTAAACGCTATAACAAATTTCAAATTGAAGATGGCCGCCACCACAAAATGGCGAATTATATAATATTTTTCACTACTACCTCAATATGGGTATCAAATGAAAGGGCTTGATTAGTAGAATACTTTGCACTATGACAAATTTCAAATCCAAGATGGCCGCTACCACAAAATGGCGAATTACATTTCCTTTTTCACAATTCCCTTAATATGGGTATCAAATGAAAGGGCTTGACTAGTAGAATGTTGTACAGATAACAAATCTAAGGTAGTCGGGGGTTAAACAAAATTTTTAATTTTGTTGATATCCGTGCGGATGTTCTTAGCTATGTTTTGTTAATATCGATTCAAGATGGCCGTCTCCACAAAATGGCGGACAAAATATTTCTTCACAACCTACCTCAATATGGGTATCAAATGAAAGGACATGACCAGTAGAATACAATACACAATAACAAATATCAAATCCAAGATGGCCGCCACCACAAAATGGCGAATTATATTATTTTTTTCACTACTGCCACAATATGGGTATCAAATGAAAGGGCTTGACTAGTAGAATACTTTGCACTATGACAAATTTCAAATCCAAGATGGCCGCTACCACAAAATGGCGAAATACATTTATTTTTTCACTACTCCCTTAATATGGGTATCAAATGAAAGGGATTGACTAGTAGAATGTTGTACAGATAACAAATCCGAGGTAGTCGGGGGTTAATCAAAATTTTTAATTTTGTTCTTGTTCGTTTTAATCTTACAAACGTATACCATGGGACGGTGTCGTCTTTTCGAGCTATGAGCAGTTATATAGTAACAGGTAGTCCAGCAAAGCTTAAGTTTTGAGTTGTTTAAATGTAAAATGTCTTATTTATTGGGAAAACGGGTAACTCACGTGTAATATGGATGGCCAATGCGACTCGAGTTTCGGCCGCGTCCGGCGGCCTTTTTCGAGGAGAGTGCACGCGCGCGATGGCTGCCCGTTTGGCACTAGTCTAGTGTTTTCATATACCCTATTATTAATCTGGCATCAGTGTATCTACCCTACACATTTCCACTAGACCGAAACAAAACACTAAAACGATGCGTTATGATCTGATAAATAAATATGGACTCCCAATCTGCTTGATCCTGATTTTAATAACACACCTGGCGGTGGCGCCTATTCACAATTTGCCTAGAGCTATTAATTAAGCGCATATATTTATATATTACACCAGCTGTCTGGCTTCCATAATACAAGTTTTGCTTAGTTTGAGGTAATTTATTTGTTATTCATACCAAAATAAAAATATGTATATATTTATAGCGACAAACAAAAAACCTAGTGCCACAGCAGACAGCCTGACTGCTGAAAGCAATGATATATTGTTGAAAGATATCACGGTTCTTTACTACACTAGAAATATTATTTACGGGATGGTGATGTACGGTGATTATAGCTTTCTTTGGAAACTACGCAGCTGAAACCAGAGAGTGTGAGTGTCTTATCATTCCTGAGCGTAACGCTAGAATTTAATTCACAGCCCACAAAAAATCTGTGTGTGGTACGCCAAAATAAGTTTTCACTTCAAAAAATACTATTGCCACAACTATTACCGACAAATGGAGTTTGGAGTTTATTTTAATAACTATTTATAACTCAACAGAATAAAACATTTCAGATGGAAAGCTTTGACCGGAACCGCGTTATTCAACAACTAGCTTCTCAAATCCTGTTTTCAATATTCAAAATAGAGTGCTCTAAGCATTCAGTATTCCCTCAAAACGCTCACCACAAACGAAACTGGGAACGTGGTAGGGAAGGTAAGTGAAGCTACAGTACATAAGGTACTAATATGTGTTTACCCAGAATTAATTTTAACAAGAATAAGATTAAACATTTTGATTAACCCCAGACTACCTTGGATTTATTATCTGTACAACATTCTACTAGTCAACCCCTTTCATTTGATACCCATATCATGGGCGTTGTGAATATATTTTGTCATTTTGTGGGAGCTGCCATCTTGGATTTGAAATTTGTCAAAGTGAAAAGTATTTTACTAGTCAAGCCCTTTCGTTTGATACCCATATTGTGGTAGTAGTGAAAAATAAAACAATTCACCACTTTGTGGTGGCGGCCATCTTGGATTTGATATTTTTGTAATGTATAATATTCTACTTATTAAGCCCTTTCATTTGATACCCATATTGAGGTAGGTTGTAAAGAAATATTATGTCCGCCATTTTGTGGCCAAGCTATCTTGAATCGATATTAACCAAACATAGCTAAAAACATCCGCACGGATATTAACCGTCAAATAAAAACACCACATCAAAATCGGCCTAAGTTTTTAGCTCTGCGGTGCCACAGACAGACACACGCATAGAGACAGAGACACAGCAGGACAGACAAACATCGATGTCAAACTTATAACACCCCTTTTTTGTAGGGGTTTAAAAATAACATTGTATGGTTAACTGTTATACGCGACCGTCTTTTCGCCTGCTGTTAAGCGACGATGCGGTCTACAATGGAGTGTGCATCCTATTCCTACAATAAATTGACTCACTCACTACTTAAAGATACTAAGATTGTAACCATCATGAAACACCCACTCAGGCAACGCACCCCGCAGCCTAGACATTCCTATCGCAAAAACTGAGTCAAACCTCTTCGTTTAAGTTTTTGGAACGTCAACCATAAAACGATATCGCTTTTTCGAGCTATGAGCAGTCATATAGAAAAAAGCAAGGGTAATGATTATGGTAAGCTAGTAATATTGCGACGATGCCCAAAGGCTCTAGATGATCTGTAATTTGAACACATACACATCAAAAAGTATGAGTTGAAATAGTACCAGTTAAAACGACAATTCCCAATATGTCAATGTCACCACTAGACAACCACTAGATATGCAAAACGAGAAAGAAGACAAAAATATATTTATTTAAATCTGATTTGATAACCAGTTATGAACAGAGAAACAAAACAATTTTCGTAGCTGGTTATGAAACATAGTTACGAAAACGGCAAGTATATTCCGTTCTCGTAACTGGTTATCATAAATCAGTTACGAACGTGGACTAAAGGATTTTTCCTTTTTTCATCTTTACGCTGACTCAAACTTCTGTAGGTACTATAAGCTATCTCAAGCAAACTCCATAGGTTCTTTTATAAACTAACATGTTAACAAAAATGTTCATCGAAATATTAAAATCTGTGATACTGTAATCCATTGGGCATCGCCAGGAGCGAATGGAAATCCCGACCATTTTCTAAACAGTGGTGGCTTGAATGTAGCTCCTATGGCCCCTACTATGATGCTCAACGACTATTTGGCGCGATTGAATTCAAATTGAACGGGAAAGACTCGCTAAACTAAGAAGAGAGTATTTTTAAATTCCAAAACATTTTATTTGTGAAACGAAGTAGCCATTATACTAAATTTAGCCAGAAGTTTGAATCGGATCTTTTTACCATGTTGTCTGTCAAATTTAATGCCTGAGTAAATAGGCATGCCCTGATGAATATAATTTAGATGTTTTTAAGTTTATATAGTATTTTCTATGTAAGAAAGCTACATTGTGTATTTGAAGGAAGCAAGCCACGAACAAATCATAGCGCAAGAAGAAGCGTTTAGACAAGCATAAGTGTTTGAAGCGCTTGAAAGTTAATTTAGAAATGTATATTATACATTTTGTCAAATAAAATTAAAAATAAAAAGAATATCTAGGTTTAGCATGTAAAAGAAACATTATCAAGTCCATAAAAAATCAAGTTACGGTAAAGTCAAACTCATCAAAAAGTCCTCCGCGCGATGATCCAAGACCAAAAGTTCCCAGAATGTTACCCGCGTTTCCCCCCTGTATAACCAATGAGATGCAGGTGGGGTCCAGCCTCCTGTCCTTGAGACGACAACGACACGAAAATTTTATAATTACTAGCAGACCGTCCTGGCTTCCACCGTGGTACATAATATATAGTCTAAAGCACTAAGAAATCACGAAGGTATCCAACGGTGAAATACCTTTTGAAATCGGTCTCGGTGTTTCTATGTTGCACTCTGCTACTCAAAGTGCTCATGGAGAACCCTCCTCTGGAATACTTAGAAATTTTGCTTGGCCGATTTATCAGTGAAGTAATCTTCCCAATTCTTCCCTTTCCTCAGCATATACATTCTACACGCACTGCTCAAAAGGAAGGGAGCGCGGGTAGAAACTCTCTCCTCGGCCGGGCTTACCCATCACACAACAAGATGTCAACGAAACCAGTTATGGTGTGATGCCCAGGGTGCACCACGTGGAGGTTCCCGAGCCACGCACCCTATTCGACCGCAACCCTAGGATTATATCAGCCATCTTAAAGATTCCTTGGGGCATGTTAGTATAGATTGATTGATATATAGATAGAAAGATAAACTCTTTATTGCACTTAGAACAAAAAAAAAACAAATTACACAAAACTTAAAAAACAAAGTAGCAGTTGGCGACCTAATCGCTAAGAGCCATCTTTTCCAGGCCACTGCAGGATGGAAAAAGATAATTGAAGAATAAAAAGATGGGGAAGTACAAATAATGAGTATTATAAGAAATTTATAGTTCTATAATTTTGAAAGTTAACTCTAATAACAATAATAATATATAATAATAATCAGCAGATGACATTAAGAAATCGGTGAAGGAGCGCTTCTTGTGCCGGCTGACAAAAGTACTCAAAAGTCTTCTGTCAGGCGGTAACAAAGCGCGAGCCTTCAACGGTTGGGTAATGCATCTGCTGATATTTTCCTTTGGCCTATTAAGATGGACACAGACTGAGCTCGACGCCCTAGACAGAAATGTCCGTCAACTGCTCACAACTCATCGCATGCTACACCTGCGCTCATCTATTATAAGACTGTATATTCCGCGGATGTGGGGGGGTCGAGGCAAGAACCTACACAAGTAGGTTCTTGCCATTTAAAAAGTCGCAAGGTATGCAGTCTCAGGGATTATTTTCGAAACAGCGAGTCCGGAGTGCATCGCGACGTTGTGGCAGTTGACAGGAGCTTCACACCTCTTTTATTGGCAAACGAGTACTGGCGCAAGCCATCGGTGCTCAGCACTGATGATCGCAAGGAAGTGTGGAAGAGCAAGGAGCTGCATGGGCGATTCTATCGGGCCCTGACGGGACCCGATATGAATCTGCTCGCATTAGTGAACTGGCTGCGCTTCGGGAACCCCTTCGGAGAAACCGAAGGGTTTGCCTGTGCAATTGCAGACGAGGTTATCAAGACAAACAATTAAATCTTTACTAATATTATAAAGCTGAAGAGTTTGTTTGTTTGAACGGTAGGATCTCGAGAAGTACTGGTCCAGATTGAAAGATTCTTTTTTTATTGGATAGTCCACTTATCGAGGAAGGCTATAGGTTATAGAAAATAACGCTACTATTAATAGAAGCGGAGCATGAATCAAGAATGTAACAAAATCGGGAAAAAATATTCCTTATTGAGAGTTTTCGTACTTTTCGTGTTTTGACATGACACATGACAGCATATTTATGTCTAAGATTGCGTCATTGAATATCACAGATTACATAACTCTTGAATATAAAACCTTTGCTAATCAATTTTTTTTGAGTTGGTACAACCAATTTCCGACAGGTGGCGTAGCAGGTAGCTGAAGAGGTGTTTTGTTTCAAAGCGATATTCTCAGGAATGACTGAACCGATTTCAGTCATTCTTTCACCGTTGTATATGTACGGGATCTTGATGAGTACTATATAATGTAATATACCTGTGTATAGCTGTAAGAAAATATTGTATAGTTAAGATCTATGTTATTGAAATAAATTTTTATTTTATTTTTTTATTTTAATGTACCACGGGCAACGCCGGGACGGACATCAAGTAAAAATATAAAGCTGAAGAAATTGTTTGTTTTTTTGAACGCTAGGATCTCGGGAAGTCTTCCGAACGGAAAGATGATTTTTTTATTGGATAGTCCATTTATCGAGAAAGGCTATTGATTATAGAATATATCGCTATTATCTATAGAAGCGGAGCATGAATCAAGAATGTAACAAAACCTCTCAAAAATCTTTTTGATAGTTTCCGTACCGTGCTTTGACATGACAGCATCTGTCTAAGATTGCGTTATTGAATATAAGCCTTTGATAATCTATGTTTCTAAATCTGAGTTGGTACGACCGATTTCCGACAGGTGGGGTAGCAGGTTAACTGAGGAGGGTTTTTGTTTGAAAGCGATATTCTGAGGAATGACTGAACCGATTTCAGTCATTCTTTCACCGTTGGATATGTACGGGAACCCGATGAAAGTACCACGAGCGAAACCGGTGCGGACATCTAGTAAATTATAAACGATTTAATTAAGTGACGACTTCAACAAAATGACCATATAGACAAATAGATCTCATTCACCGATTTTTAAAAAC
Organism: Ectropis grisescens; assembly: GCA_017562165.1. NCBI lineage: Eukaryota > Metazoa > Arthropoda > Insecta > Lepidoptera > Geometridae > Ectropis > Ectropis grisescens. The sequence continues at coordinate 20,313,847 of CM029791.1, forward strand.
AACAAGTGATGGTGCTTCTCAGGCAAAAGACGTACCGTAGAAATTTTCGCAGCATGCCGAAGGCATTTGGAGTACCAAATTGTTTGTTTTGTATTGAGTAAGGAATGCCCATCAATATTTATTTATTTGATTTTAATTACCAAGTTTTATTAAGATCCTGTAGTACGGGCTTGGTCCAGACAAACCTGACCACTTTTCCGTTGTCTACGCAATGTTGTTTACTCGGTGTCCAGTACATGTCCAAGGCCATTATTCTGCTATTCACGAAATCAAAACACAAAACCAACTCAGATAAGATTTTATCTTTCACGGTTATTTCGTTAGCACAGTGTAGAATAGACAAACTTACGATAGGAAAGTATATTATATATTTGTAAATATACCAGCGGCCCGTTCCGGCTTCGCTCGGAAATTGTCATATGAAGACTATTAATGGATCGCTCGAATCGAATCGATCTTTCAAGTTGTATCAAATTTGATTAAAATCAGTTTAGTTTAACTAACAAAACTAATTTGTATGTTTAGGAAGTAGTTTAATGACGCGTAATATATGTATAGATTAAGATATTTAGGTTATTTTTTGATGAATTATTAAGTAGAGTATAAATAACTAAATAAATATTGGTGGACAATTCACACACAACACCATCTGACCCCAAACTAAGCAAAGCTTGTGTGATGGCAGCCATATAGCTGATATAATACTTATATAGTTTTAAATACATACTCATTATACATAGAAACATCCAGACACAGTGCAAACATATAAGATAAAAATATACATAAAAATTAACAACACTAATGCTGCAATACGTTACTTATCTAGCTTCAAAGATTTTGCTATTAAGCAGATCGGTGACGCGACCTGACAAAATTTCACTATCCATTATAAAAAATAATAAAATTTCGCTCCTCTGAAGATCACGACAGACTTTCCAAACAATTACCTACTAATTTACCAAGCTATACTTTACCAAGATTCATCCCATATAGTTCAGTATCAAAAACATCGATTAGACCAGGGGCTCCCTTTAACTTTTTTAACTTATTTTGTCTATTGCCCACTTTTTTAACTGTACCCAATAGGTTCCCACTTGACCGCCATCTCACCTGATGTTAAGCGATGATGCAATCCACCTAGAAAAAACCGATTCAGTCTCAATTTGAAAACAGTTGAAGATTGTAACTATCGGGAAAACCCACTCAGGCAACGCATTCCACAACTTAGATGTTCTTATCACAAATGCAGAGTCAAATGTCTTCGTTTGTGTTTTTGAAACATCAACCATGAAACGACTTTGAGAATCAAATCAAATCAAATCAAAAGTTTTATTTCAGTAACAATTTACAAAAGTAACATATATATATCCAGAAATTCTCTTTAAGCAAAAAAAAAAAGCCTGTTTTGAGAATTCCTGCTCTTCTACATCTAATAATACATTGTAAAGAAATATAATTAAAATGATATAAGTAAAGTACACAATTACTATCTCTTTTTGAGGTGTAAAATCATCTTGCGGGTATGTGAAAGGTGTGTGTGTGTGTGTGTGTGTTTGTGTGTGTGTGTGTGTGTGTGTGTGTGTGTGTGTGTGGGAGAGGGTGTGTGTGTTCTGTGTATATCTGTGTGTGCGTGACTGCGTTGCTAAAGACTCTTCAAAATCAGTTCAATGTCATCATAATTAATGGGTGATAACCACATGTTCATACTCCATTTACATTGACGAAGTAGTTTTGGATATAAATGTCCTTGTTTAATTTGTTATATAACCTCGATGAAACCGAACTATATTGATTGCTAGCGAATTCACTTTTAACTTTAGGAACAGGCGCAACTACGAGAATAAATTGTTCTTTAGCGCCCCCTTTTATTCACGTACTTAAAAACCACTGTAACTTCAAATTAATTTACTACTTAATTATTGTGGACTATATTATCGGAGATTAAACATTTATTCTAAACGAGACTATTACTATAACTCGTTAGAGCTAACTTGAGACCTGAACTCAATAGGTAACACACAACGGACTCTAACGCTTTAGGTCTTTCTGAGTCTCTTACCGCCCTTTAGACCTGCAGCAGCGCCCACAAGGGGGCGTCGCCTACTTTGGAAAAGACTGGACTAGGCCGAGGCTTTAAAAGGTTATAAGCCGAGAGTTCCACCGCGAGGCAAAGCTAATAGAACATTAAATTAACGATAGCATTTTGTCCCGTCACCACAGCGCCCCAAATAATAAGTAGCCATCACAAAATTCAACAATTTTCAAACTCATCCAAAAGCAATGACTGTGCAGTCACCCCGACGTAAGTATTTGAAACTCTCAGAAGCAACTTCATAAAAGCAAAATGTATGTTTTACGTCATCACTCAAAACTTTTAAGGTATTCTCGACAAGAATGTTGAATGTTTGAGGACTAAATGCGAAGTCTGGAGCGACATTCTTTTGGTCATTCATGTTAAATTGCCTAAAGGGTGAAATGTCCCTGTTTTATACGAATAGCTGGGTGTAACTTTTATTTGACAGCCACATAGATTTAGAAGGCAGAGCCTTTATTAACAAAACTAAAATACAATGAGAACTACACTACACTACAAACCCACCTAACTAGCTACTTAGGTACACTAAGCACACCTGATTTATCCATAAACCACTGTAGGTCTACAGATAATCAAGATGTTAGATCGAGATTTAGAACAGGCGATTTCATTTTATAGATAGATAGATAACTCTTTATTGTGACACAAGAACAGAAATATTACAGTAGAACACTTATGAACTAGCACCACAAATGGCGGCCTTATTGCTTAGAGCAATCTCTTCCAGGCAACCAGCTTAAAGGAAATTCGCCTACAAACATGGTTAGGCGAAGCGAGAGGTGACACTTTTCCTAATACTACCAATTAAGTACTACAATATAAAACAAATTAATACATAATATACACAAACATCCAAAATACAATAAATAAAAGTGTGTCTAATACATAGGAAAATACAACTTATATTAATTAGGAACATATCACTTAAATACAACAACTAGTTAAAAAAAAACCTACAACCCTGAAAACAAAATTATTACTAATTAGTAACATAACAACAGAAGAAAAAAAGTGACAAGAAATAGCGCCGGAGAACTGCATTAGTTACGATTAACTGGTGACGACAGTCGTGCATTGTGATAAGTAAAATTCCTTTACATTGCTCTTAAACACGTTTAAAGACTGCGACTGTCTTATAGATGATTTATTTTAGTAAACACACTCTCACATTCACTCACACGCTTCCACCCTTATATTTATACTCATACATACAAGTACGCTTGACCTTCATTAATTTGCTAACTTTATGTTTTTCTAAGACACAATACTTCATTAAATCATCTACTTGTAATTTTATGTTTAATATATAACTATAATTTTTAGTTTTATTTAGATTCTGTAAAATTGTTTCACGATATTTTTTTTATAAATCAAACTGAAGAATACCAAAATACCGGCTTAGCCGAGTTTGGGTTCCATTTTCCACTTAGCAAATTGTAAAATGTAAACTTGTGAACTGAATAAAAATGTATTTATCATTACTATTATTACGTAAGTACCCGTGTATTTAAATAAATACACGGGTACTTACGTTTAATGTAGTCAGTCCAGTCCGACTCAAGTTTCGATCGCGTCTGGCGATCTTTTTCAAGGAGAGCGCGCGCGTGTTCTCATTTCGTTTAGCACAAGTTTTTTCAGTGCTAAACGAGCTGCGAAAACTGCGCGCGCGCGCGCTTGAAAAAGATCGCCAGACGCGATTGAAACTTGAGTCGGACTGGACTGACTACATTAAACGTGAGTTACCCGTGTATTTATTTAAAAATTCTCAGCTAATTAACTCTTTGTCTACGTATATCTATACCATTAGTCCCGATCCTATCTTGTTTCCCTGGTGAGAATCACACACAGCTTTCCAAATATCAAAAATCCATCATGTTGGCTGCGTAACTGTAATTAACTTTTGTTAATAAAATCTATTTTCTAAAAAGTGATCTTCAACCAAAATCACCTCTGTGTCATCTAATCTTTGGCAAGCCTTGACGCCCAAAGCTGTTCTCTCACTGAAAATGGAAAAAGTTTGATTGTGAGGAATCTTTTGTCACTCCATGATTTGGACGTTTTTTATTTTCCTTCACCTACGCGTTTTACGAACATCTTTTGTCGAATTACTCCCGAACTTTCTTTGAGGGAATGGTTACTTCTTTTGTATTGAGGTGTTTTGTTTTTTTTCCTCGTTGAATAAGTTGAGTTTCGGAAGTTTTTGATTGGCCAATTCGTGGTTGTATTTACTTTTTGAACTGCATGAGGAATTAAATGGGGTTTTAAAATCATCGTTGCATTTTACGGTTAAACGGATCGGGTTGAAATTCGACAGTTAAATTATGGTAAGGAATTCTTCTTCTTACCGTGGACAAAAACAGGAATGAAAACTACATGGGTAGGACCGAGGGATAACGCTTATCAATGAATTATTGAAATGGCATTTATTTAACTACCATAACGTAACAGTATTGTTACGTTAGTTTGGTACAAAAATTAATTGTTAAAGTGTAACATGATAATCAAATCAAATCCTTTATTTATCATCAACAAACATTGGTAAATCAAGAATACATTTAATCGTTCGCACATTATCTATACATATATAATGTTAATTCACATGTTAATGTTCAGTTTTAATAAACTCCCTAAAGAACATTGTTCATTTATAAGGGACATTGGGCTAAAGTGGACATTTATTTTCACTGATACTATAAATTAAACTTGGTAGCTGCTAACAATACGTATCAGAATATTAGCATTTGGTAGTAGCAGAAAACTACTTACGCATGGCAACATAAGTAAAGAGAATGTTGAGGAGATTATTTTAAAATAAAACTACAACATTTTGTACCATCGGAGGTTAGAGTCGTTATGATGGTATGCAGTCGATGTCCGAGGGCAGGCTAGGGTCCTATGAATGCATTTTCATCAACAGAATACAAATATCATAAAAATTTCTAATACTAAAATTTCAATTGATATCAGGGTCGGTCCAGTCCGACTTCTTTTTTACTTTTTACTTTTATAGGTTATTTTTTTTTATCGCCGTCTCGCCTGATGTTAAGTGACGATGCAGTTTACGATGGAACGTGCTTCCCAAGAAGAAACCAATTTAGTCTCGATTTGAAGACATCAAGATTGCATTTGAGAAAAACCCACGCAGGCCTACAAAAGTGAAATCAAAACTCTTCGTTTGAGTCTTTAGAATTAGAACGTCAACCATGAAACGATATCGCTTTTTCGAGCAACAAGCAGTCCGATAGAAAAAAGCGCATGGTGGTATTAGATCATACAGAATTTGTCTGCTCCTACATATGCGGTGCATTGTATGCTAAACTAGCAGTACTCGCACACATGCAGCCTCCTTAAAAAATGAGAACCAGGTAAAACTTAAGTCAATCTGGACCAACATTACTTAACCTGTGGAATCAACCACATCACAGATATCATATAACTAGTTAAATAATGTGCAATAACTACATTCGTTTTAATTCTGAAATTGCAAAGTTTCTTATTATGAAACTATTTTTTAACCTGAAATATGATTTTTTTGGACACTTATGAATACTTTATTCATTCCAATTCAGTTCTAGCAATAAATTAAGCTAGGATAATTCAGAATTGTAACTGATTTACTATCCCCAGCGCAATTAAGGAGGCTCATTTGGGCGAAAATTTAGAAAATTTATTTTAGTAATGAAATGAAAAATTTGGAAGCTCTCGCTAAATTGGCATCGAGGGAACATGATGAATAGCGGCTTTTGAGATGAAAATTTTAATTTTGGGTGATTTATTGATATATGATCAATCGTTTTATATTGTTCTAGGTTCTATGTAGTGGCAGAACTTTTTCAAAGTTGACCTGGTAAACTACAGCTTTGCCGGTTATTCTATCACCAACCTAATGTACAAATATATGAGTGTGTTTTGAAGAGCAATGTATCTAGAGAAATTACCTACAGAGTAAAGAGATAAAACATAGATATAAACCAACCTACAAAAAATCCCACTCCTAGAATTTGGAACCTTCTCTCACAAGACGAGGCCATAACATAACCTCGAAAAATTTTGAAATAATTATACTAGTTTTGTCACAATTTTTTTTTTCTCAAAAAAGTCTTTCTTGCTTGGAAAGGACTTGAGCTTAGACTTAGCTTTAGACTTAGAATTTCAGCCAACGTTCCAATCTTCAAAAACGTTGTCCTTGAAATGTTTTTCTTTAAAGAAGCTCTTGTGTTCTCTCTCTCTATGGGTTCTCCTGCGTTGTGACTTTTAATAAACTCTCCTCTTATCTCATTTAAGTTCGTTAACACAGCCAATTACAAAGCAACAAACGATATCCGGTTCATTAAGTCAGCGCCAATCAAATGAACACTAAACGCAGCAAACAGTGTCTGACAAACGGACAAATTAGCGAGCGTTGGCGAATGCTGACCGCTCCAACCACCCGCACCCCCACTGGCTAACAAAATTGCTTATGGCATTGCTATCTCTTTCATTTTGGTACAAATCAAAGAGAAAGCAATAGCCAACGTCATTGCCGTCACCATTTTTATTGAGTGGTGTTGATACAACGGACAATCATACAATACATTTTATGCACACGTAGAGGTAGAATGAAGTTGCATTGTTATAGTCAGTTTATTATACTGCTGACATAAAAAAGAGTGTTCCAACATTGTTTAAACTATAACGGTATAAAGGTTAATATAGACCTGGCTTACCTGTGAACAAGGTACATGAAGTTACATCGAAATATAGGCGACTCGGTATTATTTAACCATGTGCACAGAGTAAGTAATCACTACTGTGGAGTAGAGTGTTCCAGAAGTTTCTGTTATAAAGAGCGCTACGGATTTTTTTTATTCTTTCGTTTCCCTGACTTCTACGGCGCGGGTCATCGAGCCTAGTGTGGGGCCAAAGCCACTTTTTTAAAACTTACCATTGTTGGATCTATTTCGATTGATATTTCTTGGCATTAAAGATTCGTATCTGTATATGTTCCACAAAAAAAAACGAAATTTTGACGAGTTTATAAAATTAATTTGAAGTTAAAATCGATTATTTTCGATCCCCACCAAATGTGCAAATATTTGTGTGATGAATTCACATATGTGTACTGTGGCTGGGTGTTTTCTATGTATAATAAGTATGTATTTAAAAATATATAAGTATTATATCAGCTATCTGGCTTCCATAGTACAAGCTTTGCTTAGTTTGAGGTCAGATGGTGTTGTGTGTGAAATGTCCACCAATATTTATTTATTTAAAGTCGGTTTTTGTTTTTCATAGAAAATTTAATTAGTGTCTAAAAGCGGTTCGTTTCAAATACTCAAAATATTACCAGTTCAAAAACTCGCCCAGGAAATGTGGAGTTTCGAACAAACTAATCCGGTAAGTATCCGCGATGCAGACACAAAAGGCTTTGCTTGCAATCTGCGACCGGCTTTGACACACACACGGGTCTAATTGGAGACGGCCTGGCAACACCGGTGCTCGAAATGGTCGAATATTTTCGAGGTGCTTGAAAATAGGTCATGTGTGCTCTTTGATCAATTGGTCTTTGTGCATGCATGCACATGTTTTTGAGTAATTGAATGTTTCTCAAAACGAAAACCGAATCTGAGGTTTCATTGAATGTTCATATGAAATTGAATATGAAGCTGAATGGAATATGTTTTTCTGTTGTGTAATAACTTTGATTTATTTTCGAGTTCATTCCGAAGTTATAATGAATTTTGAATTTTCAGAGGACTCGAGGTTAAAATTTATAGATCATAATCGTGTGGTCTATTTCTTAACCTTACTTATTTTCTTGATAATTCACATGAAAGTGTCATCGTTTATTAATTTCATAGTTATATTTAAATGTACTGAGTAAGACAAAATAAAAAACCTTAAGCCATATTTACTGGGTACGAGGACCAGTTCAGATTGAACAGCCATGTGGCTGCTCAGATAGGATCAACCCTGGAGTTCGGAGGAGGAGGAGTTCCCGCATCCCACATTGACGAGGCAGGTTGGTTGATGGTCGTGGCCACTTACGGTGAAGCTAGTACCGTCGCCGCCGCAGTGAAAACCGCCGGTACTACGAGCACAGTATAAAGAAATACTACCAGTAGTTCATCGCCCTTGATATTGGGAGAAACGCCGATAATGTCTAGATACGGGTAGGGTTGTCACAAACAAAAATGCTCATTACTAAAATAAAAGTAAAACATACGGAAGACGTCAGCCCTGAGCCGCGCTCCTGCAATACTAACATTATAATGTAGGCAATGCAGGAGCGCGCTTCCCGCGTCTCGCCTCGCACGTCCCGCACGATTGCTCCGTTTAGACGGCTTCGTCGAACGACTGTATGATTTAATAGGCTGTGGTACTACAGTATGCCGCGTTCTGCCTGCTGCGGAATTGGTTGGTCTCCAAGGTGGTAACGGCGTATCTTAGGTTGAGGCGCGCTGGTGCTAGGACTATTATCTATCAAGAGCTGCTTGCTGATTGCTGAGCTACGCTTTTGCCACCATCAGCGCTACTGAAAACTCAGTCACTGAAACAGCGGCAGTTCTTTACTATTAACTACATTATTCTTTATAGTCTATCAGAAATTAAGCCACTTCGTTATGGAACAAAACATTTTTTTAAAGTAAAAGTAATTTCAAATGACTTCATATACCTACAGAATGGCAATATATTCCGTAAACAACCCTCAACAACCCTATCTATTTCATAGGACAAATGAATAGTCATTAAGAAAGACACATTCCAAATAGGGTCTTTAAAGAATTCCCATTGCAAGGTCTAGGGTCCGTCCTTTGGGACTAGGGTAGGGCTTGGCGAACAAACAAGGGTGGAAAGAAAACATTTCGCAAATGAACTTGGTAAGATAAAAATTTTAAGTCAGTGGTTTAGATGCACACACAGATAAGAAGGAATTTTTAATGTTGTTGTTTGTGATAGTAGTTGTTTTGGTGGAAAATGTACAAATAAATTAAAACATGCAATTCGTAGCCATAAGTTGTGGACATGACTAATGGGTATTTTTCCCCATTTGTTCTTTGACTCGGAAGACTATACTTCACACCAAACTTGGCGTCTCTACTATTCCCACCTGTTTTGTTCGTCTATTCTCGCCTATCCTGTTAAGTAGTTCTATTGACAGTCGAGTAGTTTACCAAATACAAGTTTGTCATCAAGTTTAGCAGAAGTGGTAGGACTCTTTTGCAGAGTCCGCTTGGGGAAGTCCCACGCTTTTGCCAGGTATTCTATCGCCAAGCATTATCTTGCAAACATTTCTGTGTTTCAGTTTGAAAGGCAATGTTTCCACTGAAATTACAGGGCATAGCCATCTGATATCTCTGGGTGATGAGCGCATTACAGAGCCAGGATACAATTTCTTATGTTCATGTTCCAATAGCTGCGTGTCACTGTGCTGTTATGGCAGGCTTGTTGCATACCATCAGGCACACGATCTGTTCGTCTCATCACTCTATCTCTGTATATAAAAATGAAATGTTGGTTTGTGAACGCTTCAAAAAGTTAAAAAGTTCTGCACCGATCGAGCTGAAATTTTACAGAGTTATATAATCCGCATCAAGGATTGTTGGAACGAAGTTCCTTATCGCGCGTTGTGAAAGGAGGCTAGACGGAAAAAATCTTACGAAAAGTTGTCACGACACTTTTTGCTATTGTAAGCTGTGCGGCGTCGCATGTTTCTCTGTCTCTCTCTCTCTCTCTCTCTCTCTTATAGAAAGCAAGCCAGATATTTTCATTTCTATTTCGCATTGAACAGTGTGGTGTCGCGACGATTATTTTTGTTGAGTGTATACAGGTTTTTTGTAAATAATAAAAAATAATAATAATAATAATTCCTTCACTAATTAATCGAAAGGAACTTCGTTCCATCCGGGTGTCCCTTGACACCTCTCAAGTTTTTTTTTATTTAATGTTTGCATCACAATGTGCTACAGCGAAGCGTGGCAGGGTACAGCTAGTACCATGTAACAAAACTATACCACCACGGCTTTATATTATCATCAAAATATCATAAAAATCCAGTGTTTTTTTAAACGTTCGCGATTTGAATATGACATTATTTCGTGATTAAGCCCCGTACAATTAAATAAACATTCTAAAAATCCTGTGTCATAATGTTTTTTCCCAGTTAAAACTCTTCACCAAGTTAATTGATATTCAGGAAAGTTGGCATTTACGTGTAATTTGGTACAACTTGAGCTGTATGATAGTTTTTTATTTTGATTAATGATTTGTACCTATATGACAATATCCGACCGTAACCGGAACGGGTCGCTAGCAAAAGCATAATTTTGTCAATTTTATGATTCATCGAAATTTACCCTCAGTCTTATTTCGTAATATACCCTGAACAAGATTACACCTACAAAATTAATTGACAACACAAACCTATAACTTGGAAGTACCCCAAACTTGGCCCATACAATATTCTATACTAGCTCCAACTACACTTTGAACAAGATTTCAAATATAACTGAATAGGGCCCTGATAAATTTGGATTTGGGCTTCATTTACACCGGAGAGTACAAACATTGCCTGAAATAATATTTGTGTATTTATTCGTACAAATATAAATATAAAAATAATTAATACATTTTTTTTATAAATTAGACACGAACATTAAAAAAGGCGCAGTTTATTTTCTAACTGACCGGTCACATCACTAATTTAAACTCACGTAATAGTAGGGGAGAGCCCACGATACTAAACGGGGATTTACTTGAGCGTCATAGAGACCTATTTATTAATTTGATATCGAGGTCGATATGGAGGGGAAGCGGAGGGCGCTGTCAGTACGGGCTAATATGATAGCCCGCAGGTTTGCTCGCTGTTCTCGGGAGGTGAAAATTATGCTCTTTAGAGCGTACTGCACCTCGCTGTACACGTGCAGCCTGTGGGCTGACTACACTCAGAGGGCTTACAGCGCGCTCCGCGTCCAATACAACAATGCATTCCGGGTAGTGCTGGGGCTGCCCCGCTTCTGTAGCGCTTCAGGGATGTTCGCGGACGCGAGGACAGACTCCTTCGAAACTGCTATACGCAAGCGGTGCGTTTCCTTGGTGCGCAGGGTGCGAACCAGCTCCAACACTATTTTTCGATGATCGCCGACAGGCTTGACTGTCCATACATACGGCATAGTTGCGGCAGACATGTCCCTGTCCCAATGCCGGTTAGAAAATTTTGACATTGAACAAATAGATTTTAATTTTTATTTTTGGTGACATGTATATTCAAATTTTATTTTATATTCTTATTTTGTTTTCATTGTTTTTAATCATATTAGAAGTACTTAATTGCTTGAAATTTTTACTAATACCATTGTAATAATATTATGACATTCTATTTATTTACCTGCTATGAGTCAATATGTAACTTGAAATAAATAATTTTGATTTGATTTGATTTTTTGTTGCAAAGCTAAGATGATAAGAACTAAAAATATTTTACAATGTTACTTTTTATCGGTGAGGGAACAACTACAGAGTTTCAAATATTATGTTAAATCAGCTTTAACATGTAAATTTGTTGATGAATTTTCGTTACTTCGGTTTGTGTAAATCGTGACATTATATAATTATTATATTTTTCGTTACTCTTCAGTTGCTTAATTCCCTTGAAAATTGAATTTTGTTACGCTCAAGAATAGTTGGAGTATTCAACTGGGTAGAACAAGGTTAACACAATATTTAAATAAGTAAATCCGAAAAGCCCCAGTTGGGCTCCTCTACTATAACATGTCACCTTTACATTCTAACTAGTGATGTGTAGTCTCACAGGTATTGCGTAGTTTTCAAATTCTGAGTGTTTACTAAGTACTTACTCTGCGTATCCGAGCCCGTTTGTCAGTGGCTTTTGTTTTAGTGCTAAAACGACCTCGAAGAAAGTAGTCATGTCATGAGTTCGTTAACATCGATATAAATCATTGGATGTGCCTTCTCAAACTTCAAGCGCAAGGAATTATGCCATTATTTGGAAGAATGAGCTTTCTTTCTATTCTAGTTGGTTACAGGACGCGTTTTTACCTATCACCATTTGAAAATAGGTAGAACCACAGCACAGCATACCTCGCCGCTTTCGATTCTAGGGATCAAGTAAATTGGTGGGCTGTAAACCAATTATGCTATAGGCGCAGACGCAGTTTATTACCAAATTCAAGGTGCTCAGGGCACATCCAATGTTTTATATCGATGTTGGTTAACATGTAAGTTACAGTAGAAGTATACTTGATATTACCATTACCGATAGAAAATAACAGCGAAAGCTTAAAACGATACATGACCAGTGTCTAGCGCCGAACTAAAACTGTATTAGCTTTGATACTGTAGTCTCTTTTGTTTTCGCTTAATATTATTGAGACAACAATAGCAGAGCCAAAACAGATTTAGTCAGCCAATAGCCCCGCTGTTTACAAAGCTATAAGGTATTTATACTGAGTTCTTTTAATTTACCAAATCGTAACAGGGTTTATTACATAAAATTGTAACAGAATTCTCCATAATTCAAGCCAACGTGTCCCTTTTCATTAGTCTAGTTCGGTTTACAGCTGCTATGAATAATACATACAAAGGGTTCAGCAATTATTAACGCGTTGTTTACGTAAAGGGCTGCAGGGCATGGGGCATCCAGTTAGGATGTGATTAGGCGATATAGGATAGAATATAGTACTTCAGTTTAGGCAAGCAGGAATTATTTTAGACGATTTTCGACTCTACCTCCATATTATAAAACTGACTTGCACTCAACTTTGACTCTATTCTTCTCTTTTCAATGTTTACCTTGAGCATTGTTTTTATAGTTTGGAGTGACGAAATTAACAGGGCATGTGCCTGGTTGTAAGCAACATGCCTACCTATAACAACACAGAGACACACAGTTTTCGGAACATGAAAAGTCCAAATCGTTACCTAGTACTGCAAGGCGCTCATCACCTAGATATATAGATGTTTTATCTCTATACACTTTAATTTCACCGAAAACATTGCCCTTTAAACCGTAATACAGTGATGTTTTCACATTACTCATTATCATCATCAGCCGCAAGACGTCCACTACTGAACATAGTCCTTTCCTCTAGATTTCCACAAGGAACGGTCCCGCGCAACCTGCAACCAGCGGTTTCCAGTGACCTTTGTGAGGTAATCTGTCCATCTAGTGAGATGGCGTCCAACATTGGATCTTCCTGGGTCTTCCAGATGTGGCCTGCCCATTTCCACTTCAGTTTGCTTACTCTTTGAGCTATGTCGCCACTTTCGGTCTTTTGCGAATATCCTCATTACGGATTTTGTCGCGAGACTAGAGACTCCGAGCATAGCTCTCTCCATAGCTCGCTATGCAACTTTGAGCTTCACATAAGGTTCTGCTTGCATAGAATTACCGGCAAAGTTGAGATACTTCCCCAAGTGAACTCTGCAAAAAGCCCTACACACCTACACAGTACACTACGTTTGGTTTTGGCACATCATCTCTGTCCAAACAGATGATGTATGTTTTAGTTTTATTGACTGGCCTAGTGACTTAGTTGGTAGTAGCTCTGCCTGCGAAGCCGAGGGTCGTGGGATAGATCCCCACCCAGTGCAAATATTTGTGTGATGAATTCAAATGTTTGCACTGTGTCTGGGTGTTTCTATGTATAATAAGTATGTATTTAAAACTATATAAGTATTATATTAGCTATCTGGCTGCCATACCACAAGCTTTGCTTAGTTTGGGGTCAGATGGTGTTGTGTGTGAATTGTCCACCAATATTTGTTCTATATTTATATTTTTTACTTCATTACATTATTTAAAAGTAATTTTAATGAAGTTTCTTCCCGACTCAGAGTCTCTAACGCCGCCACATTGCGATGTTTAATCGTCATCTTGCAGATGTAATCCTAGATGGCATTCGGTAGCACAGTCAAAGCTTGCAGCATAAAACGACATATCGCATTGTCTTCGATATCGTCGGTATAGTAAAGAATGCTAATACAAAACCAACTGACTATAAATAACTAACATTATGTAGTTATAGGGGTATTATAAAGCTGAAGAGAAAACTAAATCCGATTTCATTTTATAAAATTAAATTCCACTTGACTTTTATTTGACTGACCTAGTAGCTTAGTTGGTAGTAGCTCTGCCTGCGAAGCCGAGGGTCGTGGGTTCGATCCCCACCCAGTGCAAATATTTGTGTGATGAATTCAAATGTTTGCACTGTGTCTGGGTGTTTTTTATATATAATAAGGATGTATTTAAAACTATATAAGTATTATATCAGCTATCTGGCTGCCATCACACAAGCTTTGCTTAGTTTGGGGTCAGATGGTGTTGTGTGTGATTTGTCCACCAATATTTATTTTATTTATTTTTTACCTAATATTTGCAAATTAATAGTTGCACATAGCTTTGGTGGTAAAATAACTGGCAAAGGTGCGGTACTTAACCAGACGGACTCTCCAAAGAGTCTGTTAGGGGAAGTAGCGTCTGTTTATATCTCGATCTAGGTAATCACAATATTTACACAGATAAGATACCTATCTTAGTCTGTATGAGAGACACAATTTTATGTAAAATTTGTGAAAGAATAGCAATGCCGTTAACATTTTCAACACTCGTTTGCTAAAATAACATAAAACATGATACTAGTAATTAATACTATAATAGGCGTGACGACAGGACCTGCAAGTATATTCAAATATTTGATATAGTGACAGTATTGAAATAGAATAAAATACCTATGTACATATTTTAATTTTGATAGTTTTTAGTTTAACTTACTTTATGATCATTCAAAGTTAGATAGGCAAGTCCATTTTAAAAGTACGAAATTATTAGAAAATTTATTTACCAATGAATAACCCATTCAATTTCAAGTTACTTTTGTTAAGAAACCAGTTTCCTAAACGCAATATTTAGATAGATAGATAGATAACTCTTTATTGTGACACAAAACAGGAAAAAAATACAGTAACACACAATTATGAACTAGCGCCACAAATGGCGGCCTTATTGCTGAGAGCAATCTCTTCCAGGCAACCAACTTAAAGGAAAATCGCCTAGAACAAGGTTAGGCGAGGCGACGTGACATTTTCCTTAATACTATTACTAATACTTAATTATACTATTACTATACTATTATACAAAACAAATTAATATATATATATACTACAAAAGTGAGTTTAATACAAACAAAATGCTGGAAATTATAAACCTACTAATCAATATAAATTTTTGAACAATTTTTACATGATGAATGCAACATCCAAGATAATGTAATACAGCCGTACAAATAGCAGTGGACAGCTATTATACAACCACTTACGATTTACTGGTGACGACAGCCATGCACTGTGCCAAATAAAATTATTTTACATTGCTTTTAAAGATGTTTAGAGACTGATTTAATATAGCTACCATACAAACTTTACGCGCGACGCATAGAAAATACGACAGTGTGACGTCACGCTTCCGTAGTGATTTGCATGAAGCGGGAGAGTCCAAAATTGTGATTTTAAAATCGTGATATCTCGGGAAGTCTTTAAGATAACAAAGTATTTTTTTACCTATGTTTCAGTTATTGAGTAGTCTTTTACGCACATTAAATCAAAAATGAGTCGTAATGCCTATTCTAGTAGTAATTCTACACACAAACAACTGTCATTCGTAACTCCACCTTCATAGCGACATGCAAAAAACAATCAACATTTTAAATTTTCCTACTGCTCATTTGATCTGAAAATTGAAGCTAAACTACTTACGCTGTGGCTGGATTACCCAAATAAGGAGTAACAGTAATTCGTCAGAGAAGTCAGAACAAGCGGAAAATTTAATTTTCTTAATCGGGGAAATTTGTTTAGACGATTTACTCGAGTTCTGTGTTAAATTATTTTCAAAGGGATTATAAATTTTGTCTTTCGTAATTATGCCTCGGTGTTGCAAGTTTTGTTTCTGGTTCTGTTCGAATTAATTTCAACTAGAGAAAGTGGAATTAAATTGGAGAGGGTTAAGCCAACTTCTTTAAGATACGGTTTCCCTATTTTGACAAAATAATGTTTGGTGCATCGCAAATATTCTAAGGGCTTGCTAAAATCGATAAATAACGAATCAACATTTTCTCCAATATTATAATTTACAAATTCACCAAGTTACAACGTTTTCAGAAACAATATACATTAAATAAAATTTTGAAAGGCCCCATTTAATTGTTATTAATTTTACGGTACACGTATCATATAATCATTATGCGCCTTATTTTTCTAGCACAGCAAGCTATTAAAATATCTGAAACTTTTGGAAAGCTTAACCAATTTTGTAGATAATATGCTTTTTTTATAGTATAGCGTGACGAGACATGTGCCATGAGACAGCAGGACATGTGCCTGATGGTAAGCATCATGCCTTTCGCATAACAGTACAGTGACACGTAGCTGCTGGAACGAGAAGAGTCCAAATCATTACCTAGCACTGCACTGCGCTCGACACCCAGAGATCTAAGATATTTCATCTCTAAGCTCTGCAATTTCTCTGGAATTATTGCCCGTCAAACCGGAACACAGTAATGTTTGCACTTTACTGCTTGGCGGTAGAATTACTGTTAAAGGTGTGGTACTTCCCCATGGGGACTCTGCTAAGAGTCCTCTACTACAAATCGTACACAAAACATCTTGTCGGGTAATTCCTACAGATATTACAAAAGCAAATTTTTGTTTCACTGTTGTAGGTTCGCACTTGACCACCATCTCGCCTAATGTTAAGCGACGATGCGGTCTACAATGGAGCGTGCTTAACTAGAAGAAACCGATTTACTCTCGATTTGAAGACACAAAGATTGTAAATATCTCGGAAAACCCACTCAGGCAATGCATTCCACAATCTAGACGTTCTTATCGCAAACGTACATAGAGTCAAATCTCTTCGTTCGTGTTTTTCGAACATCAACCATGAAACGATGCCGCCTTTTTGAGATACGTGCGATAAAAGAAAAGGCAAGGCGGTATTAGATCATGCAGATCAGTTTTACATTCTCCGAAGTGTATCCAATAAAAAACTGATAAGCTAGAAATTTTGCGGCGATGTTCAAGACTTTGAAGTCTTTTACGCACAAAAGTGTCATTGCCTGTGAGCCTTTTGGCAGAGTCCCCAGCTGATACTTAGCCGATCCATCCCAAAGGTGCAAGCAGTACTCCATACAGGAGCGAATCTGTGCTTGGTTAACGTGAGCAACTGTTCAGAATTGAAGTACCTTCGCACCTTTGAGAGGACTCCCAGTTTTTTGGCGGCTAATTTAGCCTGAGACTCAATGTACGTGCCAAAGTTTAGCGTCGATGACAAAGAAACACCCAAAAGCTCGAGATGGTCAGTGACCGGCACGGATACGCCTCGAAAAGTAGAAGTCAGTTTGAATGGACTCCTTTTAGCAGAGAACGAACACGCCTGTTAACCACGTTAAACTTAGGCAAATTGGATGTTTAAATGTTTGTTGCTTAGTTACATCGGAACATCTGAAAGGAAGCTTGAAATTTTAAGCATATAATTATTGAAATTTGAAGCACGCTTAAACCTCTATTCTAAGTTTATCTAATGACAATACGTATTTTTCTATTTATGATCCCAATATAACTACACGAGTAACGATTAAAACCTTATTTCGGTGCCCCACACATAACGTTCATAAATGGTCACTATTAAAACATAATTCTCCGCACTTATAACAACTTTCCCGCCGCGGGAAAAATACCTATAATCCATTTACCCTCCAGCCCTTCACAGCAGCTAAAGACCCTCCGAGATTATGGGCATACGTCACCTCTCCCCTCGTGACTTGTGTAAGAACCCTTCTAAGATAATGCATGTGCAGAAAGTTATTTCAAGGCGGAAGTAATGTTTATTGTTGTTTTGGTTTTTATATGCTTACCGCCGCCAAATATTTTAACCGACTTCAAAAAAGGAAGTGTTCTCAATTCATTTGTACGTTTTTAAAGTGAATACTTTTTTCCATACATAGTTTTTTCGTGGGCTGTGAATAAAGTTAAGCATCAAGAAAATAAGCTCTGAAATGAAAGAAATATTCAGGCAGGCATCAATCACATGTACTAGTCGTCCCATCATTTTATACCATAGAAAAAAATGTGTGTGTTCTTATTTATGTTCGCAAGAAGTTTTTTTTTAATTCCTCGTTCTAAGAAGTACCTTCAACGTAGGAAGTATTAACCTGAAGTTAATTACAATGGTTACTAAGATATTTATTAACTCATTCAATGAGCACACAAAACAGAATGTAATAAACACACATTAGAACATAAGAGACTACAGACACATACTATACAGAACTGTATTACATTCCGAACTATGGGGCCTAGAAACGTTTTTCTTAAAATACAGTGGTTTGATAATAAAATTATATTGACTTGGTAACTTCAAAGTGTTGGTTCTAAGTGACGGCGTGCACGGGTATCGTAAAAAAATACTCTCATCCATAGAATAATAATGCCTAGGAACCGGGGCCGCGCAAGAAAAGTGAGGCAAATCATAGTGAGCCATATTGGCTTAGTCCGTTTGAAACCACCGTTAGTTCTCAAGTCAAGCGCCAGTGCGTCTTTGATGTATGCAGTATGCAGGCCGAGTATGGAGAAGCGACACTCAGGTCTGACAGCAGAGCTTCTGGCGGGAGCCACCCGGAGTCAAATTTCAGTTACAGTTTCTATTAACTATGAACTGTCTAGAAATGATTTCTATTAACTTATTTTAATAACTTATTTAATTAGCTCTGTGTGTAGTCATATTGTACAAGCGTGTTTCTATCTTACGTTCCACTCATCACATACACTCCATCAACTGCGTTTTGCTTCGCTTAAGAAGAAGCATTTGTTTGAAGACATCAATCTAGGCGTTATTAATCTATGATCTAATATTTTTTGCATAACAAACGAAAAATACGTCTTTTAGTTTGTTAAAAGTTTGTGTTTGGTGCTTAAAACATCGAAATAAAATTACCCATTTACACGCCCCGCGTTTTTTTGGCCGCGTAGTCCCCTTTGTAACAATGATAAAAAATATATCGCATTTGTATTTAATAATAATTATTTTAATACTTCTCTCGGTTCTTCTCGAGTGCCACTGTTCTTTTTACGCTACGATTTATTTGCTAACTTTTATACAATTGTATTTTATTAGCAAATTAGAACCAAAATCTATCCAGCTCATGCAAAAAGTTCCCGAAAACATTGTGAACTGTCAGTGGCACCGGCGAATGATTTACACGTTGTGTTTTGCACAACGTGCTACATAAATCAAGCAGAAACTTCGACGTGCAGTGTCGTAAATAAAGAAATCTGTCTTCGATTTGAAGAATTTCGGCATTTAAATGAGACAGGATTTATGTTATTGAAAATTTCCGCTTGTGTGTTACACTCTGACTTAAAAAACTGGTGTATTTCTTTCTGAATATTTTTAATAAAGGTTTACATCAAATCACTGATTCTAATTTGCACTGGCGATGGTGGTGGAAGTGACAGCGTAGAGATATAGCGTCAAAGCGGCGTGGGACTTGCGTAACCATCGATATAAACCACTAGATGTGCCCCGAGCACCTTGAAATTGGTAATAAACTGCGTATCTGTATGTAGCGTAAGTGGTTTACACTTCATCAGTCAACTTGACCCCTAGAATCGCTAGAGGCAAGGCATGCTGTGGTTCTATTTATTTTAGTTGTTGACAACAAATAGTGGTAGGTAAAAACGTTCAGCATTCACTGTTTCTTGCAACCGACTAGAACGGAAAGAGTGCATACTCTTCACAACGATGACATCATTTCGTGCGTCTTAAGTTTGGGAGGGCACATTCACATCTTATGGTTTATATCGATGCGCGTAAGACGGTTTTAGGATTTGATTTGCTTTGCTGACGCTTTATAATGATTATAGATACAAAAATGGATGAACTTTTTTTGATTGTGAATTTGATTGTGGTGAAGTTATGTATAGTTTTGTTACTAATTATTAATCTTAAAATGAATTTAAGGCACTATAAGCTATAATTACCACAAACGACAATAAGTACTTTACTTAATGAAACTTAAGATAGTTTTATTCGTCTGTGAAACTAGGTCATTACAAAATTGTGTTGTGTCAGAGTACAGAGAAACGTTGACTAGTTTTCACTACAGTTTGGTATACAGACATTTCATATTGTTTTGTGTTTTCCTAAACATAATATCGTCGGTTCAGGTTTTATAGAAACTATTCAGGTAACTGAACTCACTATTTAGTGAGTCAAATATTAATTGTCTTATATTATATTTTATTAAAATACCGCATTTATTGCTTATGATGAAGTTAAGTCGATCAAGTCAAAACTACCAAAAAATCAAATTGGCTAGTTTACTATTGTACCGATGATATGTGCACAATTAGTATTCAGATATGTGTTTGTTACCTTTTCGCGTTATCTTATAGCAAACTAAAAATATTAATCATACCGCATTCATAACAATATAACAGAGTAGATATTAAAAACTAATTGTAAATTAACACAGAATTCCATTCACGATCACATAATACAAAATAACAAAATGATGTCAGATTCAGATTGTTAGATTATAAAGTTATGAAAATCTTTATTAATGTTAGATGTTACAGATATTCAATGTCAAAAACATTCAAACACATTATTACAATTAAAGTTACAATAAGCATAACACAGTAAATGGAACGTAAAATATTCAAATGACTGTAATACCGCAATGCGCTATTTGCCCCACTATTTAGAGAGGTTTGTGGTAGAGCCTAGTTTAATAAATTGAGTATTATATCAGTTTCATCTGATGTTCTTACTATATAAAATTATAAATTTTCCCATATTCATTTTATTTTCATATTTTTTAAGTTTTTTTAACCCCCGACCAAAAAAAGGGGTGTTATAAGTTTGACGTCGATGTCTGTCTGTCTGTCTGTGTGTGTGTCTGTCTGTGGCACCGTAGAGCTCAAACGGATGGGCCGAATTCGATGCGGTTTTTTTCATTTGAAGGTTAATATCTGTGCGGATGTTCTTAGCTATGTTTGGTTAATATCGATTCAAGATTGCCGCCTCCACAAAATGGCGGACAAAATATTTCTTCACAACCTACCTCAATATGGGTATCAAATGAAAGGGCTTGACTAATAAAATAATATACACTATAAAAATTTCAAATCCAAGATGGCGCCACCACAAAATGCTGAATTATATTATTTTATTCACTACTACCTCAATATGTGTATCAAATGAAAGGGCTTGACTAGTAGAATAGTTTGCACTATGACAAATTTGAATCAAAGATGGCCGCTACCACAAAATGGCGAAATACATTTCTTTTTCACATTTCCCTTAATATGGCTATCAAATGAAAGGGCTTAGTAGAACGTTATACAGATAATCAGAGATCCCAGGTAGTCGGGAGTTAGTCAAAATTTTTAATTTTGTTCTTGTTACATTCAATATTTAAAATAAACAAAGATCATAAAAATAGCGAGTTATTATTATTAGCAAAATACTGATGTTTTTTTTAAAACAGGAGAAAGTTTTCTATTCGTCTGTTTTTCTGTTTTTTTTTTGTTTGTACCTAAGTATGTTGCGCAATAGCGTCGCGCCGCACATTGTAAGTTGTTTAATGATTATTTTTTGTGAATTGATTGTGATGTTTTTTATTTGTTTGTTAGATCGTAGTTTAGAGATTATCTCATATAAATTTTATTAAAATCGGTGTGGTGGTTTATGAAATATGAACAAAAAACTTTAATTTACTTTCATATATTTAGATGGCGTAGCAATTCAGCAGCAGCAGCAAAGCAGTCTTAGGAAATTTTATCGAATGTCTGAATTATATTTTAAATGGTAGTCGATTTTTTTTTCAGCAAATTAATTTTTCTTGCTGCGTTTACAATATACCTGTGACCATGGACGTGTAAAAAAGTGGGACGTAGTCTCGCTAAAACAAAAACTGTGTCACTAGAGTCGGGCACATTTGCACGTATGCGTTGTCAGGTTGTCACCGATAGGCACGCACACATGCACAAGTAGCGCGTGTAATAGCCACTGATGTGTACATGTCAGCTTGTATGTGACACCGCACACGTGCATATTATGTGGCCGACTCGATGGATACAGTTTTTGTTTTAGCGAGACTACGTCCCACTTTTTTATACGTCCATGTGACATTGATTGTTCCGATCTTCACTTTGCTGTAATAATCAGGTATTCAGGTAACTCAAAGACGTGACCGCCCAGAACAAAAATGAAAGCTAAAATAAATGGTAGGACTAAACTCCATCCATGCTTTTAAGTATCTTAACCGATTTCGCAATAGGTTACCGTTTTATAAGCGGTAGCAAACTAGCAAGTATCTACGGACTAGACGACTCTGCAAAAACATAGGAATCCTTTTTGCCCCACCACATACAGACACAAACACATTTACAGAAAACAAAACAAACATTGGTGTAATGTAAGGTGTTATATCATCTCGCGAACAAAGTAATATTTCGCAGAAACGAAATGTCAGGCAGCCACGGGTGGTCAGCTCTCTCCATTTTTTGTACCTCAGACATGCTTTCATCACAGTTTTTCCTCCGCCAACCTGAAATCTAATAAATCATTGTCCCAGTCAGTCAATTGAACGCTAGCTCGGGAATCCCATAAAGCTATGGAGTCATTTCCTTAGGGCTTGTGCTGGTAATCCAAGATCAGATAAAATAGCATGAAGCAAGCAAGCTATTTTTTGTAGTATTATTTTTTCATGTGGATGATTTCTAGTGTGCTTATTAAAGCATTTCTGAATGTTTGTCTGCCTGTCATAATTGCTTGTTTTCGTAGCTTAGTTGATAGTGGGTCTTGGTACCCGTCTGCTAAGCCGGAGGTCGTGGGTTCAATTCCTACCCCGGACAAATACGAATAAGAGATGAATACAAACACTCGTTCTATGTTTGGATACATAATAAATATCTGTTAACAAAATAATTGTACTGTCGACTATTTTAACTCTATCTTAGAAGGTTCTGCCCATTTGGCCCCAAATTAAGCAAAGATTGTACTTCAGAGCCAGATAGCTGATATTAATAATACTTATATAGTTGCAAATACATACATGGAAACATCTTGTCATGAAACAAGACAGTATCTGTATTCATCGGATAGATACTTGCAATGTGTAAACCTAGAGTAAAACTGTATCTTCTAGACAACCACGTTTCATCGTAGGCCGCATTTTCGCTTAACATCAGGCGAGATGACGATCAAATGAATTATCGTTAAAAAAGCTATAGTTTTGTCTTGCTATCCGCCGCCTAGCATAGATTGAGTGTGCACTCAGCCTAAGAATGTGGCAAAAGCAAGTGAAGTGCACGCTATGGCTCCGAGTGTCACTGTCATTTATCATTCCTCACACCCCATTCGGCGGTGAAGGGTGTGGATCTTGTGGAAATTGGAATCGTAACTACTGCATTTTGGGGGATAAAAAATGTGGTGATATTATTTTCGCATGAAAATATAAACAAAACAATGTATTTTAAGGGAAAATTTTAATATATTTTTTAACAAATTATGGGTTACCGAAATGCTTTTGTAAAGGCAAGTAGTGCAGCATCGAGATATACGCGTAAAAGTCTGCACCTAACAAATAAAATACACTCAAATATGAGCTTTATGTCATGCTGCTTAAGATATAGATTACATTGGCAACATAAATTAGCAGACGTCAGCTGTCAGCTAGCGGTCTGTTAATTTGTGTTGCCAATGTAATTTTTATCTTAACGTGCTTGCATCACAAAAACTACTGAAAAAATTTGGATGAAGATACATACATAGATAGGTCTGAACAAATAAGCTATTTTTATCCCGAAAATAACGGGATCGGGTACTACGCAAATGAAACCGCGGGGTGCTATATAGTACCTACTTCATTTGTAGTGGAATTGTCACCGTAAAATTGTTTACACCGTCAGATTATAATCTTTCAGTAGGTTAGTTTGCAATCTGACGGAGCGGTGTTAGTTATAATAATCTGACGGTTTTTGCAAATGACAAACATTTAGTGGGCTGCTTATGTTACTTCCTTTCTATGTAAACGGCTCGTCTGTCTCCAGTGCTCTGAATTTCATCCTTATCGGCTCATCTCTTTGTGAGAAAAGACCCTACTTAAATCAAATCAAAATCAAAAATATTTTATTTCAGTTAACATAATCAATTGAGTTAGTAGAAAGATACTTATTTAAACTATTGATAGTAAAAAAAAGAAGTGTGGCACTCGGATAAGATTCAAAGTCGAATGACCGAGTGGGGAGGACGGCGTTACGGTCTTCCATCCTCTTTCTTGTAAACATAAGACGATCACTAAAATTCGGTCCCCAGGCCCGCGATAAAAAGCTATGCAATAGCTTAAAAGAGAACAATTTATTACAATAATTATAGTGCCCATTTGACCTCCTATTTTCACGAAGCAGTGGTAACAAACAATAAGCCGCTTACGCTAAGTTATGCTAAGCTGCTTAATGCTTATGCTAGGTTTTGCTAAGCTCCTTATACTAAGTTAATATGCTAAGCTGCTTATGTTAAAGTTATGTTATATCCCAAATCGAGCGAGACGTATTGATCTATCGACATAGAAGTTTCCATTTTAAATTTAGTGTTCCCAATTTGTCCTACCATTTTTCACACAGACTTTACGCCACAACTTTAGTCTTTCGACGAAGATGAAGAACTAAGCATTTGTGAACATTTTTTTTCAAGTAAAGGTAGTTAATACGACAGCATCGCCACGTGAAACAGGAAATGTCTCAAACGAACTAAGTCTCTAGACTGCCGGTTTCGAACAAACACAAAGCAATAGTGAACAAATTTGATGGAACTAGAATTGACTGCAACTGGGAGAGGCACTAGGAAAATAATCTGATATATATTTTCAATCACTGCTGTGATTCGTGAAACGTGTAATCGATAATAATTTAAAAAGAGAATAAAATACCACTTTTATAATTCTAATTCGCTTGTCTTCACACCAAGGATGGATTCAGCTTTGGCACTACGGGGAAGGGGGAGAACATAGTCTTAGTCGTAGAAGTGGGGTTTAACCGATGGTTACAATCTTGATGTTTTCAAATCGAGAGTGTATATCTTTTGGGGAAATACACTCCATCTAAGACCGCAATTTCACTCATCAGGCAATATGGCGGCCAAAGGTAAACCTATAAAAGTAAGAAAAAAATGGCATTCATAGGAACTGCCAATAGAAGTGAAATCTTATAACTCAGAATTTGATAGCTTACTTTGGAAACTACGCCGGTGAAACCGGAGGGCCATGAGCATGGTCATCTAGAAATTCTGATGTATCTCTTGATAGCCAATGGAAAATGCTAACCCACTAGATGGCCAATGGCCATGGTCCCGAGTTTACCCGAAGATTTCTTATCATTCCCGAGTGACGCTAGAATTCAATTCACAGCCCACGAAAAATCTGTTTGTGGCGCGACAAAGGAAGTTCTCACTTCAAAAAGTTACAAGATCGTGCGATGAATGCATGCGTGCGTTTTAATTAGTGATCCATCCTGGTTCTGGACCCAGCCCAGGGGGATTTCTCCATGAATCCCTCTGAATCTGTCCTTGCTTCACACACCACTTCTGCACTGATTAAGTCTGCCGATTTTGTGTCGGTTCCTTTAGAAATTACAGAACATAGAAATAAATCATCTCCTTAGAGTGGCGATCGCAGTGATAGATATTTTTTGGAGTTACCATGCTCCAATAGCTCTGTGACAATTATGTATGTTATGGAAAAGCATGCAGCTCACCATCAGGCACATATCTTGTTTCTCCCGTTACTCTAACTATACTATAAAACAGATACTTTACCCATTTAGACATTAAAAGTTTTGGTTTACATATCTCAAGATACATGCAGTTTATTTTACTTGAAAGTTAACAAAAAAGTTTGTATAAGACGTTTATTATCAAAATTATGATTATAATAGATTAATTAGAAAAATAGTAATGGTAATTTCAAAATTAATTTTCAGGTTTAAGTCTAACCCGACTGGGCTATTCACGCTTAAAATTAATTGAATCACACTAGTAAACTAAACAAACCAATTCAGAGCTGTGGCCGAAATGCCAGCAATCTCTGCGGGCCGGTATTTGGTGCATGAATATTCGATGCGGACGACAGTTTGACCTGCGCTGTTTACAACAACATTGTTGCTTAAACGGTGGGCTGCACTTCCGTTGGTGACTTCCGATTCGATATTGCACATTTTCCCAACTAAAGTACCTATTATTTTTATATATTAGGCTTAAGATTCATCAGTAATCCAAAACCAGGTGGAGGATTGTAGTGCAAGTTGTCTGATGACGATGTCATAGATGACATATGTGAAATGTGTTAAATTCAATGATAAAATGAAAAATTGAATAATTTTTCATTCTAATGCAATGTGACGAAATTAATTTTAGGAATGATTAAGTATATGAGTCTATGTTACTTGAAATAAATGATAAAAATATTTTATTTTATTTAATAAATAGAGCGAAGTGGAGAAGAAGCAAAGCAGAGGAAGAAGAGAGCAGGAAGGCTGACCCCACCACGATGTGGGATTTTGATGAGACGCCCTAACATTTCCTGTACGAAACTTTCGATTGTGGTTTCTAACAGAGGTAACAAAGATAAAATAATGATGAGTCTGAAAAATTTATTATTTTTTACTATTATTTACTAACTTAATTTATATTTATTAGATCTCAAGATAATCTGAATTATTCGAAAAAATATTTGTCCTTTAAAAATAGTCTACTTAACATTACATTTGTCTCTGTTTATTATTAAACTTATACTACTTAGCCTCCCTCCCACTAGATGGACAGATGACCTCACAAAGGTCGCTGGAAACCGCTGGTTGCAGGTTGCGCAGGACCGTTCGTTGTGGAAATCTAGGGGGGAGGCCTATGTTCAGCAGTGTACGTCTTGCGGCTGACGATGATGATGATGATTACTTATCCCGGGAACTAATGGGAACTATGCAGGTAGAACTGCGTAAAGCTGCTAGTAAAATAACACTTGAAGGCGTTAGGTAATTAATTATTAAATTGATTTGTAGTTACCATGCTCCAGATAAATTACAGGGCTTAGAGATGTAACACCTTAGATCTCTGGGTGACGAGCGCAGTGCAGTGCTAGGTAATTTGGAGTTTTCATGATCCAATAGCTGCGTGTCACTGTGCTGTTATGTGGCAGGCATGTTGCTTACCACCAAGTACATGTCATGCTCGTTTCGTCACACTTTATTTAAAAAAATAATACATAAAAGCGAAATGTATAACAGTCACTTTACTGCTCTACTCCCTTCCTGTTTATGTCAAAAAATTAAAAAAGTAAAATACAATACAATAACTCTTTATTAAAAAGCCACAAAGCACAAAAAAAATGCAAAATAGAAAAAAAAATCTCTTAGCAATTTAATTGGCGGCCTTATCGCTTAGAGCGATCTTTACCAAGCAACCGTGCCAGGACAGGAGATGGCATACCAAAATGGCCCTTATAAACTATTCTAAATAGTAATAGTAAAACAAAGTTACAATAATAAAGAAAAAACATACTATACTACGAAACATAATAATGACATAAATATTTATGTATATCTTTACATAAAATATACCTACATATACATTATGCGTACAATAACTACTGCGAATAATTACTACATTAACGTACCTACATAAACTAAATACCTAAATACCATAAACAAATACATTATTAAAACTATATTCATACTAATAAATACCATATTGTTGAATAACAATTGTATGAAATATACAGAAAAATAAAATAAAAGTGGTCAAGTGCGAGTCGGACTCGCCCATGAAGGCTTCCGTAGCAGCAAGTAACATAATATTCTTGTAGTTCGTTGTTACTTAAATCAGTGTTTTAACAATAGTCAATTTATGACGTAATAAAATAAAACTACTAACTAGATCTCATTCAAACCAATTTTTGTTAATAGTTTACAGGGTAATGGACATCATACACTTTTTTTTATTTTTGTCATTATTTTATTTTAGAAGTTACAGGGGGGCACAACTATTAACACTTTGGAAGAGTCCCTCGCGCTATTCAGTTTAGAAAAAAAATATGTTTGGAACCTTAGTATAATTTTTGATGACCTATTCATAGTACCGGAGGACTTATGGGGATTATCAGTAAGAGTACCTGATGGAATTATTAATAGCATTGCTCCATATTTAGCGGAATTGTTCAACGAGTGCATTAGGGGTGGCACATTCCCTGACATGATGAAATATAGCAAAGCTATATCACTGTTCAAATCTGGAGATAAAAACGAGCCTGGCAATTACAGACCGATCTCTGTATTACCCTGCCTTAGTAAAATATTTGAGAAAATTATATTCAATCAACTTCTATCTTACCTTAATGTTAATAACCTATTACATAGCAACCAATTTGGATTCACAAAGGGACGATCCACTATTGATGCAGGCGTTGAACTGAATAATTATATATTAAGTGCCTGAGAAGACCATCACGATGTTCTGGGTGTATTTTGTGACTTGTCTAAAGCTTTCGACTGCGTTCATCATGATACTCTTTTAAAGAAACTACAGTTCTATGGGCTATCGAAGCCAGCTTTAAATTTTATTTCTTCTTATCTTAAAGATCGTGTACAGATAGTTGAAATTGACGGTGTGCAATCAAATGAGTCCCCTTTAAAAATGGGTGTACCTCAAGGTTCCATCCTTGGACCCTTATTGTTTCTTATATACGTTAATGATTTACCGTTTATGATAAAAACCCATAAGAACGTAGAAATAGTTATGTTCGCTGATGATACGTCACTTCTTTTTAAGGTTCAAAGAGGAATAAATGATTTCACAGAAATTAACGCAATTTTAGACATCACATTCAAATGGTTTGATGCTAATAATCTAGTTCTAAATCCAAATAAAACTAAATGTATAAAGTTTACGCTATGCAATGTACTGGGCTGTAAACTTGATATTAGACTGAAAGATAAAGTGATCGAACCCGTACAATCTACTCTTTTTCTGGGCATTTCAGTGGATTCAAAGCTACAGTGGGGTCCTCACATAGAGAGACTAGCTGAGAGACTTAGTTCAGCTGCCCATGCAGTTCGTCAAATTAAGAAAATATCCGCTCGCTTGCCCGTCGCTGCAAACCGCGCGACGCACTATGCCCCGCCCCCTGTAGCGTTGCTACCCAAAATGCCCGGCAAAAAATACTTGCGCACCTCGCTATGCCCCGCGGATTTTACGCTTGCGGCGCGCGAGTCGAGATTCACGCAATCGTTCCTTGTGGATCAATTTGTTTTGAAAGATTATAAAGTGTTATATTTTTTATATTTAATATGAAACTAGCTATACAATGTTGTCTTTTGTTTCTCCGTTTACGATTCTGGTGAAGAGTTATGGTATGTTGAAATTGAGATAGCGCGTTTTAAAGCTCGTCTTTTTAAAAGCTCATAAGTACCTCTAAAATTGAAGCGATGACATATGGGTTTTAATCTTTGATTACGTGTATTATCTGTAATTTGTTTGTTGAAACTAAATGTAATAGTAAAATCAGAAAAACTAACATACACAGCCCGCACTGAATCAACACTCAATGACAAGATTAACAAGGAACGTTTTTTTTTAATTTCTTTTCTTTTTTCTATGGCTTAGATACTCTACTGGAATTAATATGACGGGAACTTTAACATAGAACGAGATAAATAATACAAACTAAACCCTAGAGGAATAAAGACGAGTAAATTAAACTTTTTCGACCGCGGGAGCCATGTTAACTACAGGTTGACACGGGCATTTTGGAGTGCGGCGCCATGTCAACTACTAGTTAACACGGGCATTTTAGACTGAATCGCGATGTTAACTACTAGTTGACACGGGCATTTTAGCATTTGAGATTTGTTAACTACTAGTTGACACGGGCAAGCAAGCGGATATCTGACGTGGAAACAGCTAGATTTGTTTATTTTGGATACTTTCATAGTATTATGTCCTACGGGATTCTATTATGGGGATCGGCCGCGGATAGAAATTCAATTTTTATATTGCAAAAGAGAGCAATCCGTGCTCTGTACAATCTGTCTGCTAGAAAATCATTACGGGAGATGTTTAAAACTATAAATATACTAACAGTCCCATCGTTATACATTTATGAAAGTATAATGTATGTGAGAAAAAACCGTACTCGACTGAAGAAAATGTCTGATTTGAATCCAAAAGCACATCATAAACATAAAATTGTATTTCCTATATGCAAACTACAGAAAACCATTAACTCTTTCAAATGTAATGGTATTCGCTTCTATAATCTAATACCTGCACAAGTGGAAGGTTTCAATGAAACTAGGTTTAAAACCGAAATAAAAAAACTACCTAATGAGCAAGGCATATTACACTGTAGACGATTTTGTAAAGGACAGCAATATTTGGAAAAGGAATATGTCAAAATTAGAACTATCGAGTAAAGTAAAAGAATAATACTAAACATTAATGTAAATTTGTTTAAGTACTGTATGTATTCATTATTTGGATAATTTGTTTTTTCGCCATGACAAAGCCTTTTTACAGCTGCACCTAAATGACAAGGCCCCTTTACAGCTGATTATTTTTTAATTGACATTATTCTTTAGTATTATTTTATTATGTACACAGATTATTTATGTACTATATAATTTTATTGTAAGTGACGTTACCAAGTGTTCTTTTGAAATAATGGTTCGAATAAATAAATTGAATTGAATTGAATACCCCACACGTAGGGTTTTAATCAGAAAACATTTTTTGAGTTTCAGTTCTAAGGGACACCCCTATTTTTTTTTGTTTTTTACTATTTTTTGTATCAAAATCTTAATGCGGTTTACAGATTACATCTACTTACCAAGTTTCAATAGTATAGCTCTTATAGTTTCGGAGAAAAGTGGCTGTGACATACGGACAGACAGACAGACAGTCAGATAGACATGACAAAACTATAAGGTCCCGTATTTTGCTACGGAACCCTAAAAACATACAGAGACAGCTTGAGTGTTGTACTATGAGTTCAGGTAATGATCCTTTACCCTAAGCTTGAAGACTTCAAGCGACTGGGCACGTTTTATTTCCACAGGCAGTGCATTCCACAGCTTGACTGATTTCACATTGAAGGAGGAAGATTAGTAACATTTAGTAACATGCGCTGTGTTGAGGAATGTCAAGTGTGAGATTGTCTGATGTTCCTAGGTTCCTAGTGAGGAAAGATTGGCGAATTGAAGCATCCCGGCGACGACGAATCGGCAGCCACTTGAGCTTAGTGCGGAATTTGGAAACGTGTTCATACTTGCGCAAGCCAAATATAAACCGTATACCTACAATAGTTTTGTAGCCGCTCAAGCTTAGTAAGTTGCTCTTCTGTGAGGTCACGATAACTAGCATCTGCATAATATAAAACAGGGAGTAAGAGTGATTGTGCAAGCGCAATTTTAGTGGCAGTTGGCAGAAAGTTACGCAACCTACGAAGTGAACCTGCGGCCGCAAAAATCTTACGACTTAAAAGTATTTCCACTATAACCTCAAAAACATAGCCAGACAAAATTCGTTATATACCGTGCGATAAATTAGCGCCTTGCCTAAAATTTTAATTTTAGATGTCTTTCAATTTTCAATTACTATTCACTCATATAACACCTAGGTGTTTCAATATGAATAGCAGAAGCCTGAAACATATCCCACTTTTGAAATAAAATAGATGTTGACATACTAATATTAAATGCTGAAACTCTTAGTTTTTCCTAACAAAACTACATTATAGTATGTTATTAAAAAAAAGTGTTTCAGTTCTAAGTATGGGACACTTCCATAATTTATTGTTTTTTTTTTTCTATTTTTGTATTAAAATCTTAATGCGGTTTTCAGAATACATCTACTTACCAAGTTTCAATAGTATAGTTCTTATAGTTTCTGAGGTAAGTGGCTGTGACATACAGACAGACATGTCAAATCTATAAGGGTCCCGTATTTCGCCATTTGGCTACGGAACCCTAAAAGACGTTTTTAAAACTGCCCATAAAACACTTTTTTTAATAACATACTGTAGTGTAGGTACTTTTGTTAGGAAACACTGCGAGTTTCAGCATTTAATATTACCTATAGTAGCCCGTATGTCACAGCCTCTTGTGACATACAGACAGACGGACAGTAAGACAGACAGACATGACGAATCTATGAGGGTCCTGTATTTGGCCAAATGGTTACGAAAACCTAAAAACAATTAAAGTTCTACTTATATAAGGAGGTATTTTGTTCTAATTGCTACAAAACAAATGCTAGTTTCAATAATTTATTCACAAAGCTATAGTGGAGGTGCTTTCACACGTTTACTTATTCAAAGAGGGCACCGCCCTTTGTGCACTCGATAGAAGAAAAAACAATTCTCTGCCTTGATTTCACTTTGCGCTGGGTGAACGGGGTTCAAAGGTATTGGATTTGACAGGTTTTTAGAGGTTTTAGTTTATTTGTTGAATTTTGCAGCTACGTTACCATTTTTTTAAATTTATGTAATTGATCCGTTTGTATTTCAACGTTTTTAGATTTTTATTATAAAATAAAGTGACGAGATGAACAGATGAGAGATTAAGTGCCTAATGGTAAGCAATACGACTAGGCTTGTCGAAAAAATATCGATACATCGACATATCGATATTATTTTTTAAAAGTATCGATATTTTTGAGCGATATTTAATGTTTCGATATATCGAGGTATCGATATAAAATTACAAGTAATTAAAAGGTATAAAAATCGAAATTTTTTATGATTTTAAAATCCTAAAAAATAATACTTTTTA
This sequence comes from Ectropis grisescens, assembly GCA_017562165.1. Classification (NCBI taxonomy): domain Eukaryota; kingdom Metazoa; phylum Arthropoda; class Insecta; order Lepidoptera; family Geometridae; genus Ectropis; species Ectropis grisescens. The sequence goes on from CM029791.1 coordinate 20,346,815, forward strand.
TACTAACATTTTTTAACAAATTACATTGTTTTTTGTCTTAGGCCGACTCGATTTGCAGCTTTTTAATTTGGTACTTAAGTTGGCTTTTAAGTCGGCAACTCTGTCTGTCAATCAGTCAATGTAATTTCAGTGTCAGTGTCTGTCGTTCATCTATGCGTCCGGTCTTTTATCCGTATTATAATCTATAACCACAACGCGACCGATGTATCGATATATGGATGTTTTTAAATAAAAATATCAATATCGATATTGATAAATTCAAAAAAATATCGATACAATATATATCGATATTTTATTGCATTTCCGACATCCCTAAATACGACTGTTCATAACAACACAGTGTTACACTCCGCGAGGCATAAGCTGAGCTTTGCATTTGTGTGAGTGTAGGTACATGGATAGTGTAGGTGTGACAACCGGCCTTAGGCGCGGCGCTATTCTGTCTCGCCGCGCTCCTGCCTGATTGGTGATCACTCACACTAATGCAAAGGTCAGCTTATACCTCGCGGAGTGTACTACAGTCTCACAAAACGTACAGTCTACAGAGACAGTACGATACAGTCTACAGTAGACGTCTACAAGAGGCAACCATGCGGGGCGCGCGGGGTGAGACGTGAGACGCGGGAAGCGTGATCCAAGCTGCCAACACGACCATGTTAACAGTTTGGGAGCGTGGGTCAGGGCTGACGATTGTAATGATTTTATTTTATTCGCAACAACTTTTATTATTAAGATTTTTTTGTAATCAATATTTTACTAATAATGTTGCTGATATTACTTAACAATGTTGATAATAATGATTAAAAAATAAATGAATGAGCATTTTTTTTTCTGTTACAGGCCTACACGCGTCACTTCATTATCGGCATTTATTGCATGTGAAAAGTCCTACTGGTATTTTTATTTAAACAATTGTGTCACGCGCTCACGCAGCGAATTTAATGAAACAAAAGCGTGTTAATTAATCGATTTCACTGTCTCCCACTTCCTTGTTATTATTTTTTTTAAATAAGAAGTGACGAAACGACCAGAACATGTACCTGATGGTAAGCAACATGCCTGCCACATATGTAGAAACACGAAATGTTTTCACATTACTGTTTGGCAGTAGAATAACTGGCAAAGGTGTGGTACTTCCCCAGGCGGACTCTGGTAGGAGTCCTACCACTACAAAGAGGTAAGTCACCTAGATACATAAGATCATCGTTTTGCCTTATAATTTATCTTATAAATTAAAAGGCTATCTTGTCATTCAGTAAAAAATAAAATTAATTTGATGACAAATAAAAACTTATGATTAGAAATAAATAAATAAATATTGGTGGACACACAACACCATCTGACCCCAAACTAAGCTATGCTTGTGTGATGGCAGCCAGATAGCTGATATAATACTTATATAGTTTTTAAATACGTACTTATTATACACAGAAACTGACTATATCTGATAAACAAACACAACATTCGCATTTCGACTATTGTTAATTCAAAATAGTAAAACTCATCACAAAACTACAACATTTTTCACGAACCAATTTCATAAATCTGATTCTACAGACGATTCCGATTCGATATCGACTTTAATTCGTGTTATAAGTGCCTACCCTACGAAATATCCGTGCGAACCAAGCCAGGTGCCAACCAGTACATTCGCAAGGCATAAATGGGCTGATACACAACCGAACTTGCTCTCGAAAAACAAGTGAAAAAGTAAGTCTAATTATATTCATAAGACCTCATTTTAAGTAGGCTCGGACAAATTATTCTTAATTCAAAGGATGTACTTATGTAATAAAATAGTAGTCACTTATGCATGTAAACAAACATTAAGCCAATACTTAACTTTACATGGGCATGGACAGATTTTAAAATTAACCTTTTCTTGATTATTTTGTGAAATTAATGTTATCGTATATTTTATGTACATTTAATTTTAAATTGATTAATTGTAATGGTATTTTTGTGTTATGGGTCATAGCAACCTGAAATAAATTGATTTTATTTATTTATAATTATTGGGCACTTGTTTTAATAAACAAAGGAAGTGCCAATTAGGCCAAAATCACACTTATATTAAAAAGGAAAAATTATATTGTTTTGCAATTGTGGATATACATATATTGGTCCCCATTTATCTATCTATATATTAATAAAATTAAACGTATATTCATGAAATTAAATAGGTACCTATGTAACAAATAAAATCAAAATGGTGTTTTTCATGCGGGAGCTAAGATGGTACACACATACTTAGATATTCACCCACACAAAAACAATCACTTACACACACTCTCACATACTCAGCATATAAGCATGTCGTCAAACTTATAGCACCAGCACCGTCTTTTTGCATTTTTACCCTCGATAAATTATTATAGCAATAATAAAAAAGCAATATACCATGCCAGCTCAGCATAATGTATTGCTTTAAAACAAAACTATTTTAGTAAATGCATTACGATTATTCGAGTGCAAACCTCTAACAAGTATGTTGAATAAGTACGAGGACAAATACTTCAGTGTATCATCCACAGATCTATATACTTCAGCATCCCTTTTACTTTGAAGATTCTCTTTGAGAAGTATTACAAGTTTAGGAAGAAAAAGTATTTTATTTTTCTCCAGTAAAATATTTCAGTCGGAACTCCTTTTAAATTATTAAAGAATGTTCCTTCGGGTAAGATAAAAGTTGAGTTTCCAACAATTAAGTAAGTTTTAAATCTTTTTCTCAAACATACTAAAAAACTTGTTAATTATTTAGTGAAGATACTTGGTTCATCATAAGCACCTAATTTATTTTTGACGTGACAACGTCTTATAAATTGGTTTGCCGGGTGACACTTCAAGAAACTGCGTTACGCTCCGCTCACGTTATGCGCTCACAACGAGAGCGAGTGAGAGGCACGCGTCCCTTCCACTCGGGCATGGTTAGCCCGCCTAAGAGCGAGAGAGACAGACATAAAAAGTCAAAGGCACGCGTCCCTTCCGTAAAATTATTTTACCACTCAAAGTCGTTGTCACGTAAAACTTTCGCCCGTATAACGACTTTACAGGCAACCAATTTTTTAAATACTATTTTTAAAGACGTTTTGCAACAATTAGACGACCCGCAATTTCTTCAGTCTTCTCGTGACCACGGCGGTTGTAACGCTGCCGTAACGTCGAGGTATTTAAACAATGAATTATTCGTGATTAAGCCCCGTACAAACATTATGTGTTCAAATCATAAACAGCTGTTTTAGCTTCCCACCGCTGGGACTCGGCGAATTCTGTCACAAGTAATGTGGGTTGGTGGGTAACGCATATCTCTGGAAGATGTCTAGCTTGAAATACACCTTTTCACGCTGTTTTCTTTCACCGTTGAAGCCAGTGGAGATGAAAAACTGGTGCTCATATTCACTGAATAAATAAATATTTTTTAACCCCCGACCAAAAAAAGGGATGTTATAAGTTTGACGTCGAGGTCTGTCTATCTGCCTGTCTGTCTGTCTGTCTGTATGTATGTCTGTCTGTCTGTCTGTCTGTCTGTCTGTGTGTGTGTGTCTGTCTGTGGCACCGTAGAGCTCAAACGGATGGGCCGATTTCAATGTGGTTTTTTTGTATGAAGGTTAATATTTGTGCGGATGTTCTTAGCTATGTTTGGTTAATATCGATTCAGGATGGCCGCCACGTCAAAATGCCGAACTGTATTATTTTTTTCACTACTACCTCAATATCGGTATCAAATGAAAGGGGTTGACTAGTAGAACGATGTACAGATAATCCGAAATCCGAGGTCATCATCATCATCAGCCGCAAGACGTCCACTGCTGAACATAGGCCTCCTCCCCCTAGATTTCCGAGATCCGAGGTAGTCGGGGGTTAATCAAAATTTTTAATTTTGTACTTGTTTAATGTATGGATCCATTTCTGCCGCTACTTAGCAACCACGTATGTACCTCCGTGATGGGGTATAAGAGACCTTTGTGACAAGTATTTGGCTTGCCTCAAATTCCTTAATAAAATTTGCTACCAGCTCTCGAAAATATTAATGAAGTCAAACCTTCTCATTTGAATCATTGACAAGTAAACCATAGAATGATGTTACTTTTTCGAGCTACAAGCAGTCCGATTTAAAGGTTGAATAAAAAGTCTGATTAATCAAGTAAAGTTACATTAAATTACGATTCACACAGAACACACAATGCACTTAATTAATATTCTGGAACGTAGATTTTCTTTCTACTTATTTCCTGCTGCTGCTCTCTCCTCAGCCTCTTGTTGTAGCTCTTCAAGTCGTTGGAGTACTTTCTGACGCTTCTTCTCGAGAGGCGTTTTGAACCACCACGCTTCTGCTGCTTGCTCCTGTTATTGGGAATCCGATATTATTATGAGTTGTAGCTACTCGTACTATCAGATATTTGAGAAGTGAAAACTTCTCAGGCTGCGTTGTGCAGTTTTTATCGGATTAGCGTGACGGTACCTACAGGTTGACAGACTTTTTGATTGGGTAAGATCTTGTCACTTCACCGACATAAATAGTACTTATATGTGGCTATACAGATGCCGCTTTGTGCAATGTTAGTACCGTTTCATACTGATATTCTAAGTTGTAATTTTTCACGTCTATCAGCATTCCTTATATACTGCTATTTTTCATCAACATCTGCAGCTTGCAGACGTCCGATGTTGGACATAGACCTCCCCCACAATGCCACAATAACCAGCCTTGTACCACCTCTATAACTAACGTTGCTGGTCTGCGTCTCGAATGTTTTGAAAGCGTGATGAATCCCTTTAGAACCAAATAGCAATAATAGTTATTTGTTATACAAGAGTGCAAAGTTGATTTTTAACCGCGTGCTCAATTTTGATGACCGAGTAAGCGAAAGATTCTAAAATTGAATCACGAGCGCAGCGAGTGATTCAAAATTAGAATCCTGAGCGTAGCAAGGGAATCAAAAGAGCACAAGGTGAAAAATCTTTGCACTCGAGTGCAACACGTAACTTTTCATTCCACCTCAGCGAGGAAATGACTAAATGCAAATTTTTAAATGTTTTCGCGCTAAGCAAATTTAAAAAAAAGTAAGTACACCAAGGAGTTTCCGAGTCTGAGATTATAACATATAAAAAAAAAATGTATGATGCATTCGGCACAAAGGAGGTAGAAATAAATAGGTTGAATTATGTTTTGAATTCAAAACCTCAGTACACACGATGTTCTAAATTCAAATTTACTTTAACCTCTAGAGGGTAAAAACGACTTTTGCGCCCTGATATCGAGGAGCAAAAGTACTCTTTTCTCTTGGTGGGATGAAAAAATAATTTTACCAGTACGTTGTTCTAACGCCTGATTGGTGATGATTGGTTAAATCCCCCTAATGCAATACCTAGCATCAATCTGCTATCTTCGACAAAGAAACACACTCACATGTTCAGCGTAGACTGGCTCTCGAGATGCCAATTGGACAGCTACTTCTTGTGCAGTTAGGGCACGGATCTTCAACTGTAATCGTCTCTTTGTTGTCAACACAGAATCCAAACACGCCAGCAGAGTACCTAAAAAGTTATGGCGATAAAATAAATTACGAATCATCTGTTCTTTGTCCAAACTTTGGTTTAAACTTGATCGCCATCTCGCTTGATGTTAAGTAACGATGCGGTCTACGATGGAGCGTGTTTACTTAGAAAAAATCAATTCACTCTCGATTTGAATCACCAAAATTGTAACTACAGGAAAAATCTACTCAGGCAACGCATTCCACAACCGCTACGTAATCACTAAAGTTTAGTCAAATCTCTTAGGTCGATTTTTAGGAACATCAACTATGAAACGATGTCGTTTTTTAGAGCTACGAGCAGTCTGGTAGAAAAAAGAGCAAGGTGGTATTAGATTATGCAGATCAGTCATTAACTCTTCAAAATGTATCCAATAAAAAACCGATAAGCTACTTTATTGCAATTGATCTTAAACCAAGTTATTTTACAGTTCTTATAGATTAAGTGTATCTAGCGTAGATAGATAATTACTAATTAGGTACATTTGATTGACGAAGTAACAGTAAACTTAAAAACCAATGCTGGTTTTTTCGAGAAATATGACGTCTTTCAGGCAACCTTTGAATTTTATTGTAATAAAGATAGAAAATATTGTTTGATTGGATAGAGACTGCAAACAAGAAAATCAATTATTTATTTGCTAAATAATGAATATAATTATTCTACAATAACATATATTAATATTATATAACCTACCATGATACGCAATAGTAGTTGAACATCAAAATAGAAATAGCTAAATATTACTTAAAGATATTATTAATTAAAGAATAAAAAATAAAATTACCAATTGTAAAAGAATCCGATACGCGAGAGAGACAAGATATTTCCAGCCTTGGCGACAAAGCGCCAGCCTTGTGCAGTTTACTTCTCCACATCAACGATATGCTTCCGTAGTCAGGTCTTGGTATTTGAATACATTTTTGGTAACATTGAAATAGTAGCTTTTGTTCTGCTTCCCATGGAGTACGGCAAGTACCGATGAAAATAACTCTGTCTTCGTTGCAAATACCTTAAAAATAATTTAATAGGTGTTTTTTTAATTATACACACACGCATTTGATTGCACGCACAGTGCCACGTAACTGAGTAGGAAGATACTAAACAAATACTCAGCACTTAAGTCGCAATCTGGAGATCTTTAATTTTCGGAAAAATCTCTTTGCCCAAAAATATCAGTGTCAAAAAAAACCATAAAAACGGAATAAAGTAATGAAATGGCATGATTGCTAGGCAGTAGAAGAACTGGCAAAGCAGTCTGCATAGAAATCTATTCTACAAGTGTTAACTGTTTTCAAATTTAGTTTTCAAATTCAAGTTTTAGAAACTTGAACGGTTATAAAAACATAAATTAAAATATCAGGAATGTTCTTCACAAAACACAGGACATTTTATACTCGGTGATAAATAGAAATCATAAATAGTACCTTTTATTATTTTAACCAAATCTTTTTTCAGTCTCTTCGGATCAGTCTTATCAGTCTTTGGAATCTTTTTCACAAATGGTTTATCTGCGTCATCCATCCAAATAACTGAAGGTTGCAGTAGCCTTGATACTTTCATCACTAAATGGATAAGCATGATCAACCCAGTCTTTCCAGGGTATTTCCCTACAATATTAGCTGGTGTTAGATCAAAAAGCATAGCACCCAACTCGGTGCAAACAGCATGAACCAGCATCTTTTTTCCGCTCCCAGGAGGGCCTAAGAAAAAAAACAAAAGTAAGTTAGATTGGCAAATAAAACAATACGTAAAAATATGTTATTAAATCAAACTATAACCGTAATTTAAAAAACAATAATCATCAACACAAATACATACCAGAAATAAGGACAGATCTAATTAAAGGAGCGCTAGTTCTCACATGCTCTGACCCCAAAGGGAGTATGCAGTACTCCTTCACAAGTTGTCGAACATCGCCTAAACAAGGTTCCGCATCTCGCCCTTCATTTCGCCATTCTGAACCAACGTAACATTTTTCACCAATGAAATCATCAATTCTTACTAACGGATACGGTTTAATGATTCCATTAGACACTAGTTCTTCAAACAGTGATTCTGTTGTTCGATCTGGTGTCAGATCTTTTTCTTTCTTCTTTTTGTTCTTTTTACCTCCTCGTCTTGCCTAGATAATAAAAATATATTTCAGATTAATTTCAGAATTCGTCGTGTTTAAGTACCTATCCTTTTCATAAATAAATACTTACTTTTTTCTGAGGTTTTTTTGCCTTTTTACCCTTGAAAGCTCTGTCTTTATCAAATGCTGCTTGTAGAAGTTCAAGTTCACTCCTCATCATTTCATCCACAACGTTTCTGATTTCATGCTCCAAATTTACCATTTTATCTCTTTCAATCATATCTTTGTAGTACCTTTCATGTGGGTTATCGGGATCATCCTTGAATTTCCAAATGTCTTCAAATCTACAATAATAATTATTGCATAATTAATGTACATTACAATGAATACAATAGTCAATAGATTTTGTCAAATTCGCAACTTTAAGAGTGACGCACTTTAATTTTACTAAAAACATGTCGGAGTAATGGATATAGTAACTTTGTATTACATAAAATAACCAAAAAATCTTACTCTTCATTGGAGTTCACTATATCGTCCAGAAAAGCTGATTGGTTGCATTTGTATGTTGTAAAGTCTTCAGTTTCTTCTTTATCCTTTTTATTTTCTTCTGTCTTACTGCTCTTTTTATCTTTACTTTCTTTGCTTCGTTTTGATTCTTTTGAAGATCCCGTAGGAGATGATTTGCTCATTTCACTATCAGCTCCTGACCCTAAAATTAAATTTTGTCGTCACAAAACAATGTGATAACTTTCTATACATTTTAAATTAACTCGGACAAAATAACATGACAAAATAACAAAATTTGATAACTTTCTATACATTTTAAATTAAATCGGACAAAATAGTTTTTTTCGGGTGAATTGTTTATACCATAAGCTTCCAAAGAGCTTAAGCTAAATAATTTTTTTTTATGAGTTAGGTATAAAAACATATTTAGGTATATAAAATGTTAGATTCCATAACTACTCGGAGTTACAAAAGAAAAAATTTACCTTGCCTGCTATACATTGCTCTGCTACCACCAGCTTCTTCTGAAGGAAAGTCAGGGAACTTTCCAGTCCTTTCGTAGTATTCACTGATCCAGCGTCTGAGCTCGTCCCCTATTTGCTCATTTAACCTCACTCCATGTTGAGCTTTTAATTGCGTTTCTAAAGTTACAAGAGCTTTTTGATACTCTTCTTCCCTTTCTTTTTGCAGCTGACGTCGATGTTCTTTCACCTAAAATAAGTTATACGAATACAAAAATGTTGATTTGTATACATATTATTTCTCTATTTACTTGGTTAAGTTTACTTTTTCAGCTTGTTTGATTTCTTCAGATTCTTTATACGGAGGAAGTTCCATGCCAATAAGAAGTTGTTCTTCTTTTTTTCTTTTCTTAGTAGCTCTTCTAGCGATGAAGCCTCTCCAGACTTTTTGAATGGCTGTGGCTGCTGCAGGTGACATTTCGCCTTTTTGATCACGACCTTTTTCTTTTAGTAATCGAATCTCCTTCATGAATTGTCCTCTAAAACAAAACAAAATCTAATAAAATCAATTTAATTTTAATTTAAATCTTTACAATTTAATCAATTTATTGTACTGATTACCACTCAAAACAAGAATAACATGAGTTTGAGCAGCCCGCTTTATATATCGACTGCTTTGATTCTAAGTTTTCTCATATCAGGTGAGTCAAGAGCCACAATACACCGCGTTGGCTGAAATTGGCAGACCAACGTACGTGTATGTCCTTAAAAGATGTGACCTTCACTGTCAAATGCAATGCTAATTACGAACTAGTACAACTTCATTTGCATAAATACTCAGATAGAAGTGTAGGTGTAATTCGAACGTCGTTCAACTCTACAATTGTAAAATTGAACGTTACGATCACTAGGGTACCATGACTTTAGTGCTAGCGTAACAGTAAAATTGATAAAATAGAATAGAATTGAAGAAATAAAAAGAAAAAAAGCATAACATAGAATAGGACAAACACGCAAATGTTTAAATAGAGAACTCCCACTTTTACTTACCTCAATCTGCCTTGACGAGCGCGTTCATGACTCTGTATGATCAGCACAGCTTGTTGCTCTGTCAACACCAGTGGCTTCGGTTTGATGGGCTCGTGACCCAGCTTGGTCAATGTCTCTATGATGAAATTTCGCCTGCTTTCGATTTCTTGCTCTCGCTCTCTTACGAAGTACTGAGGAACGCATGGTTCCACTTCGAATGGTGTTACTTGCAGTTTCTTGAGGGCCTGTTATGAATGTATAACTTTATTGGTAACATTGTATCAGATTCAGTTTTTTTTTGTTATTGGTAAAAGCTTTCCGCATCCATCCGGGATGCGGAGAGCCGAGGACTGGATTTTGTGGCGCAACATTGGAAAGGATTATGTCCAGCAATGGACGACCACGGGCTGAGGATGATTATGATGAATGATGAATTGGTAAATAGTTAAATTAAAAATAGAATTATTGTGGAAAAGAAAATTCTCATTTTTTTCATAACTCTTCATTCGAACTTTTCATTCGACATAATTTCGAAATACCTTGTATCAATATACCATGGCATTCTGTAACAGTAAGTTCAAAACGCAAAACTCATAGTTATTGAAAGCGTGAGCCTATTTTTATGTTCCTAACGCTGGGGTTTGAGTTACGTAATGAATTTCTTGTAATGTCGCTAGTATATTTTATATCTATATGACATTTTTTCCAAGTTTAAAACAAGTAATTTAAGTAAATTGGAACGAGTTCAAAATTTATCATAATCACTTGTTTTACTTGAAAAATAATAGAACTTATCAAGTACTGAATAAGACTCAAATTTTCCAATATTATTCGCTTCAAAGTGTGATACTCTGACCACTGGGGTCTTAGACAAAACGGCTATATTCTCTAAAACTGAGGCACTACTTACACTATTACTGTCATTAATGAAGCGTTACGTCATCTTAATAATAAAATTTACCTCATCGTCATCGAAAGTGAAATCGGTGAGGAGCATCTCAACAAGTTCGTATTTGATTTCCACAAGTCTGCCCAAACACGCTTCTAGCAATCTGCGGACTATAATGCGTTTCTGAGGTTGCAGCATCTGGTCGTAAATAACGTCCAACCTACGAAAAAAAAGATATATGCACAAAATAAAACCATGCAAAAAATTAAGCATTAAATAAAAAAAGGCATGGATCTTTTTTATAGCATAGAGTGACGAGCAGGACATGTGCCCGATGGTAAGAAACATATCTGTCACATAACAGCACAGTGACACGCAACTATTGGAACATGAAAAGTCCAAATCATTACCTGGCACTGCACTGCGCTCGTCACCCAGACATCTAAAATATTATACCTCTAAGCCCATTAATTTCTCTGGAAACATTGACCTTCAAACTGGAATTTGTTAACATATTAAGAAAACAAAATACACTTTCACTTTGTATTCACTTTCATTAAAAGTAGAATCTATGTATGTTCGTGGATAAAAGTATTCATTACACATATCAAAAACACCAACCAAACTATGAAAAGTTTATATACAATGGAAGCCAGTTACCAAATACATTCAATGCGATAATAATTAATTACCTCATCCACCAACCCGCACTGGGCCAGCGTGGTGGATTACGGCCTTAACTCTCAACTTGCGAGAGAAGGCCCCGAGTCCCAGCAGTGGGAACATTTAGTGGGCTGTTGATGATGATGATGAATTAATTACCTTCCTAACAACACGGTGTATCTGACTCTTAGCTCAAACAGCAACGGCTGCAAGGCAGTTCTCTCAGTCAGAGCAGCTTCAAATATCGCCTCATCTTCTTGCGTAGCTTCTCCAATAAGCTCTGAAGTCTCCGCGAGCAAATCATTATAAGTTTTATTTGCCATTCTTTGTGGAGAAAAAAGCTAAAAGGGAGGTGATATGGCAGTAAACATTACATTCATGAAACAAAAGCAAGAATTCTCTTATTTATTTTATATTATATCTAAAACGCTAGTTTTCTACTGACTTTAACAAAGGTCGAACGAACGGCTTAACGAAGTTCTCTTTTTAGCCCCCGACCAAAAAAAGGGGTGTTATAAGTTTGACGTCGATGTCTGTCTGTCTGTCTGTCTGTCTGTCTGTCTGTCCGTCTGTCTGTCTGTCCGTCTGTCCGTCCGTCCGTCCGTCCGTCCGTCCGTCTCATATCAAATGAAAGGGCTTAACTAGTAGAATACTATATATACACTATAACGAATTTCAAATCCAAGATGGCCGCCACCACAAAATGGCGAATTGTATTTTACTTTTTTTACTACTACCTCAATGTGGGTATCAAATGAAAGGGCTTGACTAATAGAGTACTTTGCACTATGCCAAACTTAAATCCAAGATGGCCGCTATCACAAAATAGCGAAATACATTTCTTTGTTCACAACTCCCTTAATAGAGGTATCAAATGAAAGGGCTTGACTACTAGAACGTTATACAAATAATCCGAGATCCGAGGTAGTCGGGGGTTAATAAAAAATTTTAATTTTGTTCTTGTATTTGAAGAAGTGCAACTTCTTTTGGCAAGAAAAATGCAAATTAAATGCAAGTTCCGGTGCTCCACTGCTCCGCCGCTCCAACGCTACGCTGCTTCGTTAGCATTAACATGACGTGAACTCATAAAACTTTCCTCTACTTTAAAGTGCTCAACACACCTAAAAAAGTTTTCACTTTATAATGTCAACGCGACACAGAAGCTATCACTGAAAAAAAAATGAGTATTAAAAGCTGTTTTACGTTCGACAGTTAAATCACAACAAACACTTCATTCCAGCATTGTATCCAACATCGAAAATATTTAGTTCGTAAAACAATCGTTGCAAAAAACAGCTTTGAATAAAATAATACGCACAAAAGCACAAAAAACAACACAGAAGCGAACGCACTTCGCACTCGTAGAATATCGCTTTAGCGTGTTTGGATTTATCGAACAAACATGGATGCGTAGCTACGGTTGCCGTTGCTGAATACCTTATGTGACAGAAGTACAACTTATGATAATAATATGGTAGTTTTGTAATTGCTATAGGTAAATATTTTAAATATTTTTGATGTTACAACGTCTAATGAATCGATGAACTCCGGCTGTAAAAGTGCCCCGATACGATCATTGTCCCGTTACGTTCATTGTTGTTCATGTTCATCACTCTTATAGTTTCGGAGAAAAGTGGCTGTGACACACGGGCGGACAGACAAACAGACAGACATGACGAATCTACGGCTACGGAACCTTTTTCTTATGCATACCACTTTTATCGTAGGTTTAAGTTCTCAGTTAACATTGTAGATCTATTATTCTTGAGAATGCCAATAATAATTAATCTTAATTACTATGTTCCATCTAAAATCTCAATATGTTGTTTCGAAAAAATCTTGCTTTTTTTTCAAACGAACGGCTCGAACTCTAGAAGGCGTTTTCGTTCCAAATATTCAAATGACAACTTTTTTTTTTAATTTCTCAAGTGACAGTTTTTTTTCGTAATAAGAATATCTAAACTTAACAAATCATTGTCTGAGTGGGTTTTTCTTAATATATTGAATTTTAGTTTTGTTTGCGCTACATGGCGCAGTTTGAATCAAGTATCGATAAAAAAACGTGCACCTAATATTTTACTTTTTACAACAATTGAGAGAGAGAGAGAGAGAGAGAGAGCGTAGCGTAACGGTGTTGGGTGTGTAAGTGTTTCTCTGGTGCATGTTCTACTCTACGGTTGCTATCAACGTGGTCACGGTTCGCTTCACGTTTTTACTGAATTATCTGTCCAAAACTTATTCGTCCGAAAACCCGTTAAAACGACATCGGTTTTGTGTTGCTTTATTTATTACTCGATAGTTTATTAATACGTGAATTGTGAATGTAAATTATGTTTTTGAAAAGATACTTGATTTCTACACTATATAGTTGATTTCTACACTATAAAACACTGATTCACGATTACAGAGTAAATCCTTAAAAAACATTCTTACTTGAAAATAGTAAGTAATCATGAAAAAACTACTGTTTGAACTCCTAAAATAAACCGATAAGTCTGCATTTAATCGCAATTTCGCCTGATGTGAAACGACGATGCGGTCTACGATGAAGCACGCTTACCTATGAAAAAAACGATTCAATTGAGTTTGAAGACCCCAAGACTGTGCTCATAGGGAAAAATATACTCAGAGGCTTGTTAAAAGCAGTTAGAGAGAGATACCTAGATGTTTTTTGTTACAAAAATGAAGTCAAACCTCCTCTTTTGAGTAATTAGAATGCCAACCACATAAGCAGTCCGATAGAAAAAAGGATAAGATGCAGATTAGCTGCACATTGTCTGAAATGTATCCGATTAAAACTTAACAAGCTAGGAACTTCGTGGTTTTAAGGAATCACTTTAACTAGCAACAGCTGAGTATAATAATAACGTGTAAGTGATAAAATTGCCCATTTCCCATTTGGGGCAGGTTTTTTGCGAATTCTAACTAATAAAATGAAAGGAAAAGTTCGTATGTAGGTATATCTATACTAGTATTATAAAGCTGAAGAGCTTGTTTGTTTGTTTGAACGCTAGGATCTCGGGAAGTACTCGTCCGAATTGAAAGATTCTTTTTCTATTTGATAGTCCATTTATCAAGGAAGGCTATACGCTATAGAACATAACGCTACTATTAATAGAAGCGGATCATGAATCAAGAATGTAACAAAATCGGGAAAAAATATTCCTTTTTGTGAGTTTTCGTACGTTTCGTGCTTTGACATGACACATGACAGCATGATTCTAAAATTGCGACATTGAATATAAACCTTTGCCACAGATTACATACCTCACCTTTGCTCACAGATTAAACACCTCCCTTTGCTAATCAAATTTGTTTCTAAATCTGAGTTGGTACGACCAATTTCCGACAGGTGGCGTAGCAGGCAGCTGAAGAGGTGTTTTGTTTTGAAAGCGATATTGGAATGACTGAACCGATTCCAGTCATTCTTTCACCGTTGGATATGTACGGGATCCTAATGAGTGCTATATAATGTATCACGGGCGAAGCCGGGGGGGATATCTAGTATTGTAATATACATAGGAATTTTTTACTTCTATAAGGGATTCTACTGAAGGGATCTGGAAGAAATGTGGTACACAGCTAGATATGGGGAGCATGGAATAACACACAATGTAATTTTTTCCAGATAAAAATAACGTAATGAGTAAAACTCCAGAAAATTAAAATCAAATCGACTGCCTTTGGACCAGTTAGAGTTTTTTTTTAATAGTATAGAGTGACAACAACATCGGGGCATGTGCCTGATGGAAAGCAAAATGCCTGTATAATGGAAAGCATAATAATATCAATGTATAATAGCACACCCCGGACACTCCACTAAAATTCCATACAAACGCCGCTGTGGAGCTACCTACTCTTCACACAACTACGCAGATGTCGTTCGTACACACGCGTGAATGTGTGCGTTAGAGCTAGGGCTACTGAATTGTTTTATTGAATAGTTGTGTCCCTTGAGTTCACCTGGTGACGTAAAGTAGTCTATAAACTTGCTGTAATGTTGAGTTACATAAATAGAATGGAGCCAAATTATACTTTTCTAACTAAAAGGGTGTTTGCACAGATTTCTTAATTGTTTCAGAAATCTGTGGGTGTTTGTATTGCCGCGTGAAATGAAACGAAACCGATGATAGCTTAGATCAGGTACCTAGATATCTATTTCTGTTAGTAGATGCACATTCGCATTTTATTTTACACTTACCCTATCTATTCTATGATAATAGCACAGTGACACGCAGCTATTAGAACATGAAGAGTCCAAAACAATACCCAGCACTATAATGCGTTCATCACCCAGAGATATTAGGTGTTTCATCTCTTAGCCCAGTAATTTCTCTGGAAACATTGCCCTTCAAATCGGAACACAGAAATGTTTGTACACTACTGCTTGGCGGAAGAATAACTAGCAAAGGTGGTCATTCCCCAAGTGGACTCTGTAAAGACTACAAAACTAGATTTACGCAGTTTTACTGCAAATACCAAGTTTTGCTCATGGGTTATTTATTTATTATGTTAGTACGAAAACCCTACCCAAAAATTGAATATGTAAAGATTTATCTGATTAAATTATACAGACCTTAAACTACTATGCTCAGTACAAATCGCGCTGCGCCTCGACGCTTCATAACGAGTATTACAGTAACGGGGCGTCATCACAGTTCCTTAACAATATTATATTTACCAGCTCTACGGCTACTAAAAGTTTAGACAGGGCACAGATATAATTCAATGCTTTCATAATTTTTGCGCCGATAAAATGAATATTAAATGAAGAAATATTGGTGGACATATTTTAGTATGAAAACTATCGTGGTTATTACACATTTAAAATAAATACACGGGTAACTTACGTTTGATATAGTCAGACCAGTCCGACTCAAGTTTCGATCGCATCCGGCGATCTTTTTCAAGGAGAGTGCGCGCTGCTAAACGAGATGCGAACATTCGCGAACACTGACTCAAACAATCCGTCCATTCGACAGCGCGCGCGCAACTAACTCCATCGAGCGCCACCAGGTGGCGCTTGCGTCCCGGACACTACTAGAATGCAACTCTATCGAGATTCGACCGAGACTCGATTACGATTCGATTACGACATACTTATTATACTAATTTCACAATTTGAGAGTAACGTAAAGAAAGGGGAAGACTACAAAGTTGAATTAACACTTTCAACCGTGACAAAGTGACGCAATTGCCGAGCGGCGTAACGTCATTAGCGGTTAGTTTGTTTAACTGGGTTTTTCCCGAACTAAGGTTCAGGTTAAGGTTTAAGGCTTAGCTTAGCTTTCTAATTAGGTCATTGTGCGTGATTCAGTTTTTGTATGTCTCTACTGCAACCATCACAGGACATTCTAGAAGGCCAGCAGCCTATTCATATTGTTAAAAGTCTCCGGGACAGATGCTCGACATTCATGTAAAAACTACAAAACGGATCGGGCTGAAATTTGAAACATAGATAGATAATAGTATAGAAAAACACATAGACTACTTTTTATTCCAAAAAAAAAAAGAAGAAGAACGTTGGGAACGGGAACTAGGCAGGTAAAACCGCGGGGCACTGCTTAAGTAGTATATTTTTATAGCTGTTTGACTTTGAGAATTAATAGAACTTTTAAAAATAGTTTAAATTTAGCTTCATTTTGTTTTTCACTACAAAAATGTAACTTCTACCACTGAGCAACTCTACTTCACGATTAAGGTCTCACATATGCAAGTCTTATTTACTTAAGTGGAGGCTTTTCCTCGAGGAAATTGTTTGAAACGACGCCCGGGGCGCGTCGCGATAACTGCCACTTAACTCTCGACGACGTTCGTTGTACCTCCATAGCCCTTCTATGTTGTTTGCATTTATTTCGAACTACCCACAAACGATTTTAATTATTACAATACTACAGCCGCGTTTTAAGGCTTGCTCAAGTGAAAAATGTTTTGCATTTTTAATCAAAGCCAAATCTGTATATTTTATGATAGTGGCGTCAAATTAATTAATAAAAACAACATTAAGTTTAAAACGAGTTCTTAAATTCTGCTGTAAGATATGTGAATTAAGACCAACTGAGCTAGAAAGTTAAATTAAGAAAACCCTTCATAAATTGACTAGCTTGTTGCAAGAAAAAAAAAACATGTTTGGAAATTATTGGGCAGTAGACAACGAAGTATTACAAAAGGTCATTGGCAGTAGACTGTACCATCTCACACCAAACTGACATAGGTTCGTTTAAAAATGGTAGTCGAAGGAACTGCCGCTATTGAGAATTTTAGTGTTAAATATTCGTATATATCTAAGCCCTGTTATTTCTCTGGAAATATTGCCCTTAAAACCGGAACACAGTAATGTTTGCACGTTACTGCATGGCGGTACAATAACTGGCAAAAGTGTGGTACTTCCCCAGGCGGATTCTGCTAGGAGTCCTACCACTACAATAATATCTAACCAGCTTCTGAATTCAATTGACTAACCTTGCTTCTCAATTTCCTTTTGAATTCAGACACCAAATTGCAACGCAAGTTTTTTTTATAATAAAACTTTTATTCATAATACATACACCAGATACAATTGTTTACACATTACAATATAATAATTATTTTGTTAGATGTTTCACCAATACCAGCATGTAAGCACTATCTGTTCATTCAAAATAAAAATGTAATTCTAATCTGTGTATGGTACCGGAAAGGGTCAAATAATGTTCAATCTTTGTCAGATCATATGTCATCTGTGAGATCTATGGGCCTATCTTGCCAGCGAACGGTCAACCGGGACGGTTGTGTCCCATATCTTAACCAATAAATCAGTTTCAAGTTCAATTTCAGTGGTTTTAATTCATCTCAAAAACCTTAGATCAGTCAGATCGACATAGCCCAGGCCTTTACATCCCCACATTATAATGTCGCAATCCCTGAACTGAGGGACTCAATCAACATAATCAGCCACCACACCGCATGGACCGGACCGTACACGCTGTCAACCGATTAGCATATCGCCGCTTCGAAGCCGCCGGTCATCGCACGGTCGGGTTGCGTACACTATCTGGTACTATATTACATTAGTACCTTTACTACCTATAGAACAAGCGAAGCTATCATTATCTTGGCCACCAGTCTGTAATCAGAATGAAACGATTATTCGTTTTTTTCTGCTAGACGTGATTGAGCCATAAACCTGATGGAGGCTGATGAGGCTGGCAAAATAGCGCGCATGTCTTATGATCAGGTGGCCGAGGTATAATAAGCCAATCTTAGCAGTGAACTGATTGAACCGTAGTTACGTAAAATATCTGAGAAGAAGCGATACTTATATTTAATTGATTTCTATTAATTTAAGGTTATCGATTTGATACATTGCTGAAACTGTTCTTATAGTGGTAAAACTCTTTTTAGAGTTGTTTCCTGTGTTCCAGGCATACACACAGCACAAAAGCAATTCCAGACATGCATTAGATCATGTAGTAAGTTACGGCTGGTCTAGTCGGGAGAACGGCGCCTGCGGCTCCGGAGAACCCGGGTTCAAGCCCCACGCGCACCACTGTCTTTTTGAAGTCATGTGCGTAATGCCGCTAACTTAAACCGGTGAAGGAAAACATCGCGAGGAAACTGATATGTACCTAGAACGTGTCAAAGTTATGTGTCATCCAGCAACCCGCACTGGGCCAGCGTGGTGGGTCATGGCCTTAACTCTCTCCTTGCGAGAGAAGGCCCGAGTCCCAGCAGTGGGAACATTTAGTGAGCTGTTGATGATTAGATCATGGGATCATCTTTAGCAAAGTTGCTGAGAATGAGGTAAAGGAATGATTTGAATCTTTAGAGGTCATGTGTCATCTACCAAGTCACATTGCTCCAGCGTTGTGGATTATGGTATTGGCTCTCTCTTTGCGAGAGAAGGCCCCGAAAACCAGCAGTGGGAACATATTAGTGTATGTGTAGTGTAGTGGGAATTAGTGGGTTGTTTATTATAGAGGTATATATAACGATTCTCTAGTAAGGCATAACAGGATGATGGGCCTTCATAATAAAGACATTACGGGAACAAATGCTAACGAGTATATTCGCAGGGCTCTGTTCATCATTAGGGTTAACGTTTAGTACATGAAGAGTAGAAAAAATGGACAAGTTATTTTTAATACATGTTTATTTCTCCACACTGATTCTGTACAACTAGATTACAACAATACTTACAATAAAACAATATTACATATATAACTAAATGAACAAAATATATTAAAATAAAAGTGAATTAATAAAAATAAATGTCAAAAACTTAAATACTACAAACACAAGTTTGGAGTCGTCAATTTAGTCTGCGTAGTATAACTAAATATAATATATATGCAGTATAACTAAATATGTGTATTATTTATTTATTTTAATTTTAACTTTGAACAAAAATTTGTTCCAAGAATATTACACCTCCAAGTCCTACAAAGCATATTCACAGCAACCAAAAAGTCTATAGAAGCATACCACAAAATACACAAAGATCTTAAGGATTCCATTAAAATGTCAGAAATCTACATCAGAAGATTGGGAGAGTGAAGCAAACAATATTTAAAGGAACGTTAAAACATTTACTATAACCTTAATGACAAAATCATCAATTGGTCAAACAAAGACACGAAGGCAAAACACAGTATGTCCGGCGTGGCCGGCGTCTGGAGCAAAAGTGCCTCCCTTCTTTCTCGACCCACTACTTAAAGCCAGTTTTCGTCGCCCGATGTTGCCACGCTATGCACCTTTTTCTTGCTTTTAAACGGGGTTGCTAACACGGCCCTCCTGCACCGTGCCTGCCCCAGGCACGATAAAGCTGTAATGTACAAACACTTAACATTACAATCTATTAAAATAATAACAAAGCTCGGCCTATCATGACATATTCAGTTCATACGAGAACGATAACATGACGTCAATTCAAAGATACCTTTATTCTTAGGCATTCTTGAAACTTCTGTCGTATTTAAGTTGAACAGCCAGAGCGAGGGTTGTTGCCTTTATCCCTACGATTACTCAGTCATTACCAACCAACCAGTGCCTAGTACAGCTCATTTTTCCTTTAGGCTTAGGAAATTTCTGTGTTAAACCAAATAGTAGCTTAAACCTGGTGTTCACACCGAATCACCAAGTTGTGTATTGCCACTCTTTCCTGCAACAGCGTTCATACCAGATTCCTGTTGTAGATCAAATAGTAGCTTAAACCTGGTGTTCACACCGAATCACCAAGTTGTGTATTGCCACTCTTTCACTGCAACAGCGTTCATGTCAGATTCCTGTTGTAGATCAAATAGTAGCTTAAGCCTGGTGTTCACACCGAATCACCAAGTTGTGTATTGCCACTCTTTCACTGCAACAGCGTTCATGTCAGATTCCTGTTGTAGATCAAATAGTAGCTTAAACCTGGTGTTCACACCGAATCACCAAGTTGTGTATTGCCACTCTTTCACTGCAACAGCGTTCATACTAGATTCCTGTTGCAGATCAAATAGTAAACCTGGTGTTCACACTGAATCACCAAGTCGTGTACAGTCACTCATTCATTGCAACAGCGTTCATTTCGGGATCATGTTGTAGTTATAGATATCGGACACCCATTGTGCATGATGTTTACAGAGATTACATTAGACCATTTTAATGAACGGTGTATACATTAAGCAAATGTAATAGTACTAAAGTGTCAGGTTATAGACAAAAATAATGACGTCTAAATTTTGATCAATTACATAACAAATAACAAAAACATGTAAGTAGTCATACGTACCTAATGGATCAAAATCAGGTATCAATTTTTATAGAGGGTAGGACTATTGGCACTTGTACTCACAGTTGTGGCATCGTTTGATAAAGATACCTTCGTCAGTTTCTGGGTAGCGCGCTTATGGTGAAATCCCAGACCAGCTACTGTCACTGCCTTTGAGCTGCTACTTGATGATGAACGACCACGCCTTTTTACATGCTTGCGTTTACCATTGCGTCTTCGTTTTGAACCCATTACAATGCAAATGATAGACAGGTTTTAACTTCAAAGAACTCTAATGACCATAAAACTCCAGATTAGATGGCGAGCTAGGCCTCGTGGTATCCCACTTCTGATGTCAGAAATCTACATCAGAAGATTGGGAGAGTGAAGCAAACAATATTTAAAGGAACGTTAAAACATTTACTATAACCTTAATGACAAAATCATCAATTGGTCAAACAAAGACACGAAGGCAAAACACAGTATGTCCGGCGTGGCCGGCGTCTGGAGCAAAAGTGCCTCCCTTCTTTCTCGACCCACTACTTAAAGCCAGTTTTCGTCGCCCGATGTTGCCACGCTATGCACCTTTTTCTTGCTTTTAAACGGGGTTGCTAACAAAAAATACTGAAAAAAAGTTAAACTACTTTAAAGAAACTATTGCAAATGATGACAATTAAATGAATTTCATTTTATTTGTATTTTTATTTAGTTAAATATGACAAGAACATAATTAAAATTTCGACTTACCCCCGACTACCTCGTATCTCACATTATCTATACAACGTTCTACTAGTCAAGCCCTTTCATTTGATACCCATATTGAGGTAGTAGTGAAAAAAATAATATAATTCGGCATTTTGTGGTGGCGGCCATTTTAGTTTTGGATTTTCTTGTTAAAAATAGTATTCTACTAGTAAAGCCCTTTCATTTGATACCCATGTTGAGGTAGGTTGTAAAAAAATATTTTGTCCGCCATTTTGTGGAGGCGGCCATCTTGAATCGATATTAACCAAACTACTTAGGTTTATAACCTTACATTAAACATTGAATTATTGTTCTCAATTCGGTTGTATGTTTTTTGTCTGTGTTAGGCGATAGCTCCGCTAATAGTGAATCGTTTTTAATAATTATTTTTTATTTGGTTAGTCGTAGTACAGAGGTAGTCTCATATAAATTTTATCGGAATCTGTTTAACAGTTTTTGAAATTTGAGTACAAAACTAAAATAGAAGTAAAATTATCAGCACGTCTTAGTGACTTATGAAATTTGGTAGTGTGTGAATTTAATTTATTTTTAACCTAAGTCGTTTTTTTTTTTTTTTTTTCGAAGAAAATAAATTATATTTCGTATAGTCTGTAAAATTTATACACGAAATATATTAATCTGCTCTTATTTTTAATCGACTTCAAAACAGGAGGATTTTTTTAAATGTATGTTACGCGATTGCGCCACCAGTTGTGAATTAATTATGTTGGTTCTTTTTTGGTTTTGTAGATCATAGTTCAGATACAGTCTATATTTATTTTATCGAAATCAATGTGGCGGTTTATGATAAATGAACATAAAACTAAGATTTGTTTTTATAGTGATACATTTTTATGTAATTTGGCCGAATATCCGAATTTGATTTTAAATTGAAATCTGTTTATATACATAAAAATAGATTATCTTATATTTTTTTATACACAGTGTGTTGAAATTCATTTAAATACTTAACACCGTATTCCGTGAAAATGCCGTATCCACTTTTTTTTAATCCCAATACGAGTATCTATCAGCTAGGTGGCGCAAGCGGCGTCTTTGTCTCAACATAACGAGGTCGGTCGACTTAATCGTAGACTTTTTTTCACTCATGTAAACCTAAACGAGCGTTTGATCGACAAAAAAGGTTTTACTTGTTTTTCACGAGATGAGAAAATAATTTCGCATGAGAATAGAGATCGTAGCTTCGGTAGCTACATTGAACTTTTTTTTTATAGTATATAGAGACGGTGCCAACGACGCGCCGGGCTACAACAACACAGTGTCACGCAGGTATTGGAATAAGTAGAGTTCAAATTATGTTGTATGTAGTAGAGTATGGCGTATGGCGTATGGCAATTTCTAGGTCTGCGATGGACAGGTTGAGGAAAATATGGAGGAATCGCAACATATATAGAGCCACAAAAACCCGGCTAGTTCGGGCACTTATATATTTACCCCATATTTCTGTACGCCGCAGAAACGTGGACCCTGCGTGAAACGGAGAAGAAGAAAATAGACGCCCTAGAGATGTGGTGCTGGAGGAAAATGCTCGGAGTCTCATGGACTGAGTTCCGTACCAATGAGTCTATACTTCGAGAACTCGGCATCAAGCAGCGTTTGTCATCCTTGGTGCAATGTCGTATCCTCACCTTTTTTGGGCATGTATGCCGCCGAGGCGAGGTAGCTATTGAGCGACTTGTGGTCCAGGGAAAGGTTGAGGGTACCAGACCACGAGGGAGATCGCCTATGAGGTGGACTGACCAGATAAAAGCGGTGGTGACTGGTTCGTCATCAGTACACGAATGCACGAGAAAGGCGGCCATCAGAGAGGAGTGGCGGCGTGTTGTGAAGCTTGCCACTAACACCTAAAGTGATGACCACGACCACTCTGTCAAGAGTGATAACGACGAAGAAGAAGAAGTAGTAGAGTATACATTTTTGAGCGCAGTGCTAGGTCTGCGCTCCTAACCCAAAAATTTAAGATGATTTATCAATAAATAAAAAGTGGTACCTAGTTAAAATGTCGCCCCTACACACACAACGGCATAAATTGTTACCCGCTGTGAGCAGTGTAACGAAAATATTATTTTGTTATTTTGAGATTTGGTTTTGCAGAGGCGACAACCGAGCATGTACGCCTCGCATACACAAACCACGATTTCTATAACATGTTTGTGTAAAAAACAGCTGCATGTTTATTTGTTTAGATGGGTGACACATCATTATGGTTGATACTACAGATCCCGTATCTAGGCAACGACGACGTGGGAACTAGCTATAGCTTCCATTTCGAGTTAAAACTCCTCTAAACACCACCAGTTAAAGAACAAACATATTAATTGATGCTTATTTTTGAAATGAGGTTACACAAAGTGACATAGGTACACATTGTAGATAAATCTCAATTTTGCCTGAGTTTTGCAATAACTTAAATTTTTTTAATAACAAGTTCAAACACTAAAATAAACTGATTAATGATTATTTTCCTAACATATTTCGGCCAATTTTGAGATATGGGTCCAGAAGATACATTACTTCACTTATTTTCTAATAACTAATTTTCACGTATGTTATAGGCAGTTCTTAAAAATTAGGCCCCAAACCTCCCAGACACTTTCCGTCGGAGGCCAGTCATCCCCTAAACTCATAATCTCGTACATATATGTTTTTATGTATCTTCTGGACCCCATATCTCAAAATTTGCCATCTAAGCAAGTTAGCAGGTAAGCATGTGTTCTTAGTACGTACTAACTATACTCAATGGTACACATTTCGTTCATCAGAAAATACGTGACGTCTGGCGGCCCTGGGATCTTACTCTAACACAAATTTACATAAACGTCCATGATAGACTTTTTGTTAATTATTTACGTATCTTATCATTAAAATGAAACCACATAATAATCTATAAATATTTTCACATATTTAATTATATAACTCACACTAATTATATTTCAAACGTTAGTATAAGTGACAACATGCCGTTCTAACTAATAATTACATTAAATAAATTACGAGAATATTAAGTATTGCATGATATTATGTTTGTTTGCTTTAAAGTATTTCCTAATTTTATAGATACATAACTCTATATTGCATCCTTCCTGATGGGTTACCGTATTGTCAAGCCGAGTTGTTCGGTAGCCGTGGTTTGGTCACCAAAGTTGAAGCCAAGAAGAACCTATGCGGTCGTTCTTCTAAGCTCTCGATGGAAGCCGTCGATGGAGCAGCGCTTGGGCTGTGCAGTGTATCGGCACAGAAGCAAATAAAGTTGGCCGCGATGTATCGGCACCGAAGCACATACAGTTAGTTGGCGGCGATGTTGTGAGGTGGGCATCGCGGTTGTGGGGTGAAGGCTTTGTGGGGAGAGGAGGTGGTATTACGGTACGCCGCACTCCCTGTTCACCACAGTGGTGTCGCCCCTGTTAGATGGGCTTGTCGCGGTATTCACCCCACAGCCGCGATACCTATCCCCTAACCTTACGGTCCACCTCAGTTGAACAGGCAGGTAGCTCATATACCGTGCAACCTACATAGCCGTATCGTTGTTGGCTTGCTGCAATGACTAGACAAGTAGCCCCTGGGGCTGGTTCCTCTTAGCTTCATCGAGAGTGACCAGCCACGGTTACATGGTGCAATGCGAAAACCCCTCGAAGAGTGGCTGCACTACCCTAACAAGCAATACAACTATAGCTCACAAACCACAGACACAATGCAACACATAGCCAATTGCAAAAATGCACAGATAGCAAAGCATTTATGAATGGTTTTTGTATTTTTTTCTTTATTTTCACACAATACACACATTAACACTCGAGACTCGAAAGATTTTAAACTTAGATTTAAACAAATTTTCTGAACATTGTGATTGGTTACCTTTTGGTGACATTTTACTATTGAAATCCAACAAAAAGAAAAATAAATAAAAAATTACCGTCGATTACCTTGGCCATAGTCCATAGATTATATATGTTACTAGCATCCATATTGAGGGAAGTTGTGAAAAAAAAAAATTCTTTGCCATTTTTCGGAGACTTATGGCCTTAATCAATAAAGCAAAATCAAACATATAAACCACTGGAAGAAAAGTGTGAAAAAACTACATCGAAATCTATATCTTTGAGAGCTACAACACAGAGACAAACATACATCAAACTTACAACACTCCTCTTTTTGCATAAAGATTTAACAGATAAAATTAAAATATCAATACAGATGTGTGAATTGAATTATAACAATGAGGTAGTCAACGAAGAAACTCAACACCACCCCAAGAAGACTTGCGTCGAGCGGCATCAACTTGTAGAGCTTGAACTTAAGCGGACGAGCTTCAACGTAGCGAATGAAAATCTGAATTTGATAACGTTTTGTTGCATCTGTGAAGAAAAGTTATTAGAGATTATTCGAAAGTTTAGCCCTTAACTAAAAAAAGTTTTACGTTAAATGAATTGTTCAAAAAATCATTCCCGGGTGCAGTGCTACTATTCGTGTTCACATAGCTGCATGTCGCCGTGTTCTTATAGGAAGGTTTGTTAATTTCTTTCACGTGCATGCCTTGCTCGTCTTGCCTGGTCGTAGAGTGAAGAATCTACACAGTAAAAAAAGCTTTGTGTACATATGTACACAAATTAAAATTAAAACAAGTTTTACTTCAACCACATAATAGATACTTTGGCTAAATAACTTCAGGGTGCCGGTTTTCCGAGATGATGTGCGCGTGCAATTTGAAGTTTACTCCTATAATTTTCCGTAAAGGTACAAGTTCGCGCTGAGACCGCGACAGGAGACCGCGACCGGAGACCGCGACAGGCATTGGCCACTATAGAATTGTATGGGCTCCAATTCGCTCCGAGACCGACCAAGAGACCGAGACACGCACGTGTCGTGGTCTCGGCGCAAACTGCCGCCCATATAATTCCATAATGTCAAGTGCCTGTCGTATCTCCTCTCGCAGACTCCTGTTGGGGTCTCGTGTCGCAGTCTCAGCGCGAACTTGTACCTTAACACGGCAAAAGACGTATATCTTCAAAATTTTTAAAGAATCTACAAACCATTTTCAATGTGCAGTTTTTCGTGTAGTATAACTTTGATCTTTTCAACTTCCGCGCCAAGCTGACTGGCCCAAAGAGCCGGTGTCAAAGTCAGACTTAATGCAACAAAATTTGCAACATTTTCCGGCATTAATAGCAACTCCCATATCTGAAAATTATGTTATTTTATAGTAAACTATAGTGTGTATTGTGCTTTTATTTAATTAAGTACAAGTGTTACTAATTATGACTAATTTATTAACATGCAATTAAGTCAACAGGTAACTATCCTATAGTCTTTCGAACGCCAAACGGGCAGCGATCACGTGCGCGCTTTCTCCATAATAAAAGCCGCCGGACGCAGCTGAAACTTCAATCTGATTGGACGAACCATTTCAGACATGAGTTACCCGTTGCCATCATTAAATATGAGTAACAACCGCGTTAATTTTCATACTATAATTAATAACATTGATGTTCATATTTACCGAATTATTCCTGAAACGCATGTACCACAACGTGTGATATACGGCGATCATAACCAGCGGGGTATTAAATACAACGGTTGTTAAATACTGAAAATAAAGGTTATTGGAATAATAACTTTACTTTAATTAGACGTAGGTATAATGAGAAAATCAAAAAAATTAAATGTCATACAGAGTCCTACTAGTAATACTTGTATGATACTGCTTTTAAGGGTGGTATGCCATGATAAGGAAACTAGGATCTGATGATGATATCCTAGAGAAATCAAGGAGAACTTTCGAAAATTGTAAATATGGCTTGAGCGTTCGTTAAGTCATTTATTTTTTTGTTAAAATTAAGTAGTACTCTTAGCATAGTCCGCCTGAGAAAGCACACCTTTGTCAGATATTTTAATACCTCTTCTAATCCATTATTTCGCAATACCGTACAAAAAATTTAAGACAAAGAAAATTCGAAATGATCGAGGGTTGCAACCCCCCTCTCTTGAGGGTTGCACTCAGTTGGACAGCTTACAAGTGACGGCATAGTGCTGAATCTTATTACTTTATACCCTTCTATCATCCTACATAGGTCTCCTGGTGGTTCATTTGACCCATAAATTTTGTTCACGGGCCTGCAGTCTAAAAGGCCGATAACTTAATGGCCATATATATTATGTACTAGCTGTACCCTGCCACGCTTTGCTGTGGCACACTGTGATGCAAAAATTAGATAAAAACAATCCTTGATGCGGATTACATATCATTGTAAAATTTCAGCTCAATCGGAGCAAAACTTTTTGAGTTTTTGAAGCGTACACAAACAAACATAACAATTTTATATATAGAGATTATATCAGCTATCTGGCCGCCATATTACAAGCTTTGCTTAGTTTGGGGTCAGATGGTCTTGTGTGTGAATTGTCCACCAATATATTTATTTATTTATTTATATTTGTCGATTTGACGGAGCCATTCGAAATGTATGTAACGCCATTGTCTTTGTAACGTTCGACTAATGTCAGAGTCGTTACCACAAGACTGACAAAAATCTCCACGGGGATCCACCTTTCTCACATCCAGACAAACACAAATACGCTCTCAAATTTAAAAGTAGGTGCCAGACTTTCCCCCGCCTGGACATCCTTGGTCTTCCACGATAAGACCGATGTTTGGTACACGTACTCCATCCGGCCGCAAAGAGACAGGGAGAGCAGCATAACTCAATACCGACACTTCTCCTGGTCTGCAATCCCCACCCGACCCGAGTGAAGAGTGGTGTACTGGTACACCACTTTTCACTCTTCTCCCGCCGTTATCTAGATACAATAGCTATCATACCCATCTCCTGATATGGGCGAACCTGTGTTACACCTGTGCCACTTTCATCATTATCCACCATAATGCACCTAGCCTATCGACAACTTTATTGTTGTCACGTGATCAAGTTGTGTTTCTTGACGTAGCGTTAATTTAATGCACAGCACACAAAAAAAAATGTTTACGAAAAAGGCTACTGATGGTCTCATCGCCGTCGTCTACGAGCGCAAAATCTCGGCAAGCGGCCGCGGGTTCTCATCAGGGGACCGTTTTTTGGAAAGACTTAGAACCGTCACTTGGCTTGATGATTATGACAATGCGACATGGTGAAAATTTTGAGATACGAAGATAATAATTGCACAAAATAAGAAGTAACGACTTACCACGGAGTCGTAAGCAAATTTATATTTTTCAACGAGATCAGCAAATGACTTGTACAGAAGTTGATAAGGTAATATATCGTCATTATTACAGTTATGTTAACTAAAGGAGAAAACTCGCAGTCGACAATAAAGAGCATAGTAAATAAAAATAATCAAAATAACGATTGTGCCAGTACCTACACAAATTGCTGAATATACGATCCAAAACCATAAAGGCTTTAAACGCTCGTCGCGCAAAATATAAATGTAACTCATTGCGCTAAAAAAAGCGAATCTATTATTATTAACAAAAATAAATGTTTTTCTATTTTGTTTCCTAATTTGTGAGCCTTAAGTTTTAAATCAAAATCTTGCATATCAATAAGAAACTGATACAATGTCCTATCTGATTGCTTTAACGACAATATAAGAACAAATATTTTGTATTTAGCAAACTCAAACTGAATCCAAACTACGTAGATTGGAATATTCGTTTCTTCGCTAATAAATTTTAATGTACAAAACGCCCACAATAATAAACGTACGGCTACTGAAATAAAGTTTATGACAAACTAGCTTATACCCGCGACTTCGTCCGCGCCACATATTTATTAAAGTAATTGAGGCAGTACCTACTCGTATGTCTACTACCATACAAATTCACGTTTCCTAATCAAAATCGGTCTAAGTCAAAGTTTTATATTTATTAATAAATGTACAATTTACACGACAAATTACAAAGAAACTATGTTCTCAAAAAATTAATCAAAAACAGACTTTAATTTAAAATCATATTGGGAGGTTCCACCAAATTTTATTAGAGTCTATTAGTAGATATTAGTAGATATATCGACTGATTACATGAACGCAAATTTTAGTTTGTTGTTCATATTTCAAAACCGCCGCACTGATTTCGATAAAATTTATATGACCACCTCTGAACTATAATCTACCAACCAAAAAATAACCATCTAAATTGATTCACAATTGAAATACAACTGGATTGATAACCTCCTCCTTTTTGAAGTCGGTTAAAATAGCATACAAAGAGTGCCAAGATCCTTCCATGCACACTTTTACTCCTCATTTCCATTCTTTTCAACTCTTTTTCTGTGATAAAAGTCGCCGTTGCCCTTTCCTAAGTCTAGGTAGTCTATCTGTGCACCAAATTGTAACAAACTCTTTAAGTGGCTTAGGCGTTAGACGGTAACGGACAGAGAGAGTTACTTTCATATATATAATTTCATATTAGAATTGAAAACAGGTGTTCCTGATCATTTTATAGGAGGCAGTTGTAAAAGATTACCGAAAAGTAATACGTTTACTCCTCCAAAAAACTCATTTTCACAGTTCTTAATTTGCCTTCATCGAGCGTCCATCATGCATAACATTTGATAAGACACCATGGAAATCTCGTCGACTATCAAAATTCTGTCTGATAGTCTGATACGCCATTTAGTGGCTGCGCCCATCTTAAGTATTGAGGTTGTATAGTGCACTGTATTCTTTTTGTCAAGCCTTTTTATTTGATACCCATGTTGATGGGGTTCATAGAACCTAAGTTATCCGCCATTGTGTAGAGGCCGCCATATTGGATTTTAATTTTATATAATACATTGTATTCTACTGGTTGAGCACTTTCATTTGATACCCATGTTGATGGGGTTCATAAACCTAAGTTATCCGCCATTGTGTAGAGGCCGCCATCTTGGATTTTAATTTTATATAATACATTGTATTCTACTGGTTGAGCACTTTCATTTGATACCCATATTGATGGGATTGATAAACCTACGTTATCCGCCATTGTGTAGCGGCCGCCATCTTGGATTTCAATTTTTTATAGTATATTGTATTCATCTTGTTGAGCCCTTTCATTTGATACCCATGTTGATGGGATTGATAAAACCTACGTTATCCGCCATTGTGTAGCGGCCGCCATCTTGATTTCAATTTTTATAGTATATTGTATTCTGCTTGTTGAGCCCTTTCATTTGATACCCATGTTGATGGGATTGATAAAACCTACGTTATCCGCCATTGTGTAGCGGCCGCCATCTTGGATTTCAATTTTTTATAGTATATTGTATTCTGCTTGTTGAGCCCTTTCATTTGATACCCATGTTGATGGGATTGATAAAACCTACGTTATCCGCCATTTTGTAGCGGCCGCCATCTTGATTTCAATTTTTATAGTATATTGTATTCTGCTTGTTGAGCCTTTCATTTGATACCCATATTGATGGGATTAATAAAACATAAATTATCCGCCATTTTGTAGCGGCGGCCATCTTGAATGTATAATGATAATGAATAAACATAATTGTATTGTCATCAAAATCCAAAGTGTGTACAACATTTCAGATTAATCGGTTGACAGGAAGAGGGTGAAATTTGAATTACTAAATTTGACCCAAGAATAAATAATAATAAATAATAAAAAAATTCCACCCCATAGGTACAGTTCGAAACTACAAAACTGCTAAAACATACATTTTATGGTTTCGTGTTAAATATCTAGACGTAAAGTTTCATAGTTCTTCAACAATGACGAAGTTTTCCATATGAACTTTCATCCCTTATTTTAACCCTTTCAACCCTTTTTTTCGGAACAAAAGTAGCCTATGTCCTTTCTCGGGATCTATTTTATCTATGTATTAAATTTCATCAAAATCTGTTGGTTGGTTTAGGCGGTAAAGACGGACAGACAGACAGACAGACAGACAGACAGACAGACAGACAGACAGACAGACAGACAGACAGACAGAGTTACTTTCGCATTTATAATATTAGTATGGATTTAATTTTTGAGGTTCGATATTTCAAAAAACCAAGATCAAATCCAAAACAAAATTGAAATATTTGAAAAATACTCTCAAATATGGATTTACACGATTGTTGTAATTGTCAAAAAACATGTTTTTATGACATGTTTATATAATATTGCAGCGTAAAAAAATCAATCAGATCTCGACAGTAATTCTACAAGGTATTACGATAATTATTTATATGGGGAATGACATTTAAGTCACCACTGATAGTTCTAGAATTAAGTGCCTGAGACGCTTTAGGCCACGTATGTAGAGGTATTTCATTAATCAATTGCTATACATATTAATCGACTACCCTAGTGGCTTAGTTGGTAGTAGCTCTGCCTGCGAAGCCGAGGGTCGTGGGTTCGATCCCCACCCAGTGCAAATATTTGTGCGATGAATTCAAATGTTTGCACTGTGTCTGGGTGTTTCTGTGTACCTATAATAAGTATGTATTTAAAACTATATAAGTATTATATCAGCTATCTGGCTGCCATCACACAAGCTTTGCTTAGTTTGGGGTCAGATGGTGTTGTGTGTGAATTGTCCACCAATATTTTTATTTTTATATTTATAGAGTAATAACAAAGCAGTCATTAAGTTGCGTTGGAAACAACACAACAGAGTGATAAATTCATAACCGCTTGATACACTTTGGTAACTATATTACACCGAATGACGAAAATTTACAAAATCAACTTTGCGATCGGGCTTTTGGTGGGAAAAAAATATTTTTGGTATTTATGATATACCATGTTAAAATTAATGTTCGTTCATATATAAAAATCGTTAAATGGAAAAAATACAAAAAAATAAATGAACACGGGCAATGGTACTCAAGTTTTGATTTTTTTTTAATCCAATTTGTGGTATCTAGTGCAGTTTTGTTGTTTTTCCATGTTTGTTATATTGTATACAATTAATTTTAAATATAAAATCACTATGTCTTCCTTATAATTTAAGATGTAAAAGCTCAAGAAACACTTGAGAATTCAAAAAAAATCTGACACACGTGTCAAAATACATTCATTTAAACAAACAATACCGCCAGAAGCGTCTTAAAATGCTCTTAAGAATAATGGGCTTACACAGGTAGAACTAACGTAGCACTTCGTATGCCGACGCGTAAACAAACGCACTTAGGTAACCTAACACCCGTTTCCCGCCAAAATTGTGAACGTGAGTCGCCGACAGTGAATCAAGTGGACAACCACAATTATAATGTTATGAAAATTATTCATTCTCCGATAGCTACACTGGCGCTTGCGGATTACAAAATTGATGGAAAAATTGGTGTCAGGTTACGTAAGTGCGTTGTTTACGCTTCGACTTAAGAAGTGTCGTCTTACTTGTACTCATTTGAACCCATTACCTACTTTAAAGAAAGCTTCAAGACGCTTCTAACAGTGTTCATTTGTTTATAATTATTGTACTTGAAATGTTAACTAAAGAAGCCTAAGGTGGCTACCAAATCATAAAAGATGAGGAAGGCACAGGGATTTAATATCTTAAACTACTTGTATAACCAATAATTTATTGCGTAACACAAAGCTGTCAAAGTAAGCTGAGCATATGCCATGGCATGGCAATATACGAATATACAATTATAATGTTACTACACAATACGAATACTATTCGATATACTCGTAGCAAACAAGTAGAAACAAAAAAATATTGCGTTTGATACCATACCTTGAATTTTTCAAACCTATGAAAAAAAAAAATCCAACAATTTTATTTTAATTTATCAAAATTAATGATTTTTTTATTTAAATGTGATTTATGTCAAAATAAATACCGGTTTAAGAAAAAAGCCATTAAATATAAATGTATGGACATACCTGTCCAAATAAAATATCTAAAAACAAATTTCCGTTAAAAACCGAATGCAAAGTTAAGTTTGTTGGTTGTCGTCAATTCGTATAATATCGGCGTTTGTTCTGGCGTATAAATATTATACATACACCAGTGTAGCAAGCGGTTCAAATCCGAAATATATTTTTTTTTGTTTTTCCGAAAATCCCAAAATATATAATGGGAGAACAAATAAGAAAAGAAAAACATGATATGAATGTCCTACTAAGAGCCTTGATTTCTGAGAAATTAAATACATAAATAAATAATAAAATGTTATTATTTAAGTAATGTGGTTTGTTGTTCTTACCACAGAGTCATAAGCACTTTTGTATTTTTCCACGAGGTCAGCAAATACTTTGTAAAGACGTTGATAAGGTAGCATGTCGTCATTACTACAGTTCTGTAAACTCGAGGTTAAAACTCGTAGTCGACAATAAAGAGCATAGTAAATAAAAATAATTAAAACCGCAATCGTACCAGTAATCGCATTAATCGTTGAATATATGATCCAAACCCATAAAGGCCTTAAATACTTATCAAGCCCCCAATAAATGTAATTTACTGTGATTATATACAGTACATGCATTATAAGTGCGCAAAATAATTGTTTTTCAGTTTTTTTTTCTAATTTATGAGCTTTTAGTTTTATATCAATATCTCGCATGTCAATAAAAAACTGGTATAATGTCCTGTCTGATTGCGTAAATGATAATATAAGAACAATTATTATGTAAAAAGCAAGCACTAAATTGATCCAAACCATATAAATGGGAATTATTTTTCCTTCATTAATAAGTCCGAAAGTACAAGACGCACACAACAATATACGTATAAGTACAGAAATAAAGTTAACGGTGATATTAATTTTTGATGTTCGATATTTCAAAAAACCCAGGTTAAATCCAGAAAAACACTGAAATACTTTGAAAAATGCTGTCAAGTATGGATTTACCCGATTGTCGTATTTGTTGAAAAACATATTTCCTAATACACGTCTATAATATTCTACAGTGAAATATCAAATGGCACTCCGCATTAACTCGACAAGGTATTACGTAATATTTATATATACAGAAAGTGTTCCGTGACTCCATGAGTCACCACTTATGTCTAAGGCAATCAAGCATTAAATTAATCAATTTCTCACTGAAAAGTCTATAACCAAACTAAACATTTGTACATTGCATTGTTTTTAAAATTACGCGATTTGAAAATATAATGTTTACTCGTATACAGTACCTACGGGGCTTAATCACGAATTACGAATATCGCGGATTGAGTTTGGAGAAGCTTGGTGATACGGTTAGTGTCATATGTCGTGTTGGTAACCTTGCAATTTTTTGAAGACCAAATGAGGGCAGATCGATATCTCCTCATTTCGCAGTGAGATGACCCGCAATTTCTTCAGCCTTCTCGTGACCACGGCTGTTGTAAGGCTGCCGTAACGTCGAGGTATTCAAACAATGAATTATTTGTGATTAAGCCCCGTAGGTACTATAACTATTATAAACATTATTTGTACATTGTATGCGCAGGCACACATTGTATGAAAACTCAATTATATCTATTATAATACTTATTATAATAAATTTAAAACTCATAGCTTATGTAGGCCATTTAAATGCTTCACCATTACACACATATTATCACAATTTTACTAAAGTTAGATACACATACATGTCAATGTTTGGATATTTGGATGTTTGTTGCTCAATCACGTTGTAACGTAGGCGCCGATCGGGTTGAAATTTGGAACACAGTTCGATTATAATCTAGAAAACACATTTTAACCCGAAAAAATAACCAGGACGGCGATTACGCGGTTAAAATTGCAGGGCGCTGCTAAACAGCATATATTAGTCGTGTCAGAAAAAATACCGCTGAATACGGCTGAAACTTCGGGCTGCATTGACAATATCACACTAACTAACTCACATGGGTTACCTTTTTTTATTTTGTAATAATGATGACACGGAGAAGGTCTCGAAAACCCCGGCAAAGCTAGTGTTGCTAGACTAAATGGCCGGCGTCATAGAAACAAAATTAAAATACCAAAACAACTGAAAAGATGGAGAATGGCCGTGTGTGAGAAATATATATTGGGATTTTGTTTGGTTCATAGCTCAGATTTCTATCTCAACCCACTGCAAGGAACAAGAACAATAATAAAACAAATGATTTACCCCCGACTACCTTTGATTTGAAATTTGTAAAGTCCAGCCCTTTTATTTGATACCCATATTGAGGGAGTAATGAAACAAAAATATTATTGGCCTTTAAGTGGTGGCGGCCATCTTGGATTTGAAATTTGTCATAGTGTTTAGTATTCTACTAGCCAAGTCCTTTCATTTGATACATATTGAGGGAGGTTGTGAAAAATATTTTACCGATATTTTAACTGAAATCGAAACAAAAATATAGATTTCTTGACGTGACAACGTCTAATAAATCGATGAATGCTGGCTGCATGCACGATTTATTAGAATTGACTTGACTTGAAATTAACATGACTCATTGTCCCGTAACGGTCATTGTCCCGTTACGTTAGGGTAAATTATTTTTGCATTTCAAAAATCCGATAACTTGTATGATTTCAAGTATTTATCCTTTTATTACTAAAAAAGTAGCACCGGTCGGCGGGTGCAGTAATAATAATATTGGTTATGTTACGATTGACTAAAATATTATGGTGATTCATATAAATGATGATAGATATTTGATTACAATTTATTTTTAACCCTGACCAAAAAAAGAGGTGTTATAAGTTTGACGTCGATGTCTGTCTGTCTGTATGTCTGTCTGTGTGTGTGTATGTCTGTGGCACCGTATAGCTCAAACGGATGGACCGATCGATGCGGTTTTTTTTTTATTTGAAGATTAATATCCGTGCGGATTTTCTTAGCTATGTTTGGTTAATATCGATTCGAAATGACCGCCTCCACAAAATGGCGGACAAAATATTTCTTCAAAATCTACTTCAATATGGGTATCAAATGAAAGGGCTTGACTAGGAGAATGTTGTATATATTACAAATCCGAGGTAGTCGGGGGTAAATCAAAATTTTAAATTTTGTTCTTGTTTTTCCACTCGATTCTATTGTATGCAATCATTCCATCAATGTTTTGTGATGACGTTCTCACTTTAAACTATCGTTCGTAAACCAACTTTACAGACAACCATTTTTTTTAGTACAATAACATACAATACAATTTGATCACAAAAATAAAATATAAGATAAAAGTAGGTTATTTGCTTTAAAACTGTGAGCGCGGGAATATCGAATTTAATGACGATGACCAAAGCCAATGAAACCAGAAACCGTATTTATAAAAATAGCGACGCGAATGACACGCCGCCGCGTTAGTACAAATACAAATACTAACATATTTAGTTGTGTTCAGGCAAGATAAGATGATACAAAACATTTTAAAAGTTGACTCATACAAACTGGCTTCTTCGAGAGGCATGCAATATGTATGGCAAGACAGTGTAGTGTACATTTTATAGATTTTACTGTGAGTAGAAGGAATTGGTCGTCACATGAATATTTTTAATATTTTAATTTTAATAGAAGACCTTCAAAGGAGCATGGCCTTCTATGGTACACCCGTACCCACACCCAACCAAATTTCAAGATTATACAACTAAATATTTCCAATTCAGATAGATAAGGATAGACTAAAAATTAACTAGTTGCGCTGTTAGATTAACCACCAACCACCAGCACAATGAACCACCAACTTTAGCAAGATAGAAGTAGTCAATGTGTTATTTCACATACTACTATGAGTACATGGAGTGTGTGGCTCGGGAACCTTCACGTGGGTGCACCCTAGGCAATAGGCATCACACAACAACTTGCCTCGGTGGCATCTGGTTGTGTGATGGCGATGGCGAATCCCGCCCGGGACTGGGAACTTCCACACGTGCTCCTCACACCCCCTTGATCAGTGCGTGTAGAGTTTGCAGAGATAGACTGTAAGACTTGGGAATGTGACTCAGCTTATATATCGGCCGAGTCTTCCAGATGAGGATCCTCCACGAGCACTCTGATTAGCAGAGTGAGGTAGGATATGAGCCGGAGTGTGTCCATAGCGGCGGTGCCGTAGCTATCCTTAACCGCGTTGTTGAGGGCAGAGCTCTCGCTGCTGACCATCTTTGCCGTGATGCTCCACAGTGAGAGGTCGTGTGAGTTAAATAAGTATTGCGCAAGCCAGAGCGCTTCTAACTAACACCACTGAAGCGGAAGCGGACACGAGGGCAAGCCTGGAGAAACTCGACTTTGGGCACGCAGCCCGTCTCCACAGAAGGGCCTAGGGCGTCGGACGTTTAAGGGCATCCAGCATCCCACCTAGAGAGAGAGTCTTCGAGGAGGTGAAGCGCCTCTGGTTTCCGGCGCATCGACAGCCAAATATGGATGTATTAACGCCCCCTAAGAAGCGGGTTCGCAAGGACGGTACCAAGTGGATCAGGGTCGTTGACGAGAGGGCAAAAAGTGACCCAGAGACCCTGACCCCTGGTCGTATAAGATAGACCAGTGGGGGTTTTAATCGATAGGAGGGCAACATGCCTGTCGTCGTAATGGTGGATAGCCCGACTCACCTGCCGTGTTCCTTCACGATAGACGGTGCGTTTTTATCCGATACACTTCTGAGAGTGTGCAACTGATTTGCATGATAATACCACCTTGCCGTTATTTCTATAGGAATGCTTGTAGCTCAAAAAAGTCCCCTATGGTTACAATCTTTGTGTTTTTAAATGGGGAGTGAATGGGTTTCTTCTAGATAAACACCGTGCCATCGTAGACCACATCGTCGCTTAACATTAGGCGAGATGGCGGTCAAACGGCGGATGGCGGAAAATAATAAACCTACACAAAAACAAAACCCAGTCTTGATAACGTTACAGTAGTTAAAATAAGAGAGGTATTATTCATATAATGCGCACATTAAATGTATCTTACCACGGGTTCATAAGCAATCTTGTATTTTTCCGCCAAGTCAGCAAATAATTTGTACAGACGTTGATAGGGTAACATAGCGTCATTATTGCAGTTCTGTAAACTAGAAGTCAAAACTCGCAGTCGGCAATAAAGAGCGAAATAAATAAAAATAGTTAAAACTTCGACTACGGTAGTACCCGCGTAAATAGTTAATTGTATGATCCAAACCCATAAAGGTTTTAAACCACGCGAAATATAAATAAAACCTACACCGGTTAGTAACATTAAATTTATTGTTAGTAACAAAAATAAATGTATATTCATTTGTTTGCCTAACATACGAGATTTTAGTTTTATGTCAATATCTTGCATATCATTTAGAAACCGATATAATGTCGTGTCGGTTTGCATTAAACCTAACAAAATAATAAATATTATGTGATACGTAAATTCGAAACTAATCGAAATAAAATGGGCCGGATTACTTGTTTCTTCTATTATAAGTCCTAAAATACAAAACGCACACAAAAGTATACATATAAGTATAGCGATAAAGTTTACGGCAAATTTAACTTTTGAGGTTCGATATTTAAAAACCCAGATTAAATCCAAAACAAAATTGAAATACTTTGAACACAACTATCAAATATGGGTGTGTTCGATTATTGTATTCGTTGAAAAACATATTTTCTGTCACACGTCTGTAATATTCCAACGTAAGAAGTCACAAAGAGCTACGCGTCAAGTCAAAAATTATGATATTACATAATGTGTAACACCACCGATAGACCTTGCATTAATTATTTTGACATCTAAGGCCACGTACGTATTCAATTAATCAACTTATAAATAATAACTAATCCATTCTCTCCAATATAATGTACTGAATACCTAATTCATTCGATTAATCTGAACTCATCTTTAAATGTTTCATCATAATCATAACCAGCGTAACATAACTTTATTGTTTTTAATCTTTCGCGATTTAAAAAAAGAATCCGCCGTTTGATATAAAAGAGTCTTATATTACATGTAAGCTGGTTGTAATGTAATGTAAGCAGCTCTACCCCAGGCTTCGGTATTAGTAATAAAACTGTTTTGATCCACTAAATTGATCCACTAAAGCAAATTGGGATGATGAAAAAACTTGAAAAGTACGTATCTCATGAATTGAGCGCAGCAAACTGAAAAATGCGCATTGCGTTGACTATTGAGTTACTTTTCTCAACCGGTAGAATAATCGCTTGCTTCTATGGCGGTAACTCGCGTTTACAAATTTGGCGGGAAAACGGGTGTAATGTTATTTATGTGCGTTTGTTTACGCTTCGGCATATGAAGTTCCGCCTTACTTGTACCTGTATAAGCCCATTATTCTCACGAGCGTTTCAAGACGCTTAGCATTTTAGCTTAGCAATTTTGATATTTGTGTCGTAGTTTTTTCGAGTAAGTACCTACTCAAGTGTTCTAGGAACTTGTTACATATTAAATTATAAGGAAGAGATAGTGATTTTATGTTTTCAATTAATTGTTTACGATATAACAAACATAAAAAACTGCACTCGATGGGACATTTTTCTATGAATTTTTCAATACTTTGGAAACATTTTACCATCCTTTCCCTTTTTTTTTTATAAAATTTGACGATTTTTCTATGTAAACGACTTTAATTTTAACGTCGTTTATCTCAAACTAAAGAACGGTTGAAGAGGGACGACATTTAAATCAAATGAATGGCACAGCTTCCAAAATAAAAAAACGAAACAAAAATTTCCGCATAAAACCCGACCGCATAGTTAAGTTTGTAATATAGTTCCCTCGATGTATCAAGCAACTAACGCAATCGTTTTCATATAATTGAACAAAACCAAATTAACGTGAATCATCATCGTTGTAGAAGGATTAGTCAGTCTGCACCGAAATGCTGACTGTCCAGTGTGGGCCGGGTGTAAACGCAATCACAGTTATCGATCAAAATAACACCGCTCGGGGAGGCTCCTTCTATCCACTCAGACCATGCAGCACTTGCTGTCATACCCGCGGTGTCCAACCAGCTGCACCAGAACCGACCTGATGGAGGCCTCGATACCAGGAGTCACAGTTGCGGAATACTGGGCAGCAAAAATTTAAAAGACTCACACACACACAAAAAAAGACAACATCATCGACACGAAGAAGAAGAAGAACGTGCATCATCAATTGTTCCACGTTATATTGGTCAGTCTGAGTCAGAATCGACTGATCATATCTGCTGAAGACATGATAACTGTTAAGCAAACGGGATCTGAAGTAGAAATTGCGTAATAATAAACGTATTATATATCTATCTTGGACGCCCCGAGACCTGATAGAGTCACGATCTACAAGAGGCAAATGAAAAGTAAAGCCAAAGATGTGTTGTCGTATAACACAGAAGTATTGATGTGGCGTATGATACACTATGTGGCGTATGACACAGAAGTATTGATGTGGCGTATGATACACTATGTGGCGTATGACACAGAAGTATTGATGTGGCGTAT
Source organism: Ectropis grisescens (assembly GCA_017562165.1). Lineage (NCBI taxonomy): Eukaryota > Metazoa > Arthropoda > Insecta > Lepidoptera > Geometridae > Ectropis > Ectropis grisescens. Next base: position 20,387,767 of record CM029791.1, read on the forward strand.
GATACACTATGTGTCGTATGACACAGAAGTATTGATGTGGCGTATGATACACTATGTGGCGTATGACACAGAAGTATTGATGTAGCGTATGACACAGAAGTGTTTTTGTCCAGTGAGTGACAAGTAGACATTTTTTGACTGATCATGCTGATGGCTGTATTTAATGAAGAAGCTGGCAAATTTTAAGATAGATTTCTTTCTGGGACAAGCGCCATTCACCAACCGGCACTGGACCACCTTATTGGATGGTCTTGAGATTCTCCGTGTGAGAGAAGCCCAAGTTTTAGTTACATCTTTTATTTTTCTTTATTGACCTTCCCTGACCCTCCCTGACCAGAGTAACTTGGTAAGGTGGGGAAAAGCCTCTGAAAAATGTTGCTATACTTGTGGAGAGGCGATATGTACAGCAAGGCACATATTGGTGGGATGCAAGGTGCTCCTTAATGGGGGTCATTACTCACGGCGTCATGACAGAGTACTTGAAATCATACGTGAAGCCATGAGCCTTTCGGTAGCTAGAGCCCAAAAGGGATTGACGACAAACAACAGACAAATTAACTTTGTAAAAGAGGCTCAACTTCAAACTCCAGGAACAAGCCTTACTCAATCCTGGGTACAGCACCTGATTGGACTATTTTAATGGACACGTATGAAAAGCTCTACAAAATCCCAGAGGATGTGGGTGTTTCGTCATCCAGACCGGACATTTTCCTTTTTCTAGAGCTACGAAACGCATAGTCCTTGTAGAACTTACCGTACCGTGGGAAACTAATATACCTAAAGACCACGCGATGAAACAAAATAAGTATTACGACCTCCTAAACGAATTAACAAAAACGGCTATGTAGTTAGTTTATACGCTGTAGAAGTGGGGCGAGAGGTATACCAGCAAAATCTCTCTATAACCTACTGAAAGACCTTGGCTTATCCAGAAGTGCTGTAAGTTCTATACTAGAACGTGTATCTAAAGCTGCACTAGTAGGCTCATATCAGATTTGGCTGGGCAGGAGAGAAAAAACGAGTGGTGAAGGTGAGTGTTGATGTACGTCAGAAAAGGGCCCCTTAAACCTACGCCCGAGTCACAAGTCTCGGGAACTACTCGAGTTTTTTCTCTCTCTGCCACACGATGGACCCGGCACCCGCACGGTGAATCCATGGAATGCTAAGAAGATCGTCTCTCTTTCACAAATCAGTCTCACACAGAAAGAAATGTGTTTTTTACTTGACAAAAAAACAAAATAACTAAACCTCTCAAAAAACCGGGGGGGGGGGGGGTTACCTAAAGCGGGTAAGGCTTTTGGGCAAAACGGGTATTACAAAACTGATAAACATCTAAAATTGACTTAAGGCCATGTAGTTCTGTCAAATTAGGCATTTAACGCTGTCTTGTTCTCGCGACCGTCACCGACCGCGGAATCGGTGCCACAGTGCAGAAATAACATTAAAATATTGGACTGTGTAATTTAAACTCATTTTTTTGTTCAAGATTTGTTTATACTGTTTATACTAGTGATAACAATTTTGAGAATTGTGAAGTGAAACGAAGAAATATTAAATTTATCTATACTCGTAGATATACAAAACTCAACCTTTTCTTTTTTGGTCACACTATAAGTTGAGAACGGCTTTTCTAATTTCATGCATCTTTTTAAAATGTTTCCTAATAATTCACAAGTTCGTCAAAAATTTATAAAAAGGTGCTGAAACGTAATGAAAGGCCAGTAAAAAGGTTTTTTGGTCAACTTTGCACTAAATTTCTAATCCATTTTTTTTCTATGAGGTGAAGATCACTTACTGAGCATAAAATTACAAAATGCTCACAGATCCAGGTAGAGCTTCAAACGCCAATTGAAAAAACACTATTTTAGCCGATATTTTGGAAACTATATATTTTGACAATAATTGTAGAAAATAAAATTTTGCATCTTTTGTTGCTAGTAAACTTTTTTTGTAAAACTTACCGTTTACGATTTATAACCCATTTAATGATACGATTGCGATGATGCCGATAATATTGGATGTAAATGATGTGGTCTACGATGGAACTTGTTTCTCTAATAGAAACAAGCACAGTGTACCTTGTAACCCCAAGGTTCGAACCTTCGACAAAAACCCACTCTGGCAATGCGTTTCACAGCTTAGTTGTTCTTATTACAAAAGTGGAGACCAAATTCTTCGTTCAACTCTTCAGTCATGATGATGAACGGTGCTGTTTATTCGAGCAACGAGCAATATGATAGAAAACTTTAATTTAAAAACCCCGACTACAAAAAAATCTACACGTAAAAAAAATATTACCTACTATATATGGACACTTTGGCGAGTCAGACTAGTCTTAGAATATCTTAGTTACCAAAATCCATCCAGCCGTTTGGAAGATATGTGGAAATAAAATATTTACAAACATAAAAGATACGCGCGAAAAACATAACCCTTCTTCCATTCCGGTAAAAAGGGACATGTTTATGCTACTGGGAACAGAATTCACATCTTATTATTTTTACATTGTTATCATCAAATTTGACATAATAAATCGTAATCGGTAAGTTCGAAAAAAAAGTTTACTGGCAACACAAGATGGGAAATTTTATTTTCTACAATAATAATAGGCTTCATAACTTTTTCAGAATATCAGCCAAAAACGTTTTTTCGAGCTGGCGCTTGAAGCTCCACCTGGATTTGTTATTATTTTGTGATTTTATGCTCAGGAAATTATTCTAAACCTTATATAAACAAATACGAATCGGAAATTTAGTGCAGAGTTAAATTATACGAGTAATTTTACTACCTAAAAGGCTTCTTAGCAAATTTGGTCGAATGTCTAAATTTCTATGAACAATATTAACATTTTCATACAAAAAAAATACAATAAATTTTGGTGGTGTCACAAACTTGGCAAAGTATAAAAAATTAAAAATTCTAACAAAACCATACGTGTATCTATGGAAAGGTGTTCAAAATTGTATTGAAGTCCAAGTACTAAGTACCTTACTACCAAAGAATTTACCTAAATGGCATATAAATGCAAGTTAGGTATCATAAATGATACCTAACTTGGGGATTTACGCAGGGGATTTCTCCCCTCTCATTATTTCCTTATCCCGATCTCTGATTTAACGGACGAATATTTTACCGATACTTATCTATTTGCCATTGCATCCGCATTGAATTTTTTACTGATGTGGTATCGACGTCAGTTTTTTGAGACTCCCCTTTTGATCTATAAACAGCGTACTAATAGTATAATAGTACGTAATTAGTATCAGCGTCTATTTGCAATTCCAATGAAAACGGTATCAAAAATCAAGATCATAGCGTGCTTCACTAGTAATACCTACTGATATTGTTATACTGTGGCACTATGATCGTAATATTTAAAATTTATCGGTTGTCAAAATTGCAAAACCAAGCACAGGCCTGTCGTCCGTGAGCGCCGAAACGCGACTGATCAGGCTTGCCGAACGGCGCGCTATATATATGGTAGATATTAAAACATAGTGAATAACTGATACTTTTTATCAAGTCAAACTCTGCGAATGCATCTATAACTTTTAGTGGCTTTCGTTGAGTACAAAATTTAGTAAAAAATTAATTAGTTTAGTCATAAACTTGAAAAACTTTTGAAAAGGGGTAACTTTGGGCTTTTTTTCTATCAAGTAAAATTCATTAAATCGTGTTACTGACTGCGAATTGCACTAGATTAGATCCTTAACTATTACATATATTTTTTTCAGAGTTTAATACTCTAATTTAAAGGTCTTAAAGTTGTTTTAAAAAATCAAAATTACGGCCCACACGCCCTTAATCTAGTCTTATACACGGGCATATAACACTTTTAATCATTATATAATACAAAACTCAAATTTATTTATTGTAATCGGATATAACGGAGCGGAATCAAATTGAAATTATTTGAAATAAATCATTCCTGGCACATATCATAATAGTATGAACCTATGTTTGCATAATAAGTGCATATTTCATGGGCCCATCACTCATAATCGTCACATTTTATCCAAGTAATATCATTTTATAATCTTGAATTATTTGCTCACTATCTTCAGTTGGATCTTGTGTTTCAGAGATCCAATTTTTTTAAATACACAGAGACATAGTGCTTTGATAGTCCACTTTTCCTCAAGATCCAATGAAACAGGGTAAATCGGGTATGGGCAAGACGGGTACCCGTTTTACCCCTACCTGATTTGCCCCAAGACATACTTTTTCTTTGATCATTAATAGCCTCTAAACCAAAGGAACATATAACAAAACACTACTCTGAAACGAAAGTCAAAACATAAGAGAATAATATAATCTGACTAATAAAAACACTCAAGAAACTAGAATCGACTAACCAGCAAATAGTAAACTTCATACATTTTAGCAAAAACTGTTAAAACTCTTTGATGCAAAATTACCATGGGACCACTTGGTTCAAATTCGTGAGTAGACTGTCTGTGATTGGACGACACACGTTCGAACTAAATCCATAAACGTGCAATTTAAAGCAGTTTAAAATTCACCCGTTTTGAGCGGGCTACCCGTTTTGGGCATACCTCCCCTAGATCTGAACTCCTGCAAGTACGCTCGTAGATGCTTCGACATGCAACATGCAGCGTGGTGAGTGTCGGTGTGTGGTGAATCGCCTCATATTTATGTAGAAATAAGCACACGCTCTAATACGTATACCTAATACGTAACCTTTATAACATTAAGTTAGTTAAAATAATATTATTAAACTAAAATGCACATTAAATATATCTTACCACGGGTTCATAAGCAATCTTGTATTTTTCCACGAAGTCAGCAAATAATTTGTACAGACGTTGATAGGATAACATAGCGCCATTATTGCAGTTGTGTAAACTAGAGGTCAGAACTCGCAGTCGGCAATAAAGCGCGTAATAAATAAAAATAGTTAAAACCGTAACCATGCCAGTACCCGCACAAATTGTTAAGTTTGTGATCCAAACATATAAAGGCTTAAAACGAATATCGCGTGAAAAATAAATTAAACTTACAGCGATTATAAAAAATAAATTCATTGTTATTAACAAAAGTAAATGTATTTCAATTTTTTTACCTAATTTACGAGATTTTAGTTTTATGTCAATTTCTTGCATATCAATAAGAAACTGATAAAATGTCCTATCTGATTGCATTAAAGCCAATAAAATAATTAATATTATGTGATAAGCAAATTCGAAAGGGATCCCATTTAAGTAGACCGGATCATTTGTTTCTTTGTTGGTATGTGCTAAAGTACAAAACACACATAATAGTATACAATTAAGAATAGCGATGAAGTTTACTGCAAATTTAACTTTTGAGGTTCGATATTTAAAAAAACCCAGATTAAACCCAAAACAAAATTGAAATACTTTGAAAACAACGACTAAATATGGATTTATTCGATAGTCATATTCGTTGAAAAACATATTATTTTCTATTTCAGGTCTATAGTATCCCACGTAAAATGTCTAACAGAACTACGCATCAACTCAAAAAGATGTTACATAATATGTAAGCCGCCACTGATAGACCTTGCATTAATTTATTTTGACGTCTAAACGTATCCAATTAATCAAATCCTCGCTTAGAAATAATAATTAATCTAATTTCCCCAACATAACATAATAAAAACTCAATTTGTTTGATTAGTCTTAACTTATCGATAGATGTATCATTACAATTATAACCAGCATAACATACATTCTTCTTTTGTTAGGTATTATAGACATCCACCATAATAGGCAATTCAGGCGGATTCACCGCTTAATATTTCCAACTGTCACTAGCTGTTCTCTATAAAAACTCACTGTTTCTAATCTTAGGACGTTCTATATTACATGTAAAGCGCTCCCGCTCGTTATCACTTCTGAGGCAGATATAACAAGTCCACTGCTACTATTATTTCGATGAAATCAGTGCTAACGATCACTCCCTGACTAAGGTGATAAGGAAATAGGATGCAATCGGAACAAACACCCTACATAAAAATATGGTTGCGGTCTGAAATGTTTGGACTGAATGTCTAAACAGATACTATGTATATTATACTAAATCCGTAATGAACAAATCCTAAAATTACATTTTCCCATAAAAAAGTATTTACCAAGCATGTACGACGTCACCCCTAGACCCCCAGATTCTCAGACCCCTAGAGACTCATGATTTTAAAATTTATCGATCACAATCTGGGGGCAAGGCGCAAGGTGAGACCTTTCTAAGAAGCCACCTGACATAGGTAACTACCTCGAAAGCGAGAATAGTTGCATCAATAACGGATAGAAGAAACCACCTGACATAGGCAACCACCTCGAAATCGAGAATAGTTGCATCAATAACGGATAGAAGAAACCACCTGACATAGGTAACTGCCTCGAAAGCGAGAATAGTTGCATCAATAACGGATAGTAGAAACCACCTCACATAGGTAAACACCTCGAAAGCGAGAATAGTTGCATCAATAACAGACAGTAGTCAACTTGGAAGTAGAAAACTTTTACAGCCAGCTGCACGTACTGTATGCTTTCATTTTCCACAAATCTAGAATAAAAGAGCTATTCCAACTCATCACTAAACAACAAAACTACCTGTTTTAATTCAGGACAACATCATGACTGCTCCTAAGATACTCAGATGTAGATGAGCCGCAGGTAAGGGAAAAATTACCGCAGAACTCAAGCTGATGGAGCTCCACTTTTAAATGCATTGCATGCATTCAAGAACTATTTAGGGGTATTCTTTTCACCGGTAGAACTCCAAATGGCATGGCACAGAAGAAATTTAGCTTCAACATTTCAGAAGATACGTTTAAGGCATTGAATTGAGCTGGACGTAGCATTGGCATCAGGGGTGAACACGACTCTCATCTACGGCTTGCGATTTGCATTGCCATAATGGTTGAATCAGTGGTAGAGTAATAAGAGCTACTAGCTTGGTTAACGCAATAGTCTCCAGATGAACTTGGACAAAACCAAATTCACTTGCAACTAACTTATTAATTGGTGTTGGTGAATAAGTTTGGGCAGTTAGCTGTGAAAACTAACTCAAAACACCAACAAGTCGAATGTTGCACCTTGTACTCGTCAGTATCAAACGTTTACAATGACATAAAGATGGAGATGACGTAAAACCAAAAATTATCATCATGAGACAGATGGTTTTTATTTAGCAATTTTAGGAATAATTCTATGGTCTATAGTGTAAGTTGTTCATACCTGAGTATTGGAATGGAATGGTGTAACATTTATATAATAAGATTTATATAAGTTAACATTTATACGAGTATGACATCAAAACGTGGCTGTTACACATTTTATTCAATTATCAACCCATTCGTTCCGACCATTTCCGACACAGGACTCTCGAACGCACTTTTCTATAAAAAAGATGCCGAATGCAGTTGCAATGTAAGTTACTTTTCACTTTTTCAAATGTGAAAATAATGAATATGTTACGTGTTTGTTTAATAATGGTGATGGTAGGTAGAGTATGTTTCTGACCGAGTGGCAATTCCGTCGTAGCTTTTTTTCTAACAAAGATTGACGAGACGAGCAGGGCATGCTCCTGATGGAAAGCAACATGCCTGCCCCATAACAGCATTTTGACACACAGCTGTTTGACCATGAAGAGTCCAAATCATTACCTAGCACTGCGCTCGTCACCCAAAGATCTAAGGTGTTACATTTCTAAGCCCTTTAATTTCCCTGAAAAGATTGTCCTTAACCGGAACACAGTACCTACATTACTGGTTGGCGGTAGAATAACTGGGAAAGGAGTGGTACTTCCCCAGGCGAACTCTGCCAAGAGTCTTACCACTACAAAACTACTTTTTATCCCGATATAGTGAAAAGTTGTTACATCACTCAAAACAGCTGGTAAATGTTAATTATCAGCTGCGTTGATTGGGCTTATTAAAAAAACGCATAGGTAGATATGTAAAATAAACCCTAGTAATACTGGAAGTAATAATTACAACGTTAATAATTCCATGCATGTTTGCATTCATTTGCAACAATGATACGTAAGAACACTATTAAACTACGAGTAACACAAACATTTTCGCCTATTTTAAATAAAGTGCGGACTAATAATACCGAAATAATGTGTACAAATGTACGTATCTTACCACAGAGTCAAAGGCAAATTTGTATTTTTCCACGCCATCAGCAAATGCTTTGTACAGACGTTGATAGAGTAACATAGCATCATTATTACAGTTCTGTAAACTAGAAGTCAAAACTCGCAGTCGACAATAAAGAGCATAGTAAACAAAAATAATTAAAACCGCAACAGTACTATTACCCGCACAAATTATTGAATATATGATCCAAGACCATAAAGGCTTCAAACGTTCGCCTTTCAAATAAAAACTGAAAGTTACTACGGTCACATAAAATATATTTATGGTTATTAACAAAACTAAATGTTTTTTATTTTTATTTCCTAAATTAGGAGCTTTTAGTTTTATGTCAATATCTTGCATATCAATAAGATACTGATAAAATGTCTTATCTGACTGCTTTAACGATAATGTAAATACCAATACTATGTAATAAAGAAATGTGAAATTTATCCAAAGTATATAGATAGGATTATTTGATTTTTCGTTAAAAAGTCCCAAATCGCAAGACGCACACAACAATACTCTTATAATTAGAGATATAAAGTTTACTGCATGTTTATTTAAGGTTTGATATTTAATGAAACCCAATTCAAATCCAAAACAAAATTGAAACACTTTAAAAAATACTATTAAATACGCATTTACACGATTGTCGTATCCGTTAGAAAACATGTTTTTTTTGTTACACGTCTTTAATATTCCAGCGTAAATTGATGATTAATAATAGAACTGGGCATCAACTCGACAAGTTATTACTTGACTGAATATTGATCTATGTATGTATATAGAGAATAGTCTAGAATAAAATTAATCGTCTTCAACTTTTGTGCCCACATATGTATTAATAATCTATATATATAAAACTCAAAGGTGACTGACTGACTGACTGACTGACTGACTGACATAGTGATCTATCAACGCACAGCCCAAACCACTGGAGGGATCAGGCTGAAATTTGGCACACAAGTAGATGTTATGACGTAGGCATCCGCTAAGAAAGGATTTTGATAAATTCTACCGCCAAGGGGGTGAAATAGGGGATGAATTATTGTATGAAACTTTTTATTCCTTAGATATATTGGCATGAAATTTCATAAAAATTGAGTTTAGCTAAAATCATGAGACACGTATTACAGCGTTTGACAAAATTCAACCCTCCAAGGGATGAAATAAGGGATGAAAGTTTGTATAGAAACTTTTTATTCCATGGACATATTTACATCAAATTTCTTAGGTACTTAGTACTGCCAAAATAATGAGAGTTTGACAGAATTCAACCCTCCAAGGGATGAAATAAGGGATGAAAGTTTGTATAAAAACTTTTTATTCCTTGGACATATTTACATTAAATTTCTTAGGTACTTAGTACGGCCAAAATAATGAGCTATGTAGTACTTTTTTCAAAATTCGTCCCCTAAGAGTGTTAGACAAGGGATGAAAGTTTTATATTAACGCACAGGACGAAACCTTAGGACACACTTTAAATTTCACACATATATTATTTTTTATAGCGTACGTAGCCACTAAGGAAGATTTCTCTAAATTCAACCCCTAAAGCGATTAATTAGGGATGAACGATTGCATGAAACTTTTATTCCTTGGACATATTTGCATGAAATCCTACTTCCTACTCATATTATAAATCTCAATGTATGAATGTTTGGATGTTTGTTGCTCAATCACGCTCAAACGGCTCAACAGATCGAGCTGAAACTTAGTACACAGATAGCTTATAGTCTGGAATAACACATAGGCTTATTTTATCCCGAAATCATGCACGGTTCCTTAGGGATCAAGTATAAATAAATGTAAGATCGGAACGCCTAACTCGATCCTAACTCGAGCCTAGATCGATTTTGTTGCAATTGAAACACAGATTTAAACATCAAAATAAAACAGGCTATTTACTGTCCTGAAAACATACACAGTTCCTAAAGGATCAAGTATACATTTAATATCGGAACGCCTTATTAGATTTTGTTGCAATTTGAAACACAAATAGTTCTTAGTCTGAAATCCTATCCTACTAATAATATTATACGCTACGTTTACGCTACGTTTACGTTACGTTTACGTTACGTTTACGTTACGTTTACGTTACGTTTACGTTACGTTTACGTTACGTTTACGTTACGTTTACGTTACGTTTACGTTACGTTTACGTTACGTTTACGTTACGTTTTTACGTTACGTTTACGTTACGTTTACGTTTACGATACGTTTACGTTACGTTTACGTTACGTTTACGTTACGTTTACGTTACGTTTACGTTACGTTTACGTTACGTTTTACGTTTACGTTTACGTTACGTTTACGTTACGTTACGTTTACGTTACGTTTACGTTACGTTTACGTTACGTTTACGTTACGTTTACGTTACGTTTACGTTACGTTTACGTTACGTTTACGTTACGTTTACGTTACGTTTACGTTACGTTTACGTTACGTTACGTTTACGTTACGTTTACGTTACGTTTACGTTACGTTTACGTTACGTTTACGTTACGTTTACGTTACGTTTACGTTACGTTTACGTTACGTTTACGTTACGTTTACGTTACGTTTACGTTACGTTTACGTTACGTTTACGTTACGTTTACGTTACGTTTACGTTACGTTTACGTTACGTTTACGTTACGTTTACGTTACGTTTACGTTACGTTTACGTTACGTTTACGTTACGTTTACGTTACGTTTACGTTACGTTTACGTTACGTTTACGTTACGTTTACGTTACGTTTACGTTACGTTTACGTTACGTTTACGTTACGTTACGTTTTTACGTTACGTTTACGTTACGTTTACGTTACGTTTACGTTACGTTTACGTTACGTTTACGTTACGTTTACGTTACGTTTACGTTACGTTTACGTTACGTTTACGTTACGTTTACGTTACGTTTACGTTACGTTTACGTTACGTTTACGTTACGTTTACGTTACGTTTTTACGTTTTTACGTTACGTTTACGTTACGTTTACGTTACGTTTACGTTACGTTTACGTTTACGTTTACGTTACGTTTACGTTACGTTTACGTTACGTTACGTTTACGTTACGTTTACGTTACGTTTACGTTACGTTTACGTTACGTTTACGTTACGTTTACGTTACGTTTACGTTACGTTTACGTTACGTTTACGTTACGTTTACGTTACGTTTACGTTACGTTTACGTTACGTTTACGTTACGTTTACGTTACGTTTACGTTACGTTTACGTTACGTTTACGTTACGTTTACGTTACGTTTACGTTACGTTACGTTACGTTTACGTTACGTTTACGTTACGTTTACGTTTTACGTTACGTTACGTTACGTTTACGTTACGTTTACGTTACGTTTACGTTACGTTTACGTTACGTTTACGTTACGTTTACGTTACGTTTACGTTACGTTTACGTTACGTTTACGTTTTACGTTTACGTTTACGTTACGTTTACGTTTTTACGTTACGTTTACGTTACGTTTACGTTACGTTTACGTTACGTTTACGTTACGTTTACGTTACGTTTACGTTACGTTTACGTTACGTTTACGTTACGTTTACGTTACGATTACGTTACGTTTACGTTACGTTTACGTTACGTTTACGTTACGTTTACGTTACGTTTACGTTACGTTTACGTTACGTTTACGTTACGTTTACGTTACGTTTACGTTTACGTTACGTTTACGTTACGTTTACGTTACGTTTACGTTACGTTTACGTTACGTTTACGTTTTACGTCACGTTTACGTTACGTTTACGTTTACGTTTACGTTTACGTTACGTTTACGTCACGTTTACGTCACGTTTACGTCACGTTTACGTCACGTTTACGTCACGTTTACGTCACGTTTACGTCACGTTTACGTCACGTTTACGTCACGTTTACGTCACGTTTACGTCACGTTTACGTCACGTTTACGTCACGTTTACGTCACGTTTACGTCACGTTTACGTCACGTTTACGTCACGTTTACGTCACGTCACGTTACGTCACGTTTACGTCACGTTTACGTCACGTTTACGTCACGTTTACATCCTCACGTTTACGTCACGTTTACGTCACGTTTACGTCACGTTTACGTCACGTTTACGTCACGTTTACGTCACGTTTACGTCACGTTTACGTCACGTTTACGTCACGTTTACGTCACACGTTTACGTCACGTTTACGTCACGTTTACGTCACGTTTACGTCACGTTTACGTCACGTTTACGTCACGTTTACGTCACGTTTACGTCACGTTTACGTCACGTTTACGTCACGTTTACGTCACGTTTACGTCACGAAACAGATCAGAACACAACTCAACACAACACAATACAACATAGCATAACATAACGACGATAAACACGAAAGATTTTAAGGTATTTTGTATGTCAGCCGGTTTTGGCGGCATAAGGTATATACTCTGAATCGGCATACAGCTGACTAAAACTCTGCCGACGCGACGCAACGTTACTAATTTGCCAAAATTATTGTTTTTGTAAGAATTCACATAAACTATGTTTGTATTCCCTGGTAAAGAGTGAAATATACAAAAATAACTACGGAGTTATTAGTAGAACTATAATAAACAAAGTAAGACAACAACTCTACATTTTTACCATTTTTTGAAAGCAGTGAATTTACACACAAAACAAATCAAAATTCTACGCGGACGAAGTCGCGGGTAACAGCTAGTATATTAATAATTTTGTTAAGGGGTACGGTAGACTTGATCGAATCCTTATATGAATAACAAAAAATATTGATTTTGAGTAGACAACATATGTCGACAAAATTCGGATTATGGAGAATTTCGTTAAATTATGATGGCACTGACAAACAAACCGCTATCGACATCTTTGGTGTGAAGCTCGTTTCGTTCCATCAATCAAAGCATTACGTGCGTCCGTCGCGCCAAAAAAGTATCCATCACAAAAAACAGTGACTATGTGATTACGTAAAATGAAACGTCTTGCCGCGGGACCGAAATTTTATTAGTAGGTACTTATATTTAGTATCAGCATTGCACCCGTGCGAAGCCGGGGCGGGTCGCTAGTTAATTTATAAACTTCTCACACAAAAGTAATAAACAATCCAACCTTTCCAACACAACACAATGAAAATTTAATTAAATTAATTATCTAATAACTCACAGTTTGTGTTCTTCAACTTGCAGAACAAAAACTGTGAGTTTTGACAAGGTTTTGCCCGCATAATTCCCGTTCCCGTTATTCCTCTGGGATAAAAAGTAACCTATGTGTTCTTGCAGACTATGATCTAACCGTGTTCTAAATTTCAGCCCGATCCGTTCATGTGATTAAACAATAAAATTCCAAACATCCATCCTTACGTTGACATTTATGACATTAGTCGAATGGGATTAGATACTTCATCAAAACCAAAAAAAAATGTCTGTTTACTGCTATATACGTGTATGTACTTGCCAATAGGGATGTTAACAATAATCACATATTAATGCTTAATGTTAATTTTATGACAGTTTGCATTAATCGAATATCGAAAATCACGTTATTGTAATGTTATATTACGTAGTAAATTAATTTAAATGCTATATATTTTCAATCTGTTGTCACGTGGCTTGAAACACCGATATGAATTATTACGTCACTAGTCGGAAAACAAACTGTTGAAACTGATTACACTGTTTACTTTTCTGAATTTGTATTATTATAGTTTGTGATCTTAGCGACGACGATTTTGATTGTTTGTATTCAAGTAATGATAAGAAAACACATAAACTGAACATACAGGCATGAATCGCAACCAATGTTTTGCGACTAGTGACGTCATGTCAGTCGTTAGTGTTTTAACAGCAAAAATCAAAATTAGTTTAATATTATAGATTTACTCATCGAAAATACTAATGTTTTGAAATAAAATGTTATTTTTTACGGTAAACAAGGGTCACTCTTCAAAATAAAAGCAGTTCCAAAATATTGTTAACATCCCTATTTTGCCATCATTATAATACGAAATTCTCCGGATAAGGCTTTAAGTTTCCAGCTGCAATTTGTTAATAGGATAGCGTTATTTTATATTATGGAGTTTCACATTAAGTTTTTGATAGTGGTGGTATAGCTTTACTGCGAGTGACAAGGCCACGGCTACTAAGCTCCTGCCTTGCCATATAAACATATACATTTTATTTAAATTATATTTTTAGTAGTGGTAGGACTCTTGGCAGAGTCCGTCTGGGGAAGTACCACACCTTTGCGAGTTATTCTACCGCCAAGCAGTGATGTGCAAATATTACTGTATTCCGGTTTGAAGGGCAATGTTTCCAGAGAAATTAATAGGCTAAAAGATATAACATCTTAGATCTCAGGGTGATGAGCGCAGTGCAGTGATAGGTAATGATTTGGACTCTTCATGTTCCAATAGCTGCGTGTCACTGCGCTGTTACGTGGCAGGCATGTTGCTTACCATCAGGCACATGTCCTACTCGTCTCGTCTCTTTTCATTAAAAAAAAATGGTATAAAATAGTACGAAAAAACGACGACCAAAACTGAACAAAAATGAAGTTTTTGGAATGTAGCCCTTGTTCATTTAATGAGGGATATGTGTAAAATAGGGAAGAAATAAATAATCATCATTAATTAATTTAAATATATGGAGGACAAAAAATTGAGCACCCAGGGACTAGGAAAAAAAAGAAGAAAAAACGTGCATAAACGCATGCAAGAAGTTTATACTTCTTGTACTTTAATTTCTTGTGCTAAGAAATCTACCTTCAACCATAAAACATATAGAGATTATCGTTATATTCAACGCATGAAGTATGAACCTAAATTTTAACTTAAATGTTGACTGGTAAATTTCAGGATTTCGATTTTTCGTGAGGCTTTGTAGAAAAATTACTCTCAATATGTTTCCCCAACGTGCGAAAATAAATAGAATTTCCATGACTTCCAATGGGACAAGTATTGTGATAATGTTATATTTTGTTGTTAATTGATCTTGTAATAATGTGTATTTTTCTTACCACAGAGTCATAAGCATGTTTGTATTTTTCCACGATGTCAGCAAATAATCGGTATAAACGTTGATAAGGCAACATAGCTTCATTATTACACCTCTGTAAACTCGAAGTCAATCCTCTCAATCGACAATACAATGCGTAATAAATAAAACTAATTAAAACCTGAATTGTATTTGTACTCGCAAATATTGTACTATATATGACGGAAACCCATATAGGAAGTAAGCAATTATCACGTATACAATAAATTATACTAAAAACAATCATGTAAAATAAGTTAGTCATGATTAACAAAAATAAACGTTTTTCAACGTTTTTTCCTAAATTGTAATCTTTTAGTTTTAAATCAATGTTTAGCATATCGATAAAAAAATTATATAATGTTCTGTCTGATTGCATTAACGCAAACATAACAATAAATAAAATATATTGAACAAATTCAAAGAAGACCCAAACAAATTGGATTGGGGTGTTAGATTCTTCGTTCATAAGTCCAAAATTACAAGACGCATACAATAATAAGCCTACAACTGCAGACATAAAGTTTGCAGAAAATTTAATTTTTGATGTTCGATATTTTAAAAAGCCCAAATCAAACCCGAAAATAAATTGGAATACTTTGAAAAATACTGTCAAACATGAATTCACTCGATTTTCGTATTCTTTGAAAAACATATTTGTTGTAACAAGTCTGTAATATTTCAACATACAATGTGAAATATACCTCCGCATCAACTTGACTAAACATAAATCAATATTGGTCTGATACTACTACTGATATTCTTTTGATCGTTTATCATAGACGACTGTAACTATATTAAATTGAACAACTGAAAAGAAAAAATTAGAGCAACTTTTTTTACTCAACGTAATGAGAAATAAATTGAATGTATCAGTAGAACAAAGAATTATTGTTATAGGCTTGGTGTTATAAGGGAACCAAACTACGTACTTACATACTAAAAAAAGATAGGATAAGATAAGATAAGATATTTTTTATTGTATAATATGGGTACATAATATAGATGTTGGTACAGTAATCTTAGGTCGCCATATTTAGCCTTACGGTATGCAAATGTTAAAGTTATGTAGTGAACAATTCAACAATAACATTCACAATTTCACATAGTAGTATCTACAATTTTGCAAAACAATTGACAATTTATGACACGGAACAAGAACATGCCAAGCAGAACAATCTTAAGTCGCAACGTCAAGTCAAATCCACATAAAATTATTTTTACATTACAATACAATGCCAAATATTGTTTTTAAGCTTTCGCGATTTGAACACATAGGTAATGTTTATAAAACGAAACGTCGAGGTATTTAAACAATGAATTAAATCGTGATTAAGTCCTGTACATTATAAACATTAAATACAATGGCAATTGAAAATGTCAGAACTCAAATAAATAAATAAATTGAAATGTACTTTTTGCCACATTCTAAATGTCTATGTCAAAATCTGTTATTTATGGTCTAAGAGTATTTAGGATATATTATGAAAAGCATAATTAATGCATTAGAATTTATCACTTAAATAGTTCTTGACAGAGTTATATGCCTTTTCTAGAAGAAACACCTTTAATTTGCGTTTAAACAAATGTTTCTCATCTATCTTTATTATTTCCTTTGGCAAGTGGTTATACACCATTAGAGCCATACATAAAACACTATTGCTGAGTAATGTTGTTTTACGATCAGGTACCTTTAGTTTATATCTAAGACTTTTTGATTTCAAATTAATAAACAAATTTAAGTTACTTCGAACAAACATTACACATTCATAGATATACAAACACGGCAACGTAAGAATTTGCAATTTTCTAAAGTATGGTTTGTAGCTGGTTCTTTTACGCAGCTTGCAAATGGCCCTGAACTGAAAACTGAAAAGAATAAAACAAGCACTTAGATTTCTGGTGGTCTAGAATTTTATAATATGTTATTGAATTGAGTCTATTGCAGAAAATAAAATATATTCTAATAAAGGAACATAACAACTGAACAGTCGGGATCCATTGAACAATTAGATTGGCTGTAGAATAATAATGTTCCTATCTCCAACTTCAAACGATTTAGTACTCAACTTTAGCCGAAAATCAATAATTATATAGGTACTTGCACAAACTATACAAATTACATGCAAAATAAAAAAATAAATGCAGTTATATATAAATAACATAAGTACATACAAGTATTACAGAATTGTAGACCACCAAAAACCTAAGTGCTTGTTTTATTCTTTTAAATTTTTTTAGTACGTAACTAGTCAGTACGTAGTTTGGTTCACTTTTACGCAGATGGGTTTTTTGAGTTGTTTGTAGTTTTATACTTTTAGTAATGAACAATGGTATGAATGTCATTATGCTCAACAAAATGTGCATCTTTTAGTCTTTGACCAAATTTTTCGTTTTTTACTGATTTGATAAGTAGATTTTTCTAATGCATGTAGTTTGCGTAAGTACCTACATATATAATTATAGATTTTCGACCGAAGTTGAGTACTAAATTGTTTGAAGTTGGAGATTGGCGATCGAGGCGGAGTAACCCGAGAGCGGTTCCGTATTCTCACTATCATCAGCAGAGCTAAAACACCATAGAGTAGGTTTTAGTAGATAAAGACACCATAAATATCCTTACATGGTATAAAGTGCAACATAACCCGGCCGTGTACCCTGGCACTCGGGCGGTAGGGTATACGTAAATGCATTTCTTCCACGTTCGAAAAAAAATGTCCAATATACCTACTAAATACTTTAGTATATACGTATGTCCATCCACATTCACACGTACAGCTAATTACGTAATAACGTAATTACACTAAGTTTTCTGCTACCTAAAAATCTATGAATGTGAGAATGGTTGCTACGCAACTTTAAATCGATACACATCCTAAACGGTCAGCCAAATCGAAAAACGTTGAGAGAAAGCTCAACAATATTTTTAACTACCTATGCAACGATACTCCACGTTTGAATGTTTGAAGGGCAATGTTTCCAGAGAAATTACAGGTCTTAGAGATATAACATCTTAGATCTCTGGGGGACGAGCGCGGTGCAGTGCTATAAGTGCAGGTAATTATTTGGTCTTCTCTTGTTCCAAAAGCTGTGTGTTACTGTGCTGTTATGTGGCAGGCATGTTGTTTACCATCAGGCACATGTCTTGATCGTCTCGTCACTCTATGCTATAAAAAAAACTCCACTTGGCATAGTTTGTTGACTTTCATTATTTTAATTTGGACAATATGGGGTCGGGGCCGCCATATTGAATTCACACTAATGTCATGGCTTTAGTGTCACTCGCTAGACTAAGAGGAATCGATTGACGTGTGAATCATAAAAATCGGCCCAAGCGTTTCGTCTGTATAGTGCTTCAAAAGATCAAATGCCGTTATCCAATATCAGCTCGATTTGGACATTTTAGTGTCACTATAATCAGAAAAAAAAATATCTATCGATCGGTTTAACCCTGGTTTTCCTAGTTATGTTGGTTTTTAAGATAACTAAAAATGCCGTTAAGTCATTTCATTTTGTATGGTTTCAACGCTAAAATACAGTTAAATAGCAATGCTCAACTAAAAAGCGGCTAAGGTATTTTAGGATGTGATAGTGATTTTTTTCAAATCTCCCTCAATTTAGATATCTAATGAAAGGGCTTGAGAAGTAGAACACTGTACAAATATCAAATCCACGGTAGTCGGTAGATTTTCAATTTTGTTCTTGTTCTGAAGTCTATTTAACAAGGTTACATCATGAAAAGAAAGTAGAAAATGTACAGACATAAAATATTCATTTGAAACGTTAATAAAGGTGAGTAAACTGAACAGTAACAATGAGGTAATCGACGAAGAAACTCAGCGACATCCCGAGAAGTCTCGCGTCCAGTGGAATCAGCTTGTACATCTTGAAACTGAGAGGGCGAGCTTCTACGTAGCTGATGAACCTCTTCAATTGTATTTGGTGTGTTACGTCTGTGGAAAAGTGTTGAATATATATTTTTGCAGTGAACATTTTCTTTGGCGAGCCACAGACAGATTTTTTGTAAGCCGTGAATTGAATTCTAGCGTCACGCCCGGAAATGATAAGAAATCGTCGGGTAAACTCGGGATCATGATCATTGGCTACCTAGAAATGCGTCAGCATTTCCCATTCCCCATGATTCATTGCCCATTCCATTGCCCAGAAATGCTGTCACATGTCTAGATGGCCATGCTCATGGCCAGTGGCCACGCCCTCCGGTTTCACCCGCATAGTTTCCGAAGTAAGCTGTCAAATTAAGTTTTCACTTCTATCTGCAGTTCCTATGACTGGCAATTTTTTTATGGAAGGTAGAAATAGCACTATAAAATCAAGAAGAAGAAGATAAAATTAGCACATTAAAACAAAAACCCTCTTCAGTTTTATAATATTAGTATAGATAAAGCAATATTAAGTTACCAGTACAGCTAAAATTTTAATATTTTTTTCCTAATAATTGGTCGTAGGTAGTAACTGAGAAACCTTTGGCTTATACGCAACAACTTTCCAAAAGATCACCACATGATCCAATGCATATTTTAAAATTCTATATAACATATAAACAAATATTATTTTTTATGTATAAAGAGTATTATTGAGAAAAATATGTGTTCACTAAAAGTAGCGCCCAATTTATTATTATATACTAAAATACAGTCATTTTTAATTTAACTCTAACTTTGTTTACTTACCTTGTTCAATGAGTAATTTATCGCACAACGCGACTTTCACTTTATCTACTTCAGTGGCAAGTAGACTGGCGCAAAATGCGGGTCCTAGTGTTAAACTCAGACCAAATACAGTAGTTATATGTTCTGGCGTAGACAACAAATCCCAAACCTAGAATGAAAGAAACAACTTATTTTTTTCATAGATACTACTATCATCAACAGCCCACTAAATATTCCCACAGCTGCGACTCGGGAATTCTCTCTCAAGGAGAGAGTTAACCGTTATCCACTACGCCAAGACCATAATCGATTGGCCCAGTGCACATATCTTATTAATAGTATATATTAGTAACATATCTTAATTGAATGTTTTCTAGTGTTTCGGAAAAAGAGTTTGGCCGTCAATCATATCATGTTTAATATAGTATTAAATGTCTTCAATAAATAAAAATAAAATAATCAATTATTATTTCACTAGGAGCGCCCCGTTGCATCCGCTTAGTTCCGATCCTGTTATTTACGGGATAAAATAGGACTTATGTGTTTTTCCAAATCGTTATCTAACGTAGGAACCAAATTTCATCCACAGCCTTTCAGTAGTTTTTTGCGTGAAAGAATTTTGAAGAATTTTGTTCTTGTTGTTATTTTGTAGATCATAGTTCAAATATAGTCCCATATACATAGGTACATTATAACGAAATCGGTGCGGTGGTTTTTGAAATATGAATGAAAAAATAAAATTTTCTTTCATTTATCAACATTCTAGATAACTGAGTGATCAAGATGGCTTCTTATAAGTATATGGCTTTTTATAAGTATATGGCTTCTTATAAGTATAATATGGCTTCTTATAAGTAAGTATAAGCTTTTTATGAAATTTGGTCAAGTTTCTGCATTTAATTTTAAATTGCAGTCGGTTTATGTTTTTGCCGAAGAATATAAATTATTATTTAAAGATTCTTTAAGTCTTCTTTTTATTTATCTAAAATCTCTAATATAATCTAAAATTAAAAATCTCTTTAAGTACATAATTATTTACTACTTTATTTTTTTTACCTTCGTTCCATGTTACGTTTTAAGGTAAGTCGTTTGTCTCAAACTCCAAAATGAACCAGATTTTTGAGGTGTGTTGTAGGAAGTACGAATTGTAATTAATCTATCTCATTATCTTTATCTAGGATAGAATGTACCTATTATAATAAGGCGGATCTTGTAATACCATTAACGTTTTCCTTACCGATTGATTATTTTTCTGTACACGACATAAGGCACGATATATAGAAGTCATCAGTAGCGGAATATTAAATATGATAATCGTTAAATACTGAAAATTAAAGTTAAAGGTTAATTTTAACAATAATGCCATTATCAATTTGACTACCACCGTTTTGTAAAGTTATTCTGAGAGCCGGTAGCAAATTTTGGGTAGGTATGATAGTCCCTGGCTGGTGAATAGAGGGGCAAAAATATGAAAAATATTTTTTTTTATGTTTCAAGCAATATGAAATTTTTGGAGAGTTGTATTGTGGTTTGATGATTAAATAATAATAAGCCAAACAATTTAGTCGGTTTAACATTGTCAGATCCATGCAAAATATTTTACAAAAATTATGAAAAATGTATTTGAGACCATTTGAAATTTTAATCGGGTAGCATAAGCAGCCCACTAAATGTTGCCACTGCTGGGACTCGGGGCCTTCTCTCGCAATGAGAGAGTTTAAGGCCATAATCCACCACGCTGGCCAAGTGCGGGCTGGTGGATGACACATGACCTCGAAAGATTCTAGGTACATGTCGGTTTCCTCGCGATGTTTTCCTTCAACGTTTTTAAGTTAGTGGCAATCGGGTAGCAGTTATTACTAAAATATAAGAATTTAAAAAATAATGGGTCGTTTTAAATTTCTACCTACCAGGTGATCCAAATTGAAAGATTCATTTTGCCCTACTACTACTCACCAGCTAAGTCTGCACTTCTGGGTTGAGGTATAATAAGATAGTTACGTTAGCTCAAATATCTACCCAAATTTGCTGCCAGCTCTTGGAATATTTGATCTTACGCTTCGCACACTAAAAATCTATTAAATATTCTCCGAAGTAGAATATAAGTAGGAAATTGAACTTTCGTTTGTGACGTTAACTCAAACTGTATTTAAAGTACTAATCATCCACTTAAAACGATGCAGGCTGTTTACCAATAAATAAATTTATTTATTAAAAATAAGTCTGTATATTGAGCCACCAATTAAAAATACTTGTAATATATCATCAAACAGGGACATCAAACTTTACTACGTTTTCTTAAATAACAACATTAACATACATACAGGATTATTGATTATCAGCCTGCATCTTGTTAAGGGCATGTTATGTACATTAAATAAGACAACGTGTGTTCTACTGTTTAAAAAAATCGAATAATTAAGAAAAAAGTGTATTGGCCCGATCTAAAAGCAAAACTCTTCATAACCATTCGGAACAAGAGCACGTGTGCTCTTCAACGCTCTATATGTGCCGAAGTAAATAAACACTAAAAAGCTATTAACCAGTAACGCCGTAGTAAAGGCAATAAACACTTTTTTTCGGGATATGTGTTTATGTGTGTGGTGTGTGTGTAAAACTCAATAGTTTTAATAAAAGTTATGGAACAAAAGTTGTTTGTTTGAAAATACAGAACATGCCCTTAAACGGATTCAGGTTGATTACCAGTAACCCTGTATACCGCAGTTATAGTTTGATAGAAATATTTTTCGAACATATAGGAAAAATATATACATTATAGAATAGAATTATAGAGGTATTATGGATAATTTTCTCGAATATATTATTGTAATGAGTAACACTCGGAATACGAAGAGTCTTTCATGAATGAAGTAGTTAGTAGTAGCATTAACATTTAATTACCACAGCATCAAACGCACACTTGTATTTTTCCACAACATCAGCAAACGTTTTGTAAAACTGTTGGTAATATAGTAAAACTTCGTTATTATTATTTTTTATATTTGAAATAAAATATTGAACGCGGTAGTAGCAACTGAGATATATAAAACTATTTAGAATTAAAACAGCGTCAAAAGTCAGGAAAGTTAAAAAATATATTACTGCAACCCACGCAGGTTTTAAGCATGAATTATAACTGATACAGAACATGGCATTCATTGATGCCCGAAAAACATTTTCAAGAATTATTACAAAAATAATTGTTTTTCAATAAATCTATGTTTTCGATAGCCGCCCAATTTAAAATCAATAATTTTGAAGTCAACAAAAAATTATACAATGTCCTATCAGATGGTATGCACAAAAATATAATAACCAAAACAAAATATTGGATAAATATAAGATTAACCCAAACCAGCACTATAGGGCTATAGAAATGGTCAATATAAAGTCCACTCAGACAGAAAAACCAAATAACTAAGCATGTCAGCAAGCATAGACATTTTGCACAAAATTTTTGTTTTTTGGTTTGAAATTCAAAAATCCAAAATCATAGCCGAAACAAAAGTGCAATGTCTTAAAAATAAACTCAAACATAAATTCAATCGTATTGCATGTTTGTTAAAGTTAATTTTCATTATACGTCTGAAGTGTTGGAGTATAACTAATGAAATGTACTCGTACCGTTACGCTCTTTTGTTTCGTAGTGATTGCTTTGGTATAGGGTGAGTCATAAATTCATTACTTATACAATCAATTTCTACGAACACTATTTACAAAATTTGACTGGATCTATAGCTATCAAATTATAATTAAATATCACTACGTTGGGTTGAAGTAAACATGCAACCATCGGAATTGTTCCATTGAAGCCATGATACATTTTCAAACCTATCAAGATGGTTTGCATTGCGCCAAAAGTGGTATTTGATTTTTGGAGAAATCTGATAAGCAATCCGGTGTCAATATCAATAATTTGTTATATTTTCACTTATTTATTACTCATGATATTCCATATTTCGTAAAAATAGTTTATTCTTTGTTATTAATTTTTATGTATTGACATTATCAAACCCCTGGACGTCTACTTATTCACTTATTTATTACTTATTACATTTTATATTTAGATGTGTCAATTGAATGGTAACAATGAGGTAGTCCACGAAGAAACTTAGCAACATCCCGAGAAGGCTCGCGTTCAGTGGAATCAACTTGTAGATCTTGAACTTGAGCGGGCGAGCGTCTATGTAGCGGATGAACTGCAGTATCTGATCCCGGGATGATTCATCTGTTGAAGGAATATTTTTTACTTAAATTTAACGAAACAATCTCATTTTGTACATTCGAGTAGCATAGGTTCATCATCATCATCATCAGCCCGTGTTCGTCCACTGCTGGACATAGGGCTCTCCTATAATACGCCACTCAGCCCGACCCTCGGTCTTACGCTTCCAACCGCCACCATCTGTTTTTCGTATATCGTCACTCCATCTAGTCTCAGGGCGTCCTACACTACGTTTACCGATTCGCGGTCTCCACTCCAGAACCCGTCTACCAACGGTTATCGGGTCTGCGACAGATGTGACCGGCCCACTTCCACTTCAGTTTGCTGATACGCTGAGCCACGGTGACTTTAGTTCTCTGACGAATTGTATAGTTGTATAGCTTAGAGTGACGAAACGAACAGAAAATGTGCTGATGGTAAGTAACATGCCTGCCACATAACAGCAGAGCACTCTTTGCAGAGTCTACCTGAAGTACCACACCACTGCCGCTTATTCAACCTCCAAGCAGTAAAGTGCAACAATTACTGTGTTGTGGTTTGAAGGGCAATGTTTCCAGAGATATTACTATAGGGCTTGAGTTATAATATCTTAGACCTCGGGGTAACGATGCAGTGCAGTGCTAGGTAATGGTTTGGATTCGTTATGTTCCAATAGCTGCGTGTCACTGTGCTGTTATGTGGCAGGCATGTTGTTTGCCATCAGGCACATGTCCTGCTCGTCTTGTCTACTTTTTTACTCACGAGCCTTAAACTATACTGACCATCTGTGTTATGTAGTTTATTATGCAAAACGACTTTCAAGTTATCAGCTTCGGCACCGAGTTGGCTGGCGCAAATGGCAGGTCCCAATGTTAGTGAAAGGTTAATGAGAATAGTTGTATTTTCTGGTGAAACCATTAGATTCCAGAGCTGAAAGATGAAAGAAATACAAATCAATATCTACTAGTACTAATATGGAGGCACAAGAACTGTCGCGTAAAATGTAAATTTAAAATGATTGTAGTCTAAGCAAATTTTAAATGAGTATCTTCAAAAGAAATTTATATCGATAGCAGTTTAAAGATTTCTGCAATTTTCTAAAGTAAATAAACTTTCTCTTTGCTATACTGAGAAGCCAGAAACTAAGCAACGCTTGTCTCTATAATACGAAGTAGCCAGTGTCCAGAATAAACGGTTGGAGGAACAATTTTAATTAATTACAAAGCAAAGGGACTATATCTACGGATGATGAGAATATTGTTACAAAATATAACGCAATGAACAAGTGACCAAACGCGCAAAACACTAACGTAAAACTTGTTCAGTTGCTCTAATTTCCAATTAAAATTAATAAACAAAATTAAAACGAAAATTATTTTCTTACACAATTTACAAAAGTATAATTGTAAACTTGAGTTTTTGGCGCGATGTGTGCGTGTTTACAAAATTGGCGGGAAAACGGCTATCCGAAAATCCGGCTTTTGAAATGTCAGCTTATTTATTACCCAGTATTATCCAGTGCAAATATTTGTGTGATGAATTCAAATGTTTGTACTGTGTCTGGCTGTTTCAATGTATAATATTGGTGGACAAATCACACACAACACCATCTGACCCCAAACTAAGCAAAGGTTGTGATATGGCAGCCAGATAGCTGATATAATACTTATTTAGTTCTAAATACATACTTATTATAAATAGAAACACCCAGACACAGTTCAAACATTTGAATTCGTCACATAAATATTTGCACTGGTTGGGAATCGAACCCACGACCCTCGGCGTCGCAGGCAGATCAAAATAGTTTTTATAATAAATACGAGTAGGTATTTAAAAACTATAAAAATATTACTTCAGCTATCTGGCCGCCATAGCACAAGCTTTGCTTAGTTTGGGGTCAGATGGTGTTGTGTGTGAATAGTCCCCACCAATATTTATTTGTTATTATTTAAACCCATTACTCTCAAGGGCATTTAAGCACTATTCCCACGTTATCGTTTGTTTATAAATATTGTGCTTCAAATAAATGTAACCTAATAGATTTGGCACTTGAGTTTAAGTATTGGGATGGCAAGTGGTTTAAGACTACATCATAAATTTAAGAAATAGCATTATATTTTTATGTTTTAAATAAATTAACAATAAATTGAATAACAGCGATTATTTATAACATATACCATACCTACAAACATCAGAAAAATAATCCTAATCAACCACATTCAATGGCATGAATTTGATATTTTTATTTTATTTTACGACTAGCTGAACCCGCTACTTCGTTCGCGTAAGCAGATGTTACTGACTTATAGTGTAAATTAGTTGAAAGTATCGTACGTCAAAATATTTGCATTATGTAATCATTGAAAAACCGAGTGAATTTGTTTTCCCACACAAAAAAATATTTAATTTTATCATCTTTATTTTTCTTTTTATAAACAAAATCAAACATACTTATTAAGGTTTCGTAGTATCGAACATAGCCGCAAGTGTTAAGTTTGTAGGATTTTTATAGGATACATTACGAAAATTCTGAAGCTGATGTGCATGATCTGATTACCTACATTTCTCTTTTTATCCGCAAGCTGTTTTCTAGTTGTTCCCCGCGACTTCGCCCGCGTAAAATTTTGAACGAAGCCTGTGTGGAATCAAAAGATTAAAATTTTGAGTTTTAATGATAGGTACTCAAGCAAGTTGAACCTGTTAATCTAAGCCAAGTCTTAGTGAAATGTTAATGTATGAATTTAATTGTAACACAGAAAAAAATCCAAGAACAAAAGAATCCAAATTCGGCATCAAAATCCTTTTAGCAGCAAAAACTTATTAGTACAATTTAGAATACCAGTAACGCCACCTAGTGATGAAAGAAAAATACATACCACAATAGCAAAACATTGATTTAAATGGCCTTTAGAGCTTTTAGATTTAAACTGGCATTAGCGCCATCTAATGAGAATATAATGTTGCTTGTTATTTTGATTGTGAACGCAAATCACCTGTATTATCTACGCCAAAACGGGTGCATATATTTTTAATTTTTGGCTTTTACCTTACCATCACATCAAGTTCCTTACAAAAATATATACTTATTATAGATTAATATGGAGTTAAACGAAAATATAGACTTAGACCCCATGTGAAATTTTAGACTCTAAACTATGTGTGGTATTTCAGACTATAAGTTATCTGTTTCAATTTTCTACCAAATTTGCTTAGTCTTTCCGACGTCACAGTAGTATATATATGTACATCCCTATGTGTTACTTAAGCTAAGCCAACAATACGTTTCAAATTTTAACTCGATACATTCAGCCATTCCAACGTAATTGAGCAGCAATAATTTAAATATTGACATATTTATATAATATTAGGAAAGGATGGGATATTACAAAATTTTTGAAAAAATAAAACCGGTCAAATGCCATTGGCACTCGCGCGCGAAGGGTTCTGAACCATTAGCAAATAAAATGATTTTATTGTATGGGAGCCCCCTTAAAAAATTATTTTATTTTAATTAATTACATTTAAAGAGACCATAAAACTTAATATTATGTGAATAGTGAAAGCGTAAACCTGTGACAGGTACGTTATTAGTATCGAGCAAGAAACGGTAAAAAGTCAAGTTTGTTGTATGGAAATAAGCCCCTCTTAAATATTTATTTTAGTTTTAGTATTTTTTGTTAAAGCAGCAATAGAAATACATCGTCTGTGAAAATTTCAACTGTCTAGCTATCACCGTTCTTGAGATACAGTCTGGTGACAGACGGAAGGATGGACGGACATCGAAGTCCGGTACGGAACCCTAACAACTGCTTCTTCTTCGGTTACCGAAGCTTGTTGAACACTACCTTTAAATTTTAAACAGTATTTGATTGAAATGATATAATTACGTTAAGTTACGGCTGGTAGTAATTAAACGGTGAAGGAAAATATCGTGAGGAAACCGAAATGTACCTAGAATCTAAGTTCTAAGTCATATGTCATATGTCATCCACCAACCGACACTGGGCCAGCGTGGTGGATTATAGCCTTGTCTCTCTCCTTGCGAGAAAAGGCCCCGACGTCCAGCAGTGGGAACATTTAATGGATTGTTAATGCTGCTACTTATTATGCTGATATGTTTTCTCCAAAAGAACAAAAATTTACTTCAATGACAGGTAATATAATTCTGTCGTTCGACCAACTAAATACAGATAAATCTAAGCTGATATTTATTTTTGTTGATATTTGAAAAACTACCTCCCTGTTTTCGATATATAAGATCACCTCTGAAGTATTTTCTACCAAACAAAAAAAGAATTATCAAAATCAACTCACAATTAGCGGAGTTATCGTGTAAAATAAAACCAAATAAAAAAACATGCAACCCGATTGAGAACATCCTCCTTGTTTGAAGGAGGATGTTCTCATCCTCCTCCTTTTTCCACACAAAAATATATTTTTGACAATTGTTTTGTCATTCAAGACGACGCGACGCGATCACGTGGGCACTTCTTGAATCTAGAATCTAGATATTCTGTGGATCGTCTCTGATACACAGAATACTTAGAAGTTAGTATGTACCGAACGCGCCGTGCGTGTCGTTATTATTTAATGTTTGTGTAATTTCCGAACCACCAAACCGATAATGTTCAAATTTTGATGGGACAATATAAAAAAATGTGTTCTTTCTAACAAAAAAAGAATTAATGAAATTAAACAACGCAAACATGAGTTACAGCCAAATACACATTCTGACTTTCACCCCCTCCCGCAAGAAAACCAATCAGAATTTGGGGATCAAAAGTAGCCTACAGCAATTTCCTTAGTTTAAACTAAAATCATACCAAGTTTCAGCTGAATTGAATCAGTAGTTTCGGCGTGATGCGTGATCCCTATACAGAAAGACAGACAGACAGACAGACAGACAGACAGACAGACAGACATGAAAGAAAAAAAATGCAGTTTCGCCATCAGTATCGACTATGGAGTGCCCAAAAAAAAAATTTTTTCAAAATATCTTCAATGTACAGAATCCGACCCGTTACAGTTTTATTATAAGTATAGATTGTATGCAATAAACTTTAACTTCTTTATACGGCGAGAGCCCGCCTGTTGTAGTATGTATAAATGGCAAATGGGTATACCTGCCCACAAAAGCAAAAGTATCTTTATGTTTCTACCGCTGCGATTTCTAACCTCCTCTCATAAGGGGAGACGGAGAGAGTCAAAGTTATATTCCAATACGCTGACCAATTGGAGGTGGGTAACGCTCGTCCACAAAAATGTCTCTCTTGGAACTTGGTAGCTTTTTTGCCATATCCGCAGCTTTGTAAGCCAATGGTAACGAGAGATTGACACGGCTTAATTTAGATAAAAACTTGAGACGTAAGTGGAATTTGACCCTTCTGCTACTCGATTACGAAGTCAAATGTTTGCTCTTCTAGACAACTAAGAAAGAAAGGATGAAGGGAAGGGTAGGAAGGTAAGACAACTAAGTAATGTGTTCTTAGACAGATTGGTTTCAAAGACACGTGTAATCTGACACCTGCATGTAGTCAGCATGAGGAATGATAGCCCTTACTTTCTCCGTGCAAAAGAAAGCTTCAATTACCAAAATTGGAAATATCAAATGGGCCGTTTAGTCTTCATTGTTATTAGTGTGGACCTGAAATGGAGCTTGAAAAACGTATTATATATACTTCCTGTTCATTCTGACTCTGCAAATGCCATAACGTGTGATACACTGCCACCATAAGTGTCGGTGTGTTAAATATTATAAGTGTTAAATACTAAAATATGTAAAAAATTAGTTAACTTCAGACAAGGAAAAAGTTCCCGATGATAAATAATATTATCCACTCTTGTTTGATATAAGCTTTAAAGTCTTGAATATTGCCATAACTATTCTATTTTATCGGATGCATTTTTGAAAGTGTGAAGTAAAGTTAAACTACCTACATGATCTATAACCATCTTGCCGTTTTTTCTGTCATACTGCTCATAGCGTGATAAAAACCGACATCCTGTAATGGTTGACGTTGTAAAAACTCAAAGGAAGAGATCTGTTGTAGAATGCGTTGTTGATTAGGGTTTTCCCAAAGGTTACAATCTTGATGTCTTAAAATCCAGAGTAATTTGGTTACTTCCATCATAGACTAAATCATCGCTTAACATCAGGCGCGATGGTAGTCCAATGCAATCCTATCATTGAAACATTGTATTTCATACCGTGAGATCAAAGGTTCTCTTGTATTTCTCCACGAGATCAGCAAACAATTTATAAAGAAGTTGGTAGGAGAACACAGCTTTATTATCACATTCTTTTAAATTTGCAGTAAAACACTGAAGACGATAATAAAGACTGAGATATATGAACATATTTATGATAGGAATAGTATCCAAGGTCAAGTGAATGACAATATAGACGACCGTGCACCAAATAGGCTTAATGCACTCGTCACGTATGATACAGTATATGCCACTAAAACCGATCTTAATAACGCAATTGAAAGAAATTAAACATAAAAAACGAAATTCTGCAAATTCCGGTTCATTGTATGGTCTCAATTTATAATCAAAATTTTCCATATCAACGAAAAATTTATGTAAGGTCACATTTTTTGACGTAAACAAAAATATAAGAACTAAAGTAAAATACTGTACGAACAACATGATATGCCATATAAAATATAATGAACTATAATCATGATTTTCCTTAAAAGTTCCAAAAACGAAACCAAACAATATGAGTAAAGATAAAATTAGACACAGACTTTTCCCAAGAAGTTTATGGTAGGGATTTCGAAATTTAAAAAAACCAAAATCGTAACCGAAAAAAGCAAACGATTTAAAAAAAATATATTAACAAGTTCCTTCGATTAGTATTTTTCATGAAATACATTCTTGATGATGTATTGTTGGAGAGTGACGTGAATTGAATTAACAACCCTGCAATGTCGTATTTCTAAACATCAAAATATTGAAAAAGTGATCAACTGTTTAATAAAGAAATAGAAATATACGCTGACGCAATATTAAAACAAGTACCTTTTTAATAAAATTACGATAGTAATTTGTTTTTGTGTAATCCAATTAGACAACTCGAATCTAATAAATGTACCGTATGTTTATTTCCATTGTTTTTGTTAATAGCATCAAGTAATAGAACGAGCAAGACGGCAAGCAAGATTGGTTTGGTAGGTGGTGTACGACAGGGTAGCGTCTTATCTCCCTAGCTTTTCGCTCCATTTAGTAACGCAATCTCTCAATCTAATCGAAAATAATATTGGTAATTTGTTTTCTCCGAAAAACAAAACCCGACTTCATTTTAAAATTTTATTCATAAGAATCTGCGTCGTGTAAATACATGACAGAAAATTTTAGTTTCTTGTTATTTCAAAAACGGCTACACCGTATTTGATAAAATGTATATGGAGCTACGTCTGAACTATGATCTACCAAACAAAACAATAACCATCATCATTAATTCACAAGTGAGAACGTCTAGACGTTCTTATCGAAAAAGTAGAGTCAAATCTCTTCATTCGTGTCTTTGGACCATGAAACGATGTCGTTTTTTTGAGCTACGAGCATTCCGATCGAAAAAAGCCAGATACTGTCCAGTGATTTAGACTGTTTAAATGGCTGCGTGGTACTTTGCTGTAATCGGCGTTTAACTTGCAAGCGCACTCTACGTATGAACAAAGCGCGCTTGCGCGATTTGACTTTCAATAGTAAACAAAATTTATACTTGTCCCTGAAATCTAAATTCTCATAAATACTTATGTTACTCTGAAAACAACTATGGTTGATACTCATTTATCATAACTTACTCGGTTCTTCTTTTTTGCACGTCTTTCACATTACGCCGTAATACTTAACAATACTTTTTCATAAACTACTCCATCATTGTGCAAAGATTCTCATAAAATTCAACTACAGCAAATAAAACCATGAGATAAAAATACCATGAGAAAAAAGTCGAAAAGTACAGCCTTCAACTTTACCCTTCAACATAGAAATATGTCTGATCTTTTCTGATATACTAAGACTATGACAGTACATAAACTTTGCTGGTAGACACTAAAAGGATTTTATATGACACTAAAAGGATTTTATATTGACTTGGTTTACAAAAAAATATATATACTGTCGAATTGAGAACCTCCTTTTTTAAAGTCGGTTATAAATAAATAGGTTTTTACCGTAATAGGTTCGCACTTGACCGCCATGTCGCCTGATGTCAAGCGATGATGCGATCTACAATGGAGCGTTCTTATCTAGATGAAACCGATTCACTCTCGATTTGAAGACACCAAGATTGTAACTATTGGGGTAAACCCACTCAGGGAACGCATTCCACAACCTAGACGTTCTTATCACAAACGTGGAGTCAAATCTCTTTGTTCGTGTATTTGGATTATCAACCATGAAACGATGTCGGTTTATTTAGATACGAGAAGTCCGATAAATATATAATCCGATAAATAGGTGATCCTAGCGACCCGTCCCGACTGTTTTTAACCGACTTCCAAAAAAAGGAGGAGGTTATCAATTCGACCCCTATGTTTTTTTTTTTTTTGTTTTTTTTTTATGTATGTTACCTGATTTCTCGAGAACCTCTGAACCAATTTTAAAATTTCTTTTTGTGTTCGGATGGGTATGCTTCCCGAATGGTCCCATATACATTTTTTTGAAATCGGTCTAGTAGTTTTTGAAATATGAACCAAAAACTGAAAAATTGCGTATCTGGATGACGTTGTAGATTTCACAAAAGTTATGAATCTCGACCCTGTCAATACAAAATTGTGTAAATGCTTTAATAAAAATTTGTTTTTAACCCCCGACCAAAAAAGGGGTGTTATAAGTGACGTCGATGTCTGTCTGTGTGTCTGTCTATCTGCTGTGGCACCGTAGTAGAACTCAAACAGATGGGCCGATTTCGATGCGGTTTCTTTTATTTCAAGGTTAATACCATAGCAGATGTTCTTAGCTATGTCTGGTTAATGTCGATTCAAGATGGCCGCCTCCACAAAATGGCGGACAAAATATTTTCACAACCTACCTCAATTTGGGTATCAAATGAAAGGGCTTGACTTGTAGAGTACTATGTACCATAACAAATTTCAAATCCAAAATGGCCACCACGACAAAATGGCGAATTATATTATATTTTCATTACTACCTCAATTTGGGTATCAAACGAAAGAGCTTGACTAGTAGAATACTTTTCACTATGAAAAAATTAAAATCCAAGATGGCCGCTTCCACAAAATGCCGAAATACATTTCTTTTTTCACAACCCCCTTTATATGAGTATCAAATGAAAGGGCTTGACTAGTAGAATGTTGGACAGATAACAAATCCAAGGTAGTCGGGGTTTAATCAAAATTTTAATTTTGTTCTTGTACACTAAAAAGAGTAAAATAAACAATTTTCGTACAAAAAAATTAAACCGACTTCAAAACCACAAATAGGCACTCAAAAGCGAAAAATAAACTAAAATCATTATTATAAGCGCTACTCACTCATCTATTTGAAGTCGGTGCCAGTCAGGTCAAAAAGTTAGTAGATTGATGCTATGTAGGCACAGGTAAGTAGTATCTATCCTATACCTGTTAGATTTAGCTGGCACCGACTTCAAATAGATGAGTGAGTAGCGCTTATAATAATGATTTTAGTTTATTTTTCGCTTTTGAGTGCCTATTTGTGGTTTTGAAGTCGGTTTAATTTTTTGTACGAAAATTGTTTATTGATTTGTACAATCTATAGTAATCTATACTAATATTATAAAGCTGAAGAGTTTGTTTGTTTGCTTGTTTGTTTGTTTCTTTGAACGCTAGGATCTCGGGAAGAACTTTTCCGAATTGAAAGATTGTTTTTCTATTGGATAGTCCATTTATCGAGGAAGGCTATAGGCTATAGAACATAACGATACTAGTAATAGAAGCGGAGTATGAATCAAGAATGTAACAAAATCGGGGAAAAATATTCATTTTTTTCGGACGTTTCGTGCTTTGACATGACACATGACAGCATGTGTCAAGATTGCGTCATTGAATATAAACCTTAGTGTGCCATAGATTACATACCTCACCTTTGTGCACAGATTAAACACCTCCCTTTGCCAATGTTTCTAAATCTGAATTAGTACGACAAATTTCCGACAGGTGGCGTTGCAGAGCTGAAAAGGTTTTTTTGTTTGAAAGCTATATTCTCAAGAATGACTGAACCGATTTCAAAAATTCTTTCACCGTTGGACATGTACGGGATCTCGATGAGTGCTAAATATTTACCACGGGCGAAGCCGGGGCGGACATCTAGTCCTATATAATATAATTTCATTGTTTGGGTGTTTGTTTTTCAATGACGTCATAACGTCTGAACGGATCGGGCTAAAATTTGAAACAGAGATTTTTTGAAGTGATAACTTCTTTTGGCGCGCCATAGACACTTTTTCGTGGGCTGTAAATGGAATTCTAGCGTCACGCTCGTGAATGATAAAAAACCTTCGAGTACACTCGGGATCATGGCCGTAGGCCATCCAGAAATGCATTAGCATATCCTATGGCAATATCTAGCAATGCGTTAGCATTTCTAGATGGCCATGGTCATGGTCACGCCCTCCAATATCACCCGCGTAGCTTCCACAGCTCAGGACAGTGAGCTATCAAATTCTGAGTTAAAAGTTTTCTCTTCTATCGGCAGTCCCTATGACGGCCATTTTTTTATTCCGGTAAAATAATGGGAACGGAAACTACGCGGGCAAAGCCGCCGAGCGCCGATAGTTAATCTATATAGCTTATTGAGACAATATCTATTTTTTTTTTAAATAAAGAGTGACGAGACGATCAGGACATGTGCCTGATGGTAAGCAACATGCCTGACACATAACAGCACAGTGACACGCAGCTATTGGAACATGAGAGTCCAAATCATTACCTAGCACTGCACTGCGCTCGTCACCCTGAGATCTAAGATCTTATATCTCTAAGCCCTGTAATTTCTCTGGAAACATTGCCCTTCAAACCGGAACACATTAATGTTTGCACATTACTGCTTGGCAGTTGAATAATTGGCAAAGGTGCGGTACTTCCCCAGGCGGACTCTGCCAAGAGTCCTACCACTACTAAAATTTAAATTTTATTATTACAGACATAGATGAGTTCACTTACAAAAATAGATGAGTGGCTTCATGCTTCAGGCTTCTTGTTACTGGCTAGAGTAGAGGCCAATATTAGCTTCCAGTCAGAAACATTTTTAGCTTATCGGTTTTTTTATCGGTTACTTTTCGAAAAGTATGCATATAATCTGCATGATCTTACACCACTTTAAAAAAATCTATATAGAGGTATAACTGCCCCATTTTTATTAATAATAATAATATAATATTAATATTGGTGGACAATTCACACACAACACCATCTGACCCCAAACTAAGAAAAGCTTGTAATATGGCGGCCAGATAGCTGTTATAATACTTATATAGTTTTAAATACATACTTATTATACATAGAAACACCCAGACACAGTGCAAATATTTGAATTCATCACACAAATATTTGCACTCGGTGGGAATCGAACCCACGACCTTCGGCTTTCGCAGGCAGAGTTACTACTCACTAAGCCACGAGGCCAGTTATTATATTAGTGATTGCCGGGAAGAGATCGCTCTCAGCACTAAGACCGCCACTAGTGGCGCTAGCTCATAAGTGTATTTGTTTATGTTACAATAATGAGTTCTCTATTGTCTATCTAGGGTACTGAATGGTTTGTACCGTTGCAAAAAAGCTCACGTAGAAGCGCGCACGCCGCCGAGAGTGGATAATGTCTTCATTTGAGATAATTCGCTCGGGCCGCTGCGCCTGCGCCGGCTTTAGTCTGGCTACATTCCCGAATGAGCTGTGTGGGTGATCTGTACCGTTGGCAGAAAATATACGGACTTTTCTAATGTTTTGATTTGACCAGTTTGTTTTGTCAAATTTACACAATTTTATTTCATTACACTCGTTTGTAGTCTAATTTAACTCAATTCAATAAAAAATTGCTCAAAAATTTTTTTTTTACATCATTTATTTTCCTCATTGTATTGCTCTAAGTGTTTTTCAGCTCATTATCGCCTATTTATTTAAACTTCATAAAAAGATTAAAATTTACGCAAACAGAATTTTTCAGAACATTTTTTATTCCAATTGATTGATTACATCAGCCAAAACCTAATTTTAGATTTAAGTATACAAGTTTACATTTACATTAAGTCTTAAAATTATTTAATTATGATGGCATTAAAATAAGTAAGTAAATGATAAATAAAAAAAGGTTTTTTAAATGATCGATAGAATTTTATTTGATCAAAATAATTTCTTGAATTGTGTTTGTACAATATATACAAGACACGCTTTATATGACCTCATATTTTGACTTTTACTACCCATCTAGAGTAATTTAAAGTTTCTCTTTTTTCGAAAAATATCTGATTACTCTGACAGTACGCAAATCATTATGCACTCTTTTTTTTTGCAAAATGGAGAACAACTCTGTGAAATGAGTTGCTTACTGTTTATTTATTTAAAAATAAAATCCCCGCATGGGATCACGATTATTAAGTAAAACACGTTTGTAAAGGTTCTGTCAGCGGTGAAATAAGTGGTGATGGTAATTATACGTTATATGAGCTTCTTTACAACCGACTGTCAGAGCGCGGCGCAAACGACGCGACGACGTCATCGGTTGGATAGTTAGTATATCACCGAACACCATCCAAGAGTTTAACTCTCAAATAGCTATCAGGGACAGAAATGCGGTCGTGACGGAAGCTCTGAGTTTTCTCTTTGTTGCAGGATTTTTGTACGGCATTGCGGAATAATGGATTAGAAGGCGTATTGAAACTGTATCGAACCAATGCCGTAGATAACCAAATGACCAAATTTACCCTGAAATCGTCTGAAAACCATGCATTTTTCCAAAGAAAATAACAAAAAAAAAATTTACAATTTTGACGTGACAACGTCTATTAAATCAATAAACGCCGGCTGCATACACAAAAAGTGTCCCGTTATGTCCCGATACGCTCATTGTTCGCTTGCGTCGCATCTATCAATGTTTCTACAACTACGACTTTGTCACGTTGAACTATCGTCCGTAAAACAACCGACTTTACAGCCAACCACTTTTTTATAGTTTCAATACCTCTTCTAATCCATTATTCTGCAACGCCGTACAAAAATCATGCGACAAGGAGAAATGACCGAGAGAGTTGCAACCCCCTATCTTCGCCTGCACTACACTCAGTTGGTCAGTTTTCAAGTGCTGAATATTATTATTTTATACCCTTCTATCCTTGAAAGGTCTCCTGGTGGTTCATATGACGCATACATTTTGTTCACGGGCCTGTAGTCTATAAGTTTGATGCCAAAGTCTGTTTGTGTGTCTGTAGCACCGTAGAGTTCTAATGGACTAACCAACTTCGATGCAGTTTTTTTATTTGCAGATTAATATCCGTGCGGTGGTTTTTAGCTTTGTCGGGTTAATATCGATTCAATATGGCCGCCTCCACAAAATGGCTGACAAAATATTTGTTTACAACCACCCGCAATATCAAATGAAATGACTTGACTAATAAAATGCTTATATATACACTATGACAAATTTCAAATCCAAGATGGCCATCACCACAAAATGGCAAATTGCATTTTTTTCACTACTACCTTAATATGGTTATCAAATGCATGATTAATAGAATGTTGTACAAATTACTAATCCAAGATAGTCGACGACAAGTCATTTCTTTTTATTTTGTTCGTGTTAATGGGTGTAGTTGTAATTTGCGTCACCTATGTATATATGTAATAGTAGAGCAGTTGACTGTTTGTTTTAAAAACAAACATGCGCGCTTTGCGTTGCCAATACAAATGAAAATTTATAACTCAGACTAATTTAATACTTAATGTATTAAACAACACTAATGTTGCAGAATAAATTGTCTGTATATCTACAGAAAACCTGTTAATGTTGTCTTTGACGCCAACTCACAAATTTAACCCCTCCAAAAAGCGTCTAACGCGTACGTTCCTCTCAACTAATTTGTCGCTGCTTCACATGTTGGTGACGTGAAGCCAAAAGTTATTTCCCTTCCATAATTTCTCGTTGCCCCTAAAGAAATTCTGACTGCAAATACGTAAAATTACAGAGACCTCTGCAAATTACGCACCTTTATATTAACTTTTTCTACAAACAACGTGTATAAATAAATAACAAAGAATTGAAACGGTTAGCAAGACCAGTGTCCTGGCAAGACGTGTAGCCCCGGGGGAAATTCCATAGACGTCTAGCAAACTACGCAGGTAATGTAACATTACTAACCAGTATTTTAATTTTATTGTTACTATATAAAGTCTAATATTATAAGTATCAAAGTTTCGAGTGCTCTCGGCGCGAATGTGTTCATCGATGTAAATCAATTGATGTGCCCTGAAAACCTAGAAATTGGTAATAAACTGCGTTTTTGTGTGTAGCGTAAGTGGTTTACATGCAACCAATCTATTTGACCCCTGGAATAGCTAGCGAAGGGATATGCTGTGGTTCTACTTATTTTTGTTGTTGGTAACGAATAGTGATAGGGAAAAACGTCCACCGTTCACCGGATCCTGCAACCGACAAGAAAGAAGAGACAACTCTTATCATCGATAACATAATTCCGTGCGCCTGAAGTTTAGGAGGGCACATCTAGTAGTTTCTAGCAGCGCTCATGATATCATTGACTCCCAATGCTTTGACTGATACCTTTGATGATTGCTAATGCTGAATCTTTGCTAGGAAGTACCCGTATTCTTCTTATTCTGTATTCTAATTAGGAACCCTTTAATTCAGTTCTGTATATTCAGCATATCTAGATTGCAGCTTTGTTACTATGATATACGTATATTACGATACAATTATCCAACCTTACTCCTCTATTTCTATCCAGAAGATGACGGTAAAAGAAGAAAAGTAGAAAGAAAAAAAAGAAAAAAAAAGAAAGAAACTCTCGTAGAAAGAGACCACGACCTGCCACGACCTCTCACTGTCGAGCGTGTTAACTAAGATGAT
Organism: Ectropis grisescens; assembly: GCA_017562165.1. Lineage (NCBI taxonomy): Eukaryota > Metazoa > Arthropoda > Insecta > Lepidoptera > Geometridae > Ectropis > Ectropis grisescens. The sequence continues at coordinate 20,426,833 of CM029791.1, forward strand.
CGACATTTGAGAGGTCCGATCGCATACCAACCTAATCTGTCGACTCAAAACCATTGAATCATGCAATAACATACACATCTACAACTAAATCTTTCCTTATAAAACCCGAAAGTACAATGTATTAAATATTCTATATCTACTTAGTTTAATTAGCTCCACAAAACGCGAACAACGTCTACATTTTCTTTACAGTGCCGGCTTCATCCCCGTCTTAACACAATGTCGCTGTTATTTAAGGCAAAGAGACAGTAAAGGGAGAGCTTGAAAACCTTGAGTACTCACCCGAGTCTTGGTTGGTACTTATTAAACATTTTAAAACCCACTGAAACGACCCTTGCAAAATTGTCAGACATAGACTAAAATGTTTTTTTAGCAAATTTATGAAAATGTAGCAGAAACAAAATTTTATATGTGTATGGTTTTTATGCTGTGGTATCGTGGTTATGGAATTTTCTTCTTGCTGGGTGTAAATTGAATGTTAAAAGGAAGTCACATGTGAAGTGTAGATAAAAATATCAAATTTCAAAGAGTCTTTTAACGGTAAATTAAGATTTTCACTACATAATCTGTCAAGAATTGGTTTTAATTTTATAGTACAGAGCGAAGGAACATGCAAAACATGCCTAATGGTAAGTTGGAAGACGGTTTTTAGTCATGGGCAGGCATGGTGCTTATCCATAATAGCAACGTGATAGAATTAAAAAAATATCACTCATAATGAACTTTTTTTACTCAAAGCTGGACTGTATGTAGAATGTGAAATCTTAAATATTGTTTTTTTTAATAGTATAGAGTGACAAAAAGAGCAAGGCATGTGTCTGATGGTAAGCAACATGCCTGCTACATTCCAGCACAGTGACACGCAGCTATTTTAACATAAAGAGTCCAAATCATTACCTAGCACTGCACTGCGCTCATCACCCAGAGGTATAAGATGTTTTGTCTCTAGCCCTGTAATTTCACTGGAAACATTGCCCTTCAAACCAGAACACATTAATATTGGCACATTACTGCTTGGCAGAAAAATAACTGGCAAAGGTGTAGTACTTCCCAGATGGACTCTGCAAAGAGTTCTACACAAAGGTTACGATGTTTGACGTTTATAAAAGCAGTTAGTATTTGTATGACACGAATGCTTAAACGAAAACAAACCGCTCAAGAACTGACCACAGTAAGCTTCATCAAAGCCGGCAATTTTTTTCCATTTCCTTTCTGGGCTTAAGGCCGTCTCAAAGGTATACTCATTTCTTAACACCTTGCATTGAATGCTTTGAAAAGGAGTGCCTTATTTCCTACAGGCGCGTCAAAGGATGAAAAAAACCATGGACCTGTATAGTACTGGATATGGAATGCCGATATATTGTTTCAATTATTATTTCGCACTAGCAAACATTAATGTGCTTCGGTTTCGGTTGGTCTGGCAGTGTTTTCAGAGGTATTAGTGTGATAAGAGATAAAACACCTTATATATCTGGTGGACGAGCGCAGTGCGGTGCTAGGACTAGGACTCTTCATTTAAAATAGCTCCATGTCACTGTGCTGTAATGCGGCAGGCACGTTGCTTACCATCAGGCACATGCCCTGCTCGTCGCGTCACTCTATACTATAAAAAACAATAATTAAGATTTCACATTCTGATGTTTCTGTGATTTTTGACAACCGGTCCGATTAGGCTCTACTAATCGAATTGACTGAAATTTGACTCCGGGTGAACTCCCGCATTTTTTATATATACAGGGGTAGAAGCGACAAGACTAAGTAGAGTCGAGATGCTCTGAGTCGGATCTGGGCCCTAAGTCTTAACCTAACCGGTCCAATTTGGTAATATAGAAAATGTTGGTGTTTTTAAATTAAGAATCTGTTTTTCTGAAGAAGTGAGCACGCTCCGTCGTAGAGCTTATTGTCGATTAACACCAGGCACGATAACGGTCAACTATAAGCCTATTAATGTAAAAAAAACACAAGTAAATCTTTTCAATCAACTCTTGGAAGATTTCTCTGCTGCTTCTCAGCCTATAAACGTGGTATATTATGTCCGCCGGACTTAAAAATTTACTGCCGTGCGCTACTTTTTCTTCTAACAATAAATTATTTAGTCACAAAATTTTAAAACTATATTTTTTTTAAATCAAAGCTAATAGAATCTATCTTGTTCTATCTTGTTTTTCATTAATTGAATGCGTCTTTCAAATTGTTTTTGGTGTGAAATATACTGCCAATATCGATTGACGTATATCGAATATCTGCATATGACATGACATATTGACATATGACATATTGACTATTTGCAGGTTAAGCAGAACTAAGACTGCAACATTTTATGGCATGTCCAGAAAATTATTAGTCCAAGTAAAAGAGCAATGTTTTATCTGTTTATTTAAGATGCAAGCGATATTTTTAATTAGAATTTTGTGGGGATGAGATTGTGATCTTTTAGAAACTCCAAGGTGTGAAAAGGTTTAGGCGTAATTAAAAACGGTTCTGTTTCTTGTTGAAACTGTAAGTTTGCTCTCTGATGAATTTTAAAATTTCTCGAAATACATAGTGAGTAGCAGTAGAACTATTTACAAGGTACCTAGGAAAGTACCATATCTTGGCTAGTTACTTTAACGCCAAGCAGTAATGTACAAACATTAAGTACTTCGTTTTGGTTCAACGAACAATATTTACCGAGCAATTGCAATGCAAAAAAGTAAATCACATGTTTATCTCTCGATGACGATCGCAGTGCAGTGCTAGAGAGTAATTTAGCTTTTTTGCTCGTCCTGTCTCTTATATTATACAATAAAGAACATTTTAAAACTGCACTTCAAACTCTCCGATACCGAAGTAAGGGCCGTGTAATTCTCCCCTCTACCCAGGTGTTGCCGTTATCGTAATTTCGTATTGTCCCATTTTATCGGTCCGTAAAGGCGATCTATGGAATTTATTGCTATAAAACAATAGGCGACACGTGTCCTTGCCAATATCGTGTTATTGGACGTGAGATATGGGATTTTCGGGTAAAATAGGGGAAGGAAACGTTAAGAGAGATTGCTTGAAGATATCTTCACTACATATTATAAAACAACTCTCTGTCCGTCCCTATATTATTGCTTAGATCTTTAAAACCACTTAACAGAGTTTAATGCGGGTTTTAATGAATAGCGTAATTCAAGAGAAATATTTATATGTGTAATTTACGAATAAAATAGCAGAGAAACACGAGTAATTTTAAAGGTTTCTAATGTAACGTCATAAATAAACACATTTTTTGCGCTTACACTGCAAACGCTGACTTAACTCTATGCTAGCTAGATCAAAATAATGTAGAGCAGTATTGTACCTCTTCATAAAGTCTACAAAAAAGTCTGAAATAGTATATGTCTATCTCATAAGAATAACTCACAATAACCATTTTTATTAGTACTTTTATTTAGTATCAGCATTGCACCCGTGCGAAGCCGGGGCGGTCGCTAGTTTACTATAATATAGATGTTACCGATATTATAAATGCACAAACTGTATACCTATATCAATATACGTAAATTTGGATATTATGTTGCTCAATCACGTCGAAACTGCTGAACGGATTCGGTTCTTTAGAAATTTATATAGCAATTAGATTATAGTCTGGAATACCACATAGGCGAAAAAAACAACTAATGAATTTTACTATTCTACTTTCTACTTATATTATAAATAAACTAGAAACTAGATGTCCGCCCCGGCTTCACCCGTGTTACATTATATAGCAATCATCAGGATTCCGTACAAATTTAACGGTGAAAGAATGACTGAAATCGGTGGACTGAGAATATCGCTTTCAAACAAAAAACCTCTTCAGCTACCTGCTACGCCACCTGTCGGATATTGGTCGTACCAACTCAGATTTAGAAACAAAATTTATTAGCAAAGCTTTAAATTCAATGACGCTATCTTAGATACATGCTGTCATGTGTCTAAGAGTGCACGGTTTGAAAACGCTCAAAAAGAAATATTTTTCCCGTTTTTGTTACATTCTTGATTCATGCTCCGCTCTTATTTATAGTAGCGTTATTTTCTATATAGGTTATAGCCTATAACCTTCCTTGATAAATGAACTATCTAATAGAAAAAGAATCTTTCAATTCGGACCAGTACTTCCCGAGATCCTAGCGTTCAAACAAACAAACTCTTCAGCTTTATGATATTAGTATAGATATGTCAAAGTTTGGATATTTGGATGTTTGTTGCTCAGTCACGTCGTAACGTCTGAAAAGATGGAACTGAGATTTATAACACAGATAGATTATAGTCTGAAATAACACATGGCTATTTATCCCGGGAATGAGAACGGTAACTGCATAATATATAAAAAGCCGCGGAACGATGCTAGTTATAATATAATTTAGGCATGATAGAAGTTCGGAGGTTTTTACGGCGTTTGCGGGGGTGCAGGTGAAGAGGGGAGTGAGGGTTGTGAAGATGTATTATACTCGAACTCTTCATCAAAAGTTACGGCTGGTCTAGTAGGGAGCCGCCAGGATCGCGGTAGAGTGCAAAAGTGTTCTCTTAAGCCCTCTACACACGAGCCCTAAAATCAGAGGAAGGGAAGTTACGTAAAAGTAGTGGGGAGGACCCTACATCGCACCATATGATTGGTGATTTATGGTGCGATGTAGTATCCTCCCCACTACTTTTACGTATTTCCTCTAATTTTAGGACTCGTCTGTAGATGGTTTTGAGCCTCGACGCGACGGCACATGGATGTAACAGGGTCTTTAGTGGGTAGGCCACTATTGGTGGAATGTCCTACATATCAACTGTGCTCCTTCCGGGGCCGCTGCAAGTCAATAAGGATTTTCCCTGTGGGAAAAAAAGTTGTCTAGTAGGGAGAACGGCGACTGCCAAACCGAAGACAAGGTGCAAAACCACACGCACCACACGGACTCTTGGCCGAGTCCGCCTGGGAAGTACCACACCGTTGCCAGTTATTCTACCGCCAAACAGTAATGTGCAAACATTACTTTGTTCCGGTTTGAAGGACAATGTTTCCAGAGAAACTACAGGGCTTAATATAACATCTTTGGGTCACGAGCGCAGTGCAGTGCTAGGTAATGATTTGGACTCTTCATGTTTCAATAGCTGCATGTCACTGTGTTATGTGGCAGGCATGTTGCTTACCATCAGGCACGTTTCCTGCTCGTATCGTCACTCTTTATTAAAAAAAACGTTATTCTGATCTGTTTGAAATAAAATATTTCCAGAGCAAAGAGATCATCGAGTGCAGTACGTTGCTAGGCAATTATTTTGAACTCTACATGTTCAAATAGCTACGTGCTCAGCAATCTTGCTCATTATACAACGTGTAGCGGAAAGGTCCAACAATATTTATTGTAGTTCATCTAAACTAGGTATCGAATCACACATTATGTGAATATTAGACACTAAAGCACAACATTTTTTTTCGATACAAAGTTAAAAATTCGTTGTTTATTATTTTATTTGACAACCCTAATCACCGGCAGCGCGGCGCGGTTCCTAACCGCCAGCCGCCGCGCGCCGCTCCATCGTCGCATTAGGGTTGAAGCTGGTCAATTTTACATCAAACTTTGACTCGTATTATCTCGCGATCTAACGTACTGAGGGGAAAGAGACCTTCGGAGATGAAGTCCACATCAGTGTTGGAATTACCTATTCAAATATTGTTGGACCTTTCCGCCACAAGTTGTATATCCACATCTTAAAAAAAAACAAGGAAAATATATTGACGGTATCAAATTAAATGAAATCGAGTATTCTAATTGCATTACAAAACAATTACTTACTATTGGTATGCCCGGTTTACATTATTCCAGTCCAGCGAACGAATCCAGCGCTGGATTGCTTTCTGAAAAAATTTAACCAGCATTGTAAAACAATGAATCCAATCAGTATTCTAATCCAACACCTTGATTGGCAGTCTACTTTTGAATCTAGTATGACCAATCCAGTGCAAATCGAATAATGTAGACAGCCAATACAGTGCCATTGCAGTGCTGATATTTTCTTGAAATCATCGTCACTACAGTGTTCACACTTCAAAGGCTTCTAAATTACTGGAATAATTTAGACGTTAATAGCACTGGACTGGATTCTCGCTGGATCACTGTACTGGAATAATGTAAACCGGGCTCGACATCCCAACCCAAACTTTGATAGTCCAGTCGTATTTGATTGCATCAACGTAAATTACCACTCTGGTTATGAAGTTGTTGATTACTTTTCCAATACTGTGAAGCTTATAAAAATACAACATTGAATTCAATTCGCTGTCCCCCAATAGAAACATATCAAGAATGTACTTCAACAAATATAATAATCGAATTAATACTTATTTAATCATCTTTCTTAAATTGTTCATTATTTTTGGGTATGATTTTGGGTTCTATAAATTTCGAAACTCTCACCATAAATTTATTGGAAAAAGTCTATGCCTACTTCTATCTTTACCTATATGGTTGTATTTTTTGTTTGGGATCTTTAATGAATATTATAATAGTGGTTTATTTTTGGTTTGGCACAGCATGTTGTTTGTACAATATATTATTCTCACTCTTCTATTTTTCATTAAACCAGCATATATGACATTGCATCAAATTTTCGTTGACATGGAAAATATTGATAGCAGATTGATACGACACAATGAACTAAAATTTGCTGGATTTCGTTTTATTGCGTTGATTTCTTTCGATTACTTTTTTAAGATTTGTCTAAATATAATATTTTGTGTCGTCTATAAAGTGTGCTTGAAATCCATTTGGATCACAGTCATCTATTTGATAATTTCCTTGAACATCGATACAATTCCCATTATAAATATTTATATATATCTCAGTCTTTACTATCGTCTTCAGTGTTTTACTGCAAATTTAAAAAAATGTGGTAATGAATCAGTGCTCTCTTACCAACTTCTTTATAAATTGTTTGCTGATCTTGTCGAGAAACACAAGAGGGCGTTTGATTCCACGGTACGATATACAAGTAACTCTACTTATATTATAAAACTCATACTTATATTGTAAAACTCAGTGTTTGTTTGTTTGGATATTTATTGCTGAATCACGTCGTAACGTACTCGTATCAACGGATAGGGCTTATACAAGGTGCTGCAGATAGGTGCTTCAATATTTTAGTTCATCATTATTTTAATTATTGCAATTATTAAATTTATTATTTTTATTTAATTTAATTCAATTATTAAATTTATTATTATATTTATTATTAATTATTATTATTCCACATCCAATCTAATTGTTCAGTGGATCCCGACTGCTCAGTTGTTATGTTCCTGTATTGGAATAAATTTTATATTGTGCAATTTAAATCAATAACACAGTATAGAATTCTAGACCACCAGATATCTAAGTGCTTGTTTTATTCTTTTCAGTTGTTTTTAGTATGTAAATAAATTTGGGTTTTATGCAGTCTTTTAATATATATTTTTTTTATACTTTTTAGTTATGAACAATGTTATTATGCTCAACCAAATATGCCACTTTTGGTTTTCGACCAAATGTCTTCGTTTCTACTGGTATGATAATTATGTAGATTTTTCTACTGCATGTAATTTGTATAGTTTTACCTATACAATTATAGATTGTCGACTGAAATAAGTACTAAATCGTTTGAAGTTAGAGATATGGCGACCGAGGCGGAGTAATCCGGGACGGTTCCGTGTCCTACCATCAGCGGCAGAGTTGAAACCCCATGGAGGTATTAGGTAGTAGATAGAGGCACCATACCCATACATGGTATAGAGTGCAACATAGCCTGGCCGTGTGCCCCGGGCGGTAGGGTATGCGTAAATCCAATTCCTCCACGTACTAAAACAGGTAGTCTATATATGTGCCCATCCACATACATACGTACAGATAGTTATACGAAGTTTTCTGTTACTTAAAAACCACAGAACTTATATCAGGATCTGATATCTGTTTGTGATAAAAGCCTATAAATGTGAGAATGATTGTTACGCAAGTTTAAATCGATACACATCCTAAACGGTCGGACAAATCGAAAAACGTTGATAAAATGATAAAAAAATATGTTTAAATACCTATTCAACGATATATCTCTTGACATAGTTTGTTGACTTTGACATTTTATTTTAATTTGGTCAATATGGCGTCCAGTAGCCGTCATATTAAATTTAAACTAATGTCATGTCTTGATTGTCACTTGCGAGACTAAGAGGAATCGATTGACGTATGAATCATAAAAATCGGATCGAAGCCGTTTGGTCTGTATAGTGCTTCAAAGAATCATACATACATTTTTTTTTTAATAAAGAGTGACGAGGAGATCAGGACATGTGCCTGATGGTAAGCAACATGCCTGACACATAACAGCACAGTGACACGCAGCTATTGGAACATGAAGAGTCCAAATCATTACCTAGCACTGCACTGCGCTCGTCACCCAGAGATCTAAGATCTTATATCTCTAAGCCCTGTAATTTCTCTGAAAACATTTCCCTTCAAACCGGAACACAGTAATGTTTGCACATTACTGCTTGGCGGTAGATTAACTGGCAAAGGTGTGGTACTTCCCCAGGCGGACTCTGCCAAGAGTCCTACCACTACAAATTCGTATTCCATACCATATTCGTAAATACCACTCCTTTACGTTGCGCAGTCGGGTAAACAAACACATTACCGCTCCTTTTAGTCGCGCAGTCGGATAAAAAAGAGCGAAATGGAAAACGCTTTTCACCGGTTATTATCAAAAAATGTGATAAACCAAGTTGTTTCATCATTTATCATTTCAAGAATAAAAATCATCAAAATCGGTGTGCCTTTTTTCTCGTCAATAAACCTGATGACAATTGATGATGCGGTTTACGATGAAAAAATCTGATGAAACACATAAATATTATCCAAACTTCTACTTATTTGAAACTTCCCTACTTGTCTGAAGTAAAATAAAAAAAATCCTTTTTCAGTATTTAGTCATAGTCACATTTAACACCCCTCTACTGATGATGGCCATGTATCACGCTATATGGCACCTGCAAAACAACAATGAGTCAGTAAGTATGTTCCACTTTTTCAGATTTTTTTAGTATGAAGACTAATGCAATTGTCACACATTTATGATCATGCTATGCCTCACGGTTTTACTCTCAGTTTTGGTTTTTATGCGTAGTACGAAGGCTATCACGAGTATGGAACTTCCAGCGTATAACCCGTGTTCAAAGTTTCAGCCTGATCTGTTCAAACGTTTCAGCATAGTTGTGCTACAAACGTTTAAACTTTCATATTAGAACATTATAATTAACTAGATGCCCGCCCCGGCTTCGCCCGTGGCACATACGAGGGTCAAACTGAAAGTTCTTAGAACTGGCCACTTATAAACAATATAATAAAAAAATTATTCTATAATTTGAAAATAGAACTCTTTGCCAATATTACTGAGTATATACTTCATTCATTTGTCATTTGTTTTACGATTTGGCGGCAAATTGAAAATTGTCTGTGTCACGTCAACATGAATTTAACACGAGAAAATTTTCGTGCAATGATTTTTTATGACTTTCGATGTCATTTAAGTCAACAATAAAGTTATGATAGACTACGATTGGCCTTTCACGATGAAGCCCCATCTCGTGCGACTGTTTACAACTGGTTTAATGAGTTTAAACCTGGTCGCACTAATCTCACTGATGATTTAGTGAGGGACGGCCTTCTACGGCGACGACTGAAGATAACATCTGTGTTGTGCGGCGTATGATAGAGACTGACAAAGAGTAACCTATCAGCAGATTCGGACAAGCTTAGGCATCGGTATGAGTCAAGTGCACAAAATCCTACACGAACATTTAGCGGTCAGGAAGCTTTGCGCCCGGTGGATACCTCATAATTTGACTGAGGCTCAAAAACTCCATCGTGTGGATTGGTGCCGTAAAACGATTGAAAGATTTAACGGTGGTGACTCAAATGCTGTGTTCGACATACTAACAGGTGACGAAAGCTGGATTTACTGTTATGATCCTGAAACCAAAAGACAATCTGCTCAGTGGGTGTTTTCTTTCGAGGAGTTGCCAACTAAAGTGAAGAGAGATCGAAGTGCGGGGAAAAAATGGTGGCCTCGTTCTTTGGAAGGATAGGTCATTTCGCAACAATTGTGTTAGAGGATCAAAAACAGTTTCTGCAGAATGGTACACTACCAATTGTTTGCCACTTGTCTTGGAAAAAGTTCGAGAGAAACGACCTCGCAGTAGGATCCTCCTTCACCACGACAACGCCTCATCGCACACCGCCAAGCGTACGATCGACTATTTGGCGACATCAAACGTTGAATTACTGGGTCACCCGCCGTATAGCCCCGACCTCGCGCCTTGTGATTTTTATTTATTTTCAAAAATTAAAGAAAAACTTAAAGGAAAGCGGTTTATGAATGCTGAAGAAGCGGTGGCTGCGTATCGCGATGCCATTGAAGAGACCCCTAAGGACGAGTGGGCAAAGTGCTTTTCCCAGTGGTTCCATCGCATGCAGCGGTGTATTGACGTGAATGGACAATATTTTGAAAAGATATAATAAAACTAATAACTGGCTAATGTAATCAGTTTTTGATTTTCTAAGAACTTTCAGTTTGACCCTCGTATATAGCACCCAGCGGGTCCCGTACATATCCAATGTGAAAGAATGACTAAAATCAGTTCAGTCATTCCTGAGAATATCGCTTTCAAATAAAACACCTCTTCAGCTACCTGCTATGCCACCGGTCGGAAATCGGACGTACTAAGTCAGATTTAGAAACAAATTTGATTAGCGAAGGTTTATATCCAATGACGCCATCTTAGACACATGCTGTCATGTCAAACTACTGTACGAACTGCTACTGTACCTCTATGCTGACGATCTCCAAGTTTATGCTCAAGCCTCACTTGACAACCTAGATGATGCTATTAAGATGCTCAACGATGATTTGCACCGCATTGAAAAATGGAGTAGGTCTTTCGGTCTTACTGTCAATCCCTCGAAAACACAGGCCATAATTATTGGAAGTTCGCGGCTTGTATCGAGAATCGACTATGGCACTACAACCAAAGTTGTATTCGGTGGCGTGACGGTACCATTTAGTGCAGAAGTAAAAAATCTGGGCATTATTTTCGATCGCTGTTTTACTTGGGATCCACAAATTCGATCTATAAAGCGCAAAATATTTGCCTCAGCAGCATCACTTCGAAGAATTCGAAACTTCTTACCTACGGCCACCAAAGTTACGTTAGTACAATCCCTCCTTCTTCCCATCCTTGACTACGCTGACGTCTGTTATCTTGACCTTAGACGGGACCAATTCGATATGCTCGAGCGTCTTCAAAATTTTTGTATTAGGTTTGTTTTCGGTCTCCGAAAATATGACCATGTTTCTCTTTTCCGATCTAAGCTTGAGTGGCTCCCTATCCGTTTACGTCGGGATAGCCACATCCTATTACTTTTATATACCACACTTTTCACTCCTTCTTCCCCTCCGTATCTAAGCTCCCGCTTCACTTTTCTGTGCGACACTCATTCGGTCGATCTTAGGTCGTCTACAAATCTCCTATTGTCTACTCCAGCTTCAAGCTCCTTTTACGGTTCGTCGTTCTGCGTGCAGGCTGTGGCCTTATGGAATGCTCTTCCTGCGGCCATCAGACGTGCGCAGAGCGTCGTTTCGTTCAGGACGCAGATTCGACAGCATTTCCTAACAAAAGTTGTTCACTGAATTGTGTTTATCTTCTCGGCATTTTGTGTTTCGTATTATATATAAGTATATATTTATTGTACATATATATATTATACATATCAATTTATACCTATTTATTGTATATTCATTATGTTGTCTAAGTAATTTATATATAATAAAATTATTTAAAAAATAATATTTATTTATATTGTTAATCGCACCACTGCCCAAAATTTTACAAATTTACTTTCCTAATGAACCAAAAGGTTATCTGGAAGAGATCGCTTTTAGCGATAAGATCGCCTTTTGTGCCCATTATGTTTTGTTATTTTATATGTTACTTGTTGTCAACTTTGTTTTGTGGTGCCAATAAAGTGTTTCGTATTGTATTGTATTGTACAAAAATTCTCAAAAAGGAATATTTTTTCCCGTTTTTGTTACATTCTTGATTCATGCTCCGCTTGTATTGATAGTGGCTTTATGTTCTATACCCTATCTCGATAAATGGACTATCCAATAGAAAAAGAATCATTCAATTCGGATCAGTACTCTCCAGTTATTATAACGATCATATGATTATTTAATTGGATAACGGGACACTCACGTATATACGGTCGGTCAATCCGACTCGAGTTTCGGCCGCGTCCGGCGGCCTTTTCTTTTGGCGTCAGTGCCAAACGGGCAGCCACCGCGCGTGTGCACTCGCCTTGAAAAGACCGCCGGACGCAGCCGATACTCGAGTCGGATTGACCGACCGTATATACGTGAGTGTCCCGTTATCCAATTAAATATGTGTAACAACCACGTTAATTTTAATACTAAGATCATATGATTTGATTGTTTAGTTTCATTTCATGTGATTTCCAAAATCGAATAGGACTAGTAACGCTGGCTGGTCTCTGACACTCGCGGACTGGACTTTCTCCTTTCCTTGTATTCACTATATTGGCTTGGTTGGTTGCTTAAAGTTTACGTCAGCTTACGTTTACGCGCAGCAGAACCAATCAGAACGAGTTACACGGGTTGGAGCTCGGGCAGACTTGAAATCGAAGAATTATAGCCAAATATAGTTCCACTCATAGAGTTTCAATTCACGCGCATGCACTCTTCTTGAATAAAGCCGGTGAATGCAGCGAAACTTAAGTCGAACTGGAATGACCTTATCACACGTTATCAAATTTTAACGCTTTAGCAAATATTGCAAGAGCATAAAAGCTCACTTAATGCTCTCACTGCTAGGACTCTGGACTTTTCCTCTTACCTCTGGACCTTAAAAATAACAACACGCTGTTCTCTGAACGCGCTGGATCATAGTTTCCTCAGGATGATTTGTTTGCGCTTAAGAGCCGGCTCACGTCGTCGCACGAAATTCAAAAAGTTTGTGTTCCGATATTTCCATCTTTAGTATTATCTAGAAAAAGATAATTACGTTCAAAAAATAGGCCGATCTTTCTTGTTAACGTTTCCTTGTTTCAATTTTACTAATAATAAAGCCTTTAGTCGTAGGAACGATCTCCCATGACCATTTCGCCGAAAAGTCGCCGCCGTGTCAGTTTCAGACTTCTAAATCTACAAGTGATACTCAAAATTTATACTTAAAAAAATATGGGAACATCATACACATATTTTATTAATTCATTCAAGTCACATATATCTGAATTTTGGTCCCATTTATTAGTAAAAAAACAAAATCATAAGCCAATTTTAAGTTTTATATTGCAGTTTTAGCGTTGTCTCTGTGTAAAATACACAATAACTCCAAAATAAAAATTAGACACGATAATACTTTGTTCTTTGTAGAATCCAATTCTATAGTTACTTTTCAAATCATAGTTGTCAATTTTTCAAAAAATATAAATTACCAGCAGTCGAAATTACAATAAATTACGCTGCGCAATTTAGTATGCCGCGAGCGGCCGTCGGGGGAGGACCTGCGTCAGTTAGCGTGGGAGTCGGTTACGTAATATTTCGCGCGTTTATGACATAAACTAGAATAATTATAGTGCGACCACAAAATTTTAATTCGTTTGGCGTTTTATAACGTTTCATTCTGATTTTTCGGATTGGACCATCACATTTGATCTTGTTTACTTCATGAAGAAGCAGAATCTGTCAATTTTTTTTGACGTGACAACGTCTAATAAGTCGATGAACGCGATGGCCGCCACCACAAAATGCCGAATGTCATTATTTTTTACTACTACCTCAATACCATGACCATGACCATGCACATGACCATGCACATGACCATGCACATGACCATGCCCAATGACCATGAGGAACGGCCATGACCAATGACCACGACCAATGACCATGAGCAATGGCCATGACCAATGACCGTTCCGACGTGTTTGAGCAACGAACTTCCAATATTAATTAAGTATGTACAGTATGGGTAACAAATGAAAGGACTTGACTAGTAGAATACTATGCACTGTCACAAATTTCAAATCCAAGATGGCCGCCACCACAAAATTGCGAATGTCATTATTTTTCACTACTACCTCAATACCATGACCATGACCATGCACATGACCATGCCCAATGACCATGAGGAACGGCCATGACCAATGACCACGACCAATGACCATGAGCAATGGCCATGACCAATGACCGTTCCGACGTGTTTGAGCAACGAACTTCCAATATTAATTAATCATCATTAATTTTACTACTACCTCAATATAGGTATCAATTTAAAGGGCTTGACTAGTAGAATACTACGCACTATGACAAATTTCAAATCCAAGATGGCCGCCACCACAAAATTGCGAATGTCATTATTTTTACTACTACCTCAATATGGGTAACAAATGAAAGGGCTTTACTAGTAGAATACTATGCACTATGACAAATTTCAAATCAAGATGGCCGCCACCACAAAATGGCGAATGTCATTATTTTTACTACTACCACTATATGGGTAACAAATGAAAGGGCTTGACTAGTAGAATACTATGCACTATGACAAATTTCAAATCCAAGATGGCCGCCACCACAAAATAGCGACTGTCCTTATTTTTTACTACTACCTCTATACCATGACCAATGACCATGACTATGACCAATTACAATGACCATGAGGAACGAATATGACCAATGACTACGACCAATGACCACGAGCAATGGCCATGACCAATGACTGTTCCGACGTGTTTGAGCAACGAACTTCCAATATTAATTAATCATAATTAATGTTTACTACTACCTAAACAAAGGTATTTTTTTTTTTTTTTTTTTTACCTTTTATAGGCTCACACTTGACCGCCATCTCGCCTGATGTTAAGCGACGATGCGGTCTACGATGGAGCGTGTTTACCTAGAAGAAACCGATTCACTCTCGATTTGAAGACACAAAGATTGTAACCATCGGGAAAACCCACTCAGGCAACGTATTCCACAGCCTAGACGTTCTTATCACAAACGTAGAGTCAAATCTCTTCGTTCGTGTCTTTGGAACATCAACCATGAAACGATGTCGCTTTTTCGAGCTACGAGCATTCCGATAGAAAAAGGGCAAGGTGGTATTAGATCATGCAGATCAGTTGCACACTCTCCGAAGTGTATCCGATAAAAAACCGATAGGCTAGCAATTTTACGGCGATGCTCAAGACTTTGAAGTCTTTTTCGCACAAGAGTATCATTGCCTATGAGCCTTTTGGCACGTCTCTCGATCGATTCCAGGGCTTCCAGCTGATACTTGGCCGATCCATCCCAAAGGTGCGAACAGTACTCCATACAGGAGCGAATCTGTGCTTGATATAATGTGAGCAACTGTTCAGACTTGAAGTACCTTCGCACCTTTGAAAGGACACCCAGTTTTTTGGCAGCTAATTTAGCCTTGGACTCGATATACGAGCCAAAGTTGAGCGTAGATGTCAAAGTGACGCCCAAAAGCTCAAGACGGTCAGAAACCGGCACGGACACACCTCGAAAAGTAGGAGTCAGTTGAAATGGACTCCGTTTTGCGGAGAAAAGACACGCCTGCGTCTTACTCTCGTTGAACTTGACCAGATTGGCATCGCCCCATTTAGACACCGCCTCAAGGGTCAAGGTCAAACGCTCGATCAAACTTTCTCTCAATACCTGAGTTTGCTGCCCACTGGCTCTCGCGCTAGATATGTATCTCTCTACGACGGTGCTATCATCTGCGTACCCAAAAATACCGGGCTTTAACAGATCATTGATATGTAGCAGGAAGAGCGTCGCAGAAAGTACCGACCCCTGAGGGACTCCGGCATTGATAGCCTTTTGATCCGACGAGCAGCCATCAATGACGACTCGTATGGACCGATCCCTCAAGAAGTCCGATATCCATGCAATAAACCCAGGAGACAAACCATAACTAGAAAGCTTGCTTATAAGGGCATCATGCCAAACCCTGTCGAAAGCCTTCGAGATATCCAGGGAGACTGCAAGTGCTTCCCCGTGTTTCTCAATAGCTTCACTCCAGATGTGAGTGACGTACGCTAGAATATCTCCGGTGGACCGGTTTCGGCGAAATCCGTATTGCCGGTCACTTAGGAGGTCGTTTGATACTAGGTACGTCAGGAGCCTGTGGTTTAAGACACGTTCCATAGTCTTGCAGAGTATGGACGTGACCGAGATGGGCCTGTAGTTGGCAGGGTCAGCACGACTACCCTTTTTGGGCACTGGTTGCACATTGGCAAGCTTCAAGACTTTGGTACTAGCCCAGTTTGGAGAGAGAGCTTAAAAGGCGCGTTAGTATCGGAGACAACTCAGGCGCACAAGCCTTCAACAGTAGGGCAGGAATACCATCTGGGCCACTGGCTTTATTCACGTCCAGATTGCGTAGCACTTTGCGAACCTCCATTTGGCGAATATGTATCTCTGACATAAACGACGGACAGCCAGGTGGAATAGGAGGTGTCGCGCTACCAGCATCTAGACGCGAAGATTCCGCAAACTGAGATGCAAACAAGTTTGCTTTCTCCGTTGCAGTGTGAGCCAGTGTCCCATCAGGTTTCAGCAATGGAGGGAGTGAGGGGCGGCAGAAGTTCGATTCGACCGATTTAGCTAGGGACCAAAACGCTTTGCTGCCCGCAGGGTACGAAGCTAGTTTGTTCCCCTATTCGACTAATGTGTGCGACTAATCAATTTAAAGGGCTTGACCATGCACTATGACAAATTTCAAATCCAAGATGGCCGCCACCACAAAATGGCGAATGTCATTATTTTTTTTCTACCACCTCAATATGGGTCACAAATGAAAGGAATTTACTAGTAGAATACCATGCACTGTCACAAATTTCAAATCCAAGATGGCCGCCACCACAAAATTGCGAATGTCATTATTTTTCACTACTACCTCTATACCATGACCAATTACCATGACCATGACCAATTACAATGACCATGAGGTACGGATATGACCAATGACTACGACCAATGACCATGAACAATGGCCATGACAAATTACTGTTCCGACGTGTTTGAGCAACGAACTTCCAATATTGATTAATCATCATTAATGTTTACTACTACCTAAATGAAGGTATCAATATAAAGGGCTTGACTATGCACTATGACAAATTTCAAATCTAAGATGGCCGCCACCACAAAATTGAGAATGTCATTATTTTCACTACTACCTCTATAACATGAGCAATTACCATGACCATGACCAATTACAATGACCATGAGGAACGGATATGACCAATGACCACGACCAATGACCATGAGCAATGGCCATGACCAATGACCGTTCCGACGTGTTTGAGCAACGAACTTCCAATATTAATTAATCATCATTAATTTTACTACTACCTCAATATAGGTATCAGTTTAAAGGGCTTGACTACGCACTATGACAAATTTAAAATCCAAGATGGCCGCCACCACAAAATGGCGACTGTCATTATTTTTAACTACCACCTCAATATGGGTAACAAATGAAAAGGCTTGACTAGTAGAATACTATGAACTGTCACAAATTTCAAATCCAAGATGGCCGCCACCACAAAATAGCGACTGTCCTTATTTTTACTACTACCTCTATACCATGACCAATGACCATGACCAATTACAATGATCATGAGGAACGGATATGACCAATGACTACGACCAATGACCATGAGCAATGGCCATGACCAATGACTGTTCCGATGTGTTTGAGCAACGAACTTCCAATATTAATTAATCATCATTAATTTTACTACTACCTAAATGAAGGTATCAATTTAAAGGGCTTGACCATGCACTATGACAAATTTCAAATCCAAGATGGCCGCCACCACAAAATGGCGAATGTCATTATTTTTACTACCACCTCAATATGGGTAACAAATGAAAGGGCTTGACTAGTAGAATACTTCGCACTATGATAAATTTGAAATCCAAGATGGCCGCCACCACAAAATAGCGAATGTCATTATTTTACACTACTTCACAATATCGGAATCAAATGCAAGGGCTTGACTAGTAAAATACTACGCACTATGACAAATTTCAAATCCAAGATGGCCGGTACCACAAAATGGCTACTGACATTATTTTTTACTACTAACTCAATATGCGTAACAAATGAAAGGGCTTGACTAGTAGTATACTATCCACTGCCACAAATATCAAATCCAAGATGGCCGCCACCACAAAATTATTTTGTGGTGGCGCATTTGTTATCCATATTGAGGTGGTAGTAAAAATAATGACAGTCGCCATTTTTGGGGCGGCCATCTTGGATTTGAAATTTGTCATAGTGCATAGTATTATATTAGTCAAGTTCTTTCATTTATTACTCATATTGAGGTAGTAGTAAAAATAATGACAATCGCCAGTTTGTGGTGGCGGCCATCTTGGATTTGACATTTGTCATAGTGCGTAGTGTTTTACTAGTCAAGCCCTTTATTTGATACCCGTATTGAGGAGGTAGTGAAAAAGAAATGTATCTGACCATTTTGTGGTGGCGGCCATCTTGGATTTGAAATTGTCATTGTGCATAGTATTTTACTTGTCAAGTCTTTTTATTTGATACCCATATTGAGGAAGTAGGAAAAAAAGAAATGTATTTCGCCATTTTGTGGTGGCGGCCATCTTGGATTTGAAATTTGTCATTGTGCATAGTATTTTACTCGTCAAGTCCTTTCATTTGATACCCATATTGAGGGAGAAGTGAAAAATTAAATGTATTTCGCCATTTTGTTGTGGCGGCCATCTTGGATTTGAAATTTGTCATAGGGCATAGTATTCTACTAGTCAAGCTTTTTCATTAAATTTGATACCCATATTGAGGTAGATTATGAAGAAATATTTAGTCCACCATTTTGTGGAGGCGGCCATCTTGAATCGATATTAACCAAACATAGCTAAGAACCAATGCACAAAAATTACCCTTAAAATGAAAAATAAATTTTACTAGTTATCAGATTTTTTAAATGCAAGAATAATTTATCGTCACGTTACGGGACAACGAACGTAACGGGACAATAAGTCTTTAATTTTCGTGCACGCAGCCAGCGTTCATCAATTTAGTAGACGTTGTCACGTCAGAAAATCTCATAAAAATTTTTAGTACGCTGCCGTTACGGCTCAAGATCGTTCTGTCCGCCTAAACGCTCGAGCTGAATCGAACGGACGCACGCTGACAATGTTGCAGGATTTTACCTAAAGTTGAGTTCTGTCTTTTTGTGAGAGGGCTCTTAAAGCCAATTGTCAAGGCCATATTGCACGTTTTCGCTTGAAAAAATACTCAGAACTCCGACTGGGATTCGAATATTCACCGTTACGATAGTATATCGGAATTTTTGCACTCCTATGATGGTAGTAGCATCATAGGAGTGACAGACAGACAGACAGACAGACAGAAACGCTTTATTATGCACACCAGAACAAATCCAAACATACAAAACAAGAGATACTTATAACTAGTGCCATAAATGGCGGCCTTATCGCTAATAGCGATTTCTTCCAGGCAACCATGAGTGGCAGGAATCAAACAAAAAAAAAATAGATTAAAGATAGGGTGTGAAGAAAAAAAAAACAGTATGGCAAAAAATAATAAGTCGTCACTTAAGCTACTTTCAAATAAATACATATACTAAACACCAATATTACACATATATAATAGCTAAAATACATACGTTACAATAAATACATAAACACTATTAATAACCATACCTACAAAACAACAATAATTAACACGACCAATAATAAAAAACAACATAGAAGTAAAAGATAGTAAAGAAAAAAAAATACAAAATAAGGAATTGGAAGGAAAATTAGAACCAAAAATTAACAGATATACTAATCGATCAATTCAGAGAGAAAGTGTTTCTTAATCTGAGCCTTGAAAGATTCTAAGCTCTGCGCGCGCCTGATACCGACCGGAAGTTTATTCCAGAGTGCAACAGCCATCACGCAGAACGAAGACCCACAGAAAGAGCTAGAGTGAGAAGGAGTAGACAGAAGGAGATTACTAGATGACCTAAGATTAGTACTATGAGTGACAAAGAAATATGAAACGGGAGCTAAGATAAGTAGGGTAAGTGGGATTGAATAGTAAACTGTAGAGAAGAGAAAGTATATGTGTCCCGGCGAAGTCTAATGGGTAGCCAATTGAGCTTTTTACGAAATAGAAAACATGGTCGTATTTTCTAAGACCAAAAATAAAACGTATGCAAAAATTTTGAAGACGCTCAAGCTTTTCAAATTGCTCCTGGGTTAAATCGAGATAACTGGCGTCAGCATAGTCTAAAATTGGCAGAAGGAGAGAATTTGCTAACGCAACTTTGGTGGCCGTCGGCAAAAAAAATCTGATTCTCCTCAAAGATGCAGCTGAAGCAAACAACTTACGCTTAACAGCCTGCAGTTGAGGGTCCCAAGACATGCAACTATCAAATATGACCCCGAGATTTTTAACTTGCGCACTATAAGGTATTATAACACTGCCAAACATGAGCGGAGGCAGTGTCTTCAAATCAAGCTTCGAAATTAATCTAGTACTACCGATAATAATGGCCTGCGTCTTCAAGGGGTTGACAACAAGCCCAAACGACCGACTCCAGGCTTCGATACGACGCAAATCGCCATTGACGGATCTTACTGCTTCGTTAAGAAGATCCAATGAAGCCTGCGAGTAAATTTGGAAATCGTCGGCATAGAGGTGATAGGAAGAAGTAATGTGGAAAGTTATGGAATTTATAAAGATCGCAAAGAGAAGGGAGAAAGAACGCCACCCTGAGGAACACCGGAACTAGCATCACACCAAGAAGAGCAAGTCTCTTCCACGCGAACCCGTTGCCGGCGTCCCAGCAGATAACTGCGAAACCAGTCAATTGCCGTTGGAGATATGTTAATTGAGCAGAGAATAGCAAGTAAAACGTCAAAATCGACCGTACTGAATGCATTACTAAAATCAAGTAAAGTGAGGACTGTTAGTTTTCTGTCTTCCATCCCTATCCTAATGTCATCCGTAATTTTACAAGAGCAGTGACTGTACTGTGGCCAGAACGGAAGCCGGACTGAAAAGGGCTCAGGAGGTTATTACGGTTAATAAAGGAGTTTAGCTGGGAGTGGATAAGACGCTCAAGTACTTTGAGAGAAACGGGAGAATGGAAATAGGACGATACTCAGTAAATGATTTTGGGTTAGGTTTTTAGGGATTGGGACAACATTAGCATCCTTCCAACACGATGGTACAGTGCACTGGGATACAGAACTGTTCAAGAGATGACATAGGATAGGTAGAATTACATCCAGTATGGGCACAATCATGGCACGTCCGATGTTATCACTACCAACTGCATTGGAAGAAATAGACAACACGCTCTTCTTAACATCACAATCAGCAAATTGACTTATGAAAAAAAGGGGAGTGCTTGGGTATTGGAAGAGATGATAAATAATTTAGAGTAGCAACTTTGTCATTTGGATTAATAACAGATGACGAAGAAAAGTGAAGATTAAGTGAGTTGACATCAACGCCACTTGAACTAGAGTCTTGCCGAGACTTTCCAACACCCAAAGATCGGAGAAATTTCCAAACTTTCGCTGGATCTCCGTTTTCGACTGAGTTATGAATATGGCGACGTTGAGCATCCCTACACACTCTATTACAACGATTTCGTAAAAGTTGATACTTTTCCCTGCTTTCCTCAGTTGGATTCGAAGCAAATTTACCTTTGGCAGATACTTTATGTTGAATCAGTCGTTTTATATCATCGGTCAACCAAGGAGCAGGCAAGTGTTTTATTTTCACCGGGTGTAGTGGAGCATGCTCGTCAAAAAAGATGCGTTAATTTCTGATTAAATATAGAGAGCTTATCATCCACCGATTCTGCATTGAGAACTGGTGACCAATCAACATTGCAGGCGTCTTCACTTAACTTATCAGGATTAATGGCACCAAAGCTACGTTGCATAACAATTTTAGGTTTACTTCTAGGTGGACGGATTTTGTAGGAAAGGTAAATAACATCGTGATATGACATATCATGTGTTGAGTAAGAGCATTGTCCGTGTTTTGCAACATGCTGCAACGATGTCATCAACATGAGGTCTAGAAGAGACGGGGTACAATTTGGGAAGTAATGTGTAGCTGATAGAGGCAATACATGCAAGCCGCTCGAACGAACAAGTGCTTGTAATTTAGAAGAACGATAGTCCGCCTTCAACAAGCAAGTGTTGAAGTCACCCATAATAACAGAGTGTGAATAAGAGGGAAGTAAATCTTCTAAAAGCTTTTCAAAGGAAGAAAAATAGTTAACATTTTTGTCATGGCTATAATAGACTCCGATAAGAATTTTAGTGTGAGAAAAAGAAAGTTCAAGAAAGATATGTTCACCGGCATCAACAGGGGGAGGCTGAGCAGAGGTGCTAACGACTGAGTAAGGAATATTAGAGCGCAAGTAGATAGCAACGCCACCGCCAGGCCTGCCGGTCCGATCGTTACGAACAAGAGTAAAACCAGGGAGAATGTAAGAACAAGAAGGAAGACATGGTTTTAACCAACTTTCGGAGACTAATATAGCATGAACATTTTTGTTAACGAAAGATGCCAGTATCTCAGGATAGTGAGCCGGTATACTTTGAGCGTTTATATGAACAAGATTTAAATTCTTAGCTACATCACAGAAATGGTTAGATATAGTGTCACTCAAAGATGGTAGACTCACGAAGCTATCAGATTCAGAAACACTTACCGCTGATAATGAAAGAAAATGCTCACTGTCGCTGTGTTCACTATTGGTCATAGTCAAAAATGTATGTAAATGTAAATATAAATACAAAAAAAAAAAAAAAAATATATATAAAATATATATATATATATATATATATATATATAAAAATGTTACTACTTAATAGATTTTAAACTAATATTAATCGTCTTACCACCTGCCAGTAGCGCTTAATTTATAAAGATAAAATAATATTTGGTACACTAAATGCTAACACAAAGAAAATGTTTAAAGAAAAACAAATCGTAAATTTTTATCAATAACACGATACACTTACTTTCAATGACACATACGCAAAAACATTGACAAACAAAAAAAGAAAATAACACAGAAAAATAAATAAAAAATAAATGTAACATTATATAAATTAACTAGCATTGGCAGAATAAGCCTTTACGAAAAAAAAAAAAAAAAAACAAACATGAGATATTTTATGCTGTCAATGTCAATGTCAATGCCATCTGACATATTTGCAAACAATCGGCAATCGGAGTACACTCAAATAAAAAATAAAACTAATAAAACACAAAAACGGAATAAATAAAAGTGGGTACCTACCTAGACACAGTTAACAACAAAAAGAGGGTGACAAAGAGATAAACCACAACAAAAGAGACACGAAATGTTAACAAATAATAGTAAAGGACCGTTTATAAACTAGGTACCTATACAAAGTTATTTTGATATTGGGAGTTTGTTTCTCACACGCGTATTTCTATGCTTTTTCGAGACGACGGGCGTGGACACTCGACTTGTCGAAGCTTGCGGTGTAGAAACTGATACGCTCTCAACCTTAACCTCAGCCAGCTCGTCCATAGTAGTGACTCGATGACGAACATCGCCCGGTCCGAGAACAAAGATGATGCCCTCCCTCGTCCAGCATTTTTTAACACCAAAACGCTGACGAGCCGCACGGAAGACGTCATGTCTGGACTTCGTCAGAAATTCGGACACAGTAATACCCGAATCCTTGAAGCCCGTTTTAGCCGCCCAGATTCCGTCACGAACGGCCACATCCTTGAGTCTCAGAACAACAGGGCGAGGCCTGTCTGTCGTCGCCCGCCCCATCCTATGGCACCTACTTAAGTCCGATGCTGTGAAGTTCGAGATCTTCAATCGCGTCACCACTGTCTTGACAACAAGCTGTGAGGTGTCCTCAGCGTTATCCTCAGGGAGTCCATGCAGTAGTAGCATTTTACGTCGTGACCGCATTTCACACTGCTCAACTTGTTGTGCTAGTACACTAATTTGGCTTTGTACTGCCCGGAATGTTGCCACCACAAAGGCTTTGAAGGATTTGATCTCCGAAGCCAAGCCCTCAACGCCAGGAGGTGGAGTACTCGGCAGCTGGCCTTCAATTAAGTCCAGCCGTTTGTGGAAGGCTTCCATCATACAGTTCAGTGACAGTTGGATAGAATCCATTAGTGCTTCTTGTGAAGTTTGGTGAGATGATGTGTTACACAGTGTAAAGTGAAAGTTTAAAGGAAAACACTTAGTGGCAGGTACAGAGTACTAACACATAGATATTTATACAAAAATCTTCTTCGGGAAATACACTTTTACTATTTTTGATAAATAAAAGTGAAGAGCTATTTTAAAAACTGTTGCCTTTCTCACACCTACCCCCAGAAAAAAGAGTGATGTCTTTTTTTACTACGATACGACGAGTGATGGCTTTTTTTACTACGATACGACATTCCTTAAGAGCAAACATCAGAATAAACTTGTGTAGGTATTTATTTAGCGTAAATAGGTTACTGCAATAACAAACTAGTCAGGTTTTTACTCGTAACTTATAGTTAATTTGGATATCTTGAAGTTTTACCTTTTGTAGACTTTTAAAGGTCTATAGATTTGGCAGATAAGTATCATAAGTTATTGGACTTATAGAGTCATTTTGTTTTGTTAATAATGATTTATATTTCTTCTACTTTACAGATATGGAATCTACTGACTACACGAGAAAACGTAACCACTCTCGTTGATCTTTCCTTAACATTGGGTCCCGCTATTTGCGCCAGCCAACTTGGTATCGAAACTGATAAAATTAAAGTCGTTTTGCATGATAAACTACTTAGCGAAGTTGGTAAGTACAGTTTCAATCAAAAGTAAAGCATATCTACATTTTATAACAAAGGGACAGATATAGCGGTTGGTCTCAAGTGCTTTTACTTCTTGCCAAACTTTGGGCTGGTGCAGAAGGCGTGGTGTCCTACTAACCTAATCTTTCGTACTCCACGAGTACTATATGTAGTACGATGTATAATAACATATCCAAGGATGATCGGTCAAATGGTACGGTCTCTGCTTGGGCTGCCGCCATCAAGGAAGAGTACCTGGGTGACGGTTACTTAGATACATACTGATTTTCTCAACAAAAAAAAATAACTTGAAAAAGAAAGGCGACCGGTTGGATTCGGACCCGGACCTACCATTATTATGACCATCTTCCCGACTGAGCTAATATACTGTCGCGCGACATCGCAAAATTAACCGTCGCATACTAATCTTTATGTAACAGTTTATCAATGTCTAAAAACGCGCTTAAAACGGCGTTTTTTTTTTTTAATAAAACCAGGCTAGATCGCTTTATCGTCCCCGAAACCCCCTGTTTACATAATTTCATGAAAATCATTCTAGCCGTTTCCGAGATTCAGATTCTATTTATATATACCTACAAGAATTGCTCGTTTAAAGGTATAATAAGATAAAGGCACAACCTGAAATCCCAAAAGTAGGTGCTCCACGATCCTAACAGGGAGGCCTGTTAGGATCGGATCTAGCACCTACCGACTTGTAGCTAGTATGTTAACGTAATATACAAATTTTGATTATTCTCTGATTTTGCATGACTTATTATTCAGTTATCTGTATTGTACAAGGTGGATCTGAGTCGGTTGAGTTATTTTTATTTTCATAATGTATGTGTCGTGACCGGTTTCTGTTTTTCACTAATGACGACTGAATTTTTGTTGAGACAAATCTTGTGTCGGCTGACTGATTGGACCTTAAATTGCTGTCGGGAAATTTAAAAAGACCCCTCTTTAAATTTTCTTCTCTCTCTCTCTCTCTCTCTCTATGGTCGGTCCCTCATGTCTGAGGATCGTGGTCAGCATCGGGGCTATATCTGGAATTTTTATTCATTTTTATTTAATATTCTGAAAATTTCCTTCAAAGGCTTGAAAGAAAAGCCGATGGGATTGGCGGTGTTGCCGTTAATACTAGTGTTTCTACCAAAAGTGGATGTTTGATAATTACCGGAAGCTGAAGGCTAGTCTGACCTCATAAATGCTGAAGTAGCTAAAGGGATGAAGTCGCCCGTTTCATAATGATCAGTTATCGTCGATGGCTATAAGATAGCTAGAAGCTGTCTATTTGGTTTACCTGTAAATTCTCCAGAATCATTACCCTTCAAACCGAAAAACAGTTATATTCGTACCTTAATGCTTAGCGGGAGAATACCTATAGTTCGTTCCACGAAGAGGTGTAGAAAATGTAAACAAATCAATGTCACTCTCAATTTGACAGACCAGCATTTCTCAACCTTTGTTTTAGAAGATAGTTCGTTGTAAGCGTCTCTGTTTGCCGTTTTAGATTTTCGTCATATAACAAGGTTAAATATATTCCAATAAGTCCGTTTCCAACCTTTTGTTTTATTTCTATTATTTTATAATTATATGTTTATTAAATATGTGGTGCGCATAAGTTTAAAACATTAATACAAAAATAACTTGGGTGGTTGGTTCATGGAACACAATAGTAACATACAAACAGTTTTTATTAATATTAATTATTAAGTAGTAACAGCTTTGTTTTGTTATGTAGCACTTAAATTCCTTTTTCATTATGTATGTGAAATGACTGACTTTTAGTAAACTTAAATTTAATGAGCTATATATATTTATATATATGAGACGATCTTCTTAGCATTCCATGGATTCACCGTGCAGGTGCCGGGTCCATCGTGTGGCAGAGAGAGAAATCCTGAGTACATCCCGAGATTTGTGACTTGGGCGTAGGTTTAAGGGGCCCTTTTCTGACGTACATCAACACTCACCTTCACTACTCGTTTTCTCTCCCTGCCCAGCCAAATCTGATATGAGCCTACTAGCGCAGCTTTAGATACTAGTATATATATCTACATTCAGATCCGTATCCGTGGATGTACTTTTTTCACAATCCAGCACATCACTAGCTTACTTACACTTACACTTACTACCTGTGTAGCTGCCATTGCTATTATTTTGTCCTAATAAAAAGTGGTGTACCTATATAAGTGGTAACCTATATACTATTTCCTTGCTATAATTATTGATCTACGTTTTATATATGAACTAAAAAAAGCAATCCAGTCTGAGTATATAGCTAACGTGGCCCTTATACTTGATTCCGTAACAAACAAATAAGGTAAGTAAAATAACAAAACAAATGGTGGCACACAAAAGATATTGGTGGCACTATTCCTACCCATTTTGAGAACATTCAAAAAGTTTTAATATTCTGTGCCCCATTGGATATTTTTTTAATAAGAGTGGTAGTTAGGTGTAATTCATTCAAAAATGCAATTAATTTCTACTGCGTTAGATGCTGTTGCAATTAGTTTTAAAACGTATCGAATACTGGGTAGTGTTTTCATCTATCCTAATATAAGATTTTTACATCCAAACAAATTTGTTAATGAGCGTTCTGTTTTTACATTAAGTTGTTTTTACATTTATTATTTTAACATTAAGTTATTGCTCGGCTCGGGTGGTCTTGTCACACCAATACGCAGATGCAGTGCCTGGTTCTAATCTCACGCACACCTCTGCCTTTTTGAATTCATGAGCGTAATGCTGGTAACGGTAAAAGAAAACATCTAGAGCAAACTAGCATGTTCCTAAAAAATTTCGAGGTCAGAGAGCTTTGTCATCTACCACTAACACGGAAAAATTATAGCCCCAGCGAGGAACTTTTTGCGGGTTGCTTATGTGAGCAGCGTCCCGCAAATTTACCCGCTTAGATCCCTTTTCCGCAATTTTCCCTCCATAAAAATAAACTTATACCTATGTGTTCCAGATCATAATCTAACCGTGTTCCGCGTTTAAACCTGAGCCGTTTAGCTGTTCCAACTTGATTGAGCAACGTACATCCAAACTTTTGCACTTATAAAAAGTATTAGTAGATTTTCTTGCGAATAAATAGACATTATTTGGTGGTTCATTAGGTAAACGTCTTATAATTTACGTGCAAAAAGTAATGGTATCTCATCAGAAACATGCGTAAGCTTGAGTGAAGTGAGATCAAAGTTCAGTATTATGATATTATATGCCTTGTTTGTTGACTTCAACGTCTAAAGAATAGAGATCTAAATGGTCTTAAATGGTCAGTTCTAAAATCTATTTATAATAACATAGACTAGTTTTAAACACTTAAAATATGATTTGATAATTTATGATGATTATTAAAATCAGTCTGACTTGGCTGGTTTTAATATCATAATATTGAACTTGTCTTTCACTTCACATTTATGTTTCGATGGGATTCGCAGTTTGGGAAACATATATCAAATTGCCACTGTTTAAAACCGCATCTACCACATTCTACTATTCCTATTTATAACTTTTAAGATAAGTTAATAAATCATTATTTGATCAATACAAATCCACGTATGTTGTATTTAAGATCACAGTATAGTCGTATCATATGTGTGAAAAAATATTTTAAGACAGTTTTAGAAAAATACTAAGGTTAAACGATTTTTATGTTATGGTAGCACCTTTGTTTACATTTTCTTCACCTCTCCGTGGAACGGACTATAGGAAAGTTGAGGTACTTAACCCGGTGGGTTTTGCGAAAATCCTATCACTACTACTAGACGTTGTATAACTGAAAATTGATAAAATAAGTACTCCTTCCACAGATGAATCAACCCGGGATCAGATAGTGAGGTTCATCCGCTACATAGAAGCTCGCCCGCTAAAGTTCAAGATCTACAAGTTGATTCCACTGAACGCGAGCCTTCTCGGGATGTTGCTGAGTTTCTTCGTGGACTACCTCATTGTTACCGTTCAAATTACACGTCTTTATTAAAGCATGTATTGTATAACTTATCGGAATGTATGAATATAACCTAAAAAAAAATCTAGTTGTATAATTTATTTTAATTCGCTGCAGTTTTCTATCTAGCCCATGGTTTAACGACTACTAACGTTAATGCGATAAAAGTAACTTAATAACCAAGTAATGTACCAAATAGTGTAAGTAATGTACTTATTGCGTATTAGACTCGCTCCGAGGTTTGGCCCGTGTAGTTCCCGTTTGTGTTAATTTCTCGGGATAAAACTATGTGATATATTAGATTTCTAAACGAAATTTTTATTTATAGACCAAATTTCATTCGAATTCCTTCAATACTTTTTCCGGGAAAGAGCAATATACATTCACACATTCTTACCAACTTACGCGTTAATAGAATTAGCAGGATTTAATTTCATAGAAATCCACAAACTAAATAAATAATATTACCTACACCCATATATTTTTTTTAAATAAAGAGTGACGAGACGAGCATGTCATGTGCATAATGGTAAGCAGCATGCCTGCCACATAACAGCACAGTGACACGCACGAACATGAAGAGTCCCAATCATTACCTAGCACTGCACTGCGCTCGGTAATGTTTACCGTATATGTAACACAGTAATGTTTACAAATTACTGCTTGGCGGTCTTCCCCAGGCGGACTCTGCCAATTGTCCTCCTTGACGTATTCATCAACGAATCCAACAAGTCAGGGCTCGCAAAATCATTTTTTTTGTGCACAATGCATACGAAAACATGATTGTAGCAATAGTAATAGTAGTAATGCATTATTCAAAAGATTACATTTCTATCTAGTTACACCAAGATGGCATAAACAAGAACAAAATACAATTCAAATAAAAAACGCATCAAAATCGGCCTATCCGTTTGAGCTCTACGGTGCCACAGATAGACAAATAGAGAGACATCGACGTCAAACTTATAAAACCCCTTTTTTGGTCGGGTCTTAAAAACCCATTCAGACAAGACACAAACAAAGGCTAGACGTCCTTATCCCAAAAGTAGAATCAAACTTCTTCGTTAGAGTCTAATTGCTTTAACGTTACAGCATCACAATCGTTCGGCTCATTTGTTGCTTCACAGCAACAAATGAGCCGAACGAGAGCCGACATGGGACAGGTTGAACCGCCCCGCTATGTCACGGCTTTGGAGCCGCGGAGCCATGCACGTAACGCCTTCATCGAATTCATAGCCACACTGAGCGCAACTCGACAAGTCAACCTCAAAACCTACGAAAACATCATGCAGTCCTATAGGCTAGGAAATGAAAGCCTTTTAAAGGCGAAACTCGGGGAGGCCGAAGCAGCCATTTACAATAATGTCACTTCCCGGGTCATCAAAGGAACCATGACAGGACAGTATATGGCAGCTTATAGTGCAGAAAATGGCTTCGTGACACTGAACGAGAGAGACACAAAACGCGGGAGTGCCTGTTTATGCAACACTACCAAACGACCCAATTGTAGTTACTGCCCGATGCACCAAGATCATGCTGGAAGATAAGATCCTAGAGATGGCCAAGACCATCGAAGGGAACTCAAACGTCAAAGCAAGTTGGGAAAATTGGGAGGTACCGAGAATAACGGAGGTCAACGGAGTTCCAGGATGTGGAAAAACAACATGGGTGATTAGACGTGGACAAGGACGCCATCATCACCATAACAACTGAGGCAGCTAAAGATCTAAGAGAAAAGCTATAACCTGGTCAAAACCAGAGTGCGAACCATGGCTTTTGCTCTGGTAAATGGTTTCGGTAGAGAAAGTTTCTGTCGCCTCATAGTGGACGAAGCTCTCATGAACCAGTTTGGAGCCATTGTGATGGCTTCAAGGTTGTCTGGTGTTGGTGAAATTGTCCTCATTGGAGACGTCAATCAGTTGCCTGGTAACAAAGATCAGCCAGGAGTTGCTCTGCACACATCAAAACCCAATGAACGTCGCATACGCACTGAGGGAATTATACTCCGGCATGTACTCCTCAGCGTCCCGTATAAAGTCCCTAGAGCAGAGAAGATATAAGGAGCGCAAATACCCAATACCCTACCAAACACCCTCTTTTTAGTTCACAGTCTAGAGGAGAAGGAGACCCTGACAAACCAGGGTTATAGGTCAGGCACCGGGTCACGCATCCTTACCATCCATGAAGCTTAAGGACTAACATACGAGTCGGTAATCGCAATCAAAACCAAGGCAAACATGAAGCTGCACGAGAGCGTGCCCCATGCGGTTGTTGCAATCTCACGGCACACGGGGACCTTCACATACTACGCTGACGACACCGACGACGCCATCGGCCGGTTCGTGCGGCGAGCGTTAACTGCATCACCGAAAACCATCCGAGATTTAAACCTACAGATGGCCATCAGCGACAGAAATGTGGCCGTTGTGGAGGCTCTGGGCCAGGAGGAGGCAGTTTAGGCAAATGACAAAAGGCAATCAGGCAAACACTCAATGTCGAGTCGATTACAAGCGGAATCCCAATCGGTAGTGATCCTTTTTTATTTAAATTAGCCACTCCACAGACTCCGCGGTCCGTGATCTTTGTCATTACAATTATATATTTATTTTTTTACACATTTCTTGAATAAGGAGAAGAAGAGGAAAATAGGAGGGAGTTGGGTACATTTAAAATCTAATTCTAGTGCTCGTCTGTAGAGCCGATCACTACCGGTTGGGATTCCGCTAGTAATCGGTAGTGATCCGCATCAAAACCGGTAGCGATCGGCTCTACAGACGAGCACTAGAATAAGATTTCAAATGTACCCAACTCCCCCCTATTTTCCTCTTCTTCTCCTTATCCAAGAAATGTGTAAAAAAACGTCACAGTTTCTCACCATTTTAACTTAATTTTCCAACTTCTTTGATTTTAACACTTCAACATACATATGTACCTCCACCTCAATTTCATCATATTGACAACCAAACTTTCATAGTCCAGTCGTAAGTAATATTAATATAATGATTGCATCAGCTTACATTACCATCCTACGCATAAAATAGTTGATTACTTTTCCAATACTGTGAAGCTTATATTATATACGACATTGGGTCCGTTAAGTGAATTCAAGTTTTTCTCTCCCAGTAGAAACGTGTTATCAAGAATGTATTTTAACAAATATACTAATCGAATCAATACTTACTTAGGCATTTTTCTTAAATGTTTTATTATTTTTGGGTACGATTTTGGGTTCTATAAATTTCGGAACTCGTACCATAAATTTGTTGGAAAAAGTCTGTGCCTACTTCTACCTTCGCTCATATGGTTCTGTTTCTTGTTTGGAATCTGTGATGGACATCATAATAATCCTTCATTTTTTATTTGGCACAGCATGTTGTTTGTACAATATATTATCCTAGCTCTTCTATTTTCATTCAAACCAACAAATATGACATTGCATCAGTTTTTCGTTGACATGGAAAATGTTGATAGCAAATTGATACCACACAACGAATTGAAATTTGCTGGAACTCATTTTATTTTCTTGATTTCTTTCGATTACATTTTTAAGATTTGTCTAAGTACCATATTTTGTGCCATTTATAAAATCTGCTTGAAACCTGTTTGGAGCACATGCATCTATTTGATAATTTCCTTGATCATCGATACTATACCTATTATAAATATTTATATATATCTCAGTCTTTACTATCGGCTTCAGTGTTTTACTGCAAATTTAAGAAAATGTGATAATGAATCAGTGTTCTCTTATCAACAATTTTATAAATTGTTTGCTGATCTCGTGGAAAAATACAAGATGGCCTTTGATTCGGCGGTATGACATATTTATAGTATAATATACATAGACTTGTTGACATGACAACATCAAATAAAACGACGTCTCGAACGAAAAATTGTCTCGTTCCGCTCATTGTACTCTTACGCCGCATCTATCTTTCTTCCACTCGATTGCATTGTTTGCAGTAATTTCATCAATGTTTTGTTATGACGTGGTCATGTCAAACTATCGTCCGTGAAACTACTACCTATTTTTTAAGTGATCAGGGTTCCTTGTTACTTGCAACTTTGTTTTCATTTCATAAGATACCTTACTACCTTCTATATTTATGTACATACCAGAGAAGCCATGTGCTAGCGGCGGAAAGTCCAGATTCAAAAGTTTGAGGTCCTAGTTTTGAATCTGCCTGTAATTCTGTCTATTTTCAATTGACTTGGAAGAAGAACAATTATAATTTTTGACTAAGCCCCGACTACCTCAGATTTATTATATGTACAACATTCTACTAGTCAAGCCCTTTCATTTAGTACCAAATAATATTAAAGGAGTTGTAAAAAAAGAAATGTATTTCGCCATTTTGTGGAAGCGGCCATCTTTGATTTGAAATTTGTCATAGTGCAATGTATTTTACTAGTCAAGCCCTTTCATTTGATACCCATATTGAGGTAGTAGTGAAAAAAATTATATAATTCGCCATTTTGTGGTGGCGGCCATCTTGGACTTGATTTTTTTAATAGTGTATAGTATTCTACTAGTCAAGTTCTTTCATTTGATACCCATATTGAGGTAAGTTGTGAAGAAATACTTTGTCCGCCATTTTGTGGCGGCGGCCATCTTGAATTGATATTAACCAAATGTAGCTAAAAACATCCGCACGGATATTAACCTTCAAATAAAAAAACCGCATCGATCTCGGCCCATCCGTTTGAGCTCTACGGTGCCACAGACAGACACACACACAGCCAGACAGACATAGACGTCAAACTTATAACACCCCTTTTGTTCTGGTCGGGGGTTAAAAAGAGAATTTTTCAAATTAGTTGTAAGTGTTTTTGTATGCATGTTACGCGATAATTCCACCTATTTCGTTTTTTTTGTTTGTGGGTCATAATTGAAGGGTGGTACTATCAAAATTTTATCGAAAAGGGTGTACCGGTTTCTTAAATAATACAAAAATCTAATATTTGCTTACTTCGATAAGGCAAGTAAAGTGTCTTCGATAGCGTAAGTAATGTACTTACGACATATTATAAGCACCCCGACGTTTTGCCCGCGTATGTCTCATTCATGTTAATTTCCCGGGATAACAATAGTCTATGTGTTATTCTAGAGTTCTGGACTATTATTTATCTGTGTACCAAATTTCATCCTAATTTTTCAGTAGTTTCTGCGTGAAAGAGCAACATACATATGGCGTCCGGTTGCCGCCATATTGAATTTACACTAACGTCATGTCTTTAGTGTCACTCGCGAGACTAAGAAGAATCGATTGACGTTTGAATCATAAAAATCAGCCCAGGCGTTTGCTCTGTGTACTGCTTCAAAGAATCATACATACATACATGTATAGACTGATAAACTTGAAGGACTTGAACCATATAGTAGAATTATAGAATGTTCTATTCTAAACGTAAAAATGATTGGCCAAAACTTGACGAAATTTTTGTGGAGGAATCTACCGAACGATTATCTGGCCGCTGCCAAAACAACACAGTTTTTGTAATAACCTAGTGTCACAGACGAATAAAAGTATCAATGAAATTTGAAAGAAAGGGACCAGAAAGATGGAAAACATCTTTCACCGGTAATTAACAAAAAATGTTATGACCCAGGTTACATTATTTCATCATTTATCATTCAAACCTTTTTACATTAACAACATTTAAAAATTTTGATCAACCCCCGACTAGCTCGGATTTGTTATCCGTACAACATTCTACTAGTAAAGACCTTTCATTTGATACGCATATTACTTAAGTGAGTTGTGAAAAAAGAAATGTATTTCGCCGTTTCGTGGTAGCAGCCATGTTGGGTTTGGTCATAGTGCAAAGTATTCTACTAGTCAAGCCTTTTCGTTTGATACCCATATGGAGGTAGTAATGAAAAAAATAATATAATTCGCCATTTTGTGGTGGCGGCCATCTTGGGTTTGAATTATTTTTATAGTGTACAATATTTTACTAGTCAAGCCCTTTCATTTGATACCCATATTGAGGTAAATTGTGAAAAAATATTTTGTCTGCCATTTTGTGGAGGCGACCATTTTGAATCGAAATTATCCAAACATATCTAAGAACATCCACACAGATATTAACCTTCAAATAAAAAAACCGCATCGAAATCGGACCATCCGTTTGAGCTCTACGGTGCCACAGACAGACACACAAACCAGACAGACAGACATCGACGTCTTTACTTGTCTGAAATCAAAATGTTTTTTCCTATTTCAGTACTTTGTCGTAGTCACATTTAACACCCCTCTACTTATGATGGCAATGTATCACGCGATATGGCACCTGCAAAGCAACAATGAGTCAGTAAGTACATTATTATGTTTTTTAAACGTTTTTATTTAGCTTTTTCCGTTTGGTTTATTTTTTGGGTCAAATTTAGTCATTTAAATTTCACCCTTTTCCTGACAACCGATTGATCTGAAATTTAGTATACGCTTTTGGTTTTAATGACAATTCAATAATAAATACTAAAATTTATTGTTAATATAAGATGCCTGATAACCTATTTTTTTCAATCCCATCTATATGGGTATTAGGTATATGAAAAAATAAACCTTACCAATAAGGAGTTAAGGAGGCACTAAACGAATTAAATATAATCAAAAATAGAAACTAAGAACTTGAAGATGGAAAAAGACACCGAACTCGAATCACACCGAATCTTTGAATCAATCCACCAATTCACAAAAAATGTCGTTACCGTGTCTCAGAAACGTATCGTTTAGTTTACCAGCGCCATCTATGATTTTCTGAGTGAACTAGTAAAATTGATCCGAATATGATGATGAATATGAACTTAAAATGATTACAACAAAGATCATCGTATGTAATAGGACTTGTAGATTAATTTTCATTGTAATTTTATTTTGGTAATCATGGCTTTTATTTCTTTGCCTTTTCAGATATGGAATCTAGTAGCTACACGAGAAAACGCAACCACTCTCGTTGATCTTTCTCTAACATTGGGACCCGCTATTTGCGCCAGCCAGCTTGGTATCGAAGCTGATAAAATTAAAGTCGTTTTGCATAATAAACTACTTGATGAAGTTGGTAAGTACAGTTTTAGTCTAAATTAAAGTAAATCGACATTTGATTACAAAAGGACAGTTATAGCGGTTGGTCTCAAGCGGCCTCTATAATAAATAATAATAATAATAAAGCCTTTTTATTTCCTTTAAATTTTTTTTTTTTTTTTACTACAAAATATATAAATTAGTTAAGTGTTGGTCATTATTATACAGTTTAAAAGTATGTTTATATTAGTTACAACTTTTTATATACTTATGAGTTTTTAAACATTTTATATTTAACTTTAAGGAATCCCTGATAGGGTATAGGCCTCCTCCATTTTCCTCCATTTATCTCTATCTTGTGCTGTTTTCATCCAGTTTTTCCCTGCCACTTTTGTTATATCGTCTACCCATCGCTTTTGTGGTCTTCCGACTTTTCTATTTCCGTATGGGCCGATCCATTTAGTACTCATGAGAGTCCATCTGTGGTCAGTATACCTTGCTATATGGCCGGTCCAATTCCATTTTAATTTCAATGCGTGATGTAGAGCATCTGTAAGTTTAGTTTTATTTCTGATTTCTTGGCTTTTTACTCTATCATTTTTTTCTTATATTTAAGATGCTTCTTTCCATTGCCCGCTGACAAGTATTTATCTTATTTTTTATGCTATTTGTAAAGGTCCATGTCTGTGACCCGTAGGTCAGGCATGGTAATATGCAAGTGTCCAAAATTGTTTTTTTCATGACTAAGTTGTATTTGCCTTTTAGTATTTCTTTGTGAGACCAATA
This sequence comes from Ectropis grisescens, assembly GCA_017562165.1. NCBI lineage: Eukaryota > Metazoa > Arthropoda > Insecta > Lepidoptera > Geometridae > Ectropis > Ectropis grisescens. The sequence continues at coordinate 20,463,548 of CM029791.1, forward strand.
TTTGTTCCAGCTAGAAGTGATTCGTCGGTTCACCTCATCTTCATTATTTGTTTTAGAAAATGATATTTGTTTGCCTAAATATATGTACTGTTCTACATACTCTAATTCCACTCCATCCAGTGTTATTTTTCTTATTTCGCCGGCCTCTACTTGCGGCCTCTACTTGCTACCAAACTTTGGGATAGTGCAGAAGCCAGGGTGCCCTACTAACCTTTTTTTGTGAGGGAAATACATTTACGTACCACATGGTGAGATAATATGTCGGACCCGACACTATGACAACGATAGACATGGTGCCACTACCGACTAAAATCCCCACAGATTTATCCTGCATAGTCAGGAGTTAGGGTCGCAGGGTCACTTTTAGCATACACGTCAATGATCCTGACTCCTGCCACCGCCCTTACGGATCGGCCTCGTGGAGGAAGTTAGTACCCCTGCACTTGATTCTAGTGACGCGCCGCAAATCTCCTGGAAGGCTTAAGCGGAGTGCTTGACAGCCCTAAACGTCCGACGCTCAGTCGACGACCTATGCAGACGGGATGCGAGCCTAGTCACACGGCCTCTTATTGTCTAGCATCACGGCGAATATGGTCGGCAGCAAGAGGTCGGCTCTCACCATCGCGCCTATGGATAGCCGCGGTTCCGCCTCTATGGCTGCATCGCGACCCTCCAGTGAATACTCTGCAGTGAATACTCTGGAGTGAATACTACTCTGGAGTGCTCGTGGAGGACCCTCATCTGAAAGTCTTAGGAATTTTACTTGGACGATATGTCAGCTGAGTAACCTTCCTAAGTATTCCAGTGTTTCTCCCCCAACCTCTACACGCGCTGCTCAAGTGGGTGAAGAGTGCGTGTAGAGAAGTTCCTAGCCCCGGCCGGGATTCGCCATCACACAACAAGATCCCACCGAGGCAAGTCGTTGTGTGATGCCCAGGGACCACCACGTAGAGGTACTGGAGCTACGCACCTTTGCCACACTAACCTTATCTTACCGTACTCAACCAGTACATCCAATAAGAAATCTTGTGCCAGGACGATCGGTCAAACGGTACGATCTCGGCTTGGACTGCCGCCAATAAGGATGATAAAGGAACGACCTACGACCTGGCTTCCCAAAAGAAGGTGGTCTACGGCCCTACCAGGAGCTCTAGTACCACCTGAGATGTAACTAGTATGTTAGGCTAATATTCCAATTTTGATTATTCTCTGATGTCGGCTGACTTATTATTCAGGGAATTGTGTAATGAAAAGTGGATCAAAGTCAGTGGTCTGAGTCTGGAAGTTGGTAATTGTTATTTTTATCATGTATAAGTGTCGGCTGACTGATTTTTGGTTCCTTACTGATGTCAACTGAATTATTATTTGGACGCAAATCTTGTGTCGGCTGACTGATTATACTAGTATATTGATAGAGGATACGTATTGTCGACTGACTGATTATACATATATAAAGGATACTTGTTGTCGACTGATTGATGGAATTTTAAACTAATGTCGCTTGACTTCTTACTATCAAGAAATTTTGGGAGGGGTTGAACAGTGCATTGAGAAAAATATCTTAAACCTATCTCTGGATATCGAGCGTAATGCAGTTGGTAATAATTTAGTCTCTTTGTATTCCAATAGCTGCGTGACACTGTACTAATATGGACAGGCTTGCTGATCACCATCATACAATAAAAAAGACATGCCAACAAAACTTGAATGAATTAAACATATTGCTTGAATAATATTAATAATTTTCAGGAGCATTTTTTATCAGAAGTAATATTTAAAGATTTGTTAGCTAATAATTTTTGAAATTTAGAAAACCAGAACACAGTGATGTTCGTACGAGTACATTACTTTTTATTACGCTTACATTACGCTAAAATATCTAACTGGCAAAAGCGTATTCCTTCCCCAAGTAGACTCTGCAAAGAGTTCTACCACTACAGAAATGTGATATGGTGGATTGCCGAATTGCTTGGCGAGAGAATAACTAGGAAAGTTGAGGTAATTTTCTAGGTAGATTTTACAAAATATCCTACCACTCCTGCTCGAAGTTGTATCATTGACAGTTAACTAAGTATTCTATTTACAGATGAATCATCCCGGGATCAGATATTGCAGTTCATCCGCTACATAGAAGCTCGCCCGCTCAAGTTCAAGATCTACAAGTTGATTCCACTGAACGCGAGCCTTCTCGGGATGTTGCTGACTTTCTTCGTCGACTATCTCATTGTTTCCATTCAATTTACACGTCTATATTAATTATAATTTCTTATTCAAATAAATAGCTATAATCCACCTGTAATATAAAAAAATCTTTACTTAATAAACAACAGAGTGTATGATTATTTTTTGTATTTTATTGTATTACTGCACTCCGTCGTGTAACAAAAGTAGTATAAGTATTAATACAGGTAAATTACTTGGTACGCATTTCATTTCATTAAAAGCCGTTACAGACAAGTGTGGGCACAAACATTTATTGGCAAATGGAAAAACATTTATTGTGACAAAAACTTAGAACATTAAAACTGTTGTTTTACCCCACTCCGAAGACAGGGTTCAAAATGTAGACCAAGCCAGTTACCGTATTTTTGTACTACATATGTTATAAGGATATACCTCTAGATAGAGAGACAAATAGGTTCATAGAAAAATAGATAGAAAACTCTTCATTGTGGTACAACAGATTAAAAAAAAAAACAGTGAAACACTGATGAAATAGCACCACAAACCACAACTGCAATAACAGACCACCAGATATAAATGCTAATCTCAATCCTATTCAGATTATTATGTAGTACTTCTTGATTTATCGTATCATTGTGTTGTACGTGGCAACAAAAGCAAGTTAGTTACTGAGTGCGTAAGAGCTAACATATCACACATTAGCTACTTATTTACTGTCCCTACTAGCGTCAGTCCAAGCCAAAGTCGTACCATCTGAGGTGCCTTTGCGCTAGTCGTTGTAAGCGTTGTAGCTAGCGGTAGGCGATTATGAGATATACTAATGAAATCATTCGATTATGAGAATGTCTCGTTTCGATTATAATAGTTAGTAATTACTAATTAGTACTCAGACAGGCACACGCGGTCGCGAGTCGACTACATTCAATCACAGCACAGCCGCCTAGGGTGACAACGCGATGCGGTCTCTCGCGGAGTCTATAAAATTATCTCACTTACGAGGTAGGGCCATGCGCCTTCTGTGCTAGCACAAAGGTTGATAGGCAATTGACGTAACTTGAGGTCAACTGCCGTTTAATTTTAAACAAGAACAAAATTTAAAATGTTGACTAACCTCGACTCTCTCGGATTAGTTATCTGTACAACATTCTGCTAGTCAAGCCCTTTCATTTGATATCCGTTTTAAGGGAGTTGTGAAAATAGAAATGTATTTCGCCATTTTGTTCGGCCATCTTGGATTTGAAATTTGTCACAGTGCAAAGTATTCAACTAGCCTTTCGTTTGATACCCATATTGGGGTAGAAGTGAAAAAATAATATAATTGGCGATTTTGTGGTGGCGGCCATCTTCACCAATCATAGCTAAGAACATCCGCACGGATGTCCAAATCGGACGGAGGACCTTCAAATAAAAAAAAATGCAACGGCATCGGCCCATCCATTTGAGCTCTACGGTGCCATAGACAGACACACACACAGACACCCAGAAAGACACACAAATATCGACGTCAAACTAATAACATCCCTTTTTTTGGTCGAGGGTTAAAAATGACACTGTAAAAACAATTTATGTGAATGTAAAAAATGCAAATTGCAAAACAAATCGCTTAATAAAACGATGCTTCGATCTCATTAATCAGAGTGACGTCAAACAATTGAGCACAGTGTGAGCGTCACTGTCCCACATTGCACGGGGATTTTGGGTAGATTAGGTTCACCGTACGCTTTTCACTGTTAGCAACATAATTTTACTTAAAAAAACCAACCGGCGATATTTTATAGTGTCTGCTATTTTGTGGATCAGGAATTTGTCTTCAACTAAAAACTCATGGAACGATTTTAACCCGCGCCCGCTGCGGTTTTATTTGAAAACTCACGAGACCGCTGATTTTCGCGGTGGCTGCGACACCGCGGGTGACATTATCGCCCCGAACCGTGGCGGGTGACGGGCGGGCGGCAACTGCGCGGGAGCCGCGTTCCAGCCGCGCGCGTTGCGGTTGTGTAATGCCGTGAGTTGTACTTTCCATTTTTACGAATTTAATACAAATGCATTTTACATATTCTACAACTGCGGGCCCGTAACCGCAGTGGGTGCGGCTGACATGCGTTCCATGAGTTCTTAGCCTTAGCGGTATTCTACTAAGCCCTTTTATTTGATATCTAATATGACGGAATCATGTAAAATTTTTCGCCATTTTGTAACAGCGGCCATCTTGCACCGTTTTTCATCAAACATAGCTAGGAACATTTCCGACTATATTATCTTTTATGTTAGAAAGAAAAAAAATACAAATTCAAAGCAGCTCATCCATCCGGAAGCTACTCTATTCGCTAGTTGACACACAGACACGTCAAAATTATAGCTGGATAGCTTATAGCTTTAGAAAGCGACATGGTTTCATAATTGATGTTCCATAGACTGGTAAATAGAGGTTTGACTTTCGCAATGACAACATCGAAACCTCGTGCCTTGCCTGTGTGTATGTTTTGCGATAAATATGATCTAGGTGTCTTCGAATCTAAAACTAATTAGTTTCATTTAGATTATCTGTCGTTAATATCAAACGATATAGTGCAAACATCTTTAAGTATTTTCATATATCACTGTATACATATTGACATTTTTTAATTATATACATTTATTGCACTTTAAACATTCTATGAACAGATGACCTCACGAAGGTCGCTGGAAACCGCTGGTTGCAGGTTGCGCAGGACCGTTCGTTGTGGAAATCTAGGGGGAGGCCTATGTACAGCGTTGGACGTCTTGCGGCTGATGATGATGATGATACATTCTTTGACATTCCTCAAATGGATGAACAGCAAGATCTACTACTGCAAGGCTTTAGACCTTAGATGGACATACTAATCAAACTCAAAAAACACAAAACAACATCCTGATGAAACACCAGACGTTGACGAAATTGTGCTCACCAAGCATTTATCTCACTCATAATATATCAAAACCAAATAAAAACCAGAAATGAATAGAAGATGAGGAACAAGAAGACTTTAATCAGCTGACTATTATTAAATGTTTTTCATTTTATAAATTAATACTACAACAAATTGTCTTGCCAGACATATTGCATGCCTCTCGCAGAAGCCAGTTTGTATAGGGAAACTTTTAAAATGTTACGTATCATCTTGTCTTACCTACAAACAGCAATAAAGAGATTTGTATTTGTATTTTGTATAAACATAATATCGAAAAAAATAACAAAACATCTCCCACAAAAGAAAAATTGTGTAAAGCGTACAGGAGCCGACATAGCGCAGCGAACATGCATCGTTCCGGACAAAAAAATCCCTCGAATTTTCCAGTTAAATGTAAAAACATTTATCGGAATTCACCGCAAGTCAATTACTATGGAATGGAAAACAATTACACGACTGTCCATTTTGTCGTGGTTGAATAAATAAAAGTGGGATAGTGGTGGCACGGTGTATTCATTAAAGATTGTTGAAAACTGCAGTTTTTGAAGGACTGCAAGAAACTAGGAGATAAAGACTATAATATTATGTATATATGAAGTGATAACTAAAGTTAGGTATTTTTGAGATCGGAAATAGCAATTAACTAGCGTCATCGTTACCGTAACCAATGTCTATAATATTTCTTTATCTTTTTATACAATAGAGTGACAAGACCAGCAAGCCAATCAAGCACATGGCTGCCCTTAACAGTATAGTGACATTCAGATATTAGAATATGAAGAGTCCGAATTATTACCTAACAATTTACTGCGGTCGTCACCCAGAGATATAATGTTTTACCTGTATGCCCTTGCCCTGTCATTTTACTGAATACATTTCCCTTCAAACCGGAATACTAGTCATGTCTCTGCATTGCTGCTTGGAAGTGAAATGACTGCCAAAGTCGTGGTACCTCTCCAGGCGATTTATTGAGAAGTGATATACAATCATTGGACTCGTGACGTGGTAGCCATTACCAACATTCTTTTTTCAGCTCCCAGAATATGTAAACTAGAATATATGTACAACAAAATGTTTTATTACAAATAATCCATCTTGTCAAAGTAGAGACTACATTACCTATAATTTACAACCATATTCAGCCTTTATTGACGCAAAGCCCATAATTATGTAACCACATCAATTCAGCTTTAATATACGCCATATTGTCAACAAACCTGAAATCTTGATTCGTCGTTCATAATACGGGGACCATTTAATTTTGACCCTTCCTAACCTTTTCACCTGTTTAGTTCTCGTGACAAGAAGGTAGTAGGTAAGGTCTATGTAAGTTGGTCCTCAATGCATTTGCTATTCCGTCGGTCAATATGCAGACACGGGAATAATTTAGGGGCCACTAAATAGAAGGGATCCATAGTTAATATTCAAAGGGTAGGGGACAATTTTAATACATATAAACAGTAAATCAACTTTGGACAAGAATAAATCATTAAATAAATTGTTACCTATAAACTGCGTGACACTGTGCTGGATGACGAGCGCAGTGTAATGCTAATAAGATATGCTATCTCTATACCCTGTAATTTCTCTTACGTTATTTGCAAGGATTATGATACATTTTAAATGAAATTTTGGTGTCATGGAACACCAGGTAGGAACGAAGTTCCTTCGAATAAAAGGCTTATGTATTATACTTTTTTTAAGTTAAGTGACTGAATTCAGAAGCAAGTTAGTAGGAAGCAATTCTCGCTCCTAAATGTAGTATGCTAGATTACTGAATACTATGAAACATCCTGAATTCAGTAACGACTAAATTCATTCAACTAAATGTCGCTAATTGTAATAAGTCTTTCATATAAAAGCAAAATTAAAATATTAATTAAAAAAAAAAAAAAATTTTTTGCAAAGCAATTTGCAAAAAAAATGCTTAATTTTATTTTTTATTGTACGTCTTTTCCGTTATATGTTTTTCTTACGGTTTAAGTCTTATAATCTTTTCAGTTTAGTTGCGAATAATAATATGTGTCTCCACCAAGCACAAGGAACTTTTTTCCAATAATATAAAGATCATTAATATTCTATTTCCCCATAGAATGATTCCATTTATTCTATTCTATTCTATTCTATTCATAACTTAGCCTGGAGAAACTATTCACAAGGTAGTGTACAACATGAGCAACCATTCTCCAAACAGCAGTTACTGTTATTATGAACAACGACAATATTTTGGTTGCAAATAAGCGGTGCGTAGCAAATAAAGGGAATGCTCGATTCTGATTTCTGTCGTATGAATGTGGGGTGTGTTGTTAGAGAATGTTCGCCAAAATATACTAAATAATGTATTATTAAAACCAAGGCGGGGCAAATATCATAAAATAAGGCTTGTTTTGATAATAGCTGTTAAAAAGTCGCTCGTTATTATTGAGCGACTAGTTTTCATCAATAAGGCGGCAGTTATAGGCTTCGGTATAAACCAACAGATTTGCCCTCAGTACCTTGAAATTGTTAACAAATTGCATCTCTGAGTGTAGCGTGAGTTGCTTACACTACCATTCTACTTGACCCCTAGAATCACTAGCGGCGAGGTATGTTGCGGTTCTACTTATTTTAGTTGTTGTTAACGAACAGTGATAGGTAAAAACGAACAGCGTTCACCGCTTCCACAAACGACATCATTCCACAGGACGGAAATATTGAGCTCACTCTTCCCAACGATAACATAATTCCGTTCGTTTGAAGTTTGAGAGGGCACATCCATTGATTATAACGATGGTTGTAGGTACCGCCGATATAAGTGAAAACTTGTAACTTAGAATGTTACTAGCGGCCCCTTCCGGCTTCGCTCGAATATTGTCACATAAAGCCCATTAATCGAAATAATAACTATCCTATCTTTTAAGTTGGATCAATCTACAATCGGTGTCCAAATTTGATTAAAATCGGCTAAGTAGTTTAGGAGTCCATTGCGGACAAACATCGTGACAGGAGATTTATATACATTAAGATTATAAAAAAACACCAATTTTGCACAATACGTATATAGCTACAAATATATGTATTCTGACTGTCAGTATCACGAACTCACATGATTTCACCCCTATAAGAAGCGTCTAAACGCGCATGTCTTATTCCGTTGCTCCGTCGTCACTCCAACGCTACGCCGCTGCCGTCTAACGTTAGAACAACCCATGAAATTTTCTCGTAACGAGGGAAAAGAGTTTACATCAAAATCAGTGTTGGAACTAAAGCGCCTTAATTTTCCCAGTAAAATTGATAGTATCATGACGTTCTTTTATTCTGATCATGGGTAGTACGCAGTACAAGTAACATCGATCGGATTTTCTCACCCTTAGATAAACTAATGGGGTGTCATGAAGGGTGTAATTTAGAAAATTTTCCCCTTTATTATAAGATGATTTTGAAAGAGGGTCCGATTTCTTTGGCTTCCTTAGGGGTGCTTGAAAAAGCGTTGTCAGTGAATTTGTAAGTAATACGGCTTCTGAGGAAAACGCTCTGTCATAATTTTTGTTATGATGTGAAATAATAGATTCCGGATTCCAAGGTACCTAATACTTTTATGGAAAAATATAATTCTACGCTGATAACGATCTGATTGACATACATTATCTTGGAAAGTTATCAATCTATTAAAATATACTAATATTATAAAGCTGAAGAGTTTGTTTGTTTGTTTGTTTGAACGCTAGGATCTCGGGAAGTACGGGTCTGAATTGAAAGATTATTTTTCTATTGGATAGTCCATTTATCGAGGAAGGCTTTAGGCTATAGAAAATAACTCTACTATTAATTGAAGCTGAGCATGAAACAAGAATGTAACAAAATCGGGAAAAAATATTCCCCTTTTGAGAGTTTTCGTATGTTTCGTGCTTCGACATGACACATGACAGCATGTGTCAAAGATTTCGTCATTGAATTTTAGTAATCTGTGAATTGAATATAAACCATTGCTAATTTTTTTTTTCTAAATCTGAGTTGGTACGACCAATTTCCGACAGGTGGCGTAGCAGGTAGCTGAAGAGGTGTTTTGTTTGAAAGCGTTATTCTCAGGAATTAATGAACCGATTTCAGTCATTCTTTTACCGTTGGATATGTACGGGATCCTGATGAATGCTATATAATGTACCATGGGCGAAGCCGGGACGGACATCTAGTGATATATAATCCGCATCAAGGACTGCTTTTATCTAATTTTTGAATCACAATGTGCCACTGCGAAGCGTGGCAGGATACAGCTAGTATTGTTTGTATTTTTTATTGATGGACGATAGTTCGTGAACCCCAAACCTTCGTTATTTCAACAAAACTGAAATTTTGTCAGCGCATGCTCGCAACACAGTTTAGAGCGATGGACCATTATGTATGTTTGTACTGTGTCTGAGTGTTTTTATGTATAGTAAGTATGTATTTACAATTATGTAAGTATTATATCAGCTATCTGGCCGCCATATTACAAGCTTTGTTTAGTTTGGGGTCAGATGATGCTGTTTGTGAATTGTCCACCTATATTTATTGATTAGATGCCTGCCCCGGCGTTGCCCGTGGTACATTTATATAGTACTCATCAGGATCCCGTACATGTACAACGGTGAAAGAATGACTGAAATCGGTTCAGTCATTCCTGAGAATATCGCTTTCAAACAAAACACCTCTTCAGCTACCTGCTACGCCACCTGTCGGAAATTGGTTGTACCAACAAAGATGACGCAATCTGACACATGCTGTCATGTGTCATGTCAAAGCACGAAACGTTCGAAAACTCTTAAAATAGAATATTTTTTCCCGATTTTGTTACATTCTTGATTCATGCTCCGCTTCTATTAATAGTACCTAGCGTTATTTTCTATAGCCTATTATAGCCTTCCTCGATAAATGGGCTATCCAATAGAAAAATAATCTTTCAATCCGGACCAGTACTTCCCGAGATCCTAGCGTTCAAACAAACTCTTCAGCTTTATAATATTAGTATAGATTTATATTTATTATGAAGTTTGGGTCATCCTGGTTTTGAATTTTTTAACGGGTTTTTTATTGATATAAACCCCTACAATTCATCATCATCATCGTCAGCCTACCCTAGTCCACTGCTGGACTGCCGTCTCTCCCATGATTCGCAACGCAGCCTCACTTGTTGAAGTGAAACTTTTTTTAACGTGCCACAAGCATTTTTTTGTAGTCTAGGTATAGAATTCTAGCGTCACGGTCGGGAATGATAAGAAATCTTCGGGTAAATTCGGGATCATGGCCATTGGCTATCTAGAAATGCGTCAGCATTTTCCATTGGCCCATTCATTGATGTATCATTTCTAGATGGCCATGCTCATGGCCTTCCTGTTTTACTAGCATAGTTTCCAAAGCAACAAAGTAATTTCACTTATTTCGGCAGTTCCTATGACTGCCAATTTTTCTTTTCTACCTGCGGCCTTACGTATGTTTGCGCTGTTTCAATAAAATTCAAGAAGTACACATAAAATTAGGCAACCAAAAGAGAAGGGAGGGACTTACGTGCTGATGGAGCTCCTATACCTGCCGGCCGGCAGTGATACGATGACACTTTACACTAGATTCTTGTGAACTGTGTTACTGATCTGAATAGAATGGCCAGCGTCACTGGATGACACCACCTTTTATCTTAATATTTTTTAATGAGGGGAGGACGATTGATATTAGAGGGTAGGAAAAGGGAACGGAAATGTTGCCTGACTAATTTCCCCAATTAATAATGGCCAAAACAACGTGTATCGTCACTGCATCGAGCTCCTAGGAGATCGAGGGAAATTAGTCAAGCAACATTTCCGTTCCCTTTTCCTGCCCTGTTCTTTACTACGTTTGTCTATTCGCATAAACCTGTATACTTAATATACGAGTACCTAAGTAAACTCCGAAACAGTGCGTAATGAAATCGACGCAGTGATTTGATTCTAGTTACCGATGTATTCAGAACCAAACACATGTATTAATGCAAAATTCCCCTAATTCGATTTTCTCTACAGGTTACCTTTCCCCTCGCGTGTACCCAATGAGGGACCGTTTATACTCACGTGACATGTAAATACATTTTGCTTACTTATTTTTAATAGATTTAAGCATGGGATATAAGAGTATATTATAGCAGCCATTTTTAACAGTCACATTATCCTACAAATTGTTTGGTACATTATCCCGGTCCTACGCTCAGAAATATTTTATTCTAGCTGTCTCTGTTAGCAACCACAATCGAGAGTTTCTTACAGGAAATTGTTGGGCGTCTCATCAAAAAGACATTCACGCAGCTTGATAGTAATCAATTGCAAAAAAATTACATAGAATCCAGGACTATATATGTATATGGGATCTCTAAAGTATGTACTTAAGAAAAAAACGTTTAAAGCGATTCACAAAATTGGCAATCGCAATAAGCCCTATTGCGTAACAAACACAATTTAAAAAAATACAAATCGAGAGAGAATCAGTTTCTTCTAGGTACTAGGTACGCTCCATAATAGACCGCAATGGCGGTCAAGTATCAGCCTGCAACAGGTAAAAATAAAATTGGTTGTCTGTAAAGTCAGTTGGTTTACGGACGATAGTTTAACGTGACAACTTCAGAACAAAACATTGATAGATGCGGCGCAAGCGTACAAAGAGCGTAACGGGACATAACACAACACTTTTTCTTGCACGCATCCGGCGTTCATCGATTTATTAGACGCTGTCACGTCAAAAAAATACATACATTTGAATGGAAAACTACCTCCTTTTTTGATCCTGTCTGTCTAACATTATTAAAATAACTTAATTAACTTGCATATTTGTGCCTCCATCACATCGGAATGCCTGACCCAATCGGGTTGAAACTAGAAATACATTTTTAGGTTATAATCTGAAAAATAGATACACATTTATAGTAACCAAAATTATCGGATATCCGAAATAAAAATATATCCGTAACCGTATCTGTTTCAGAAGCTATGCGTAGTTTCATCGCATGTATTTAATTAAACGTATTTATGTATGTATATTTTATAATATATATGTTTTATGATATGTACCATATCTTATACGTATAATGTATTTATTTGTAAATGGTATTTATTCTATTTGTGCAAATATATTTATGTAAATGTTTCAAAAATGCCACACCACTGCCCTTATCTGTTACCTTTTCCTAACAACGAAAAGGTTATTTGGAAGAGATCGCTATTAGCGAAAAGATCTTCTTTTGTTTGTTTTGTGGTATAATTAAGTGTTTTTGTATTGTATTGTATAGTTCCGGATAAGGGCGGAGTATGAATACGAAACGATATGTTTTTTAACCGCTCACGCGCCATTGAAGCTTGCCATTTGTTTGTTGGTGTTTTAGTCAAAATTTTAATATCCGTAACCGAAACTATCCGTACAAACGGATAATCCGAAATAATTACATATTCGTATCCACATCCGAAATAGCATATCCATAACATCCCTAGTAGACTGCAGGCCCGTGAACAAAATTTACGGGTCAAATGATACAGCAGGAGACCTATGTAGGATGATAGAATGGTATAAAGCAAGGGTCAGCAACAGGCGGACCGCGGTCCGTATCCGGACCGCGAAAGGTCGAACCTCGGACCGCCAATAAAAAATATCGTATTGTATTGTAAGCTAAGTATACATTTTAAGGTGCACTGTACCTTTATTAATTTAAATAATATTTTTTGCCACATAGAATATACCTTAGTAAATAAATAATGTTTCTATTAAATATTCTCCGTAAAGCGGCTAAGAGAAACTCCACGCTTTCAAATGCACGCTATAAATATGCGGTCCCCGCCCAAGATCGCCCAAGACTCCTCGAAAATAATCACCGTCCAACAGCTACTAGAGAACGCAGACTGAAGAGAGGCAGAGATCCGTATCCGCAGAGTGGCTCTCTTCATGGAAAGCAAAGAAAGATTGGGAATAAGCTTTTGCTTCATCTGGGAACGGAAACGTTTCATTCACAATAATGTCACAGCAGTCATTTACAATAATGTCACTTCCCGGGTCATCAAGGGAAAAGGGAAGAGTGCAGAAAATGACTTTGTAACACTGAGCAAAACAGAGATGGAGCGCATGGGAAAACCTGTTTATGCGACACCTCCAAACGACCCAATTGTAGTCACTGCCCGATGCACCAAGATTATGCTGGACGATAAAATACTAGAGATGGCCAAGACCATCGAAGGGAACACAAACGTCATATCTGGTTAGGAAAACTGGAAGATACCGAGAATTCAGTCGGTCAACGGAGTTCCAGGATGTGGAAAGACAATATGGGTGATTAGAAACTTCGACGTGGATAAGGGCACCACCATCGCCACAACAAGTGAGGCAGCAAAACATCTAAGAGAAAAACTATTGCACCGTATCGGAAACATGATTAAAACCAGAGTGCGAACCATGGCTTCTGCTCTGGTAAATGGTTTCGGAACGTCTTCAGTTTCAGTTGCTTTATGGTGGACGAAGCTCTCAAGAACTATTTTGGACCCATGTGGCTGACACACTGCCAAATTGTTCAATTTGTCAAAGGCTTCACTTCAAATAGAAATAATTGAACTAGAGAAGAGAAGGTATAAGGGAGCGCAAATACCCAACACCCAAACACCCTCTTTTTAGTACACACTCAAGGGGAGAAGGAGACCCTGACAAACCAGGGATATGGGTCAGGCACCGGATCACGCAATCCTGTCCATCCATGAAGCTCAGGGACTAACATACGAGTCGGTAATCGCAATCAAAACCAAGGCAAACATGAAGCTGCACGAGAGCGTCCCCCATGCGGTTGTTGCAATCTCACGGCACACGGGAACCTTCACATACTACGCTGACCATACCGACGACGCCACCGGCCTGTTTGTGCGGCGAGCGTTGGCTGCATCACCGAAGACCATCCGCGATTTCAACCTACAGATGGCCATCAGGGACGGCAATGCGGCCGTTGTGGAGGCTCTGGGCCGGGAGGTGGCAGCTTAGGCAAATGACAAAAGGCAATTAGGCAAACACTCGATGTCGAGTCGATTACTAGCGGAATCCCAACCGGTAGTGATAGGCTCTACATACGAGCACCAGAATTAGATTTTAAATGTACCCAACTCCCCCCTATTTTACCCTTCTTCTCCTTATCCAAGAAATGTGTAATAAAAGACAATTGATATGACAAAGATCACGAACCCCGGAGTCTGTGGAGTGGTTAATTTAAATAAATAAAAAAACAATGGAAATTATTGATATTCAAGAAGATGTATCTTTGCAAATGTATAATTCTGTATCCACCGAAGAATTTTGGACTAAACACATAAATGGAAATTGCAAAAAACTAGTAACAAATATGGCTACTATGTTTGGTTCGACTTACGTATGTGGGTCATTTTTCTGAAATTAAAAATAAATATATCTTTCGAGATTAACCGACACCCAATTACTCGTAGAGGACACACGTCGAATTTGCTATTCTTCTCGAGAACCAAACTGGCTCAAGCAGCACTGGCAAAGAGCTGGCTCAAGAGGATCGGTGTAATTTGTCGCATTGATTTTAGGTCTTGTGTTTTTTATAATTACAAGCTGAGTTTGATACCGTACAATAAATAAGTAGCACTTAATTATCACCCAAGTTACGGCTGGTCTAATTGGGAGAATGGCGACTGCCGATCCGGAGACTGGGTTGAAAACCACGCGCACCGCTGTCTTTTCAAAGTCATGTTCATAATGCCGCTAACTTTAAACGGTGAAGGAAAACATAGTGAGGAAACCGACATGTACCTAGAATCTTTCGAAGTCACCAGTCTACAGTGGGTCAGCGTGGTGGATTATGGTCTTGACTCTCTCCTTGCGAGAGAAGGCCCCGACCCCGAGGTTCAGCAGTAGGAACATTTAGTGGGCTGTGTAAGCAATTATTACCACTAGTTTTGTTCTGGACCTCGTAAAAATTTCTGCACTTCATCCGGACCCCGCCTAAAACTACTTGCCGACCCCTGGTATAAAGTAATAAGATTGAGCACTATGCCGTCACTTGTAAGCTGTCCAACTGAGTGCAATTGAAGAGGGGGGGTTCTAAACCTCGATCATTTCTCCTTGTCACATGATTTTTGTATGGCGTTGCGGAATAATAGATTAGAAGAAGTATTGAAACTATAAAAAACATAAATTTTAAAATTTTAAGTATGAGTTTGTGAAAAAAATTTATAATTTTCCGACGAGTCACAGAGCAATTTTGGTTATTTGATTATGTTCGGCTTTGGTTTCATACAGTTTCAATACCTCTTCTTATACATTATTTCGCAATGCCGTACAAAATCATGCGACAAGGAGAAACGATCGAGGTTTAGAACCCCTCTTCAATTGCACTCAGTTGGACAGCTTATATGTGACGGCATAGTGCTGAATCTTAGTACTTTATACCCTTCTATCATCCTACATAGGTCTCCTGGTGTATCATATGACCCATAAATTTTGTTTACGGGCCTGCAGTCTATAGACAATGTGAACGTACCGCAAAACTAGTCTTTCCCCTCAAGAGAGGTAAAAGGGGTAAGGCGAGAATAATGTGACGTAATCGAGTTAAGCTTACGTCGCCATCAATGGTGCCTGATTGAGTTCCGTAATGACGTTACAGTGCAGTTCTGATGAACTTTACCGTTTGAGATCGGTTCCGTAATAGGGTAAAGCGTCTCGCGAATTTGGGATAGAAACTGTATAATGATAAAATAAAATGACTGAGTACTTTGTTCTTTTGGTTATGCAGTTTATTACATTTTCAATCAATTGGTCAGCTAAGCATGCCGTAATCTGAAAACAATAATTAGAACATCTTGGTATACAGTCATTTTACGTATTACATCATGGGTTTTATAAATAAGTTGACTATATATCAACTCGATCCCTATGTTTTTTTAATGTTTGCTACCTGATTTCTCGAGAACCCCCGTACCGATTTTTTTTTATGTTCGGATGGGTATGCGAATGGTGCCATATAAATCTTATCGAAATCGGTCAAGTGGTTTTTGACATATATGAACATTTTTTTTTACAAATAACTAATCATTATTACAAGTGCTACTCACTCATCTATTTGAAGTCGGTGCCAGTCAAGCCAAAAATACTATGTAGGCACGTAGTAGGTAGGCATATCCACTACCTGTCAGACTTGGCTAGCACCGATTTCAAATAAGTAGATGAGTGAGTAGCACCTGTAATAATGATATTAATTTATTTTTCGTTTTTGAGTTTTGACAAAAAATTTAACCGACTTCAAAACCACAGATAGGCTGTGGTTTTGAAGTCGGTTTAATTTTTTACGAAAATAATTTATTTAGTATTTTTTTTTCATATTTTGAGTACTTTGTGCTATAACAAATATAATATAAAAAAGAAAGTGTAGGAGCACGTATGTGTACGTGACAGATATAGTATATAAGCGGATGGCAGCGCAGAGCGAGCAGTCTCTCGCCCCACGTCACTAACTTGTACAGTTAAGATCAATATAATCAGCAGTTTATACAGTGACGTAGTTTCATCTCCATCATCTCCAGTACCAGTAACACCTACAAATGTTTGTCTGTATGTCCTTTATAGAATTGTTAACTATGCATTTGACCACAGGGTGATTTTTATCGAAGTTGGTGTGCATGAGACAAAGAAAGTTTCTGAGTTGATACGATCAATTTTCGACAGGTGGCGTAGCAACGCGCGCAGAATACGAAAAAACTCAAACTTCAAACTTTAGCTTAAATTGTTGAATTGCCCATCGATTTCCTTCACACTTATAACAATCACTCGAGAAACATATAACAAGGCTTTTACACTGTGACTACACTATTCCCCAAACATCTCTAACGATAAAAATACAATGACTGTTAGAAAATAAAAATAAACACGGCTCGTACAACATGGGAGGCGTCAAGCCAGGCTTTCGACGCAGGAGAGACGCAGTATACTCGGACACAGTGAATAAGCATACTCCACTTTCGTAAAAATAATAAATAAAGTAATCGTCATGAGAAGCTATAAAATATGTAAAAAAACATCTTTTACTAAGTAAACATTTTATACTGCGAGATAATAATAAATTTACCATATTCAATCGACATGAAATATAGACGGGTTGTATGAAAATAACAACCTATTTAATTTAGTTGGATCATATTTTAACGACGCAAAGCGCTATCGTTTGTGTTTCTTGGTACCGGAACGCGTCCGTCTCAGGGATTGTAAACTATCGGGACGACAATTTTAAAACATGTAGTGGACGAGCTCGCAAAAAAATATAAGGTGGAAGTATTGAGACTCAATATATCATATATCATTGTGAGCTTAATCCAATTGAGCTAATTTGGGCCAACGTAAAAGGATATGTTGCTCGCAAAAATACAAATGTTAAATTTGACGAGGTAAAACAATTATTACAAGAGGAACTGCAGCAGATTACTTCGGAAAATTGGAAGCGTTGTGTGGAGCATGTTATCAAGAAAGAAGATAATTTTTATTCTAAAATCGATGAGATGATTGATAAAACTGTAGACAGCTTCGTGATACATGTCACTGATTCTGACACAGAAATGAAAACATCTGAATCTGACGAATAATTATTCATAGATAATGTATGATAATTAATATTTGTTACTTAATCATTTATTAAATCTTAAACAAATTCTTTTTTTTTTTTGTTGGTCCAAATGTTGTGAACTCCTGAACACTTGTTTATAAAATTTATAGCTTCTCATGACGTTTACTTTATGTACTTCTATTAAGCCTGCCTGCGAAGCCGAGGGTCGTGGGTTCGATTCCCACCCAGTGCAACTATGTGTGTGATGAATTCAAATATTTGTACTGTATCTGGGTGTTTCTATGTATAATAAGTATGTATTTACAACAATATAAGTATTATATCAGCTATCTGGTTTATTTTTTCTGGTTTCTGTATTACAAGCTTTGCTTAGTTTAGGGTCAGATGGTGTTGTGTGTGAATTGTCCACTAATATATATTTTATAAATTAATGATCTATGGGACCTAAATCTGGGTGTCTTCAACTGTAAGATAAGTCGGTTATGTTAGTTATATTTCATTATAGATCGCATTATGTTAGTTATATTTCATTATAGATCGCAATGTTGCATAATTTCAAGCAACGTCATCTGGTCATCTCGCTTGAAATTAAGCAACAATGCCATCAATAATGAAATGTGAGAGGAAAAACTCAAGCGTAAATTTATAACAAATAACTAGGAAAAAAAAAACATTGTTCTGATGGATAATTTTTTATACACGACTCGAACAATTGCGATTAAATTTTAGCTAGAACTTATAAGCATTTTCCTTTGAAATAAAAAAATTATAATTTTCTAAATCGTTTCAGGTAATTTCAAATAATCGATGATACATTAAACAATGAGACTAATTGAGATAATCCTTTTTATGAGAACAAACTCTTGTGTATAGTGTATAGTTAAAAAATACAATTCCATAGTTAATGTTCATATTTTATTTGTTATTCTCTAGTATAATAATCTGTTTCGTTGACAAGATTGACCAATTACTATTCTAACTTAATTCAACTAAACATACCTACGTATTTCGCAATTTAATTTTGATTAATCGCAACCTTCGCGATTTTGATGTCTTCTAAAATTAAGTATTTGATAATAATCATTACTTTTTTTAATATTAGTTTTTTGTCTTTAAATGATGAATGACGAAACGAGCAGGACATGTGCCTGATGGTAAGCGACATGCCTGACACATTACACGCAGCTATTGGAATATAAATCATCCAAATCATTACCTAGCACTGCACTGCGCTCGTCACCCAGAGATCTGAGATGATATATATCTTAGCCCTGTAATTTCTCTGGAAACATTGCCCTGCAAACTGGACCACAGTCATGTTTGCACATTACTGCAATTAACTGGCAGAGGTATGGTACTTCCCCAGGCGGACTCTGCCAAGAGTCCTACCTACACAACACAGTTATTTGTGCCTATTATATTATTTTCAGTAAACAATTACATACAGTTATATTATTTGTGACTATGGCATTATTTTAGTAAAAAATCTACAAAATAATCAGTTTTAGAGCATCTTCCTGAAACAAATCAACCCTTATAAATGAAAACAATCCTTCTTCGTTAATTATAATAAATAATAATAAATTCCCCTAAATTAACGGTGGTCTGACATTATACTCTGTTCATACGTATACGAACGCCCGAGAAGATTTCGTGTAATAAAAATAAAATAAAATGTCCCCCAGCATATTGCATTAGCTGTTTTAGCGACACGCAGTTGGTTTGCGTTTTGTTGAGCATCTGAATTGACCTGTTTTTAGTGAGATGGGTTTGCAGAAACTCTTTTGGGATTCGTTGTCTTAATTTATCTACACTAATATTATAAAGAGGAAAGATTTGGTTGTTTGTTTGCATCGAATAGGCTCCAAGACTACTGAACCGAATCAAAAAAATATTTCACTGTTCTAATTCCACATAATCTGGGATGAACATAGGCTATATATTTTATTCAAAAAAGTTAGGGATCCGAATGACAACTTTTTTTAAAACTTTTATAGGCCGCCATCTCGCCTGATGTTAAGCGACGATGCGGTCTACGATGGAGCGTGTTTACCTAGAAGAAACCGATTCACTCTCGATTTGAAGATACAAAGATTTGTAACCAACAGGGAAAACCCACTCCGGCAACGTATTCCACAGCCTAGACGTTCTTATCACAAAAGTAGAGTCAAATCTCTTCGTTCGTGTCTTTGGAACATCAACCATGAAACGATAACTATATCGCTTACGCTGACAGCAGAGCAAAGTAATGTACAGTTTTACAGAACACATTAATATGAGAAAATAAACAAATGTTCAAACCCGTAAAGCGGCGTCGAATTTTAAGACAAATTCTATTCATTTATTTCACTGGCTGATAGTTTTTTTTCTGCTGCCGCGAACATTTTTTTTTTTTTTGAAAACCCTTTGCTAATGATTTATTTTCTCAAAACATTTTTTTTTCACTTGATGAGTAATTTCCATTGAGCAACTTGTCTTCCGCGCAAGCACGGAAAGGAGTAGCTTTAGCTAAAAATATTGTTCAAATCTTTCTGTCTTTTTTGCGGGAGGGGAAAGTTGAACACAAGCGCAAAGCCACACTATTACATACAAAACATACCTGTACCGATCCATTTCCGATCATACACACACAGCCAAGTCACTAATACATAAAAATAAAGCACCATTCACAAATCTAGCCCCGCCCTCACGCCACAGTATAATACTATCAAACTCCAAGGTCCACGCGGACTTGTACTTTAACAGAGGGGAAACGCTGTGTATACCTACTTCCTTCCGTGCTGCTCGCTGGTAATTTCTTGCGCCGAACCGGTATAGGCTCCGCGCTGATTTACGGGTAAGATTGGCTGCAGATAAGCGTATTTTTTTGGCATAGAATGACGAGACAAACAAGCCATGTGCAACATAACCCACAACAGCAAAGTAACACGCAGCTATTGGAACATGAAGAGTCCAAATCATAACCTAATACTGCACAGCGCTCGTCACTCAGAGATTTAATATGTTTTATTTCTATGTCCTGTAATTTCACGGGAAATATTGCCTTTCAAACCGGAACACAGTGATATTTTTACATATACTGCTTGGTACCTAGTACTTTCCCAGGTGGACCAAAGCAGAGGTGGAGCAAAGAGTCCTACCACTAAAAAGTGGTCAAGTGCGAGTTGGGCTCGCCTATGAAGCCTTCCGTAGCAGCAAGTAACATAATACAAAAGTTCTTGTACTTTGTTGTTACTATAATCAGTGTTTTAATTATAGTCAATTTATGATGTATTAAAGTAAAACTACTTACTAGATATCATTCAAACCAATTTTCGTTGGTAGTTTACATGGTAACGTACATCATACACTTTTTTCATTTGTCATTCTCTTAGTTTTGAAGTTACATGGGGGTGACACTTTTTACCACTTTGGAAGAGTCCCTCGCGTAAACTATTCAGTTTAGAAAAAAAATATGTTAGAAACCTCAATATCATTTGTGATGACCTATTCCTAGATACCCCACACGTTTGGTATTGGCCAAAAATATTTTTTTTGAGTTTCAGTTCTAACACCCCTAAAATGTTTTGTTTTTTTTCTATTTTTTGATTCAAAATCTTAATGCGGTTCACAGATTACATCTACTTACCAAGTTTCAATAGTATAGCCTTTATAGTTTCGGAGAAAAGTGGCTGTGACATACGGACAGACAGACAGACAGAGAGACATAACGAAACTATAAGGGTTCCGTATTTTGCCATTTGGCTACGGAACCCTAAAAATGACTACTACTACTTTTCTGCTCGTATAAATATGGTCTTTTAGGCACAAGCGCTATTAAAATAACAATACACGCACGCTTATTTTTTACGCGCATCAAAAACACTGGACTACGTGCTATGCGGAGCAGCACTATCGAATTGCCAATATATACGACCTATGGGCTTAGAGATATAACATCTTAGATCTCTGGGTGATAAGCGCAGTGCAGTGCTAGGTAATGATTTCGACTTTTCATTTTCCAATAGCTGCATGTCACTGTACTGTTCCTGTGGCAGGCATGTTGCTTACCATCAGGCACATGTCCTACTCGTCTCGTCCCTCTTAATTAAAAAAAAAACATTAAACACATGCAGCGCCCCGCGGTTTTACCCGCATAATTCCCCTTATTTTACCACAATAAAAAGTAGCCTATGTGTTATTCCAGACTGTAATCATCTATCTACGTTTCATATTTTAACCCGATTCGTTCAAGCATTTCAACGTGATTGAGTAACCATTAAACTTTCGACAAACGTTAAACTTTTGGATTTTGAATATTAATAACTTAATTGCGAAATTTCAATCTAAACCCAAAGAGTTTATCTATGTATACTACGTATAGAGTTAGATTTTCCGCACGGTTACTTTGTCTCGATCGTAAGCAGATGACGTGCGTACTTTCTATGGCAACAGAGTGATGTGCTGAGACAAACATATGACACTTCCACAAGAGCGACAAGGCAAGAAAAATGCTACCTGTGCTTTCGGTGTAAAGAGTTTGTGCCAACTCAACTTTCCTGGCGTAATTAAACAACAACACATTTTCAAACTTCGAATATTAGTAAAAAAATTGATAATTTAACGAAATTGACACATTTTTTTAAAATCACAGCGTTCATATTTAGCAACTTTCCCCCTTTAATTCGTACAAAGATATGGTTCATAAAAACGTAATACAATTTTTGAAATGACCACTGGAAATATTCAAAATAACAGTAGAAATACACATAATAAAATCCTGAATAAAATTGGCTATGAACGATATTTTAAATCGGATTAAGCGTTGTGTTGGCTGAATCATATTTCGCTTTTGTGATTTATTTATTTTAAACAAACACACAAAAATAAACTTGAAATTTTATGACAGGGTATTTTAAACCTACTAATAATATACAAATACGTCAGTTTTTGAGAATGGATTGCAGATCAGGCAGTGGATGGAGACATAAAGTTGAGGAAAAGGCTGAATGATGAGCCATGGGAAAGACTTGGGTTCAGCAATGGATTATGATCACGGACGCATAAAAAAGTCGGACGTAGTCTCGCTAAAACAAAAACTGTGTCACTAGAGTTGGGCACATTTGCACGATTGCGTTGTCAGGTTGTCACTGATAGGCTGATACGCACACAAATACACAAGTAGCGCATGTAATATTGTGCGTGTCATCCTGTATGTGATATTTTGTAGCCGACTCGATGGACACAGTTTTTGTTTTAGCGAGACTACGTCCGACTTTTTTTATAGGTCCATGATTAAGATATGCTGATGATGTTGAGAATGGATTAATGTATGTTTCGCTTAGAGGCAATGCAAGAAATTTGCGAGCATGGAGAGCGGCGTATCGTAGGACTGACGGTCCTCTCCCAGCGCTCTCTCCATCCTACAGACCCCATGGCCAACTCAGTTGTGCTGGTGCTCATACACCGCTCAACATGGCCGTGTCATCGTCGTTTTGGTGGTAGAGCCTAGACGAGCGACCCAGCAGCGCCTGGTGAAACGAAAACTTAAAATTATCCCATACCTATACACCCATAAAATGCTTATCGTAGCCAAAATGCCACTTCAAAAATTGAACCGATTTGACTTAACTAAAAAAAAAAAGCTGGTTTTTGGCTCAGGTTCAAATTTATTTGTTAACAGTTGTTCTTATATAATAATTGTTTTTATATAACAAAGAGCTATAACAAAGAGTAACAAATATGCTTCCCCATAACTGCATAGAGTCACGCAGCCCTTGAAACATAAAGAGCCCAAGTTATTGCCAAGCACTGCACTGTATTCGTCACCCAGACATATTAAACGGTTAATCTCAAACCGGAAAACAGTGATATTTGCAAGTTACTTCTTCACGCTAGAATAACTGGCAAAGGTTGGTATATCCCTGGCAGACTCTGCAAAGAGTCTACCACTACCTACCACTATAAATAGGCGCTGTAAAAGCTTTACAATTTAGAGGTTATACACCAAGAAAGGGCTTGAATTGCGTTTAGAAAACGTGGGCGCGAACACTCTATATTTCACAAACTGCCTACCAGGATCCCAATTCACTCAATTCAAGAGGTTTTGCTGCCATTAATTCTTCAGGAACAATGGTAGCGATACCTTATCCATTCACAAATTAAATTATTACAGCAATACATTATTAGACAAAGGAAGTGTTTCGTGCGTACGGCACACTAACGCGGATTAATTTGACGCAGATGTGAAATATTTTAGCGTACAAATTATAACATATATATATAAATATAATATAATCATTTTTTTGCTGATCAAAACATCCTACTGAAATTAAAAATGTATTTTTTGTGTATGACGAATGACAAAATATTTACTGAGACAAAAACTTAATCTAGTATAAAAAATATTGTTGGATGGTTGTCTTCAGAGTGGGGTCACTCTGAAGACACGGCCCAAAACTAATACCTATGCAGTCGCTGTCTCTTCTGACTACTGGTATAACAACAAATTATAATATTATATATATCTGCCAGTCTCAATCCCGAACGCTGGCCTCAGAGTTGGGTCACATTACATATAATCTATATTTACACATTATGTATGAATGCATGTTATTATACCTATACATGCATATTAATGTAGGTCATTAACAAAACGGTGTAAGTATAAGCAGCCCACTTGTCATTCCCACAGTCATCCACAGCTGGGATCTAGGGCTTATTTCATAAGGTCAAAGTTATAATCCATATTGCTGGTCTGGTGTAGCTTAGCAGAACCATTTCTTGTCGTTATACTCGTATTGGGTTCCAATTTGGTTTACTTACGTAGGCTTCGTTGAAAATGCAATAATATGGTACCATGAAGCTGATCTCAAGATGGCGTCTGAAGGTAGTCATAGGAACTCCTAAACTAAAGTATTGATTTTTTTGTTATTTTTATTTATTTATTTATTAATTCAATGAGCACACAAAACAGAATGTAATAAATATAAACTATAACATAAGAGTATACTGTACAGAACTGTATTACATTCCAACCTATGTGGGTCTAGAAACAACAATTATTTAAATTCAGTGGTTTGATCATAATAACATTACATTAGTGATAATACATAAAGAAACTTAGGCCAACATATCTGAACTTAAAACTAAAAACTAACATGCGTTAAAACAGTAGATAAATAAGATATAAACATAGAATATTATAACACAACAGATAAGTATATTAACAGTGTGAAACAATTAATGTATAAACAAATAATATAAAAAAAAAACTCATAATAGTATTTACAGTGAGCACAACAGGGTTATTCTTTTAGATTAAAGTGTAAAATTTTGTTATCTAAATAACAAAAAGTGCAATAAAGAGATTATCTATCTATCTATCTATCTAAATGTGATAATAGAACCGTCGATTTTGGACTCGTTTGAATAGTCTTGATAAACACTCCTTAAAAGCTTGTTTAAAAAATATTTATTCTTTCTTTACCGCTAACCTTAACCCAATAGTCATGATAAACTGGTACATCTGCACTTGAAAAGTACTTAGTAGTGCTGAAAGGATTCACACCATAAGTCTTAGCTCTTGAGGTAGTCGTCACACTAGAAACTGCTGTACTCATGTAGTACCTACGTTAAGTGGGTACAGCAAGCATTTAGACTACTTTTGGCAGGTATGCTTCATATTTATATGTGTTATGCCTTACGTACGCACGGAATTATCTAAATATAGATAGTATATTTAGATTAGTGGTTAGTTAAACCCTGTGTGAAATACCCTGGCGATTTGGCATTGAGGCCAAATGAAGCTTCATAAAAAAATTACCTTAAAAAAATTAGAGATACTGTTTGAATTGTCTGATCATCACCATCAAGAGCCCAATTTTCTGATAGGTGTGTTCAATTATTCACACTAAAATATCATTTAAGAATTCATTTCATCCTGATAATATTTCTCAGCTTATCTAATATTTCAACTAACATGGAAAATGTTGTGTATCTGTCAGTATTTATTCCCGCTGGGACTGTACGGAACCAATTCTATTTTATAATTGATTGCCGCGGTCGATTCGCCATTTGTATTGGAGGTACATTTGTGTCTCCTGTGCTACTGGTATGTTCCATTTAGCTCTGATCTACTTCTTTCATTCGGTTTTTCATACTAACTATTGAGTGTGAGTAATTTGGTAAGAATATATATATATTCTTACTAAATATTATATATTATTATTTATTACTATTAATTATGGAAGATTAATATAAAACACTGATAGTGTAGGCGAAACATAACTCACTATTAACTTAAGAGTGAATTTCACCGTTCAGAACAGTTCATCAAGTTTAATCGAAACGAAAACTTGGAATCATAAATGTTGATTGTAAACGAATTAAGACTGAAAACTAGTTTAAGAAAATTCAATTTTATTTATGATGTCAATAAGATCGAAATCTGCGTTTATTGCACTTAGTATCTGTGTACATTTTCTGCAATAGTATTAATTCAATAATATATTATAAAATTCTAGACCACCAGAAATCTTAGTGCTTGTTTTATTCTTTTCAGTTTTATAGTATGTAAGTACGTAGCTTAGTTCACTTTTATGCAGTCGGGTTTTTGAGTTTTTGACGTGACAACGTCTTATAAATTGGTTTGCCGGGTGACACTTCAAGAAACTGCGTTACGCTCCGCTCACGTTATGCGCTCACAACGAGAGCGAGTGAGAGGCACGCGTCCCTTCCACTCGGGCATGGTTAGCCTACCTAAGAGCGAGAGAGACAGACATAAAAAGTGAAAGGCACGCGTCCCTTCTGTAAAATTATTTTACCACTCAAAGTCGTTGTCACGTAAAACTTTCGCCCGTATACCGACTTTACAGGCAACCAATTTTTAAATTGTATTTATTTATTATTTATTATTAATTGATGTGTAAATTGTACATTAACGAATAAAATACTTTGAATTTGCGTTCAAAATAGATTTACATTTCAGTGCATTTCTTTAAATGCTTCTGCTTGTTTCTAAAGCCAAGTGGAACACGTTTTCGGCGCCGCGCCTGAAGTCGACCGCAACGCGGGTCCAAATTAATTGCAAAACCCAACCACCCGTGCAAGATATTGTCAGACGAATTAGGATCTAACGAGATTAGTTTATAAGTGCCAATAAAGAAAAAACTAACTTTCTTACAAGGAAATATGTTCTTCTAATAATGTGTTCATTCAATGTATTACTATTATACAAATTTCCAAATTTCAACCTGATCCGTTATACGTTACGCAGCAAATTTAGCAACAAACACCCAAATACCCAAACACTGACACGATAAATAAATTATGTAAGATAAAAAAGTATAAAAATAAGTTTAATAAGTAGTGTAGATTTAACTGAATAATTCGACCCTCAAAATATTAAAATAAAAACTTTCATTTCTGCTTACAAAGAATTCCCCTTTACAACACATAAAAGTCTTACCCCTAATTCTTATTCTAAATACTCTACATAAAGCCTTTGAGTTCGTTCTAATGATTTTATCTTAAAGTAATATACACCGCAGATCCACCCAGAAGTAAAACCAAGCACCGAAAACTCTCCAAGTAATCTGCTTAAGTTCTCGTTAATGAAACAGGTTTAATTGAATTCATTTAATAAATTGAACCGAGGACAGGTGTAGCGTTTAGTCGTGTTCCCAAGAGTCTTAGGCTTGGAATATTTGAAATTTGTGGAGTGCGTATGTATGTTACACTTATAGAGCTGACTTGTATGAGCAGAGTATGAGCGCATTAGATGTAAATGTAGACATGAGAAGTCAAAGTCAAAGTACTTTATTCATAAATGTACAATTTACACGTCAATTAATAAAAACTAAAAACAAAAGAAAGAGCATACAAAGTGGATACATTTTCAAAGTTTGAAATGACTACTTTACTGTATTATAATAATTATTGTATAGAAAACTATCAAGCATTATACGAGTATAATGTCTTTATTACAATAGGGAATTTGAATGCATTTTTTTTATATTTTTAATTTACTTTTTACATTATTATAACACAATAAAAAATTTAAATACTCTTGTAAATGTACAAATTGATTTTTAAAATAATATTAAAAATATCTATACAATTTGCCCAGTTTCAACGCCGCCATCTTTCCCGCGCCTGCATTACGTTACAGGCCACGACCTGTGTTTGTTTACTATAAGTGTTGCAGTTACTTTGTACCGATTTTTTGAGTTGTACTAGCTAATCAAACGATGGAGTTTGAGAGAACACGATTTTTCTCTCCAACACTACTAGCTCAGTACGAGTATCGACACCGTTACAGCAGAAAACATACCATGTGACGTCACATTTGGTTTCCACAGATAGTGATGCGTTTCGCAAACTTGAATTTCCCGCGCCTATTTTGCATTTTTTAAATAATATTTTTTATAATTAATAACTAACTAAATAATAAAATAATTGTTTTGGCATAATGGCGGGACATTAAGGATTCTACGAAAAAAAAAATCAAGCCAATTTAAACTACATGCATATTCCCTATTGTACTGACCTGTGTCAAATTTATTTCTATACATTTTTATGGGGAACTTTGCCACCACTCTCTAAAAATTCGCTGTAACTGAAAAAGACAATTAGAACAAGACTAGAAAAGACAACTATACTTAGAAATAGATCAGATAATACTTAGTTAGATTTTATTGTTGAAAAGAATAAGTTAATTCATGTCATGATGTTACCGTTTAAAACCTTGAATGATGGTTGAATTACTTGAGTGAAAGTTTAAATATTTTAATTGTCACATAAAACAAAAAGCTATTTACAAAATCATAGTTGAAGTAACAGTTTCATTACACAAAGAAACATAAACTTTTTTTGTGTGTCAATAAAGTGTATCTATCTATCTATTTATCTTATTCTTATTCTTAACCGACTTCAAATAATTTAGCCGACTTCAAAAACCGACTATCTGCTACTATTTATTCTATTTACATGAGATATACACATTTTGGAGAGACGATTTTCTTAGCATTCCATGGATTCACCGTGCGAGTGCCGGGTTCATCGTGTGGCAGAGAGAGAAAACCCGAGTAGACCCCGAGACTTGTGACTCGGGCGTAGGTTTAAGGGCCCCTTTCGACGTACATCAACACTCACCTTCACCACTCGTTTTTCATTTATTAATATCTCAAAATCGTAACACCAATATCGAGAAAATTTACAAAGGGGACCACCCATGAACTATGATTTACCAAAAAAAAATAACCATCAAAATCGATTCAAAATATTGCAGGGGGCGGCATAACATACAAAAAAAATCATACAACCGAACTGAGAACTTCCTCCGTTTTTGAAGTCCTTTAAAAAAGACGAGGTTGTAGATATTAATTTTTAATTCAATTTGTTTATTCGTTTTTAGAAAGTGAAAACTTATGTGCGCGGCACAGACAGATGTTTCGTGGGCTCTGAATTAAATTATAGCGTTACAGGTGATCATACGAAATCTTCGGGTAAACTCAGGACCATGGCCATTGGCCATCTAGAAATGCGACAGCATTTCTCGTTGGCCATCTTGAAATGCGTCAGTGTTTCTAGATGGCCATGGCCACGTCCTCCAGTAGTGAGCTATCAAATTCTGGCTTATAACTTTTCATTTCTATCGGCAGTTCCTCTGACTGACAATTTCTGTTATTTCATAGAGTAATTTCAAATGTTAAAGATGGCACTTCTGAAAATTTCATATATTTCGCGACGTAAGTGATCTTCAACTTGAGTGAAACTTACAATTTGCAAGTCTTAAATGGAGTAACGTGATTTGGAATCGTCTACGTGGAAAGTATTTAGTTTAAATGGTAATCTGTATAACTGAAATGTCGTTTGATAATGATGTGAAACATACAAAACTTGGAATCAATAAACCACACGAACGATCAAAGGCGCTTTTACTACTGCTGTAATATTTACGTTTATTATTTTATATTACGTAGAAATACTAATATAACTTTTAATTAATACATGTCAATTAAAAAAATGTCATAAACCTAAATACTACAAACACAGGTTTGGAGTCATCAATTTAGTCTCCACACTCGTCAAATCGCCGACCAAAAGTGCCCATCAGACTGGCGGCATTTCCCCGCTGTATGGCCAAAGAAATGTTTTGGGTCAGATAGAGACCCGAGCGGGGATCACGTCCTCTGTTCCTAAGAAGACGACCCAAGTTGGTAACAAAAGCCCTCGCCTCAGAGCCCCAGGGTCCACCCGTTTCCACGGCGAACGGAACGAACTCGTAAGATGATTCCAGGGCAGAGATTATAATATAAACAATAAGTACTGTTGTCGTTTTTTATTTTAATATAGAATGACAAGACAATGCGGTAGCTTCAATGCCACATGCACACACACATGCATATAGCAGATACGTCCAATTTCTGACACCCCATAATTTTTGCATCAGTGATCAAAGAATCCTTTGAGTGTGTAAGACACATTTTTGAATTGATCTTCTTTGTTTGTTCTAATTACAATGTGCAATAAGAACTATTTTTATAGGGAACTAGCTGTACCCTGCCACGCCTTGCTGTGGCACATTGTGATGCAAAAATTAGATAAAAACAATCCTTGATGCCGATTATATATCAATCTAAAATTTCAGCTCGATCGGTGCAGAACTTTTTTGAGTTTTTGAAGCGTACACAAACCAACATAATATTCTTATGTATAGAGATAAAAATTGTTATTAAAGAAAAAAAGGAAAATATTTTCGACGACTTCAAACGAAACACCTAAGAAAAGGTCGTCTCCAATTTCAAAAAGTTATTGCTAATACACAATCGATTTATCTAAAGCTAGAGTAGAAACTGCATAAATGTTTTACAACAGACTCCATTCCGAACTCGCTTCCAATATTGATCCCTAACGACACCTGGTGGCTAGAAAATGGCAAAAGTTTTTACTATTTATTTTAAAACGCTTTCTGAAGTGGCTGTGCTAAAAACTTTCTTCATATCCAAAGTTCATATGCCAAAGAATATTTACGATTTAACTGCACGTAATGAAAACACGAGGCGGATCTATTCTGTTTTTAATTTAAGTCAATTTATGTTCCCACTGCTGGGACTGGGGTATTTCTTTCATAAGGAGAGAGTCAAAGTCAAAGTCACATTAATTGAGTAGTAGATAAATATTCTAGAAAAATGCCTGTCATTAAATGTTTTTTTTATATAGTATAGAGTGACAAGACGGTCAGGATATGTGCCTGATGGTAAGCAACATGCCTGTCCATAACAACACAGTGACACGCAGCTATTGAAACATGAAGAGTCCAAATCATTATCTAGCACCGCACTGCGCTCATCACCTAGAGACGTAAGATGTTTTATCTCTATACTTACCCAATAATTTCACAGCAAACATTGCCCTTCAAACCGGAATACAGTAATGTTTCCACATAACCGCTAGACGGTCGAATAACTGGCAATGGTGAAGTACTTTACCAGACGGATCCTGTAAACACGTTAACATATTAGACGTTCCATCTTTTGGTAAGAGCCAGTTTACGTATTTTAGTGGCCAATAACCTAAATGCAATAGTTTTTTTAATGTTTTTATTTTGTCACTTATATAACCGCTATCTTCTTAATATATATAAATCTCCTGTCACGATGTTTGTCCGCGATGGACTCCTAACCTACTTAGTCGATTTTAATTAAATTTGGACACCGTGTGTAGATTGTTCCAACTTAAAAGATAGGATAGTTTTCATTTCGATTAATGGGCTTTATGTGACAATATCCGAGCGAAGCCAGAACGGGCCGCTAGTAATCCTATATAAACACCATTCCATAATAATTACGGTTTCTGAATTTGTGACATATTTACGGAACGTATATAGCACGAATAAAAGGTTTTTACTGTAATGTGTAATGGTTTAGAAAGAAGTTGTAATCACGAAAGTTTATCTGCATTAATTTGTGGTGCCCAATTGCGTTCAGTGGCATTAATTAAGACAGGTATTTTATCCAGCAGTGGGCAATGAATATCTAACGGTGACACTTACTTGATCGGCCCATTTTCTCTGTTCCTGTGTCTTGCAGTTTCAGAACAAGCGACGTAAATTGATTCCGTCAAACAAAATGGTCCACAAGCTTCCACGAACCTTAAAGGGTCACAAAGTGAGTTTGACTTAAAACTTGGCAGTGCCTTCATAATTTCAGTAAAAGCCTCGTCAAGGCGAACCGATAAATCCTTACTGACGTTTGGTGAAGAACAGGGAAGGAAAAGGTTTGGATGTGGTTGTTGATGTGATCACACTCAGTTTTTTTTAAATCTCTAGACCATATTTATGTAGAACATACCAGAAAGTATTACTATTGTATAATACAACTGTAATGACGATTGGCGAAAGTGAATCTTAGGTAGTTTGATCTAGGGTTTGGCTGCCTCTGGTAGTTTATTTCATACGTCATAATAGTGACCTTGTCATTGTCTATCGTATATCATTCAAGTATTTAATTCAAAATCTTTTAATTTTTGAAGTGAAAACTTCTTTTGGCGCGCCACAGACATATTTTTCGTGGGCTGTGAATTGAATTCTAGCGTCTCGCTCGGAAATGGTAAGAAATCTTCGGGTTAACTCTGGACCATAGACATTGGCCATTTAGAAATTAGTCAGCATTTTCCATTGGCTGACACATTTCTAGATGACCATGCTCATGGCCACGCCCTCCGGTTTCACTCGCGTAGTTTCCAAAGTAAGCTATCAAATTCTGAGCTATAAGTTTTCACTTCTAGCGGCAATTCCTAAGACTGCCAATTTTTTTTTATCGATCATTAATAGACTTGCATTTTACCGCCATATTGCCTGATGCTAAGTGACGATACGGGCTATAATATATCCATAAGGCGCACTAATCTAGAAAGAACGGATTCCCTCTAGATTTGTAGAGACTATATACATCAGGAAATCACTCGCTCAGGCAACGATTTTCCTAAATTCAGACGTTCTTATTACAAAAGTGGAGTCATACCTCTCGATTAGTCTTTGGTATACCAAACATGATACGACATTGCTTTTAGGAACTACGAGCAGTGCGATAAAAAAGAAGGATAAAACATATACTCGTACTTATACCACCTCTCCAATTTCGTTGGTCTTTGTAGAGCGTTCGAGAGACAATCAAGATTTTAGCCCGCTGTCCTGCCGATGCCGCCATTATGGGACGTTAATTTGTCACTCCAACGTTTATTTACTGAGTTTTAAAATAATGTCGCTTTTGGTTTAATGGCCTACGTATTACTCTTTTATTGGAAACTAGCAACGCTCAGAGGTTTCACCCGAGTAGATCCTGATCCCATTATTTCTCTGGGATAAAAAATAGCCTATGTGTTAATTTAGACTACTATCTGTCTATGTACTAAATTTCATCTAAATCCCTTCAGTAGTTTTCGCGTGAAGGAGTAACAAACATACATCCATAAATTCTTACGAACTTTTGAATAATTATAACTACTTGGTATTTTTTAACAAAACAAAAACTATAACTGTATTATACAGATGCTTTACTGTAACAAAGTTTCAAGTGATTTTACATACCTATTAACATTCCCCATTGTTTTATTAACTGTCTACACTCCGCTGCTTCACAAATACTACTTTTAACGGGATATGACTGGCCTCGTGGCTTAGTGGGTAGTAGTAACACTGCCTGCGAAACCGAGGGTCGTAGGTTCGATTCCCACCCAGTGCAAATATTTGTGTGATGAATTCATATGTTTGCACTGTTTCTGGGTGTTTCTATTTATAATAAGTATGTATTAAAACTATATATATCAGCTATCTGGCTGCCATCACACAAGCTTTGCCTAGTTTGGGGTCAGATGGTGTTGTGTGTGGATTGTCCACTAATATTTATTTTATATTTATTTAAAGTCTATAATAGGCACTAATGGTTACAGTATTTCAAGTTTCTGAAATATATCACAATTAAAACCTCTGCTCGGTTATTGCCCTAGAAGACACCACTTAGCTCAGCTTGATGTGTGTCGTGATTAAGTAAAGTAACTGGCAGTAACTTAATCCTACATCAAAACCCGCATTTTTGGGGTTCGAGATTGATCGCAGCATGACGTGGGAACATCACATCGACAAGATGTGTGCTAAAGTTAGCAGTGCGTGCTTTGCGCTAAGACGAGTATCCCGAGTGGTGTCTACGAAAGTGTCACGTGCATGTTACTTCGCCACAGTGCATTCACGGTTACAATACGGCGCCGAGCTATTTATACGCGCGCGCTGCCGACTAGAAGCGTGCGTTCCGCGCCCAAAAACGTGCCGTACGTGCCATTGTTGGCGTATCGCAATGTACATCCGTCAGACCATATTTCAAGGAGCTTGGTATACTTACTTTACCTGCTATCTTGATCTATCAAGTGGCTGTGTATGTCAAAAATAATCTAGAATCGTACAACACGCGAGGAGAGAGACATTCTCGCAACATACGCAACGCCGACAAGCTGGATGTTATACCACACTCTCTCACGAGGTCACAGAAGTTAACTCACATTATGGGACCGGAAGTTTATAACGCTCTTCCCAAAATAGTTATATCGGCCCCAAGTTTCGGCAGCTTCAAAAACAGATTAAAGTGCTGGCTTATCGATCAAACTTTTTATAGTTACAGCGAATTTTTAGAGTGATGGCAAAGTTCCCATAAAAATGTAAATAAATAAATTTGACATAGGTTAGTACAATTGCAATAAAGACATTATACTCGTATAATGCTTGACAGTTTTCTGTACAATAATTATTGTAATACAGTAAAGTAGTAGTTTCAAACTTTGAAAATGTATACAATTTGTATGCTCTTTCTTTTGTTTTTATTTTTTATTAATTGACGTGTAAATTGTACATTTATGAATAAAGTACTTTGACTTTGACTTAAACTAAATTAAGTGAAGGGGAGACGCCCTTTAAGTATTTTTATACAAACACTGCACGGATGTCTAATTTAGATAAAGCTTATTTCGTACCTTATGCTAAACTGCTATTATTACTGATTTACAAGTATGTATTTATTACGTGAGAATGAATGAATGAATAAAAATTCTTTGTGCAACTCCTTACAATAGTACATACATAGTTTAGTAGTGGTAAGACTCTTAGAGGTAGTGTTCGCCTGGGGAAGTACCACGCCTTTGCCAGTTATTTTATTTTCTATTGCCAAGCAGTAATGTGCAAACAGAGTGTTAGAGAAATTCAAGTAAATTTTAATTTTTAAATTTTAATTAAACGACCTATAGTCCAAGATCCTAGAGCCGCCAGACGTCACGTATTTTCATATCTTAACTCTCTCCTTGCGAGAGAATGTTTGAGTCCCGGCAGTGGGAACATTTAGTGGGATGGTGATAATATAGATAGAGTTGGTGCAAAATTAAGTTGTATTCATCGTTTTGAAACGAACACTAATATTATCTGGTACTTTTTTTATTTGGGCAGAGCCTTAATTAACAAAACTAAAATACAATGAGAACTACACTACACTACAAACCTAGCTAACTACTACTACGAGTACTACCTACCTACTGTAAGTAGGTCTACAGATAATCAAGATGTTCAAGCCCACTACCCAGTCCATTACCACGCTGAATGGCAATGCTTATGCGTGGGGCAAATAAACGCCAGCATTTTGGTCACGCGTCGCATCGACCAAGCCCTCGGATAGGCTTTTTAAAATGAGGTGAGCTCCCGGCCCCCAGGGGCCCAATGTCTCAACCCCCAAGGGGTCAAATAAGTAACCACTTCCGAAGGTTGCATATTTGCGCCGTTTGAGTCGCTCAGCTGAATTAGCCGCTGCACCGGCCCTACTATTTGTCTCTGGAAGATGTGCCAGAGTATCGACGCAAGTTGCGTCCCACACTAGGGGCCGACCCAACTTTCAAGGCACAACAGTCATGCCATCAAATTGGTACTTGGTACGGAGCCCTTAAAAACGTAATTACATACAAATACATAAAATATATGCAACAGTCAAATATGCGCCGTATAAAATATAAACCAAACACACTTTGAATTCAGCATTTGAACGACAAAGGGGCGAAAATTGGTCTCGTCTTTCGCAAAGAATAGCGTATAAGTTATTTGTCTTTTGCATTCGAAAATACGACGGGGGAATGTGTTTGTCATTGTTTTGTGAAAGGAATCTTTGAATTTGTTTTTGGATATTTCGTCACAATGTAGAATGTATTTTGATTTCGTATTATGCGAATCAGATTTGCATTGTAGAGTTTACTTTAGCTCTTTGAAAACAATATTGTTTTGATTAAAGTTTTGTAACTATTTTGAAGAAGCTAAGCCAAGTCGCTGAGCAATTTTAACGAAAATTACGCGGACAGCGGAGTATAAAATTCCGCAATCTTATAGTTTGTTTACGTAGAAAAAGTTTAGAATGCTTAAATTGTCATAAAATACATTTGTATTAATTAATAAAAACACTACATTTATGTATTTGAATATCCACGTATCTAAATACTCTTTGTAATACTACTGTTGTATATCTCAAAATATCTACAAATAAATTAAGAACATAGTATTACAATATTGTTTATATTACAACAATCTTCTTAATATATATAAATCTCCTGTCACGACGTTTGTCCGCAATGGACTCCTAGACTACTAAGCCGATTTTAATCAAATTTGGACACCGTGTGTAGATTGATCCAACTTAAAAGACAGGATAGTTTTTATTTCGATTAATGGGCTTTATGTGACAATATTCGAGCGAAGCCGGAACGGGCCGCTAGTAGAATTATAAGAATATATTAATTGATGAAGTTATCGCGTAACATACCTAGGAAAAAAATGACATTCATAGGAACTGCCGATAGAAGTGAAAACTTATATAAGTAACTCAGAATGTGACAGCTCACTTTGAAAACTACGCGGGAGACACCGGAGGTCGTGGCCATGCCCATCTAGAAATATTGTCCCACTTCTAGATGGCCAATGGCCATGGTCCCAAGTTCACCCAAAAATATCTTATCATTCCCGAGCGTGACGCTAAAATTCAAAGCCCTCGAAAAATTTGTCTGTGGCTAGCTAAAATAAGTTTTTACTTCAAAAATCATAGTCTATTTTTATACTGTGTTTCTACCAAATAAAGAACCTCATCTTTTTTTAAAGTTGATTGGAAAAAAATATTGACTATTATTGCACCCAACAATAAACACAAATAAATAAATTTAAAACGTGGTGCATTGTTCAAAAATAAAATGCGAGTATAGATCCTTAAATAATAGACTATAAGCAGCTTATAGCGACAAAAGCGCCCAGGTGCAGTGAGTGAGAAATTGCTGGAATAAACCCACGGACGCTCCACAGAAAGATGTACTTGAGCATTGTTATACATATTGGAAAAGTAATCGAATTTAGCAACAGAAACAAAATGTTATTAGTTTCAATGCATTCAAGTATTATTTTAATAGCATAGGGACGAGTATACTTGCGGTCTTTATACTCTATTTATATAATCAGACCCTCTATAAACAAGAGTAGCATGGAAACTACACTACGCTACATACATACGTACATGCCTTACAATAAGCTTATCTGAATTATCGACAGAGCATTTATTTTCTGAATTATCTATTAAGGATAAGAACTCATGGATCGGTTTCCAATCGCGCCCGCGTGCCGGCGCGGGCCCGCAGCTTCTGTAGAATGCAAATGTATATGTAAAAATTGAAATCAAAACTCACGAGGCGGCTTACGCCCGCGGTGCGCGCAGCCGCCACGCGGCTCCCGCGCGGTCGCCGCCCGCCCGTCACCCGCCACGTTCGCGGGCGAAAATCTCACCCACGGCGGCTGCGAAACCGCGAAAATTAGCGGTCTCGTGAGTTTTTAAATAAAACCGTCGCCACCGTTGGGTCACGTACATACCAGCTAGTACAAAGTGCTCGCTAAAAATCTTACAGACAATGACTTGTTCCACGTCAAAGTCTTGAATATCGCCGAAATGTAGTATTTTTTTATCTCATTCGTTTCGGAGAGTAAGTAGACAGCTAACTGGCTGCCAGAGCTGTATGGTCCAATATCACATACACTTTTTTCTATGGCAGTGCTAATTTTTACTCAATACGAAAAGTTATGAAATTATTGGATCACAAGTTGGTAGAAGTCAAATTGTTACATTATAATTTACTCGTATTTAATACATCGAAGATGATTGTGAAATAACAAAAATAAACATTGTGTTTTGGTTCTTCATATTTATTATATTTTAGCCTATGTATTGTTTCATTGCAGAGCAAAGGCCTTTCCCCTCTCTCTCTACTTTTTCCTCTCTCCGTCCACACTGTCAGATCTAGAGTTACAGTCTTCCAATCTCCCCTAAAAGTGTCGAGGTGTGATGGAGGTTTTATTAAAATATGTTTTTGTTATTCATATTAATAATATTTTAGTCTAATTATTGTTTCATTGCAGAACCTGAAGGGTATTTCTCCTCTCTCATCACTTTTCAGTTCACACTGTCAAACCAGACCTATATATAGTCTTCCAAGCTTCCCGAAAGTTTTTTTTAACTTTTATAGTATTACACTAAATAATTAATATTGTTGGATACCTTTAAACGAGCAATTCTTGTAGGTATATATATATATATATATATAGAATCTGAATCTCGGAAACGGCTCGAACGATTTTCATGAAATTATGTATACAGGGGTTTCGGGGACGATAAATCGATCTAGCTAGGTTTTATTTTTTTTAAACATAATTTTATGCGCGTTTTTAGACAATGAAAAACTCCTACAATGTCATTAGAATACGATAACTTATTTCGCCGCTATTCTTTAAGTCTAAATGGCTCAGACGGAATATGCTTGCCCTCAGAGTCACAGGCCCCGGTTCGAATCCTGATGGTTACACTCGGGTCTTTTCTTTTTGTTCTTTTTTTCTGAGAAAATCTTTTACTTGGAACCCTTTATAAACCGAACGAAGCACGGTCAACCAGGTACTTTGATGTTAAATGGCAATGCGGTCTCCGATGGAGTGGGCTTTCCTATAAAAGACACTGCACTCTCGATTTGACGACTCCAAGATTGAAAACATCGTGAAAAACCTACACAGGCGACGCATTCCACAGCCTAGACGTTTTTATCACAAAAGTATAGTCGAATCTCTTCGTTTTTGTGTTTGGAACATCATCCATGAAACGATGTAGCTTTTTCGAGGTATTTAAACCTCTTTTTTATATTTTCAGATCTCTATAAACATAATATGGTAATCAGTAAATCTAATTCTTTTCCATTTTCGTCTATACGTCGATGACAGGTTTTTTTTTGCTTATATCACTTAAGGTGCGTCTTCCAGCAAAACGAGTTATTTGTCCAGTTTTCAGAGCTATCTACTCATTAGCCTAAACAAATATCAACTGCTAAAAAATGCATTAAATTTCTACAATTTCTTGGCTTCAAAATGGTGACTTTTTTAAATGAATTTATTGTTTAAATAATCTCTTCACAACGAAACCATAAAAAAATATAAATAATTGGAATTATCGTGCACCTACTCGGAAACCCGCCATTATTTGTATTTTGTACTTACACCAACGGATAGGTAATTCTATAACGAACATTTTGGTAGAAACATTTTTTTCAAAAGACCAAAATCTGATTTTATGATGAGCCTTAAATTTGAGCGTCTTTCTTGCGGTGTGCGATGAGGTAAGAAATACTCTAGGTCAATTGCTCTGGGTACGGTCTTAATCTTAATTACACAACATTTTTTCCTAACAATATTTAATCATGCATATGTTTCAACCATACCAAAACTGCCATTTGCAATTAAAACTCCAGAATAGAAGAACATAACATACCATATTCCACTTCTAAAGCAAAAGTAAACATCGAACAATTCCCCGGGGAGATATAACGTGCGGTATCTGTGTTAGCACAGACACAATAGCACAAATTATTATGTATTTAGAACAATATAAGCATTGTGCAGGCAAACGTTAGTAATTTTGTTTGATGATTTATTCGCAAATAATTCTGCGTTTAGAATCAGATGATTTATTCGGTAACCCAGTTTTAACGAATTCAAATTGTGGAGTATTATTCAGTGTCAATTACAAAGAGTTTACATATACCACGTATAGAGTTGGCACAAACGCTTTACACCGAATGCACATGTAGCATCTTTCTTGCCTTGTCGCTCTTGTGTGTGTCTTACTTTTGTCGCGGGTCATCACTCTTTTGCCATATAGACTGCAGGCCCGTGAACAAAATTTATGGGTCATCTGATACAGCAGGAGACCTTTGTAGGATGATAGAATGGTATAAAGTAATAAGATTGAGCACTATGCCGTCACTTGTAAGCTGTCCAACTGAGTGCTGTTGAAGAGGGGGGGTTCTAAACCTCGATCATTTCTCCTTGCCGCATGATTTTTGTACGGCGTTGCAGAATAATAGATTATAAGAGGTATTGAAACTATGAAACATATA
This sequence comes from Ectropis grisescens, assembly GCA_017562165.1. Lineage (NCBI taxonomy): Eukaryota > Metazoa > Arthropoda > Insecta > Lepidoptera > Geometridae > Ectropis > Ectropis grisescens. Next base: position 20,503,721 of record CM029791.1, read on the forward strand.
AATTTTAAAATTCTAATTTTTAGTTTGTGAAAAAAATTCATGATTTTCCGACGATTTACAGAGTAAGTTTGGTCATTTGATTGTGTTCGGCTTTGGTTCCATACAGTTTCAATACCTCTTCTAATACATTATTTCGCAATGCCGTACAAAAATCATGCGACAAGGAGAAATGATCGAGGCTTAGAACCCCCTCTTCAACTGCAGTCAGTTGGACAGCTTACAAGTGACGGCATAGTGCTCAATCTTATTACTTTATACCCTTCTGTCATCCTACATAGGTCTCCTGCTGTATCATATGACCCATAAATTTTGTTCACGGGCCTGCAGTCTAATAGAGAGTATGCACGTCATCTGCTTACGATTGGCACATAGGAACCGTCCGGAAAATCTAACTCTATACGTGGTATATGTAAACTCTTTGGTCATTTGGGTTTGGTTTTGCAATCGGTAGAAGTTTCGAGTAGTGTGGCATTTATCTGTATTACAAGCAGCGGCCCGCGGTGGCACTCGCATAGTTCCCGCTTCCGTGATTTTGCTGGGATAACAAATAGCCTATGTTTTATTCTAGACTTTAATCTATCTGTATTCCTAATTTTAGCCCGATCCGTTTATGCGTTACGTCGTGATTGAGCAACAAACATCCACATATCATATAATAATATTTATAATATTAGTAGGATAGGATACGTACTAGCATTGTAATATATTAATAAAGAGACTGGAAGGGAAGGGAAAGATTTTAAAATATAATTTTAGAGCATTCTGTGTGTGCAGTGAAATGATTCCCCGGTGTCGATGTTTCTTGACAAATAATACAATCCGACTTTCTACAAAACTAGAGTGAATACATTTTTCATTGGTAAGCGTGCATCTGAGAATACATTGTCATTTTCCATCAGGAGAGGTCAAACGCTGACCTATTTTGACAAAAATAAAGAACTCAAAGCGACCACAAAATCTGTGAGAACTAATTCAGTGCAACAAGAAGCGGTAACGCGCGTGCACTCTTCTTGAAAAAAATTGCCAGATGCGCCTAAAATTAAACAGTGAATAAATTAAAAATATACCATACATACATACAGTACATACATCTTCTCAAATTTGCATACCGAAAGGTTGACTATCGAGCGTTTTAATACTTATTTCAAAACACTTTTGTACCCATTTTTGCAAATAAAAGTATTATGATTAAAAATATGTAGGTATGTAACCATCATGACAGTTTTCTCACTAAAATTGGTTAAGAAAGTGATTGTATTCAATAGTGTTGTGTTCGATTTTCCTCTAGAAAGTGGTGTTGGACTGAATTCAGCTGGAAAGCATCGGCCGCACGTATCAAACGTTATTTCCTAAAAGCGGTATACCACACTGTGACATATCGCAGAGGTACACATATCTGGCCATGAGTATCGAAGGGGCATAGGAATGAGAATATTATGCAAAATGGTGCAAACCTTCCGTTTCCGCTTAACTTTGATGCAGGAAGGGCAAACCATTGATGGGAGAAAAAAGATGGACGGAACAACGAATAGAATACAGTGATTTATTTCGAAATAAAAAAAAACCTGGAAATACCTCGAAGGGGCATATACTGTAATTGAGGGATTGTTTGTTTTGTTGACACCAGAAAACAAAAACATAAAATTTAAGATTCTTGGAAATCATCAATTATTTGCTCTGAAAAAACTAAAACTGATTCAATTTGAAACTCAGTTCAGACACTCGAATAAATTACATAAGAAGCAAACACTATGAGGTTTATGAGAGTAAATATTAGTTTTTGTTCATATTTGAAAAACCACCACATCAATTTCAATAAAACATATATTTTTTTTAATAAGAAGTTAAAGTCACCCAGAGATCTAAGATATTATATCTCTAAGCCCTGTAATTTCTCTGGAAACATTGCCCTTCAAATCAGAACACAGTAATGCTTTCACATTACTATTTGGCTGTAGAATAACTGGCAAAGGTGAGGTACTTCCCCTTCCCCTTCTTGGGTTCGAAACTAACTTTAAATTATTTTTCCAATTTCAATGTACATACAAGTTCAATAACAGAAATCTTCAAAATATGAATACCAACATTTTATACCAGTATGAATTCAAGCATCTTGATACCAGTGTTTATTGGATTTATTAATTGAACTTTATTTGATTCTTATTAATATAATTTATTTGTGTTAAGTTCGAATTGTCTATCAAGTTATTGTAGGTTTACTAAATGCAAACATTGACAAAATGCTTAGTTTCTAAATTGTTGCTTCTTTCAAGTTGGAATTAATTTCTAGACTAAAGTTTATTCAAGAATATAACAATCTGGGGTTCAGGACAGCTGGCTTAAGTTTGTCAAATAACTTGTCAAAATATACCAATCTAGATTCAAATTCAGAACAACAATAATACGATTTTTTTTTTTTTTTTTAATTTCACTTATGATTTTTATTATAAACGTTACTGCTCTGTAATGAAGTGGACTTATTAAAATATTAAATTATAGGTGTTTTTAAATAAGTTAGAATTAGAATTTGTAAAAAAAATAATCTTTTAACCATGTAACAATTTTGAACATGTTGGTTGCTGTCAACGGTGAATTCATTTACGGTCGTGTCGAGTTTTAGGATTATACTGAATATTTTTTCTAAATTTTTTGGCTTTGTATTCTTTGTGTACTTTGTATGTAACTCGACATTTTATGAGTCTTTTATGCTAAGTATTGAAATACATTACAAGATAAAATACATACGTACTGTATTCTATCAAATAATTTTATTTTTTACTAATTGTACCCCGCAGCTTGACAAATATTAACTCTAACTGGATGAAAAGTAATTTATGTATTAATCCAATAATTTAAGTAATTTGAATCCGTTAAGAAAGCCGCTACAGAGACACGAGGGAACAAACGAACACATACCAAACGTGCACCTTTTTTATAATAGTTTCATTACTTAAATTTTATTTTATAGAATTGTTCGTGACGTATTTCATAGGATAATTATATATTTTAATGTTATAGTAAATCAATTTTACTGACCATCATAAGTCTTCATATAAATATATATGGGTACGATGTAGGTGCAGATGTACACCTCTATATCGCTGCTTTGGAAGAATACTGTCGCAACTAAAATTGAGTAAAATTTTCAGCAGAGCACTTTAAAGTTTTTTCAAATCTTGAAATGCTGTATTTTTTAAATTCTTGAAAATATATTCAATTCAATGTATGTCTTCGAACCATTATTTCAAAAGAACACTTGGTAACGTCACTTCCAATAAAATAATCTGTGTACATAATACAATAATACTAAAGAATAATGTCAAATAGAAAATAATCAGCTGTAAAGGGGCCTTGTCATTTAGGTGCAGCTGTAAAAAGGCTTTGTCATGGTGAAAAAACAAATTATCTAAATAATGAATACATACAGTACTTAAACAAATTTACATTAATGTCTAGTATTATTCTACCTTACTCGATAGTTCTAATTTTGACATATTCCTTTTCCAAACATTGCTGTCCTTTACAAAATCATCTACAGTGTAATATGCTTTGCTCATTAGGTAGGTTTTTATTTCGGTTTTAAACCTAGTTTCATTGAGACCTTTCACTTGTGCAGGTATTACATTATAGAAGCGAATACCATTACGTTTGAAAGAGTTAATGGTTTTCTGTAGTCTGCATTTAGGAAATACAATTGTATGTTTATGATGTGCTTTTGCATTCAAATCAGACATTTTCTTCAGTCGAGTACGGTTTTTCATCACATACATTATACTTGCATAAATGTATAACGACGGGACTGTTAGTATATTTATAGTTTTAAACATCTCCCGTAATGATTTTCTAGCAGACAGATTGTACAAGGCACGGATTGCTCTCTTTTGTAATATAAAAATGGAATTTCTATCCGCGGCCGATCCCCATAATAAAATCCCGTAGGACATAATACTATAAAAGTATCCAAAATAAACAAGTCTAGCTGTTATTATATTTTAAATCGTTTAATTTTTAAATTTCACAATGCGTCGTCCAACTTTATTTATCCTTCTATTATTGCAGAGGAGAGGGTATGATTCTGGGGAGATTACGTTTTAAGTTAAAGTAGGTGGACACAGGGGTCTGAAATTATTACCAGGGTGCAAAAAAAGGTTAAATTTAGTTATAAAGTTTAGAAGAGGTGTAATTTTAGTAGGTTAGGAAAAGTCTGTTGTTTCGTAAGTAACATTAATTTTATACACAATAGTACCTTTCTGTAGGTAAATTTATAATTTTGATGGCACATCTTTATTTATTCTTTAGCAACGCCCCATGGTTTCACTGGTTTAGTTCGCAATCCCGTTATTTTTTTGGGATAAAAAATAATTGATATGTTATTCCAGACCATTCTCTTATCTTTGTACCAATTTTTATTCAAGTGTTTTGAGTGGGTTTTCCGTGAAAAGTAACAAACATATATATCGGCGCAAATGCAACATGCTACGTCATCTCTCGAACAACGCTCCGAACGGGGCGTAAACAAGTGACTCACAACACTCGCCCCTCTACGATCGCCCCACCACAGTGCTATAAAAAGGCGCGCGCTGTAGCGGAGCACACAGTTGCTTCTCTGCGCTCGGACAGTAAGCACCTAATCTATTGTAAATTCTTGTAATCTATGTTGATTATATGTGAATTTTGATTGAAGTAAAGTTGGGTGTTTTAATTATCCCTGAAATGGAATACTTCAATAATAAGGACATTGGCACAGCCGACGTCATGGTGTCTAAAACAATACTCCAACATCCTGCGTCGTCATCAGAAGAGGGATCGAATAAACTTGAATTTCTGCCCAGGTGAAATTGACAATTCGTCGACCAAGAATTTTATTGATCCAGATGTTTTGAAGAAGCCGATTTTTTTTTTTTTTTAAGTTCGTGAGTACCTGAGGAGGTTAAAAAAAGATAATTGCAAAAAATACTACTACGAATAAAACCTGCTTGAGAAGAAGCTGCCGTTGGATGACATAATTATGAGTTCGTAGAAAAGGATAAATCCACCAACGTGCAATACCTTACTACTTAAATACCTTTCTGCGAGCATCATAGAAAAGGATTCATCCGCCAACGTGCAATACCTTGCTACTGAAATACCTTTCTGCGAGCATTTACTTTGTGAAGTTGATGCAGTGTCTCAAGCTACTGATAACACCGCATCTGAGATTCACCGCACACTTTGATGTGTCAATGAAGATAGTGCGACAGTCCCCAGTCTTACGGTACGGTTTCTTCTCAACCGAAGAAAAACAACCGAAAGCGAAAGCCAACAATAGGTGTTCCTGCCTGCGGGTTGGTCTATCCACGTACACAGTCTACGTGCTAACCTGCCCGCCAGTGCCGCCCCCACCAAGCCACCCATGTATTTGCTTATTGGCCGGCAGGCCACCACCAGTCAACATATCTGCCCTACTGCCTACGCTGAGATCAAGTCCTGAGGCGACCGGTTGATGATGGGGCAGCCAGGCAATCAAGTTGATAAGTTGAAGTCTACGCTCCGCGAAATGTCTAAGCTATAAAGCAGCAATTTCAGAATGACCGATGGTAGCGGAAGCATCATCAACCCAGTATGATCGTGTGTGATAGCACGACGGACGCACATCCGCATACCAGATGATCAGATGGAACAAATTGGCGTGTCTACTACATCTCATCGACGGGCACTGCGATGTGTGTTCCAAACAACATCCTTTGAAAACCTTCGAGAAACCTCAGCGATCATAAAGAATAAGACGGAAGCAAGAGATAGTAAAATCAAAGATAATAAACAAATGTATGTTGATAACAGGATCAATCACGCCAAAAACATGAAAAAAATAAATTTGGAAAGTAATCAATGCAGAAACAAACGAAAATGCGAAGGAATGGAAATGAGATCTAATGTTTACTTCATGGCTATGGGAAACAGTCTCGGAATAAGTAATTTGCCCGTCTGTCAAGAAGCTGTCAATCACGTTGAGAATCAAAAAAATGAAGTTTTTAAATCTCATTCTATTTCACTAATGATTTTAATGGAAATAGCAAAACATAAAATACGTAACTCTGAAACTAGCGAGCATGTGTTATTTCTCGTAAATAGCATACTTCAATCAGAAGAATACTCAGCGTCACTAAATAACACAAGAGTTACTCCTTTATATAAAGGAAAAAGAGTTTTATCATTGGTGGTTAGTTACAGACCAATCACAGTACTGCCAACTATTTCAAAAATCGTAGTCTATCATGTCAGATGGTACAAAGTCTGATATAATGGAACATCTGAACAAATATAAAATTATGGATGATGCGCAATACACATATTGGAGAGGAAAGTCAACAACATCTACAGCACATAAACCTGTAGAAATAATAGTGAAGGAATTAGACAAAAAAAAAATGGCAGCGGTCTTTTAGACTTATCAAAGACTTTTGATTCGGTTAATCATGATTTATTGACACAGAAACTTATAGTTTATGGAATAAAAGGTAAAGCGCTAAAATTAATAAAATCATTCTTGGAAAAAAGTAGGCAGACAGTAGAAATGAAAATAGAAAATGATACCCTAAGATCTTGTCATCAGAGAGTAGAAATTGGTGTACCTCAAGGATCTTCTTTAGGTAACACTATGTTTTTAATATTTGTGAATGATTTGCCCAGAATTGACTTAGAAGGTGGAAAGAGTAAAGTGCAGAAAATGGTTTGACGTTAATGGGCTGAAATTTAACACCGAGAAAACAAATGTTATGTTCTTCAATGCAATATCCTCCAAAATAATAACCAACCTTAAAACACTACACGATGGAACTATTTGCAAAGTATCGAACTATATCAAAGTATTGGGTTTTGAACTGGATCCTGCCTTAACTTGGAAAAACACAGATACTACTTTCCATAAAATCTGGAAAGGAGTATATGCCTTGAAGCAACTTAAAGAAATATCTTCACCAGAACACCTAAAAACAATATCAGTTGCCCGTATCGGCGTGAGAAGACGACACTCCAGTATTGGTGAATGAGACTACACCATCCACTTCACAAGACAATGCAACCAAACAAGAAACCCATGAACCAACGCATCACTCAGGTCATGTTTGATTATCATTATCTAAATTAATAATCACTCACACAACACAGTACCACAGTGTACACACAACACACTACTACAGTGTACACACAACACACTACTACAGTGTACACACAACACAGTACCATAGTGTACACACAACACACACACACACAGTACCACAGTGTACGCACAACAAGTACCACAGTGTACGCAACGACAAAGTACCACAGTGTACGCAACGACAAAGTACCACAGTGTACGCAACGACAAAGTACCACAGTGTACGCAACGACAAAAGTACCACAGTGTACGCAACGACAAAGTACCACAGTGTACGCAACGACACAGTACCACAGTGTACGCAACAACACAGTACCACAGTGTACGCAACAACACAGTACCACAGTGTACGCAACAACACAGTACCACAGTGTACGCAACAACACAGTACCACAGTGTACGCAACAACACAGTACCACAGTGTACGCAACAACACAGTACCACAGTGTACGCAACAACACAGTACCACAGTGTACGCAACAACACAGTACCACAGTGTACGCAACAACACAGTACCACAGTGTACGCAACAACACAGTACCACAGTGTACGCAACAACACAGTACCACAGTGTACGCAACAACACAGTACCACAGTGTACGCAACAACACAGTACCACAGTGTACGCAACAACACAGTACCATAGTAATCATCTAGGTACTAAGATACCAAAGTCAAAGAAAACATTCACTTGTTACAGATATACTCGACAGCTTAAAACATCAGCAACACGGCTGGTGCAGAGCGCGCACTGCCGGTCAGAATGGTCGTATCGGCGCAAATGCAACATGCTACGTCATCTCTCGAACAACGCTCCGAACGGGGCGTAAACAAGTGACTCACAACACTCGCCCCTCTACGATCGCCCCACCACAGTGCTATAAAAAGGCGCGCGCTGTAGCGGAGCACACAGTTGCTTCTCTGCGCTCGGACAGTAAACACCTAATCTATTGTAAATTCTTGTAATCTATGTTGATTATATGTGAATTTTGATTGAAGTAAAGTTGGGTGTTTTAATTATCCCTGAAATGGAATACTTCAATAATAAGGACATTGGCACAGCCGACGTCATGGTGTCTAAAACAATACTGGGCCATCCTGCGTCGTCATATACATATCTATACATCTATACGTTCTTACAAACTTTCGCATTTATAACATTAGTAAAAAAAAATACAGTCATAAAAACTGCCGATAGAAATTAAAACTTATAACTCAGGATTTCAAAGACTACTTTGGAAACTACGCGGGTGAAACCAGAGGGCGTGGCCATGAGCATAACCATCTAGAAATGCGTCAGCAAAACACCTGCCAACAACAACGAGTATTATTTTATGAAGGGAAAACTGCTTTTGTCGCGCCACAGACAGATTTTTCGTGGTCTGTGAATTGAATTCTAGCGTCACGCTCGAGAATGATAAAAAATCTTCGGGTAAACTTCGGGTCATCGGCCATTTATCAAATTCTGAGTTATAAGCTTAGCTTTCACTTCTATCGGCATTTCCAATGACTGGCAACTTTTTTAAACGTAGTTTTATATCATTTATGTGGAGTGTATTTAATACCATCAATCGAACGAGTAAATTCAAAGCTATCTCAAACTAAAAAAAAACTTGAATTATCTTTATTCTTTCAAAGTCGTTATTCCTCATGTTCATTAGAAGACAATTTGATGGAATAAATTGTCTGCATACTCCGTTTTCCTTGCCCTAAACATGCAACCCTTGATGGCAGGGCCGGATTAGGTGCGAGGGGTGGCTTCAAAAGAAGATCGTTAAGGGCACGCTAACGCGCTTTTTGAACACCTTGTAGTGTAATGGCAGTTGGCTACTAATATTTTGAAGTTCATATTAATTTTAGTATTTTAGTGTTTTATAAGGTAACTTTTCATAACCTATCTTAAGGTAGCGGTTCGCGCGGAGACCGCGACACGAGACCGCGACCGGAGACCGCGACCGAAGACCGCGACCGGAGACCGCGACCGGAGACCGCGACAGGCACTTGACACTATAAAATTGTATGGGCGACAATACGCGCCGGTCTCCGGTCGCGGTCTCTTGTCGCGGTCTCCTGTCGCGGTCTCGTGTCGCGGTCTCAGCGCGAACTTGTACCCTCAGGTTTATAATCTCATACATATTCTTTTACATAACATACATACGTAAGCAGCCCATTAAATATGTTCCCACAGCTGGGACTCTTTCTCTGGGAGCTTTCTCTAGTAATCAGAGAGTCTAGGTTATAATCCATCACGCCGGCCCAGTACAATCCACACATAGATGTCGCATGACCTCAAAAAATTCTAGGTAAATGTCGGTTTCCTCACGATGTCTTTCTTCACCGTTTCTGAGTTAGCGGCATTACACACATGACTTCGAAAAGACTGGTGAATGAAAAATATGGTGCGCGTGGGATATGAACCCGAATCGGCAGTCGCCGTTCTAGGCTAGACCAGCCGTCACTTAAGTGTTATATAAACTGGTGGTCCACCCTGACTTCGCCCATAGTACATAATATACAACCTATTGCTCTCAAGGATCACGTAGGTCGTATTGCTCGTAGCTCGAAAAGCGACATCGTATCATGGTAGATGTTTCAAACGAACAAGGAGGTATGACTTAACTTCTGTGATAATAATGCCTGAGTGGATTTTCCCCGTTGGTTACAATCTTGGCGTCTTCAAATCGAGAGTGAATCGGTTTCTTCTAGGTAAACACGCTCCATCGTAGACCGCATCGTCGCTTCACATCAGGCGAGATGGCGGTCAAGTGTAAACCTATAAAAGTTAAAAAATTGGTCCTGTAGTTCCTGAGATTAGAGCGTTCAAACCAAAATATCTTCAGCTTTTTAATATTTGTTAATATGGATTGACGGTACATCCAATTTTACGGTGACATAGCTAAATAACGGATTAGGTTCACACTCACTGTGGTTAAGTAAAGGCTATGTGGCATCACAAAGGACGGCCGGATTGATTCGCCTCAAAGATGGAAAGGAACGGCGGAGAGGGCGTCGCTCGAACCTATTATGTAGGTGCTTTTGATATCTGACACGATTTTACCCCACTTTAAATGGGTTAATAGTCGATTGTGTAAGTTATTTCAGTTAAGGATAGCCATGTGTTTATTTTAAAGTTACGGCTGGCCTAGGAGAACGGCGACTGCGGATCCTGAGCCCCTGCAGGTCTACTACGAAGTCCGATAAACGATATATCGGCCGAAGTTATGGACGTTTTATACCACGAAACACAATCGGTCGGTTGATCTGATCGGGCGTTTCGTTCATCCCGAACGACACTGATTTTACAGTTTTTGTGTCATCAACCGACCGATTGTGTTTCGAGGTATAAAACGTCTATAGCTTTGGCCAATATATCGTTTATCGGACTTCGTAGTAGACCTGCTGATTCGAATCCCACGCGCACCACTGTCTTTTCGAAGTTATGTGCATAATCCCGCTAACTTAAACTGACTGTTGACTGGCCTCGTGGCTTAGTGGGTAGTAACTCTGCCTACGACGTCGAGGGTCGTGGGTTCGATTCCCACCCAGTGCAAATATTTGTGTGATGAATTTAAATGTTTGCACTATGTCTGGGTGTTTCTATGTATAATAAGTATGTATTTTGAACTATATAAGTATTATATCAGCTATCTGGCTGCCATATTACAAGCTTTGCTCAGTTTGGGGTCAGATGGTGTTGTGTGTGAATTGTCCACCAATATTTATTTTATTTTATTAATTTTTATTAAAAACGGCGAAGAAAAACATCGTGAAGAACCCGTTTTGCAATAATATTTTGATGGTCGTTTTAGAATATTAGCTACACGCAGTTAGTTCACATTTCCGAAATTTTCTCGTGATGAAAAGTAGCCTATGTTACTCCAGACTAATAACAGTGTTTCAAATTTCAACCCGGATTCGTTCGGACGTGCCGTCGTAAAGGAACAACAAACATCCAAGCAGAACTTTCTACTCGTTGAAACGATTTTGATGATTCTTCGTTTTATTAACTCTCAACCAAAAAAGGAGTATTATAAGTTTGACGTCGATGTCTGTCTGTCTATCTGTCTGTCGGTCTGTCTGTATGTGTGTCTATCTGTGTGTCTGTCTGTCTGTGTGTGTGCCTGTCTGTCGAACCGTAGAGCTCAAACGGATGAGCCAATTTCGATTCGGTTTTTTATTCTAAGGTTAATTTTTGTGCAAATGTTCTTAGCTATGTTTGGTTAGCACCGATTTAAGATGGCCGCCTCCACAAAAAAATGGACAAAATATTTCTTCACAACCTACCTCAATATGGATATCAAATGAAAGGGCTTAACTAGTGAAAAACTATAACAAATTTCAAATCCAAGGTGGACGCCACCACAAAATGGCGAATTACATTTTTTACTACTATCTCAATATGGGTGTCAAATGAAAGGGCTTGACTAGTAGAATACTATCCATTATAAAAAAAAAAAAACCAAGATGGCCGCCACCACAAAATGGTGAAATACATTTCTTTTTTCACAGCTCCCTCAATACGGGTATCAAATGAAAGGGCCGGACTAGTATAATGTTGTACAAATTACAAATCCGAGGTAGTCGGGGTTAATCAAAATTTTTAATTTTGTTCTTGTGTGAAAACTGATGGTTCTCGTGCACTCCTACATAATTATAAGTAGTATTAATTTCATCAAAATCAGTGAAGCGGGTTGTGTTACATCAACAGAAATTGACGAGAACAAAATTAAAAATTTTCATTTATTCTTGACTTCCTCGGCTTTGTAATCTGATCTGATATGATCAGACAGATTTCTATGTGAAACTTATAACACTCCTTTTTTGGTCGGGGGTTAAAAATGTGTATACAATCAAGCAATCATACTCGTTCGTAAGTATTATATATATTTTACATATTTTTTTAGATCTATTCTACTAAAATTGTAGAACTTGTAGAATGTTTGCTTAGTTTTGAAATTGAAGTCGGTGGCTTTGTTTTTCAAAGTACCTTTATTATTTAAGTAAACGTTTATCAGTAAGTTCATCAATCTTTATGATGTTAAAAATCATTAAGTGGTTAATTAAATCATTTTTTTCATCGACAATATTTTCACGTTACCTCCCGTAATATTCGTCGTAATTATATTGATCTTACACTGTTACATAAAATCGACCATTCTTCGATTGACTCCCCAACCCTTCTTTCTCTTTTAAATTTTAATACACGTTTCCGGTCTCGTAATCGTAATTATAATACCTTCAGTTTGCAAGTTTTTACCAATAAAACATCTTATTATAATCCCATAGTCAGAATGAGTCGCCAATACAACGAAGTCCTTGTCTCCAATAGGGACATTGACATTGTTCACTTAGAGTTATGCCAATTTCAAAGGAAAATCAAAGAAATTTTACACTTTATCTAAAAGAATAACCCTGTTGTGCTTACGTTAAATACTATTATGAGTTTGTTTTATATTATTTGTTAATACATTTTATCTTAAGGCCAGGTAGTTCTGTCAAATTAGGCATTTAACGCTGTCTTATTCTCGCGACTGTCACCGACCGCGGAATCGGTGCCATAGTGCAGAAATAACATTAAAATATTGGACTATGTAATTTAAACTCATTTCTTGTTCAAGATTTGTTTATACTAGTGATAACAATTTTGTGAATTGTGAAGTGATAAGAGTTTTTTGATATATAAACGAAGAAATATTAAATTTATCTATACTCGTAGATATACAAAACTCAACCTTTTCTTTTTGGTCACACTATAAGTTGAGAACGGCTTTTCCAATTCCATGCATCTTTTTAAAATGTTTTCTAATAATTCACAAGTTCGTCAAAAATTAAAAAAAATGTGCTGAAACGTAATGAAAGGCCAGTAAAAATAGAAGGTTTTTTGGTCAACTTTGCACTAAATTTCTAATCTAATTTTTTTCTATGAGGTAAAGATCACTTACTGAGCATAAAATTACAAAATGTTCACAGATCCAGGTAGAGCTTCAAACGCCAATTGAAAAATACTGTTTTAGCCGATATTTTGGAAACTATATATTTTGACAATAATTGTAGAAAATAAAATTTTGCGTCTAGTAAACTTTTTTTGTAAAACTTACTGTTTACGATTTATAACCCATTTAACGATACGATTGCGATGATGCCGATAATAGTGGATGAAAATGATGTGGTCTACGATGGAACTTGTTTCTCTAATAGAAACAAGCACAGTGTACCTCATAACCCCAAGGTTCGAACCTTCGACAAAAACCCACTCTGGCAATGCGTTTCACAGCTTAGTTGTTCTTATTACAAAAGTGGAGACCAAACTCTTCGTTTAACTCTTCAATCATGATGATTAACGGTGCTGTTTATTCGAGCAACGAGCAATGTGATAGAATAACTTTAATTTAAAAACCCCGACTACAAAAAAATCTACACGTAAAAAAATATTACCTACTATCTAAGGACACTTTAGCAAGTCAGACTAGTCTTAGAATATCTTAGTTACCAAAATCCATCCAGCCGTTTGGAAGATATGTGAAACAAAAGTTTTACAAACATAAAAGATACAAGCGCGAAAACATAACCCTTCTTCCATTCCGGTAAAAAGGGACATGTTTATGCTACTGGGAACAGAATTCACATCTTATTATTTTTACATTGTTATCATCAAATTTGACATAATAAATCGTAAGCGGTAAGTTTGAAAAAAAGTTTACTGGCAACAAAAGATAGGAATTTTTATTTTCTACAATACGAGTAATAATAGGCTTTATAACTTTTTCAGAATATCGGCCAAAAACGTTTTTTCGAGCTGGCGCTTGAAGCTCCACCTGGTTTATTTTGTGATTTTATGCTCAGGAAATGATTCTAAACCATATATAAAAAATACGAATCGGAAATTTAGTGCAGAGTTAAATTCTACGAGTAATTTTACTGCCTAAAAGGCTTCTTATCAAATTTCGTCGAGTGTCTAAATTTCTATTAACAATATTAACATTTTCATACAAAAAAAAGAAAAAACAATAAATTTGGCGGTGTCACAAACTTGGAAAAGAAATAAAAAAAAAATCTAACAAAACCATACGTGTATCTATGGAAAGGTGTTCAAATTTGTATTGAAGTTCCTAACATTTTTTTTCTAAACTGAATAGTTTGCGCGAAAGTCTCTTCCAAAGTGGTAAAATCTGTATGTGAGGACTTTTCTTCCAAGTACTAAGTACCTTACTACCAAAAAATTTACCTAAATGGCATATATAGGGCATTTACGCAGGAGATTTCTCCCCTCTCATTATTTCCTTATCCCGATCTCTGATTTGACGGACGAATATTTTACCGATACTTATCTATTTTCCATTGCATCCGCATTGAATTTTTTACTGATGTGTTATCGACGTCAGTTTTTTGAGACTCCCCTTTTGGTTTATCAAGTCAAACTCTGCGAATGCATCTATAACTTTTTAGTGGCTTTCGTTGAGTACAAAAATTTAGTAAAAAAACTCATTAGTTTAGTCATAAACTTGAAAAAACTTTTTGAAAAGGGGTAACTTTGGGATTTTTTTCTGTCAAGTAAAATTCATTAAATCGTGTTGCTGACTGCGAATTGCACTAGATTAGATCCTTAACTAACACATATATTTTTTTCAGAGTTGAATACACTATTTTAAAGGTCTTAAAGTTGTTTTAAAAATTCAAGATTACGGCCCACACGCCCTTAATGGAACCTTTATTGTGTTTTGCAAAGTTTTCTTTCTTATTTTGTTTCTATGTATAATAAGTATGTATTTAAAACTATATAAGTATTACATCAGCTATCTGGCTGCCATCACACAAGCTTTGCTTAGTTTGGGGTCAGATGGTGTTGTGTGTGAATTGTCGATTAATATTTATTTATTTATTTAAATTGAATATATATTTAATTTGAAATTTGGCCAGTTAGTTGTTTCATAATTTTTATGTATTTATCTGTTGTGTTATAATGTTCTATGTTTATATCTTATTTAGGTATCTACTGTTTTAAAGCATATTAGTTTTAAGTTCAGATCTGTTGGCCTAATTTTCTTTATGTATTATCTCTAATTTAATATTATTATCAAACCACTGTATTTAAACAAATGTTGTTTCTAGGCCCACATAGTTTGGAATGTAATACAGTTCTGTACAGTATACTCTAATGTTATAGTTCGTGTTTATTACATTCTGTTTTGTGTGTTCATTGAATAAATAAATAAATGTTCATAGAACTCAAATACACAGGAGTATATAAATCTATACTAGTATATATCTATACTAATATTATAAAGCTGAAGAGTTTGTTTGTTTGTTTGAACGCTTGGATCTCGGGAAGTGCAGGTCTGAATTGAAAGATTCTTTTTCTATTGGATAGTCCATTTATCGAGTTAGGTTATAGAAAATAACGCTACTATTAACAGAAGCGGAGCATGAATCAAGAATGTAACAAAATCGGAAAAAATATTCCTTTTAGAGAGTTTTCGTACGTTTCGTGCTTTGACATGACACATGACAGCATGTTTCTAAGATTGCGTCATTGAATATCACAGATTACATACCTCTTGGATATAAAACCTGTACCAATCAATTATTTTTTCTAAATCTGAGTTGGTACAACCAATTTCCGACAATTACCGTAGCAGGTAGCTGAAGAGGTGTTTTGTTTGAAAGCGATATTCTCAGGAATGACTGAACCGATTTGTCATTCTTTCACCGTTGTATATGTACGGGATCCTGATGAGTACTATATAATGTACCACGGGCAACGCCGAGGCGGGCATCTAGTAATATTATAAAATAAGTATATAAATAACATTATGTATAATAATTGAACTCAAATATACACATATAAGCTTGAGATTCAGTAATGTTCACTGTTTAATTTTATGATCAACTTTAATTCTAGTTAGAGATGTAACGCGTCGCTCGTAAGTGCTGTATTGTTTGCCCGAAGCAGTTGGGAGTGTTGTACTTTCTGAGGACAACACTGTCAGACTGCGGACAGAATAGAGCGTTTTTAAGGTTCCGTAGCCAAATGGCAAAATACGGGACCCTTATACATTCATCATGTCTGCCTGTCTGTCCGTCCGTATGTCACAGCCACTTTTCTCCAAAACTATAAGAACTATTGAAGCTTAGTAAGTAGATGTATTCTGTGAACTGCATTAAGATTTTCATACAAAAAATAGAAAAAAAATTTTTAGGTGTACCATACTTAGAAGTGAAACTCAAAAAAAAATCCTTCGAAACCATACGTGTGGGTTAACTATGGATAGGTCTTAAAAAATAAGGTTGAGGTTTTTACAATTTTTTTTCTAATCTGAATAGTTTGCGCGAAAGACTCTTCCAAATTGGTAAAATGTGTGTCCCTGTAACTTCTAAAATAAAAGCATGACAAAACTAAAAAAAATATCTGATGTATGTACCATGTAAACTGTCAACGAAAATTGGTTTGAATGAGATCTTATAAGTAGTTTTATGTTAATCTTCTATATTCTTCTATAGTTTTATGTTAATTTGTAAACGCGAAGAGCGGGCGGTGTATCAAGCGGTTAAAGGATTGTTTTAGCTAATTTTTGCATCACAATGTTCCACAGCGAAGCGTGGCAGGGTACAGCTAATAGGTCATAAATTCACTATTGTTAAAACACTGATTAAAGTAGGAACGAACTATAAGAACTTTTATATTATGTTACTTGCTGCTACGGAAGCCTTCATGGGCGAGTACGACTCACACTTGACCACTTTCTTTGTTTAAAAATTTGTGGAAGTTCTAATCTTCCTTTGGTTTATCGCGAGATAAGACCATGTCCAGCAGTGGGCAAGAGTAGTCTGATGATGATAAATCTTGATTTAGCAAAATTTAATGTTTTTACTAAAGATTCTTTATACCATCGATCGTTTTATTAATAATACAATTTTTACCCTTACAGACTTCTGAGCCCATACTTTTTATAGTAAGTTTACATTACTATTCTTGTTGACACGTGTATTACCATTTACCCTCCTTCCTACATTACTTACCATCAAGCATACGACCTACTTGACCCGTCACTTCATACTATAAAAATCATGATAGCTGAAAACAGTATCCGACCTCGTTTTGCTAGAAAATTCGACATACTTTCAGCTATCGTAAGCTTCGAATAAATGTTTGTATACGGCTTTTATAATTTACACAATGGCGTACTCGTTCAACTTTACCACAGTCTAATAAATTATACAGTCGTTCGACGAAGCCGTCTAGACGGGGCAAGCGTGCGGGGCGTGCGGGGTGAGACGCGGGAAGCGCGCTGTCGCATTAAAGTCAAAGTCAAAGTTCTTTATTGATTAATGTAAAATTTACACGTAAATTTTATTAAAAAAAATACAAAATAAGAGCAAACAAAGAGTATACATTTTTAAAGTTTAAATTGAACTTTATATTGTACGATAATAGGTATCGTACAAATAAGCGTCAAAAATTAAAATATATATATGTACTTATTACAATTATAATGAACAATGTCAATTTTTTACAATTTTATTGTGAGTTTGCCATCACTATATAAAAACTCGCTGTAACTATAATAAAATAATTGCCTACATTACAATGTTTGTTAGTGACACATATAACAGTTCTCCATGCTGTCAAATCTAAATATTATACCTTATTCACTCATTGGTTGTCCAATTTCATTATCTTTTGCCTAAAATATGAGAGTTCACGTGAAAAGGACGTTGCGGCGTACTGTACCTTCACTGTAACTTCGCTCTATTAACAGTGTTATTAAACTTTGTCCAAGGTTTTTCATGAATATTAGTCGATCCACATAATTATAGTTTGACATTATAAAATAATTGCAGCAATATCCAGAATCGTATGGAATATGACCAATGCCTATCGCTTATACCTTCTTGCGCAGCTTTATTTGACATACTTTTCATCTGAAATCGACATCTTTCGACGAATTATAAAATTATTTTGTTTCAGGAACCTCTTCTTTGTTGTATGTTTTTTTTTTTGGGTCATAGGACAATAGGGTAAGTTTTTTCGTAAAACCGCATAAAGATGACTGCACTTGACGGTTTTTGGAAAGAAACTCCGTTGTAATTTTCGTTTTATTTATTTTTAGGATTCTGACGTATACTTACTAATTTTTTTTAGTTCTTTGCATACTTTAATAGATGAAAAATAGTAAGTCACACTAACACTGCGTAGCGTCAGTGTTAGTTACCTTATACGTCGGGTAATCAAACTCATCCGCTAAGAAACAAGTCAGGCGTCCAATTTCCACCGATACACACGCGTCGCTGGCGTCTAGGAAACTACCAAAAAGTTATTTCATGAATTCCAATACAAACTAAAGTTTTGAACGGAAATCCGTTTGGGTGACGTACCATATACGTCTGTGGTTGAGGGTTAATTTTATTTTGGATATAAAAATGTTTTCTTGCGACAGCCCTACCTTGTCTAGACATTATCGGCGTTTCTCGCAGAATCAAAAGCTATGAACTACTAGCAGTATTTCTCTATACTGTGACTTTACGTTGTAACTGTTTCAAGCAGCTTAACGAAAACAAACACAGCCATGCGATGTCTCTACGGAGTATACGAACGTTGCCCGCCATAAACAGCTCGGCCAAACTTGTTGCCCCCAGGGCAACAATGCAGTCTGTATTGCCCCAATGAAGTCTTTTTGGAACTTTGATAGTTTGATGGCTGCTACATTTAAAATGAGGAACACGTTGGATACGGCTGCTAACTTGTTAGTTGGCAAATGTTAGTTGAAGTGCTTATCCATTTTTTATGTGTTTTTAATCCATCACTTTATCGTCGTCATAATAATTCCTCCGCCCACATCCATCCACTGTTAGTCATTGCAAAGAGTTTGCATATATTATCTATACAATGGGAACAAACGCTTTACACCAAACAAAGCACGGGTCTGATCGCTCTTTCCTTGTCGCTCTTGTGGAAGTGTCATACTTTTGTCGCGGTCAAGTCGCGGCATATCACTCTGTTGCCATAGCAAGTTATCTGTTGCCGTTATCGGCTTACGATTGATACAAACGAACCGTGCGGAAAAACCTGATATATTCACTTATTCTCTATTTAAGGTCATAGGCATCTCCAATAATACGCCATTCATGATGTGACATTGGTTCACCTTTGATGAAATTATCGACACAAATCACAATTATGTGTGAACCATGTTTTTTCAGGGTTCCGTGTCCATATGTACCACAGGATCCTATGTCGAAGACTCCGCTGTCCGTCTGTGTCCTTGTTCTATTAATGTGCAAACAGTATTGTGTTCACTTCGAAGGGGTATAAATTAAGTAAGTAATCGTTTATTTTTGTTATTTGGCATAATTTGTATGTTTTTTATAGAACATATAGAGTTACGAGGTGAGCTCGACATGTGCCTGATGGTAAGCAACATGCCTGCCATATAACAGCACAGTGACACGCAGCTATTGGAACACATAGAGGCCAAATCCTTACCTAGCACTGCACTGCGCTCGTCACCCAGAGATATAAGATTATATCTCTAAGGCCAGTAATTTCTCTGTAAACATTGCCCTTCAAACCGAAACACAGTCATGTTTGCACATTATTGTTTAGAATAACTGGCAAAGGTGTGGTACTTTCCCAGGCGGACTCTGCCAAGATTCCTACCACTACCTTTGTTAGTTTTTTCTTTCCTTTGTAACATTTTCAATATCATCGTCATAAAATAACAAACCATAAACGAGCGCTGAAATTTGGGTTATGCCAAACTCGATTCCATGTGATTCCATCCCTTGGTTTGTAGATGTTCGCTAAAAGTGATTCCTCGTCATAAGTTTGAACACGGCGTGAAGTGATAAGTGCTATTTGAGATATTCTCAAGTTTGGTGCTCGTGCCATTGTGCGAGTTGACGGAACTCCGGGACTTGGATGTTTCTAAACTTTTGATTTACAAGTCCGCATATAGTTTGAGTGAGTATTAATTTATCCATAATATATTAGTAGTAATCTTGCTTTTCTGAGTCCACACCTTCCCAGTTATGCTACCGCCAAGCAGTATTGTGAAAACATCACTATGTTCCGGTTTGAAGGGCAATGTTTCCAATGAACACCAATTCAAATTTTCAATTTCTAGCGAGACGGAAACCGAAGCTTTGGGAAAGGACATGGTCGAGCGGATGGATAAGATTCTCACCGATGTAGTAAAATGGGGTGATGAGAATTCAACGGTAATAAAACTCAGGCATGTCTTTTCTCCGCAAAAAAGTGTCCTTTCACACTATTTCCAACTTTTCGAAATGTGCTAGTACAATTGGCAGACCACTTGGACCTTCTAGGACTGACCCTTATCCCGACTCAAAATTACGGTGGCTACCTGGAGTCAAGCCAAATTAGCTGGAAAAAAGCTTGGTGTTCTCAATTAGGTACAGCAGTATTTCACACCGAATCAACTACTAGCTCTATATCAAGCTCGGGGACCTCTGTGTGTGTGTTCGTGGCATCCGCTCGTTACATACGCATTCGAGGTCTACAGTCGACTGTCCCTCGTACCTCTGCCGGCCTGGGTCGAGTCCTCCCCCGCGGGAGTTGACTCCCCGCCACAGAGCGCGCGCGCCGCAGCCGACACCTACCAGCGCATCGACCGTACCGGGAGCTCCGCCGCGTGCGTTGTAGCTGGCCCGGACGGTCACACACGCTTCGTGCACCAGCACATCTGGCGCCTCCGCTCCGCTGAACCCGCTTCGTGAAGAATCGGCGACAGCGAGCGGCCCGCCAAGCACCCCACCACCCCTGCACCCCCACGTCGTCTGGTCGCGGCTCCGCATCCCGCGTCCCGAGTGTGTTCCGTTAGTGCCGATCGGTTAGCTGGGCTTCCCTCACGGGTTCCACCTGGCTAGGCCTGTATCGCCGCGGAACATACACACTCGGACGCCGAGCCGCTGACCAACCACAGCGAAGTGCGAGCGAGACAACACGAGCGGGCTGCGATTGGTCGAAAGACCCATCGGCAGCCGCTTGCACTGCAACATACCCCTACTAGTTGGCGAGTAAAACGCCACGCAGGATGGATACCAAACCGAGCGAACAGCCGACGAACCTGCTCGCCGAGCTACTGTCCGCCGACTACGCAAATGACCCGTACTGGACATCAGACCCTAACGCTCCCTACTGGCCGAGAGACCCGAAGGACCCAGCCTATCTGGGCATCGAGATCATCGCAACTAATCCAGTTGTGATGGTCACACCAATCGGGACAACAACATTCGAGTCCCCGTTCCACCTGGGACACCTACTGAGACCCGAGTTTAGGGAGGAACTGGGGATAGAACCCTATGAGTCACTCACAAACGAGGAAGCGCAGCAACTATCACATGCAGCCGCCCCCGGACACCGAGACCAGCATCATCATCAGCAGCCACAGTCGCCCGTGGACGACAGGGCTGACTCGGTGATGTGCAGCAGCGACGAAGCCGAGATGGACGAGAATATCTCGCCACCGCCGTCGCCGACACCGTCGTACTCGGAGATGGTGTCCTCCCCCCCTCCGAGGAGGGCGACGCCATCCCCCGCCCCTGCCGCCGCAGCCCCCGCGCACCCCGCCGGGACGTCGGCCTGCGGCAAACACCCGCCGATTATAGTGGACCGCCTGGACAACTGGGAGGCCCACCTCGGCGCACTACAGACCATCCTAGGCTTCGCGCCTAATGTTAAGCCGTACCTACGAGGACTACGCTTCCGCCCGAAAAGCGACAACGAATTTCGGGCGGTTCAGAGATACCTTGTCGAGGAGCGAGCAAAGAATCCCAACATCGAATTCTACTGCTACGCCCTCGACCGAGAGAAGCCCATCAAGGTAGCCCTGAGCGGGCTACCCGACGACACAGAGCCGGACCAGGTCGTCAGAGCCCTGAATGACCTGGGGTTCCCGGCCACGTACTGCCGCCCTCTGCCGAAGAGAAACACCGCCAGAAGGAAGATTTTCCACGTCCAGTTAGACCAGATGCCGTGGGACAAGCTGGACGCCTTGTACAGCGTCACGGAGCTCCTCTATATGCCTGGAATTATAATCGAGGCATGGAGGGGCCGCACCATCGTGCCGCAGTGCCACAGGTGCCAGCACTTCGGCCACGCGTCCGCCAACTGCCACCGCGGGTCGCGGTGTGTCAAGTGTGGTGGACCGCACGCCGGCACGGACTGCCCACGTGCTAAAGATGCCCCCCTGAGCTGCGCTAACTGCCGGGGGCACCATGCGGCCAACAGCCGCCAATGCCGTGTCTTCAGGGAAGAGGCGCGCCGAAGGAAGATCCGCATTCCCGGCGAGCGCCCGCCCCTCCCAGTAAAGACACAGGCAAAGGCGGTAAAGAAAATTAACCTAGGGTCCCCGGCGGCCCCGACCTCACGGCCGGGCGGGCCGCCCCGGGACCCCTCTCCGAAGCGGGACTGCAAGCCCCCGCGCTCCCGGGCTGTTACCGCGCCGCCCCTTGATGGGACTTGGCGCACGGTAGGCCCCACCACCCCCGCCCCACCATCGTCACCGGCCCCCCGCCCCAACCCAAGGGCCGGGGAAGAGGCGGGCGAAGGAGGAAGAAGAAAAACAACCCAAGAAGAGGGGCCTCTCCGGTGGCGGCATCCACCCCGCTGCCTCCGTGTGAGGAGGCCCCCCCCTCACCCAAGAATAAGGGGTCCGCTCAACCACCGCTGACAACGCTACCGCGGGGTCCCGACTACGCCCATCCCAGAGACCCTCGCACCGCAGCGCGTGTAGCGCGCGAGCGAAGGGAGCAACAGACGCAGGTTGAGGAGGGGCACTCTCCCGCCCCACCCTCCTGCGACTCACCCTCACCTGCCACGGGCCCCCCGACCGCGCCCGACTCCCAAAGTTCGACTCGAACTGGGACCCGGGACGCGGGGGGAACCCCCTCCGCCTCAAAACACCGAGCCGGCGCCTAAGCGCGAACTGAGCGCGGCGCGCTCGGAGCCGCGGCTGGCGAACTCGCCGCCGCTAACACCGCCACCGGGGTTCGGCCCTTCAACCGAAGGGCCACTCTTCACCCCCCGCTTCCCCCGCCCACCGGCGAGTTCAACCGCAGCCGGCGTACTCGGGACTCCTACATTCATCATTTGGGAGTCCCTGAGAAGCGCCTGTGAAGCCGTCGCGTCTGGGACGCACCCGGAGCTCGCGGCGGCGCGGGCGATGTCCGCCATCCTACAGAAATTGTACGGATAGCGGACTCAAAAACGACATCGAAACCTACAGCCCTGACGCGCGCGTGAGTGCGAAAGGGCCGAAGAAGCCTGCCCCGCGAGAGGGCGGGCTCGCAAACTCCCGGGGATCAGCGTGTCCCCGAGTCCATCCCCGGTAAAGAGGGCTAACCTCGAGGCCGGACTCCTGACTTCCCCCCTAGGGGGAGGAAGAAGAATTATTAGTTAGTTATATCAAGCTCAAGTTTATTCTTGTGTGGAATACTGCTGCCACCTATGGGATGGATCGGCAAAGTATCAGCTCGAGGCTCTTGACTCGGTTAAACGGCGCGCTATTAGGCTAATCGGCGATAGAGACTTAGTAGCTAAAAAACTGCTAAGCCTAGAACATCGTCGAAAAGTGGCTAGTCTAACAGTGTTTTACAGGATACATTTTGGAGAATGTGCAGCGGAGTTGCACGACCTGATATTGCCTTCCCCTTTCCACTACAGGACAAGTCGTAAGTCGGCTCACCACCACCCATACACTGTGGATATTCCCAAAATCTGTACTAAACGGTTTGAATCCACTTTTCTCGTACGGACAGCTTTGGAGTGGAATAAGTTGCCGGCCTCCTTGTTCCCTGAGAGATACAATCTAGAACTTTTCAAGGTCAGAGTGAATTGGTACCTTCTAGGTCAACGTGCGTCGCGTCATCTTCGACCACACCGTCGCTTACCATCAGGCGAGTTGGTGGTCAAATGCGGACCTATACGCGATAAAAAAAACATCCAGGACATAGAGATAAAACATCCAATATCAGTGCAGTGCATATCAGTAGTGCAGTGCTGGGTCATGATTTGGATTCTTCATATTTCATAGCTTCATATTCATATTACAATAGCTGCATTTCACTGCGCTGCGCTGGGGAAGCAAGTTGCTTACTACCAGGCACATGTCATGCTCGTTTCGTCACTCTATAAAGACCAACTTACAGTAGAACCAGTCCAAACACAAAAACGGATAGAAATTAGTTTACATCTTACGTAATTATCAATCACAGGGAATTATTAACGACATTTCAAAAATCGATCGTAAGATTTCGTTTTAATTTTTTCTTATAATTGATCTGCAATCAGCCCAAAGACATTTAAATTAAACACATGCGTAACTCACGTTTTGTATAGTCAGTCCCGTCCGATTCGAGTTTCAATCGCGTCTGGCGATCTTTTTCAAAGAGAGTGCGCGCGCGTGTTCGCAGCTCGTTTATTGTGTATTTAATTAAAAATGTGTAAAAAATAACCGCTTTAGTTTTCGTATTAAAACAGCTCTAAGACTTTAAACGGATGAGCTGTGGGTGGTTAACTTTGCGAGTGTGCCCTCCAGTGAGGGCACTCCTCTTATTTCAGTGAGGCTATTATTCTCGGTCCTGTAACCTCAATAAGTCATGCTAAAATTTAAATGGCACAAAAAATTCCAATTCCAATTCAAAAAATTCAGGCGTCTTTAAGTAATCATTCAACATATAAATAAAGTAGCAGTACCACGCAGTCTTACTTGCGTATTTCCCATTTCCGTTATTTGCCCGGAACAAAAATAGCCTATGATTTCAGACTATATCATACTAAATATCAACTCGATTCGTTTAACAGTTCCGACGTGATCGATCAATTGTTATACAAACTTTCGTATTTCTAATATTTGTGGGATACTGACTAATTTTAAATGAATTGAGAAATCCCTCTTTTATCGTGACAACGTCTAATAAATCTATAAACGCCGGCTGCATGCACGAGAAATGTCCCGTTACGCTCATTGTCTCGTTACCCTCATTATAGATTTGCGCCACATCCATATCTCTTCCACTCGATTTCATTGTATGAAATCATTTAATCAATGGTCTGTTATGACATTGTCACGTTAAACTATCTACTATAAACCGACTTTACAGACAACTTTTTTTTTAAGCTTTTATACGTTTACACTTGACGGTCAATCTTGCCTGATGTAAAGCGACTGAGTTTTTAACTCAGTTTTAATAGTATAATTAAAGAAATCGTATTACAAGCACTTTTGAAAGTACATCTTCAAGTTGTTAAGTATGTCTTTCACAAGATACATGTACGAGAGTTTCCTTTCTCGAAACTTGGCGTATTCGGCATTGTTCTAATTTACAAGACATCACTTTACGAACTTGCGCGTGTGCTCATTTGCATTTTAACTTAAAGGTAGTCTACATTTAAGACAATACACTGAAGTAATGTATGATGATAAGAAAGCCATGGAATACTGGAGCTTAGAAACCCTTTTTAAAATTTCTATTAAAGTAAAAGATAAATAAGATAAGATAATTAATTATAAATAATAATATAAAAGATAAGTAAAAAAAAATGATTTTCAATGATTTTTAAGTAATTACCCAGAAGAGAATAATGGATTTAGTAAAAAATATATGATTTTGTAAAAAATATTTGACTTTGTAAAAAATTATTGATTTTGTAAAAATAATAGATTTTGTATAAAATAATAGATATTGTAAAAAAGAATTTATTTCTTTGTAAAAAAATAATTGATTATTTTGAAAAAAAAAATGATTATGTTTTGTTTTTTTTGTAAAAACGACCAAAATGGGGGCTAAAATAATGTGCTGTAAAATAGGACTCGTCTTTTTTTGAAAAAAGTCTTCTTCAAAATCAAATATCCATTTTATGTCAAAATGTAGGTTTGGATTAAAGCTTAGTGTAGTGGCTGCAAGGTTCAATTTTGCAATTACGATGTTGTAAGTTCAAATCCTACCCGCATCCATTTGAGTCCACTTTGCACATATAATCTTAAAGTAGAATAAGTTCGAAGAACAAGAAACCTCATTGTTTTCTGAGATGTTCAATCTAGAACTTTTCAAGGTTAGATCAGATTGAACAGGTATTCTCTAGGATAGCGTTCGTCCTCTTCCACCAAACCGTCGTCGCTTACTGACAGGCGAGTTGGTAAACAAAAGCGGACCTATGCGATATAAAAGAATGTGTGCGCTTAAGACCCCACTGTAGAAAATATTAACGAATGCATAAATACAAGAAATAAATATTTAGAACTTTTGAATTGTCAAAAATTACATCACAATTCATACAAAAAGGATACGTCATTTATCTATTACACTAACCCACCCCGAGCAGCACCCGGTGCAAAAGTGCCCATTATACTGGCCGCATTGCCTCGTTGGATTGCTATGGCCAGCCTTTGCACCAGGTACGAGCCGGCGCGGGAGTCCCCCGATTTGTCGCGTAGTTTACGCCCCAACTCGCTAACCAAACATTTGGCCTCAGTTCCCCAACTGCCTAAAGTCTCCACAGCGAATGGGACAAACTCATAAGATGGCTCTAACATCGCATACTTTAGCCTCTTGTTCCTTGCGGCGTCCTCCGCAGCAGCTGCCGGTGCCAAAATTGATCGGCTCAGATGGCTGGGAGCCACAGTGCTGACGCAAGTGGCATCCCACACCAGACACCTGCCACTTTTCCAGGGCACCAAAGTCATCCCGTCCGGTCTCTTCCCATCAGATCTGCTAAGACCCGGTGGCTCAAGCACGGACGGGACGTTGACTTTTGAATTATTTTAATAATTAAAAAATTAGTTGCCTGTAAAGTCGGTATACGGGCGAAAGTTTTACGTGACAACGACTTTGAGTGGTAAAATAATTTTACGGAAGGGACGCGTGCCTTTCACTTTTTATGTCGGTCTCTCTCGCTCTTAGGCGGGCTAACCATGCCCGAGTGGAAGGGACGCGTGCCTCTCACTCGCTCTCGTTGTGAGCGCATAACGTGAGCGGAGCGTAACGCAGTTTCTTGAAGTGTCACCCGGCAAACCAATTTATAAAACGTTGTCACGTCAAAATTAAAAATGATTACATCTAAATTGAAAATAGTAAACAAAGCGAAAGATGCTGCTGAAAGACTAGTATAGTACCCATGGCCAAGAATAATTTTAAAAAAATACTTTGAAAGCAGTCAGAAAGCGTCAGCAGTAGTTTAGTCATAACGTTTCTTTCTTGCTCTAACACGCTCGGTGGGCGAAAAAATCTTTCACTTACAAGCATGACGATGAGCTTCATTCATAGCCTACAAAAATCTCTGTGTGTGGTGCGCAAAAATAAGTTATCTCTTAAAAAAACTCTATTTATAGTCATATAGCAACATGACTAGTTACGTCACGATGATATATGACAAAACGGATTTTGTTTTACTGTTCCATGTATGTAACTTTAAATGAGGCGTTTTCCAGACGCAAAAAGACTTGTCAAAGATAGTTCTAAATATTACCACTGTTGGTTTTCGTGAAATTTATCTAACAAAATAAAACATTGGCGCCACCTACGGTAAAATTGGGAACTGTCTTTGACAGGTCTTTTTGCATCTTAAAAACGCCCCATTGTAGAAAGAATTCCGTCCGAACCACCTACGAAACGTAACCATTTTCGTAGCTCCCCACGTAGCAAATAAAACAAAGTACTGTGTACACGGACCCCAAAACAGAAGGAATGTTACTCGAGAGTAATGTGGAGTTGCAAAGTAGTTTTTAAGTATATCGCTTATTGTGAGCGCGCTTTGTTTCCAAGTTCTCAATTATCGCCCTTGTTGCTCTTGTTCTTCCATTCCTGTTTGAATTATTGTAGATGGTTGGTTGTTGCGGTCTTTTTATTTTGTTTTTATGATCGTTGTTTAAATGTAGGGTAGTATTTTGTAGTAGTGTTAGGTAGCGAAAGAAAGCGTTGAGCACTTTTTGGGTGTCGATAACGTCAACGGCATGCTTGTATGACAGTATAAAGAAATACTACTGGTAGAGTCTGGCTAACGAAAGTTGATACTGACAAAGAGCGGCAAATATAAGCAGCATGGCATCCCTAAACTGAAAATCTCGTCAAAAATAAATACGAGCCAGCTACTACGAAACATCGAAAACATATTTGTGATAATCGCTGAAAATTAATTTCTTGAAAATCAAATTGCATAGTTTTTCCCCATCAAATAGCGTAATTAATTAATCTATTTACTAGGCCAACTTAAGGCTTAGTTTTGCTCTTGAAATGATTGCCAACACGTACATACGTCGTACTTATTTTTGATAAATACAATTTTGGAACACGTGCGAATTTTTAAACTTATTTCATATAATGTTCAAATCAGTTTGTTTTAAAAATGCCTTTTTGGAATCAAGTGTCTCTAAGTACTTTTTGTTTAAAATATCCCAATTCGTAGGGTAAATACCCGATGGTAGGAACACTTAAGTGTTGTCATGTAAAAAGTTTGTGAAAAAATCCAGTATCTACTTTCGTTAGCCAGGCTCTAGTTCATCGCTTTTGATCTTGGGAGAAACGAAGATTTGAAGATTTTAGAAGTGGTAAGACTCTCTGCAGGGTCCGTCTGGGGGAAGTACCACACCTTTTCCAGTTAGTATAGCGCAAAGCAAAAAAGTTTAAAGGGTAATGACTGTTATCAGTGAAATTATCTTATTTCTTTGGGTGACGTGCGCAGTACAGTGCTAGCTAATTTGGACTCTTCATGTTCCAACAGCTGCGTGTCACTATGCTATTATGTGGCAGGCATGTTGCTTACCATTAGGCATAAGTCCTGCCGGTTTCGTCTCGTCGTCAAAAAAAGATAAAATAGTATCATCTGTTGGGCAAGCTACCTACTTTATTAACACCCACCTTTAAATAAAATGCAAGCGAATACTGTAACACTGTCAGGAAGTTTCTAAACTGGTTATATCACAGGAAAGTGCTCGGAAATTTAATTTTGTGCTAATTTAAAAAGTCTGGCTGCAGTAACCCTTATCCCTCTACTGGGTGTGTGTTAAATTATCAACATCATCATCAACAGCCCACTGCTGGGACTCGGGCCTTCTCTTCCAAGGAGAGAGTTAAGGCCATAATCCACCACGCTGGCCCAGTGCGGGTTGGTGAATATGGTATGGTTGGGTATGTGTTATATGATTATGAATTACTAGTAGTGCCTTGCTGTTTTACCCGCGTAGTTCCTATTATTTTCCCGAGATAAAAAGTAGCCTATGTGTTATTCCAGAGTAATCTAATTGTGTTAAAAATTCCAACCCAATCCGTTCATATGTCACGACGTGATTGAGCAACAAACATCTCAATATCCAAACATTGACATTTATAATAATAGGATATTTTGACTGGCCCCTTGGCTTAGCGGGTAGCAACTCTGCCTGCGCAGCCAAGGGTCGTGGGATCGATTCCCCACCCAGTGCAAATATTTGTGGGACGAATTCAAATATTTGTGCTGTGTCTGGGTGTTTCTGTGTATTTACAACTATATAAGTATTACATCAGCTATCTGGCTTCCATAGTACAAACTTTGCTTAGTTTGGGGTCAGATGGTGTTGTGTGTGGATTGTCCCACCAATATTTATTTATTTATAGGGACTATACCTGCGATTTCGTTTCAAATAAATTACTGACCATGTTCTCTACACCCCTTTCCTTTAGCTAAGCTTAATAAATAATTATTTTTAAACTATTTGTATTTTTTTGCCTAGTAACCCAACCCACGTTGAAACTTGAATAGTTAAACGACCAAAAATGTATTATACTCTAAAGCAATTATTTTAAACGTTTGTAGTACGTAACAAAACAATTTTGCAGCTACGTCGTAGCCCCGTAGACTTATCGCCTGAGGCGTAGCAATTCCGAAGCTTCGAAAATCGAAAAAATCATCGGCTGGTCTATATTAAAATAGTATTTCTGCCTAAGAGTCAAAGAGAACAGTTAGATTTGCATATTTATTGGCCACCCGAGCCTCCCCAGGTATTGGTGTTGCCATACACTGCCTGAGAAAAGTGATCTCAAAGAGCCAGTTAAAAAAATCGATCAGGTATTGTAAAATGTACACGGCGGATAACTAATAATTCGATGATTTGACACTGTGTTATTGTCATCTTTATTTGTAGTGTGACGTTCTAAGTTGCGTAATACAGGGTACTTAACTAGTATATTATAAGATGTCAAATACAAATAGGTACAGTACGCGTATATCATACAAAAAAAATATATTTTAAATCTACCTATTTCTCTTCTAGCTTTGCTTGGTGATTCCAGAGCGTCACGCGTCATTGGATTAGCCAAATGACCCCGCATTTTTCAGTGCAGTGTTTACATGTCACAGCCAAATACGATGGGGCGGTGCACCTCTTGCGTATTGTGGTCATGAGTAAATGTACTGATGCAGCATTTTCAGATTATGCCCCGCCTAAAAAATATTGAAGATCCGGGGCTTGTCGCTGCCTAGTGATGTTATGTTAGGTTCCAATATACATATTCCTATCAACGAATACATCGCTTTGAGAATAATATATAGGCTGTCGTACCTATTACTGGATAAAAGTCAAATAGTAGGCAACATTTATGTTCCTGGATACACAATATTCAGCCGTCACTGGAATAATATCTGTTAATAGAATAATATAAGGTGCTTGTTTGAATAACAGCTTACAATTTGAATAATATATCATTCAATTTAAGACGTGTATCAATAAAATTTGCTTTAATTCTGTTACAGGCTTAGGACTGTCAATGAAATCGCTTATTTATCTTATTATTTGACTATCGCTGAATATAATACCTGCTATGAAATTTTACCCGTGTATCTATTATAAATATTTTAGTCACACCACTATCGCTGCCGTATGCTATGATTAAAGTTTGAATTTATTTCTACTTTTCTTCACCAAATTTAGCTCGGAGTCAAACAGTTTCTTCATAGTGGCAACACTGGAGTTAACATCGCCAGGTGACAGGCGGGAGGTGGCATAATGGGGGGCGGCATAATGCGATTCCAAGTAGAGTCGGTTATTAACAGGCCAATTTGCCGCGGAGTTGTTTGTGAACGTTCCCCGGAATTTTAGCGTTCTTCTAATCGGTTGCGGACAAATGGTTTAGGAGATTGGTTTGTGTTCAGTGATATTACAAGAGTGGATAAATTTCAAATATTATTTAAACTTACATTAACACGTACACTAAGTATTATATAGGAAGACATACACGGACCAAACATATTCGTTAGATTGATGTGACCCTGGATTATTTAAAAAAAGAATAAATGCATACATTCACATTACAAACTATTTATCTCATCATACATTTCATGAACTCATTTTTTTTTAAGTTTTACAACCCGCTGTAATTAAGACTGATTAAGTAATAAATGTATCATTTGAAAGATAAAGTATCGTCTATTTGCAGTTGTTTATTTATGTTAAAGGAACCTATAGCAATTGGCCTCAGATGTCCCTAAAGCCTTGAAAAAGTGCAGGGCTCAGTGAATCCAACATTTAGAAAAAGAAAGTAGTCACTTTTAGGAATCGGTACTTTCTCTCAGACGGAGCGAATCATGTTCATAATCCACCATTCTTTATAGAATCCAAATGATATCGCCAAAATTTTATAGCATGTGCTTGGAATTTTTGGTAGTCATGTTAATATAATTTTTTTTTTTCAAATTTACTTTTATAAGTTTACACTTGACCGCCATCTCGCCTGATGTTAAGAAGCGATGTGGTCTACGATGAAGCGTGTTTCCCTAGAAGAATCCGATTCCCTCTCGATTTGAAGACACAAAGATTGTAACCATCGGGAAAACCAACTCAGGCAACTTACTCCACAGCCTAGACGATCTTATCACAAAATTAAGTCAAATCTCTTCGTCCGCTTCTTTAGAACATCAACCATGAAACAAAGTCGCTTTTTCGAGCTACGAGCATTCCGATAGAAAAAAGAGCAAGGTGTATTAGAGGTATTATTAGATCATGAAGATCAGTTGTCCTCCGATATCCGAATTGTATCCGATAAAAAACCGATGAGCTAGCAATTTTACGGTCTAATTATGAAACCTCCTTGTTTTTTTGCAGTTGGTTAAAATTCTTAGCATAAAAGTTTGGATGGTTTTTTTTTTGTTAAATCGCTTTAAATAAAACTAATATTTATAACTCAAAAGCAGCAACTCAAGAAGTCTCACATTTTAGTCACATGCTGTTCTTATACCAGAAAATGCAGTTTCTTTATTTTTTTAAATCATAAAAAAATACAAATAGTATAAAGTGTTTGACTGCCCTCGTGGCTTAGTGGGTAGTAACTCTGCCTGCAAAGCCGAGGGTCGTGGGTTCGATTCCCACCCAGTGCAAATATTTGTGTGATGAATTCAAATGATTGCACTATGTCTGGGTGTTTCTATTCATAATAAGGATGTATTTAAAACTATGTATATGTATTTATAAATATGTATTTTATCAGCTATTTGGCCGCCATAGTACAAGCGTAGCTTAGTTTGGGATCAGATGGTGTTGTGTGTGAATTGTCTATCAATTTATTATTATTAAAGTATAGAAACAAATACAAACCTTCCCTTCTACTATTTAAGATTTAAAATAAAATCTAGCCAACAATGCAGGGTACAAGAAAAATCCATCCTATTCTTTTCGAATCGCCCCTCTTTTTTAACGGAGTTCAATATATAATACGACGAGGTTATAAAATCGGTCAGTGTTTTTTCTACAGTCAAGCCATATAACTCCCATCCAGCTACGATATTCGATAGCCCCCTAAATTAGAGTGTCAACTTACCGGGTACGTACTGCTTTATATAATCACAGAATACTGGTTTTGTGGCTTGGATTTTCTTGGATTAAAAGCATTATTAACCATTCAATACCACAAAAAAGAAGAGTATTTTTTAATATAGAGTGACGAGATGAGTAGGATATGTGCCTGATGGTAAGCAACATGCCTGCTATATAACAACACAGTGACACGCAGCTATTGGAACACGAAGAGTCCAAATAATTACCTATATCTCTGTATATAGATAGATAGATAGATACTCTTTATTGACACACCAAAAAAATGATACAAAGCAAAAAAATAAAATAAACAATAAATAGTAAATTAGTGCGACAGCGGGCGGCCTTATCACTAAAAGCGATCTCTTCCAGGCAACCTTAGGATGGAAAATAAAATGTGGACAAGTTAGAAATTGGGGTGCGCAAATAAGAAGTACAAAAAAACATACTTATAGTAATAAAAATAAATAATGGAAAGAAAAACACATTTGTAATAAAAAAAGAACAACCTTATACAAGAATACTAATACTTAAATAATAAAGTATCATAAACTAATAAATACTATTAAAATAAATATTCACAAATAAAATATAAATACATACATATATATAATAATGTATATTTATATATAATAACAGCTGTAATTACAATACTCAACAACAAGTCTACTATTTCGACAAATAGAATTGTTTCACATCTTTTTTGAAAGTGTTTAGTGAAGGAGCAAGTCTGATATATTATTATATAGAGGGTTTCATCATCATCATTATCAGCCCACATTCGTTCACTGGTGGACATAGGCGTCTCCAATAATACGCCACTCAGCCCGATCCTCGGCTTTACGTTTCAAACTGCCACATATAGAAGACTTAGAGATATTATATATCTAAGCTCTATAATTTCTCTGGAAACATTGTTCTTGATTTGTCCAAATTTTGTTTTCCATCCTAAGGTTGCCTGGAAGAGATCGCTTTTAGTGATAAGGCCGCCCAGTGTCGCACTAATTTACTATTTTTTTGCTTTGTATCTTTTTTTTGGTGTGTCAATAAAGAGTATCTATCTATCTATCTCTTCAAAGCGAAACACATTAATGTTTGCGCAATGATGCTTGGTAGAATAACTGACAAAGGTGTGGTACTTCCTCAGGCGGACTGCCAAGAACCTTCCACTACTCGAAAAATATCTGCTTGTAAATCCTACTAATGTTATAAATACGAAAGCTTGGATGTTTGTAGCTCAATCACGTCGGAACGTCTGAACAGATCGGGCAGAAATTTAGAACGTTGGATTAGAGTTTGTTATACCACATAATAGGCTATTTTTATAATGGAAAATCAACGGGAACTGCGCGGGTAAAAACGCGGGGCGCTGCTAGTAAAATCTCTATTTACAAAAACGTTATGTTTGTTTGTGTACGCTTCAAAAACTCAAAAAGTTCTGGACCGATCGACCTGAAATTTTACAATGATATATAATCCGCATCAAGGATTGTTTTTAACCCCCGACCAAAAAAGGGGTGTTAAAAGTTTGATGTCGATGTCTGTTTGTCTGTCTGTCTGTCTGTGTGTGTGTGTGTGTGTCTGTGGCACCGTAGAGCTCAAATGGATGGGCCGATTTTTTTTATCTGAAAGTTAATATCCGTGCGGATGTTCTTAGCTATGTTTGGTTATTGTCAATTTAAGATGGCCGCCTCTACAAAATGGCGGACAAAATCTTTCTTAACAATCTATCTCAATATAAGTATCAAATGAAAGGGCTTGACTAGTAGAATACTTTGCACTATGACAAATTTCAAATCCAAGATGGCCGCTACCACAAATTGGCGAATAAAATATATTTTTTCACAACACCTTTAATATTGGTATCAAATGAAAGGGCTTGACTAGTAGAATGTTGTACAGATAACAAATCCGTGGTAGTCGGGGGTTAGTCAAAATTTTTAATTTTGTTCTTGTATCTAATTTTTGCATCATAATGTGGCACAACGAAGCGTGGCAGGGTACAGCTAGTAAGTAATATATATAAATATCTACAAATAAGAGAATATTTAAACAATGAATTATTCGTGATTAAGCCATATACTTTATAATCATTATGTGTTCAAATAATGAAAGTTTAAAAACAATTAAGTATACATATAGAGGTACGCCCTGTACTTCATAAACATTACCTCTTTATACATAGGTGCATCCAATATAAATTCTTAAAACACAGATATTTGCCAAAAACATTGGACACACAGACTTACATTCACATTTTTCGTACAGTAAGATAGGACAGAACATTATCGTAAATCCTGCCGCTGGTTAGATCTGGGCAGAGCGTAATGGCTTTTGAAATTAGACGCAAAAACTGAAACGCTGTTTTATTGAACTGAAGAACATTGATCAATGGCGTAGTTATGCACTAACTAAATACTACTGTTGGACATAATATTGTGTAAGAGTGTAAGAAGTCGACAAACATGTTTTAGTCGACTAAATTCAGATGAAAGATAAAAAGCAAGCAATTCTCGCTTCTCAATTTAGGAAGTCACGAAATCTATGCCAAACAGTAATCTGAAAACAATTTTTTTCACCGTTGGATAATGATTTGGACTCTTCATGTTCCAATAGTGTCACTGTGCTGTTATGTGGCAGGCATGTTGCTTACCATCAGGCACATGTTATGCTCGTCTCGTCACTCTATGTTTAAAAAAAAAATGCTTGCTTGTATGTGGCTACTGAATTCAATCACAAAATTTAGCCAAATGTAAATAGGCCTTTTAAACCCGCTAACTACCACCATCTGATAAGGATTTTGAAGTTTCTTTTTTTCTCCTTAAAACTCCTCATTACCTCATTAATCGCGATCAAAACAACAAATTGACATCAGAGCTCAACATTACACCAATATTATTCAACCGACTTTGAACAACAAAATCAGAATGACTAAAATAACCCCATTTCATCATTATTCAAATACAAGATCAATATTTATAAGCAAGGGTTACAACAACTTTATAGAAGGGTGACGGTGAAAGTGGGTGGCAGGGGGTAGTTACTGAGATAAATAAAACAGGGACGTGGCAGTTTAAAAATAGTCTCCAGAACGTACTTACATTAAGTACTAGTTTTTAATAAACACATTCATGTCTAATTAGTTTCTACTCGTATCTACACTAATATTATAAAGCTGAAGAGGTTTGTTGTTTGAATGCGGTAATCTCAGGAGCGACTAGACCGAATTCAAATATTTTTTTCGCCGTTGGATATTTACGTGATCCCTGAGGGTTATAGACTGATGTACCACGGACAAAGATAAGGCGGACCGCTAGTTTCTGTATAAAAGTAATAAAGAAATATATATTATACACACGTAAGAATCTAGAAACAAATGTTCAGTAAAAAATATGTGCACTACACTAGCAACGCCCCGACGTTTTACTCGCGCAGTTTTCGTTCACGTTATTTATTACTGATAAAAACTAAACTTTGTGCTATTCCAGACTATAATCTATTTATGTTCCAAATGTTAAATCTATCTGTTGAGGCGTTCTGACGTGATTGAGTAACAAACAGGTAAGTTTAGACGTTTGAAATGTCTATTGAAATCCAAATTTTTGCATATAACATTAGTACGATTATATATCATGTCGGTGATGCGAACTCGCAAGACTTCACTCTGTTAGTACACAAAACACACAAAGTGTATAACGTGTACATCCCACTGCATTAAGTAACTCCATGTCCCCCGTTGCCACCTACCAAAAACGCATATGTTAAACTAAAAATCTAAAAAAAAACAAAATGTTTAATATAACATAGACTATTTTTTAACGCGGAAAATCACTGGAACGATAACTACGTAGGTATAATTATGGGGCGATTAGTAAAGTAAGTATGTCATACTCGATTTATTGTCTTTCTACTGGCGACCCCCTCCAAAATTCGAGACTGGGACTGCGCCTGGCTACAATTCCATGTCGGTGACTCGAACGCATAATTTTTTCCCCTATTAAAGCTCTAAAGAATTTTCATTTTATAAAGTTTCCTCGAACCTCGCCCGCCGAAACTTCATTCCACATCCCTGTCTATTTGTTCAAAGGGTAGTGACGAATCAATGATTGCGCCTTGTAATTTGTTATTAGCAAAACATAGTAAAGCTTTTACCAGGTACCAGGCGGGTTAGTTCGAGGGTCGAGAGCTGAGTAGTTGGAGTCAATTGGCATAATCCCATGGATCCATTAGGATTTTGAGGCTACTCGACATCTTTGAAGTGGTAATATTGAGATAGTTTTAAATAAAGAGTGACGAGACGATCAGGACATGTGCCTGATGGTAAGCAACATGCCTGACACATAACA
Organism: Ectropis grisescens; assembly: GCA_017562165.1. Lineage (NCBI taxonomy): Eukaryota > Metazoa > Arthropoda > Insecta > Lepidoptera > Geometridae > Ectropis > Ectropis grisescens. Next base: position 20,541,004 of record CM029791.1, read on the forward strand.
GCACAGTGACACGCAGCTATTGGAACATGAAGAGTCCAAATCATTACCTTGCACTGCACTGCGCTCGTCACCCAGAGATCTGCAATGTGCAAACATTACTGTGTTCCGGTTTGAAGGGCAATGTTTCCAGAGAAATTACATGGCTTAGATCTCTAAGCACTTACTAAGCACTCTAAGCATTTACTGCACTGCGCTTATAGATATAAGATCTTAGATCTCTGGGTGACGAGCGCAGTGCAGTAAATGCTTAGAGTGCTTAGTAAGTGCTTAGAGATCTAAGCCATGTAATTTCTCTGGAAACATTGCCTTCAAATCGGAACACAGTAATGTTTGCACATTACTGCTTTGGCGGTAGAATAACTGGCAAAGGTGTGGTACTTTTCAGGCGGACTCTGCCAAGAGTCCTACCACTACTAATAGGTACTGGAATCATAAACATGATGTACCTAATGAAAAAAAAATGACATTGTGGTCAATATTCTAAACATCTTTAAATTACGGACTAGCGTTTTCCAGACATATTATACCTCTAGTAAGTACTCATTCAAAGCTTATGGAATCGGAAAGTCTTTGCGGAAAATTTCGGCACAAAAAAAAAACTGATATACATAGGTTATTAGATATAGGCCAAAAATACTAATTAATAATATAAAAATACTATGTAGGCACGTAGTAGGTAGGCATATCCACTACCTGTCAGACTTGGCTAGCTCCGACGTCAAATAGATGAGTGAGTAGCACTTGTAATAATGATTAAATGAAACATTAATTTATCTTTCGCTTTTGAGTGCCTATTTGTGGTTTTAAAGTCAGTTTAATTTTTTGTACGAAAATAGTTTATTTTACCCTTTTAGTGCAACACAAGTTTTAAGCTATTGCATAGCTTTTATCGCGGGCCTGAGGACCAAATTTTAGTGATCGTGCATATCTTTCTTATGTTCACAAGAAAGAGGGATGGAAGACCGTAACGCCGTCCTCCCCACTCGGTCATTCGACTTTGAATCTTATTTGTATTAACTTACACAGACTAAATGCTCTTAGCTGTCGAAGACTGACTAGATTGTATACTTCTCTGCATTTTTTTAATGGTAAACAATGTCACTCTTTCAAAATAAAAGCAATTCCGAAAAATTGTTAACATACCTATTGATCATGTTGATAAAAATGCATGCAACATGCAATAGCTTTACCGCGGCAGTCACCGAGTGCCACACTTCTTTTTTACGCATTTACCGAGGTGTGTAATCTCTGCATTTACCTAATTTCGTAGTGACAGGACCGAGTTTCATAACTTTAATTAAATCTACATTTGCAGAGTCCACAAAATACGTCATCCAGAAAATTGTACACAAATTTTGGTTTTTGGTTAATATTTCAAAAACCACTTGACCGATTTCTGTAAGATTTATATGGGACCATTCGGAAAGCATATCCATCCGAACATAAAAGAAATTTTAAAATTGGTACGGTGAATCTCGAGAAATCATGTAATAGTTAGAAGGTATGAAATTCATATCTTCCCATGGTACTTCCGACGAATTTCGAGAAGGAAGAAATTACAAAGGGTAATTTAAAACACCTCTCAAGACTGGCAAAACGTCACCACTCTGATGTTGCAGTTGTTTAGAAACGACGACTACCGCTTGCCATCAGGTAAACCCTATACTTATTCACCTACAAAATAACATTACTAATTGAAACACAAAACCTATCCCAAATCAAAGCTGAAACATTGCACTCCTTACATAAATTCGAACCTTGACACATTCCATTCTCTACCATCAAGTTTAATTTAACAAGCATTCAAAACATCCATTGCCCGAAATTTCTCCCCTACCCCTAAATACCAGCCCTTAGATTCCCTAGGGATAGGGTTGCACACAATGGAAACACTTGTCAGCCCTAGTGTTCATAATGATAGCATTTGCTCGAAAGGGGTGCTTTTGTTAGGGTGTTTTGGAATAGGTTTAATTTTTCGGTTGTTGGTTTAATGATAGTTAGTACAGAAACATAGTTTAGAGATAGCTTTACCTAGAGTTAGCATAATATGATAATTTTGCTCTGATTTGCTTTGATAAATTTGGTCAAAACACATACTGCTTGGATTCAAGTGAAGTGAGTGATTCATGAACAGACATTTAATTTGATTTGAAGAGAAACATATTTTAAAACAACCTTTTGTTGTTGAGATATAAGGCACGTGGGCGCTGGGAGCACATCTCATTTTCAAAAACCTTTCCTTTTTTGGTCGACGCGACGCCTTACAAAAACTCTGACGTACAGGCAAAATATAGGTCTATATTTTTCCAACGTTTAAGCACTGCCATTTGCACTATCATTATTCATTACACATATCCTACTGGTAGCGGGTTTGTAAAAGTGTGTCAATACGATGTGTATCTTACACATTCAGATGTGCTTAGTGAAAATAGTTAGGTAAATTCATCTCATCGTCATCTGCAGCCTGCAGACGTCCACTGCTGGACATAGGCCTCCCCCAATTATTTCCACAATGACCGATCTTGTGCCGCCTCCATCCACCGACTTCCCGCGACCAAGACAATATCATCGGTCCATCGTGTGGGGGGCCGTCCTACACTGCGTGTGCCGGTTCGTGGTCGCCATTCGAGAACCTTTACTCCCCAGCGGTTTATTAGTCCCTTTTAGGTAAATTACAGTGTTCAAAACAATAAGCAACTGGTTCAGTGGACACAAGCAAAGCGTTCCCCAGCTAAACAGTCTCAAATGGGAACTACCCGTAGAAAGTTTCACTGAGTCCCTGTGTTTACAGCGACAGTTGTTTTTAGATCTGAGAGACAAAGAGTGTACATTGCCCCAGAAAGTTAAAATTTATCTGAAATAGGACAGAGACAAAGTTTTAAATAATACTTTAAAGATAAGAAATACATGAATATTACGAGCAAGGAGAAAGGGGGAGTCACTTGCTCTACGATAGAACACCATCTTAATAATCCTACTACTTAATATTATAAATGTAAAAGTTTAGATGCTTAGACATTTGGATGTTTGTTGCTCAGTCACGTCGGAACGTCTAAACAGATCGGGTTAAACTTTGGAATACAGATAGAATTTTATACATCACTTTATAAGTATTACTTTAGCGGAAACTACGCAGGCGAACCGCGACGCTCTTCAAGTTATTATTAAAATAAATGAACCATACATAGTACGGAAAATTGTATTTTTATCAGTTTTTTCTTAATCTACTTAATATCGATGGATTGCAGTGATACCCTCCGATTTATTTTCTCCCGTACTATCAGTAATAAGTAAATACCTATGGATCCTCATTGTCTATTCCCCCGTGGAACATCCAGATTAGCATTCAGGCGGCCAAACACTGGCTGCAAACAGTTCGATATGTTACTTAGCTTCATTAAGTGAGCTAGCGCTTGGACCTTGGGTATGCTTGACTAACGAAGAATATCAAAAATGGTTGCAAAATTTTGTACAAGTTACCACCGTAGTATTTACTTTTTACAAATATTTGAGGTTTGGCTTTGTGTGTCTCATGGTGATTAAAATAATTATTCCGTCAGTTACCTATGTTACAAAAAAATATTGTACCCGTATTTTTTACCTGACTGCGCGACGCAAAGGAGTGGTAATGTTTATCAGTTTATATATATATGTATGTATGCATGTATGAATGTATGATTCTTTGAAGCACTATACAGACCAAGCGCCTGGGCCGATTTTTATGATTCACACGTCAATCGATTTCTCTTAGTCTCGTGAGTGACACTAAAGACATGACATTAGTGAAAATTCAATATGGCGGCTACCGGACGCCATTTCCATTGAACAACTAGATTGGCTGTAGAATAATAATGGACCCCGACAGTTCAGTTGTTTTGTTCCTTTTTACTAGAATATATTTAATTATCTGCAATAGTATTAATTCAATGACATTTTATAGAATTCTTGACCACCAGAAATCTAAGTGCTTGTTTTATTCTTTTCAGTTGTATAGTAAGTATGTAAGTATGTAGTTTGCTTAATTTTTTATGCAGTCGGTTTTTTGAGTTTTTAAATTATATATATTTTTTCTTTTGTTTCACAAATAAAACATTACGAAGATATTGTGCTTAGAAGAGTCGAGTGACGTCACGTTAATATACAATTTTTTGAAGACACATCCCACACTCCGGAAATTTGATGGTCCTATATTTTTCTATAATCTACCTGACGGATTATATGGTATAATGGTATATTTCATCCATCCATAATTTCAGTCATCCTCCCAATTCTGTTATATCAGATATCTGGGTCCCATGGTAAAATCTTCGCTTAGTTTTGGTAATAGTTACTATAGCGTTTTTTCAAGAATAGTTGTTCTGATATGTTTACCAATATTTTCGTTAATTATTTCAAACAAAAAGCTACAACTTTTATGTTCTCTTCAAAACTAAAACAAAGTTTATAGGACAGCTTCTTTGATCATTGAAAATAAATGTTGATTCAAGAAAGTCAAAAAAATATGAAAATATTATTATACATATACCATTAACATAAATGTTTAACATTTTACATACGAGTTGTGTACGTTCGCTGACAATTCAATTTTCAAATTTTTCAAAAGAAATTTCGCCACTTTATTTTGTCTTTAGATTATGGCATACCTCATCTTCGTTTCTTTAATTATATCGATAGACGAAAGACATTTTATAAGATTTATATTGTTTTGTTTAGCATAGGTAACCCATATTTTATAAAACTACACCTTCTCACACAAGGTAATAGTCAACGCCTTGGACAAGTGCGAATTGCCATATGACGCATATCCTAATAATAAATAAATAAATATTGGTGGACAATTCACACACAACACCATCTGACCCCAAACTAAGCAAAGCTTGTGGTATGGCTGGCAGATAGCTGATATAATACATACTTATATAGTTTTAAATACATACTTATTATAAATAAATATAAATATAAATTTCTCCATAAACATTCTTACTTTCCGGCTGACACAAATGTGGTTATGACGGGGTTTGGACCTATAAGCTACAACCGTATTTATGTGAAATCTAAGAATGTTCTCGATTGTTTCGTTTTCAACTACATATTTAATTGAATTCTAATAACAACAAAACGGTGCAACTTTGAATTTTTTACGGTTTCACCATTAAAAAGTTGTTCAATCACCTCAAACTAATAGATCAAAATTAATATTTTCAATCTAAAATGAATTGTCTAGAATTGTTTATTAAGTGGGTACATTTTTATCCTAAAAAATATGAGTAGCTTCGTGAATTGGTCTTTTGAGACGAGTAAGAGTAAGAATGAGTTTCGTCACCTGACAAGTTATACAAAAGTGATATTTTCAAGTTTTTGGTTTTGCACATACGATTTTTTGTCAATGGTAAAAACACAAGCAACATATAATAACAAACGCAGCCATTGAAACATGAAAAGGCCGGATTATAACTGACACAGCACTGCCCTCGCTTAAATCTGCGTAAAAGGAAAAAATACTACGTGGACAAAGTTAAAGGCTGATTTTAGTGAGTTCATAAACTCATTTTTTTTTACATACAGACAACCGATAAAACCTTTTTCTTTAACATTATTCAATCATCATCAACATTAATCTCGTATTCCGTACAGCGCGCCGTTAACAAACTGAGGGCAATCACAAGGGACCAATCAGATATCGGATTCAGCATTACTTATTCAATAAGTCTCATGTACAAAAATTAAATTAACTGAAATTCTGATAAAATATTATATCATTACTTTTATTATAGAAGAATAGACTACTTCATTGCCTTTTTAATCCCCGACGCAAAAACCACGCAAAACGATGGTATAAGTTTAACATATTTTATCTCTGTGTGTATCTGTTTATGGCATCGTAGACCCCGAAAGAATGAACACTTAGATTTTGATATTTTGTTTGAAAAATCCCTTTATATGAAAAAAATGCTACCCTTGCTATATTTATTTGTGGAAAACACATTTAAAACAGAGATAAAGGAAGATTTAGAAGTAAACTGTATCCCCCAACTACTGACTTACTGAAAATTCTAAAAACGTCCGCGACTATTTGATATTCTTCAACTCGGCGTCGTAACCCCAACTTTAAGAATGGCTTAAGACAAAGCTGCTCAACTTTTTTGTGAATTGGGTCAAATTGATAATTTAATAACTGATAGAGTAACTAGTTGGCGGGGAGTCCGTCATTTCACATGACGATTATTTATTTGTAATTACTAAGAATGTAAACTAAATAATAATAATTCATAAATTAATAATCTACAGGTATATCGGTGTATTTAAAAAAAACAATTATTTATAGACCATCATAATGGATATCTACAGATATGCATGTTTGAATGTTTCAAATATATATCTACAGTTATGAATGTGGATGTTTGCTAAATGTATCAAACAACTTAGAGAAAAAATGTTCTTAGTAAAAAAAACTTGTCCGATCGAAAATAACCGAAATATACAGTTGGTGCGGAGCAAGTATCTACTTAAAAATGCTTTGACTATTTTAGTGAAGTATTTTTGTTTGACACTGTATTTATTATCGAATATTAAAAGATATACTAAAGCCGGTACCTAAATAAAAAAATATTTCCAGTTAGATTTATAAGGTATTTTTGGATTACGAAACTTTTTCTGGTTCACATATTCGAGCACTTTGCTTGATTTATTTTACCTACTTGTTAGGAATTATCGTTAGATTTTTCAAAAATTGGAAAGGATTTTTAAACTTTCGTGCGGGCCGTTTAAATTCCCTCTGCGGATCAAATTATGATCCGCGGGCAAGGAATTGGGTAGCCTTGCCTTAAACATTTAAACCTGGATCATATACCTGGGTAGATTCATCCTGCGGTTGCGCTTGCCAAGATAGTCAAGGAAATTCACTAGATTCAGTCTGCAATTCAAATTATTATTATAAGAGTGTATTCAATTACTTGTTCTCAGAGTTATGTATACATTTTTAATAATGCATTTATTTATCTAAATCATATTATAATGATTGTTTGTAATTTCATATTATCAGTTTTTCACTAAATGCTTAATTAAAGCATATACGGTACTTACATAAAAATATATATCTGTATGTCCGTCTCTATGTTTGTTCCGACTAATCTCTGAACGGATACACAGATGTTAACGGAACTTTCACGCAGATAGCTGATGTTGAAAGCAATAACATAGGCTACTTTTATACAACAAAAAAATGCATTCATTAGCTAGTAGGCCGCGGGTTAGACCGTGGAATGCAGCTGGTTTAGAATAACCATACTAAAATATAATTTCGGATGATAATTTTATTGCCTAAAACTGTGTACTTGGATGGACGGATAGAATATATAGAACCTATGTGTTTTTTAACCCCCGACCAAAAAAAGGGGAGGAAAGTTATAAGTTTGACGTCGATGTCTGTCTGTCTATCTGTCTGTCTGTCTGTCTGTCTGACTGTCTGTCTGTCTGTCTGTCTGTCTGACTGTCTGTCTGTCTGTCTGTCTGTCTGTGAGTGTGTCTGTCTGTGGCACCGTAGAGCTCAAACGGATGGGCAGATTTCGATGCGGTTTTTTTTATTTGAAAGTTAATTACCGTGCGGGTGTTCTTAGCTATGTTTGGTTAATATCGATTCAAAATGGCCGCCTCCACAAAATGGCGGATAAAACATTTCTTCACAACCTACCTCAATATGGGTATCAAAGGAAAGGACTTAACTAGTAGAGTACTATACACTTTAACAAATTTCAAATCCAAGATGGCCGCCACCACAAAATGGCGAATTATATTTTTTTTTTCACTAGTACCTCAATATGGGTATCAAACGAAAGGGCTTGATTAGTAGAATACTTTGCACTATGACAAATTACAAATCCAAGATGGCCGATATCACAAAATGGCGAATTACATTTATTTTTTCACACCTCCCTTAATATGGGTATCAAATGAAAGGGCTTGACTAGTAGAATGTTGTACAGATAAAAATCTTAGTTAGTCGGAGGTTAATCAAAATTTTAATTTTGTTCTTGTGTTACACGCAAAAACTACCGTATTGCTAGTACCGTACTAATATCATTGTACCTACTACAAAATTTCGTGACTACATGAATACAAAATCTACATGAAATTTAGTACAAATATATAGTAGGTATTGTTCGGAATAACGTATAAGAAAACTTTTCATCATCATCAGCCCGTGTTCGTCCACTGCTGGACATAGGCCTCTCCTATAATACGCCACTCAGCCCGATCCTCGGTCTTACGCTTCCAACCGCCACCAGCTGTCTTTCGTATATCGTCACTCCACCTAGTCTCAGGGCGTCCTACACTACGTTTACCGATTCGCGGTGTCTACTCCAAAACCCGTCTACCCCAACGATTATCGGGTCTGCGACCGATGTGACCGGCCCATTGCCACTTCAGTTTGCTAATACGCTGAGCTATGTCGGTGACTTCAGTTCTCTGACGAATTACTTCATTGCGGATGCAATCCCCTCAGAGAAACCCCAAGCATAGCTCTTTCCATAGCTCGCTAAGCGACTTTGAGCTTTCGGACCATTTTGACTGTTAGTGTCCACGTTTCAGCACCGTAGGTCATAACAGGTAGGACGCACTGGTTGTATCCTTTTGTTTTGAGACTTTTTGGGATGGGTGACGAGAAGACTCGAAAGTTTACCAAATGCTGCCCATCCCAGCTGGATCCTTCTCATGGTCTCACTCTCAAAGCTACATCTACCTAGTTCGAGCGTCTGCCCTAGGTAAACGTATCTCTGAACAATTTCGAGAGTGATTCCATTTACGGCAATCGGCCCCGGAGCAACGAACTCGTTGCACATGACTTTGGTTTTATCCAAATTCATCCGGAGGCCGATGCGTTGAGAAGCGTCAGAATGTGTGTGGAATATGTCTTGACTGCTGGTCTTGAATTTGGACTTTCATCGTAGCGGCGTCATATAAACACCTCATCACCTCGTTTTATCGCCAATCGACTTGACATCGCTGTAAGGACTCCAGAACAGCCCAGGTTTCGATTGAGTCGAACGCCTTCTCATAGTCCACAAACGCTAAGCAAAGAGGCCGATTGTACTCCTTTGTTTTCTGTACAATCTGCCGTACCGTGTGAATGTGGTCTATGGTGCTGTACCCACTTCGAAACCCGGCCTGTTCCGGGGGGCTCGTCGAGTCTTCGGGCGAGACGATTCGTGATAACTCTCGAAAACAACTTATAGACATGGCTCAGAAGCGATATTGGTCGATAATTCTTTTTAATATTTAAATATTTAATTCTTAAAGGGTTTTATCTCCCTCTTTGAAAAATAGGATGACCACACTTCTATGCCATGCCTGTGGAGTTCTCCCGGTGAAGAGGACGTCATTACACAGTTGTTCGAGCTCCATTATCAGTGGGGAGCCTGCTTTTAGGAGCTCTGTTGTAATTCCGTCCTCGCCCGCGGCTTTTACATTTTTAAGTTGTCCAAGAGCCATCACGATTTCGTCGAGACTTATTTCCGGCAGTTCTTCGGTATAGTGGCGAGTCAGAGTGGCCATTTTGTCTTCGATTTGTGGGAGATGAGGAACATGCGATGCGTACAGCTGGCTGTAAAAGTCTTCCACTTCCGAGAGAACATCAGCTTTAGATGTAACGACTCTCCCCGTCGAGGTAGTTAACTTCGTCAGGTGGCTTCTACCAAATGTCTTGACGAACACCTTTGACCCCCGATTTTGCTCAATAGATTTTTCAATCAAGAGCATATTAGCTGATCGGAGGTCACGTCGTACAAGCTTTGTAATTTTGTTCCTAAGAGCCCCTTGTTCTGAAGAAAACTTTTACTGCGGCGTAATTCAGGAATTGGAACTGTGCAACCAAAACCATCGGTTCCTTTTAGTTCAAATCAAAAAGTAACCAAATTATATTCAGCCAAAGACGTCGTTCGAATGTACAAAAAAAATCGAAATCTTTGTATTCAGCATACCATTGACATTTGACTTATTGTTATTAATATATGGCTAGTAATAATGTTTTGCATTGAAAATTCAATAATCATCAAACATTATTTATAAAATATTATTTTGCAAACCATTGTGCATAATATAATCTTCAGGGTGCTGATTCATTACGCAGTCGGAACGATTCCTGCACGGAATAACAATCCTAGTCGTCGTCATTCTAAACGCGTAAGACAAAGACCGAGAGATTTGATTTCGAAAATCAATCCGATCGCGTTGTGAATCAGGTTACAAAGCTATGGTATTGTACAGCATTACTAATTTTTATGACGTGACAACGTCCAACAAATCGATGAACGCCGGCTGCATGCACGAAAAAGCGTCTCGTTATGTCCCATTACGCTCATTGTCCCGTTACGCTTATTGTACGCTTGTGCCGCATCCATCAATGTTTTGTTATGACCTTGTCACGTTAAACTATCGTCCGTAAACCAAACCACTATACAGAGAACCATTTTTTCTAAATTAAAAAGGAAAAACATTCTAAACTCATTCGCCAACCTTGGTCAGCGTGGTGGATTATGGCCTTGACTCTCTCCTTGCGAGAATAGCAGAAGAAGAAGAAGCAGATAAACAGTAGAGGGCTTTTGGGTCCAACTGCCACAGACTCTTGTCGCTTTCCTTTGGTTTAATGTCAAACAAACACTCAGTTCTCCGATTAAGTTGGACCAAATAACACATAAATTCGTGAATATTACTTGGCTTGGGAAAGAGTCAACTATACAAACATCATGACCCAACATTTTTATACATTAAGATTTTAAAAGAATATATTGTCATATTGGTCACACAAGTTTTACGGAAATTCAGTATAGTTATTTGATTTTTAAAGTTTATACCAGTTTGTTATTTTTTCTGACAATCGTGATACACGGACCGTCAAACATTTTCGCTTTGGTATTAGTTAGGAAGAATTTTACGACCGACTTCTAGCCTGAATGCGCTTTTCGTATTACAAAGTAGTAAATACGACTCGGTTTTACTGCTTCTATGCATTTTAATAATGAAGTTGATGAATTTAGGATTATACGGCACTTTGAAACAGATGTATGAAGCTCCGTAAGAGTAACAGTTTTATGAAGAAAAGTACATTTTTGCTGTTTAAATTTAGGTCAGTTAGGTCAGTGGCGGAACACATTTCACACTGTGAGAATAAAATTGACTTGCGATGTTTTTCCTCGCAGTGTGAAAAATGCAAAAGAATGAATTATTTCGCACCGCATCCGCTTCCCATCTTTGAGGATTTTAACCCGATATCCGTAACTTTAACCATAGGAGAACGCAAGACATTTGACTTGCTAACAAGCTTTTTCACATTCCTTTGCGGGGCGCGGGTAACTTATATATATTTCACACATTTGCAAAATAGAACTCACACAAGAGCAACAAATTTCTATTTGTTTAAACACAAATAAGACAAACGGCACACACCTAAACAAAACATGCACACGTCTACGAAACACTTTATAAAGTGTGGTTGACCATTTTTGACTCCTAAGGCCGTATCTCGAGCAAATGACCTTGAGTATTTCTTACCTCATTGCACACCGCAAGAAAGAGCCAGAGAGAAACAGTAGGATTTGTCACTGTTTTACGCTCAAATTTTAGAATAAGTGCTTTACAAAAAACAGATTTTGGCCTTGTTAAAATACTACCAAAATGTTCGTAATGTAATTGCCTTTTTTTCTTAAAGGTTTTTTTAACTATAATAGGTTCGCATGTAACCATCATCTGGTTTTAACGCTTACGAACGGACATGGTACCCCTACTTCACTCCTGAAGGTTGCACCCTGTACCTATTACATTGTTCGTCCATGATGTCAAGTCCCCGAGTCCAAGATATAACCCAACCGTCTCTCTCAGTCGGAAGCTCGCAAAAAGCGTCTATACACGAACATGCACGTTCGGCTCTATTTCTATTTTCCTCTTCTTCCCTTAATCCAAGAAATATGTAAAAAAATAAGAATTCAAATGACAAAGATCACGGACCCCTCTAGGGTCTGTGGAAAGACTAATTTTAATAAAAATAAAAGTTGTCAAGTGTGAGTCGGGATCGCCCATGAAGGCTTCCGTAGCAGCAAGAAACATAATACAAAAGTTCTTGTACTTCGTTGTTACTTTAATCAGTGTTTTAACAATAGTCAATTTATGACGTATTAAAATAAAACTACTTACTAGATCTCATTCAAACCAATTTTCGTTGATAGTTTACATGGTATCGTACAGCATACACTTTTTTTATTTTTGTCATTCTCTTATTTTAGAAGTTAAAGGGGGACACATTTTACCACTTTGGAATAGTATCTCGCACAAACTATTCAGTGTAGAAAAAAAAAATGTTAGATTGAGTTTCAGTTCTATGTATGGGAAACCCCTAAACATTTTTTTTTTTTCTATTTTTTGTATCAAAATTTTAATGCGATTCACAGATTACATCTTTTATAGTTTCGGAGAAAAGTGGCTGTGACTTACGGACGGACAGACAGACAGACATGACGAATCTATAAGGGTCCCGTATTTTGCCATTTGGCTACGGAACCCTAAAAGCTCTACTGCTCCGCCACCACTCCAACGCTACACCGCTACATTAGCATATTGGTGACACGAACACAAACATTTCCTCTACTAAAAAGTACTGAACGGCTTTTAAGTAGTTTATTTGTTTTAAATATTATAAATCCTCTGTACTTGTTTGTCATTAAACGCCTCCTAAATGACTGGCACGATTTTGATGAAATTTGTTGCGTATTCAAATTCAAGAGTGGTTTAGAATAACAGTTAATTGTTATTTTTTCTCATTTTTTACGTGTGTACAGAAGAACGTCTATCGGTCTGCTAGTACTATATAAGAATCTAAACAAACAAGGTTACCGCCTTCGGCCACAAATAGACAAACAAATCGAGAAAATTGCATTACTGTCTCTTTCTCCTTTAGTCAAAGACGATCCCCCGTAAGGCTAAGACGAGGGCGAAAACTTTCTGCCACCGGCTGTCGTGATATGACAACTGCGAGGAAGTTTCACATCCAATGTTACTTTAAATGCCTAAAGGCGCGACTATATTACAAGCTCGACACAAATGCGACACTCGGAAATGGGCTTCATGAATAACTCAAACATAGTTTTAATGCCATTTTCGTCATTCGAACACCTTAACTGGATTCTTTGCATATTCTATGTGGGGAATGTAGTTTTATTTTACAAAGTGAAGCTCGTCTTACTTGAGGTGATCAAGTGTATAAACACGGGGAGTACGTGTGCGTGAAAACAAAGCACGCAATGTCAGCACGCAATGCAATGTGTCAATGGTGGGTCCGGCGTCACGCGCACTCGCATTCACAACGTATTTGTGAGCATCGTTACGTAGTAAACCTCGCGGTGTGGGGGGCTTCGTAAAGTAAAAGATGTATGAGTACATTTTACGCACAAGTTTTAGCTACTGTACTGCCAAGCAATGGGTAGACGTTTTGCTTGTCTTGCTCATCGCGTCACTATAAACTATGCAGAAAAAGTTAGACTGTTGAAGGCATTACCTTAGTGGGCTTAACCGATGGATTGATGGATGGCACTCACTCTCAGCCCGTAAAAAACAGTTTAGATAAACATGCTCGATAGTGGCTAACTAAATTGTAGCTAAACATCATAACATCAGGCGAAATGCCAGGAGTAATGAGAAAAAGGAACAAAAGCAAACAAATAAGAATTACCCCCGAATATCTCGGATTTGTAATCTGTACAACATTCTACTAGTCAAGTTATTTCATTTGATACCCATATTGAGGCAGGTTGTGAAGAAGTATTTTGTCCGTTCTGTGCCATCGAAGTCACGGCCCACCCACTAAAACACTGGATTGTTCCACCAACGTCACACGTACCTACGCTACGGGACAAGTATTACATGTACTGTGAAATCGGAGGTAGCTCGAGATCACTGTGCAAGTTCGTGTTACGTTTAAACCATTGAGCGCCGACCGCACTACGTATGAAGAAATTCTGAATGAGCTGGAACTGATGAATAAGATTCGGGAAGGCATATTAAGTGAGCATTACTGAGGCGTACGTTATGACGGGGTGGTTACAAGTTTTGTAAATTCTCAACTTGTTTCTAAGTGACAATTTAGTTCTCATGGTTTATAGTGGGTAACCAAATTATACAACCGGTTTACACTACATCTCCAATGCAAACTCGCCTTTACTCGATTCCGAACCGAACGGTGACTTTGGCAACTTTCCTGTTTTAAATGAGGGAGTGTTTGTCAGTAAAGTTGTCAAATAAGTAGGGTGATGCTTAAGAGGCGATTAATTAGCGCCTTAATGTTGAAAGTTACAAACTTTATTGGGTTAAAAAGTATTATTTTCTACCCAGGGGATATGCAGAAGTGTTTACTGTTGTTTCTATAAGTTGAAGAAGTTTCGTATTGTAGTGGGGTGCGTGGCTTGGGAACCTTGGGAACGTGATGCACCCTAGGCATCACACAACAGCTTGCCTCGATAGCATCTGGTTGTGTGATGCCGAATCCCGGCTTGGCTGGGAACTTTTACACGCGCTCCTTACCCCTCTTGCTAGAGGGGGTAAGCACCGTAAGCACGCAGTGCGCGTAGAGGTTGGGAAGAGGGACTAGAAGCCTTGGGAGAGTTACTCGGCTGACTTATAGGCCAAGTAAAATGCCTAAGTCTTTCAGATAAAGGTCGTCCACGAGAGTCGTCATGCTAATCAGAGTGTTAGCAGAGTGCACAGTGGAAGGACAAGGGCTTGCGGCCATAGAGGCGGAACCGCGGCTATCTCTAGCTGCGGTCGTGAGGGTGGACCTCTCGCTGCCTACCATCCGGCACCCCGCCTAAGGTTAAGCCTTCAAAGAGGTTACGCGCGCTGATTTCCGGCGCGTCACTAGAGCTGCGAGGCGGGTCCCAAAGGCGGTGGTTAGGGTTAGGGTCGTTGACGGGAGTGTGAAAAGTGACCCTGCGATCCTGACCCCTGGCCATGCAGGAGCAATCTGTGGGAGTTTTAGTCGGTAGCGCACCATGTCTATCTGACGACTCACGGTGTCGAGCCCGAGATACCTCAACATGCCCCTGCATGGTGGGGATAAATATGTAAATGTATTTTCCCCACATAAAAAAGACTCTTTTTGTAGTACTAAATTGACGTTTGCTATGTATTATTTTGACAGTTATACCACCGCCAAGTAGTAGCACTAGGTTTACTACTTGGGAATGGAATAGCTGGCAAATATGACTGTGTTAAATGAAAATATATCTTGTCTTTATAGGTGATGAGTACAGTGCAGTGCTAGGCAATTATTTGAACACTTCACACGTTCAAACAGCTTCGTGACACTGTGTGTTGTGCGCAGGCGTGTTGCTCGCCATCAAATGCACATCTCGCTCTTTTCACCGCTCATATTTAAAAGCTATAATAGCTTGCAAACTTCCAAAATCATACAAAAAAATCCTTCAACCTTCAACTTTTTCTTTTGGCTTCCATTCGGTAATGTGGCCGTAATTTCGCCAACTAAAAATTCCGGAATATCCGGATTTCTGTCACTTTCATAAATTATTCACGATCAAAAAGACACAGGCAAGATGTAAATCAATGTAACACCCCTTTTAGATTGGAAAACTACTGTATTACATTGAATGAAAACACACCTGGACGTGAATGTCAAGGAATTTTTATTTTTTATTGTAATAATTAATACACTTTTCGTTTTTACTGTTTTGTCTAATGTATAGTAAGTAGCAATGCAGTCTAAAAGTTAGTGTGAGTGTGTGTACAGACCCTTCTGTATTAAAACACGTCTCGTACTTTATTTCTCTCACTCCATCTGGTATGCTTCCTTAGAAGATAAGATAAGAAAACGCTTTATTAAAGACCACATACATGTAAAAAAAATTACAAAAGAAATTTAAGAATAACTTATGTTAGACATTTTAATTGTCGACCTTATCGCTTAGAGCGCTTCCAGACAACCGTGTACGGTTAGGATATTATGCAGTAATGCGGCCATAATATTAGGCATATTCCAGGCGCAGTCCCAGCGTCGAATTTTGGAGGGGGTCACCAGTACGCAATCTCAGATTTTGGGGGGAGGCATCAGTAGGAATACAATAAATGGAGTAAAAATACTTTACTAGTAGCGCCCCACGATTTTATCCACGTGGTTCTTGTTTCAGTTATTTTCACACGTTAAAAATTATCTATGTTCTATTAGATATTTTTTGTAGATTTTTAGCTTAACGTATACAATTTTGGGAGGGTCATGTCTCCTGTGACGCTCCCCTTTCGGACCGCGTATGGTATATTCAATAAAATAAACAACAAATTGAATAGCTGTTATATTGTACAACTTATGCATAAAACTATAAACTACTTATAATAAAAAATACATTAAAAATACACATACTGATTTACTAGCACAGGTACAGGTAGTTTAGAACAGGTAGACTAAGAAAGCAACAAATTATATTAATAGCTACCTATACAAAATGTATTTTTTATATAATAAGAGTCTTTGTTTGACATTTATGTAACTATGATTTTGCTATGAATAAAAATCTCGCACACGCAAACATACACATGAAATTTTAACTGGCTAGTTTTAGGATACTAATGATTTTAAAATCATCTGGCTCGATATCGTGAGTCATATAAAATGTAGCTATAAAGGTTTTCTTGCGTATTTATTATTATTATTCTGACTGAGATTAGCCTTAACCTAGAAGGTATGCCTGTTGTGACTCACATTTACTATAGGTACTATGTCAAGTCTAAGGTATAATAGGTCCAAGATAGTACCTTTCCATCCTGTTCCCACAGTACCCCCATAACTCAAGCATCAGACAGTCGGCGACAGAAACTGTCCTACGCCGATCCAGCGATAAATCGTCGCAGGATTGATTTCAGAGCTCGCGTGAATAGAGGACATAATTGAGTATTATTTCAAATTTGACTCTATTATTATAAGGATACAGACTAAACTTTATTGCTATTTAGTATTGCAAATACGAGTACCTACATCATTTCATTAGATATAAATTCTGATAAAAAACAAAAACGTCATTTCAAATTTGGTGGAATAATTTAGGAGTAGCTGTGCACCTGTACAAGTTTTTTTAAACAAGAACAAAATTAAAAAAATTGATTAACCCCCGACTACCTCGGATTTGTTATCTGTACCACATTCTACTAGTCAAGCCCTTTCATTTTATAGCCATACTAGCTTTTACACGCGACTTCGTCCGCGCCACATATTTACTAAAGTAATTGAGACAGTACCTACTCGTATGTCTACTAACATACAAATTCACGTTTCCTAATCAAAATCGGTCTAAGTCAAAGTTTTATATTTATTAATAAATGTACAATTTACACGACAAATTACAAAAAAAAAAAAACTATGTTCTCAAAAAATTAATTAAAAACAGACTTTAATTTAAAATCATATTGGGACGGTCCACCAAATTTTATTAGAGTCTATTAGTAGATATTAGTAGATATATCGTCTGATTACATGAACGCAAATTTTAGTTTGTTGTTCATATTTCAAAAACCGCCCCACTGATTTCGATAAAATTTATATGACCACCTCTGAACTATAATATACCATACAAAAAAATAACCATATAAATTGATTCACAATTGGAAATACAACTGGATTGATAACCTCCTCCTTTTTTGAAGTCGGTTTAAAATAGCATACAAAGAGTGCAAAGATCCTTCTGCACACTTTTACTCCTCATTTCCGCTCTTTTCAACTCTTTTTCTGTGATAAAAAGTCGCCGTTGTCCTTTCTTAAGTCTAGTCTATCTGTGCACCAAATTGTAACAAACTCTTTAAGTGGCTTAGGCGTTAGACGGCAACGGACAGTGAGAGCTACTTTCATATATATAATTTCGTATTAGAATTGAAAACAGGTGTTTCTGATCATTTTATAGGAGGCAGTTGTAAAAGATTACCGAAAAGTAATACGTTTACTCCTCCAAAAACTCATTTTCGCAGTTCTTAATTTGCCTTTAATCGAGCGTCCATCATGCATAAAATTTGATAAGACACCATGGAAATCTCGTCGACTATCAAAAATTCTGTCTGATACGCCATTTAGTGGCTGCGCCCATCTTAAATATTGAGGTTGTATAGTGCACTGTATTCTTCTTGTCAAGCCCTTTTATTTGATACCCATGTTGATGGGATTGATAAAACCTAAGTTATCCGCCATTGTGTAGAGGCCGCCATCTTGGATTTTAATTTTATATAGTACGTTGTATTCTACTGGTTGAGCACTTTCATTTGATACCCATATTGATGGGATTGATAAAACCTACGTTATCCGCCATTTTGTAGCGGCCGCCATCTTGGATTTCAATTTTTTATAGTATATTGTATTCTGCTTGTTGAGCCCTTTCATTTGATACCCATGTTGATGGGATTGATAAAACCTACGTTATCCGCCATTTTGTAGCGGCCGCCATCTTGGATTTAATTTTTTTATAGTATATTGTATTCTGCTTGTTGAGCCCTTTCATTTGATACCCATATTGATGGGATTAATAAAACATAAATTATCCGCCATTTTGTAGCGGCGGCCATCTTGAATTTATTTGAGTACATTAATTATAAATAGAATATAATAGAATATTATAGAAGCGTCTTGAAACGTTCTTGAGAGTAAATGGCTCAAACGGGTAAAAGTAAGGCGGCACTTCATATGCCGAAACATAAACACCGCACTTATGTAACCTGACACCCGTTTTCCCGCCAAATTTGTAAAACGCGAAAAGCGGCCAGTGTATCAAGCAAGCGGTTATATAAGTATCCCCGTATAGTTAGAAATTATAAAATTGCTGGAACAAACGTTTATCGACTCCATTTTAAGTGTCTAGATACAAAGTTTCATGGTTTTATCTTCAATAATATTGAACTTCCAGACTTTCACCCCCAATTCTACCCCCGTAGGTACTACAGTTCGAAACTACAAAACTGCTAAAACATACATTTTATGGTTTCGTGTTAAATATCTAGACGTAAAATTTCATAGTTCTTCAACAATGACGAAGTTTTCCATATAAACTTTAATCCCTTATTTTAACCCTTTCAACCCTTTTTTCGGAACAAAAAGTAGCCTATGTCCTTTCTCGGGATCTATTCTATCTATGTATCAAATTTCATCAAAATCTGTTGGTTGGTTTAGGCGGTAAAGACGGACAGACAGACAGACAGACAGACAGACAGACAGACAGACAGACAGACAGACAGAGTTACTTTCGCATTTATAATATTAGTATGGATTAAGGGAGTTGTGAAAAAAGAAATGTATTTCGCCATTTTGTGGTAGCAGCCATCTTGGATTTAAATTTGTCATAGTGCAAAGAATTTTATTAGTCACGCCCTTTCATTTGATACCCAAATTGAGGTAGGTTGTTAAGAAATATTTTTTCCACCATTTTGTGGAGGCGGCCATCTTGAATCGATGTTAACCAAACATAGCTAAGAACATCCGCACGGATATATACCTTTAACGCAATAAAACCACATCGAAATCAACCCACCCGTTTGAGCTCTACGGTGCCACAGACAGACACGCAGACAACAGACAGACAGACAGACATTAACGTCAAACTTATAACACCCCTTTTTTGGTAGGGGGTTAAAAATCCTGAAAAAAACACAAAATAAAGTAGTACCTATATGCGACAAGTTTTTCAAGAACAGTGTATAGTTATTTTGTTATGTTAGTGTGCGCTGGACCCACACCTAGGCGAACTGAAATGTTATATGTCTAGAAATATTTAAGATTTCCACAGAACATCCACGTGGCAGGTGAGGCTGCATTGTCTTGGCGACGCATATAATATTTATAGCAGTAATAATCGCAAGTAGACCGTTCTGGGACCACTTCACTGAAATATTGTGCAGTTTCTGCTTGCGAATACAAAGCGACACTTTAATATTTTAACGTCAATTTTACCCTTTTTTATGATATAGTGTGATTGGAAGAGCAGGGCATCTACCTGATGGCAACACTGCAAGTATAAAAAAATACTACTAGTAAGTAGTTCATCGCATCAGCATAGATCTTGGGAGAAACGACCCGGGCTACCAGTTATTCATCGTCTTTGATCTTGGGAGAAACGCCCCGGGTTGGGTTGGTGCAAACAAAAATGCTTATTATGTACCAAAATAAAATTAAAACATACGGAAGACGTCAGCCCTGAGCCGCGCTCCTGCAATACTAACATTGTAATGTAGGTAATGCAGAAGCGCGCTTCCCGCGTCTCACCCCGCACGCCCCGCACAATTGCCTCGTCTAGACGGCTTCGTCAAACGACTTAGACTATGGTGACACAGCTTTTTTTTTAACTTTTATAGGTTTACATTTGACCGCCATCTCGCCTGATGTTAAACGATGATGCGGTCTACGATAGAGCGTGTTTCCCCTAAAAGAAACCGATTCACTTTCGATTTGAAGACACAAAGATTGTAACTATCGGGAAAAACCCTCTCAGGCAACGTATTCCACAGCCTTGACGCCCTCTTATCACAAAAGTAGAGTCAAATCTCTTCGTTCGTGTCTTTGGAACATCAACCATGAAACGATGTCGCTTTTTCGAGGTACGAGCATTCCAAAAGAAAAAAGGGCAAGGTGGTATTAGATCGTACAAATCAGTAGCACACTCTCCGAAGTGTATCCGATAAAAACCCGATAAGCTAGCTATTGTAATATGGACAGTTCAAATCATCCAAGAACTGCACTGCGCTCATCACTCAAATATATATAATGATTTATCGTCCATTAAATTCACTGGAAACATTTCTCTTCACAGTGACGTTTGCAGAATACTGCTTGATGGTAGCATAACTGACATAGGTGTGTTACATCCTTACATCCCCAGGCGGACTTTGCAAAGAGTCCTACCACAGCAAGATATTATATACTGCGCTAATGTTATTAATTTTGGGATATAATTTACTAGCTGCTTTACCCACGTAGTTTCCGTTTCAGTTATTTTCCTGGTATAAAAATTTTGTAGTGGTAGGACTCTTGGCAGAGTCCGCCTGGGGGAAGTACCACACCTTTGCCAGTTATTCTACCGCCAAGCAGTAATGTGCAAACATTACTGTGTTCCGGTTTGAAGGGCAATGTTTCCAGAGAAATTACAGGGCTTAGAGATCTAAGATCTTAGATCTCTGGGTGACGAGCGCAGTGCAGTGCTAGGTAATGATTTGGACTCTTCATGTTCCAATAGCTGCGTGTCACTGTGCTGTTATGTGTCAGGCATGTTGCTTACCATCAGGCACATGTCCTGATCGTCTCGTCACTCTTTATTTAAAAAAAAAAAAAAAAAGTTGCCCATGTGTTATTCCAGACTCTATAACTGTGTTTCGAATTCCAGCCCGATCCATTCAAACGTTATGATGTGATTGGTCAACAAACCTCCAAACATTGAGATTTATAATATTAGTAGGACTAGTTTCGTGGTTAGAAGCCGTGGCCGTGGTTGTAGCCTAATGGTAAAATGGCCAATTCACAATCGTGAAGTTATATGTTAGAATCCCATCTGCATAATGTCTAAGATCTATTAACACACTGATGCACCACGTTTTAGTTTATTGCAGTCTTATGGACCAATCAGCGTGAAGGATTTAGACTGCAGGCTCGTGAACAAAATTTATGGGTCGTATGATAAACCAGGAGACCTATGTAGGATGATAGAAGGGTATAAAGTAATAACATCTTAAAGTAATAAAGTTTCTATGTATTTATATTGTGTTTATATTATATACGTATAATAAGTATTTATTTAAAACTATATATGTATTATATCAGCTAACTGGCTGCCATCACATAAGCTTTGCTTTGTTTGGGGTCAGATAGTGTGGTGTGTGAATTGTCCACCAATATTTATTTATTTTATTTATTTATTCAGCACTATGCCGTCACTTGTAAGCTGTCCAACTAAGTGCAAATTAAGAGGGGGGTTCTAAACCTCGATCATATCTCTTTGTCGTATGATTTTTGTACGGCATTGCGAAATAATGGATTAGAAGAGGTTTTGACGAGCGTCACGCTCGGCACGCTCACAAAAAATCTGGCTGTGGCGCGCCAAAAGATTTTTTTTTTCAAATAAAGAGTGACGAGACCAGCAGGAAATGTGCTTGATGGTAAGCAACATGGCAGCCACATAACAGTTACACGCAGCTATTGGAACATGAAGAGTCTAAATCATTACCTAGCACTGCACTGCTCTCATTACCCAGAGATCTAAGATGTTATATCTCTAAGCCCTGTAATTTCCCTGGAAACTTTGCCCTTCAAACCGGAACACTTCACTTTACAGAAGAAAAATAAACTAACAACTTAATTGAGAACCTCCGCCTTCTATGAAGTATGTTAAAGAGATATTTATTGTCCGACATACTCGACCAATCCTAAAAGCTAAACTTATAATTGCTTACTTAAGTATTTCACGAATTTTTTTTATGAAAACTGTTACAATTTGTAAAAACTCATGACAATGATTTATGTAGATGAGCCACGAATATAATTTCACGGTGGGATAACTAGTCGCCGATTATGCCGATGAAGAGATATCTATACCTCGCTGAAATAACTCTATTCGATATTGCTGTTTGGGTTTGAAACGGGATAGTTACTTGCGACAGTGCAAAATACAACTTACTCATTAAACTTAGCTTAACATTGATTTTTTTGACGTGACGTGACAACGTCTAATCTATACTTATAATAAAACTGTAACGGGACGAATTCTGTACATTGAATATTTTGAAAAAAAAAATTTTGGGGCACTCCATAGTCGATACTGATGGCGACACTGCATTTTTTTTCTTTCATGTCTGTCTGTCTGTCTGTCTGTCTGTCTGTCTGTCTTTCTGTATAGGGATCACGCATCACGCCGAAACTACTGATTCAATTTAGCTGAAACTTGGCATGATTTTAGTTTATGCTAAGGACATTGCTGTAGGCTACTTTTGATCCCCAAATTCTGATCAGTTTTCTTGCGGGAGGGGGGTGAAAGTCAGAATGTGTATTTGGTTGTAACTCATGTTTGCGTTGTTTAATTTCATTAATTCTTTTTTTGTTAGAAAGAACACATTTTTTATATTATCCTGTCAAACTTTGAACAATATCGGTCTGTTGGTTAGGAAATTACACAAACATTAAATAATAACGACACGCGCGGCGCGTTCGGTACATACTAACTTCTAAGTATTCTGTGTATCACAGACGATCCACAGAATATCTAGATTCTAGAAAGTGCCCACGTGATCGCGTCGCATCGTCTTGGATGACAAAATAATTGTCAAAAATATACCTTTGTGTGGAAAAACAAAAATCATAAAGGTTATAATCGACTTCAAACAAGGAGGATGTTCTCAATCGGGTTGCATGTTTTTTTATTTGGTTTTATTTTACGCGATAACTCCGCTAATTGTTAGTTGATTTTGATAATTCCTTTTTTGTTTGGTAGAAAATACTTCAGAGTTGATCTTAGATATCGAAAACAGGGAGGTAGTTTTTCAAATATCAACAAAAAACTAAAATCAGCTTAGATTTATCTGTACGACATAGTTATACCTTCTTATAAAATTTAGTCGAATGACAGAATTAAATTACCTGTCATTGAAGTAGATATTTGTATTTTGGAGAAAACATATCAGCATAATATAAGTAGCAGCATAAACAACCCATTAAATGTTCCCACTGCTGGGCGTCGCGTCGGGGCCTTCTCTCGCAAGGAGAGAGACGAGGCTATAATCCACCACGCTGGCCCAGTGTCGGTTGGTGGATGACATATGACTTAGAACTTAGATTATAGGTAGATTTCGATTTTTTCACGGTGTTTTCCTTCACCGTTTTAATTACCGGCATTACGAACATGACTCTGAAAAGATAGTGGTGCGCGTGGTTTTGAATCCTGGGTCTCCGGATCGACAGTCGCCGTTCTCCCGACTAGGTCAGCTGTAACTTACTAGACCAGCCGTAACTTATTAGAAAACGTATTATATCAATCCAAATACTGTTTAAAATTTAAAGGTAGTGTTCAACAAGCTTCGGTGACCGAAGCAGACCGTTGTTAGGGTTCCGTACACAAAGGGTAAAAACGGGACCCTATTACTGAGACTTCGCTATCCGTTCGTCCGTCCGTCCGTCTGTCACCAGGCTGTATCTCAAGAACGGTGATAGCTAGACAGTTGAAATTTTCGCAGATGATGTATTTCTATTGCCGCTTTAATCATGGCGGAACGTATCAAGTGATCGGGTTGAAATTTGAAATAGAATTAGATTACAGTCTGGAAGAACACATAGGCTAAACATTGCCTATGTATAAGTACTCTATGTATTACGTAACAAACATCCAAACAGTGACATTCATAATATTTACAGGACAACTTTGGAACGGCTGAACATATTTGGAAGGAATTCGAAATACACGTAGTTTGAACTCAGAAATAGCAAATCGGTTTCTTATAGGTTACTGTGACGTAGGAAAGACTAAGCAAATTTGGTAGAAAATTGAAACAGAGATAACTCATAGTCTGAAATACCATATAAATATACCTATGTATTTATTACCTATCAACCTGAAAAGAAGCATGGGCCCTAAGGAAACAAATATTAACTATCACGTCAAAACGGCACAACGATATGGGTTGGGCTAATAAGTCTACATTTTCATTTAACTCCATATTAATATAAGCATATATTTTCGTAAGGAACTTGATGTGATGGCAAGGTAAAAGCCAAAAATTAAAAATATATGCACCCGTTTTGGCGTAGATAATATAGGTGATTTGCGTTCACAATCAAAATAACAAACAGCATAATATTCTCATTAGACGGCGCTAGTGCCAGTTTAAATCTAAAAGCACTAAAGGCCATTTAAATCGATGTTTTGCTATTGTGGTATGTATTTTTCTTTCATCACTAGGTGGCGTTACTGGTATTCTAAATTGTACTAATAAGTTTTTGCTGCTAAAAGGATTATGATGCCAAATTTGGATTCTTTCGTTCTTGATTTTTTTCTGTGTTACCTACAATTAAATTCTTACATTAACATTTCACTAGGACTTGGCTTAGATTTACGGGTTCAACTTGCTTGAACATCATTAAAACTCAAAATTTTAATTATTTTGATTCCACACAGGCTTTGTTCAAAATTTTACGCCCGCGAAGTCGCGGGTAACAGCTAGAAAACAGCTTGCGGATAAAAATAAATAGGTAAGTAGGTATCAGATCATGCACATTAGCTTTAGACTTTTCATAATGTATCCTATAAAAATCCTACAAACTTAACACTTGCGGCTGTGTTCGATACTACGAAACCTTACTAAGTATGTTTGAATTTGTTTAAAAAAAGAAAAATAAAGATGATAAAATTAAATATTTTTTTGTGTGGAAAAACAAATTCACTCAAACTCAAAGGTTTTTCAATGACTACTTATCCCAATATTTGACGTACGATACTTCCAATTAATGTATAAGTCAGTAACATCTGCTTACGCGAACGAAGTAGCGGGTTCAGCTAGTATATAATATATATTTAACCTATAATATCGATGAACGCCGGCTGCATGCAGGAAAACACACTGCCACATAACAGCACATTGACACACAGCTATTGGAACATGAGAAGTCCTATTCATTACCTAGCACTGCACTGCGCTCGTCACCCAGAGATCTAAGATGTTATATCTCTAAGCCCTGTAATTTCTCTGGAAACATTTCCTTTCAAACCGGAACACAGTAATGTGAGCACATTACTGCTTGGCGGTAGAATAACTGGCAAAGGTGTGGTACTTCCCCAGGCGGACTCTGCCAAGAGTCCTTCCACTACAAAAGTGTCCCCTTATGTCCCGTTACGCTCATTCTACGCTTGCGCCGCATCTATCAATGTTTTGTTAAGACGTTTCCACGTTAAACCAACCGTAAACCAACTTTACAGACAACCAATTTTTTTTATAGTGAAAAGTGACGAAACGAACCGAACAAATACCTGATGGTAAACAACATGCATCACCATAACATCACAGTGACACGCAGCTATTGGAACATGAAGAGTACAAATCATTACCTAGTACTGTTCTGCGCTCTTCATCCATATATATAAGATGTTTTATCCCTGCCCTACTTGCTTGCTTGCTTGCTTCACTGGAAACATTGCCTATCAAACCGGAACACAGTCTTGATAAATGTTTGCACGTTACTCCTTGGAGGTAGAACATCTGGAAAGGGTGCGGTACTTCTATGTAAGTGTGGTACGTACTCTGCAAAGATTCTTACCACCACAAAAATCCTTATCTTTTTTTTTTTATAAAGAGTGACGAGACGATCAGGACATGTGCCTGATGGTAAGCAACATGCCTGACACATAACAGCACAGTGACACACAGCTATTGGAACATGAAGAGTCCAAATCATTACCTAGCACTGCACTGCGCTCGTCACCCAGAGATCTAAGATCTTATATCTCTAAGCCCTGTAATTTCTCTGGAAACATTGCCCTTCAAACCGGAGTAATGTTTGCACATTACTGCTTGGCGGTAGAATAACTGGCAAAGGTGTTGTACTTCCCCAGGCGGACTCTGCCAAGAGTCCTACCACTACTAAATATCTAATGAAAGTGTAACGATAATATGTATTATAATGAATAAGCCGCTAAGCATAATCATTCAGCGTCGTAATGCCAACAATATACTGAGCTTGCTTCCAACTAGTACGAGGGTCAAGCTGAAAGTTCTTAGAAAATCAAAAACTGATTACTTTAGCCAGTTATTAGTTTTATTATATCTTTTCAAAATATTGTCCATTCACGTCAATACACCGCTGCATGCGATGGAACCACTGGGAAAAGCACTTTGCCCACTCGTCCTTAGGGGTCTCTTCAATGGCATCGCGATACGCAGCCACCGCTTCTTCAGCATTCATAAACCGCTTTCCTTTAAGTTTTTCTTTAATTTTTTAAAATAAATAAAAATCACAAGGCGCGAGGTCGGGGCTATACGGCGGGTGACCCAGTAATTCAACGTTTGATGTCGCCAAATAGTCGATCGTTCGCTTGGCGGTGTGCGATGAGGCGTTGTCGTGGTGAAGGAGGATCCTACTGCGAGGTCGTTTCTCTCTAACTTTTTCCAAGACAAGTGGCAAACAATTGGTAGTGTACCATTATGCAGAAACTGTTTTTTGATCCTCTAACACAATTGTTGCGAAATGACCTATCCTTCCAAAGAACGAGGCCACCATTTTTTTTCCCCGCACTTCGATCTCTCTTCACTTTAGTTGGCAACTCCTCGAAAGGAAACACCCACTGAGCAGATTGTCTTTTGGTTTCAGGATCATAACAGTAAATCCAGCTTTCGTCACCTGTTAGTATATCGAACACAGCATTTGAGTCACCTCCGTTAAATCTTTCAATCATTTTACGGCACCAATCCACACGATGGAGTTTTTGAGCCTCAGTCAAATTATGAGGTATCCAACGGGCACAAAGCTTCCTGACCGCTAAATGTTCGTGTAGGATTTTGTGCACTTGACTCATACCGATGCCTAAGCTTGTCCGAATCTGCTGATAGGTCACTCTTTTGTCAGTCTCTATCATACGCCGCACAACACAGATGTTATCTTCAGTCGTCGCCGTAGAAGGCCGTCCCTCACGTAAATCATCAGTGAGATTAGTGCGACCACGTTTAAACTCATTAAACCAGTTGTAAACAGTCGCACGAGATGGGGCTTCATCGTGAAAGACCAATCGTAGTCTATCATAACTTTCTTGTTGACTTAAATGACATCGAAAGTCATAAAAAAATCATTGCACGAAAATTTTCTCGTGTTAAATTCATGTTGACGTGACACAGACAATTTTCAATTTGCCGCCAAATCGTAAAACAAATGACAAATGAATGAAGTATATACTCAGTAATATTGGCAAAGAGTTCTATTTTCAAATTATAGAATTATTTTTTTAGTATATTGTTTATAAGTGGCCAGTTCTAAGAACTTTCAGTTTGACCCTCGTAATGAGCTTTATATTTAGAACTAGAGAACCGTTTGGAGAAGCTATAGATGAAAACTGTCACTTGATGGCTAACATTCCATAATAATGTCGAGGCTGTGGAATGAGTTGGTGTTTCTCGAAGGATATAATTTTGGTGTCTTCAAGTCCAGAATAAATTGGTTAAGTAACCACACTCGGTCGACTGATCGCAGAGTCGACTATAATAAATACATTAAATTATAACATTTTTTGCCTAAATTATTAAACCCAACACCGAATTCTATCACAATCACAATTTTTATTTACCAGGAGTATAATTTTTGCTCGCCAATATGGTATCTTGACTTGCCATGTTATCGAATGCTAAAATATACATAATATTATGCATAGATATAAATCAATGGATGTGCCCTCCCAAACTTCATGAGCTCACTCTTTCCGTTCTAGTCGATTGCAGGAAGCGGTGAGCGCCGGACGTTTTTTATTCATTCATTTATAATATAAGAGCGACGCTCTTGTCGGTGGAGTTCCTTCCATGTACTTCTACACTCCGCTTTCTCCTTGACTTCCTGATACGACACTACATTTATCTTCTTCTTCACTTGGTTCATGTAACTTCTTCTAGGTCTACCTCTCTTCCTCCTCCCTTCTAATTTACCTTCCACTATTGAACTAATGAAGTTGTCGTGTCGTATCAGATGTCCCAACATCTTCCCTCTTCTGTTTTCTATTGTTTCCATTAATGTTCTTTTCTCCTCTACCATCTTCAAAACTTCTTCATTGCTCTTCATTTCCATGCAGCTGATTCTCTCCATTCTCCTCCAACACCACATTTCGAATGCCTTTAATACGTTTATACATATCACGATTCGTTGTCAATAACACAGTATTTCTCGCCGCTAGCGATTCTAGGTTCTAGATTCTAGGCTAGGGGTTGATTAGATTGGTTGTGTGTAAACCACTTACGATACTAATTTAAAGATGCTCGGGGCACATCATCTATTGGCTTATACCGATGATATTATAGACTTGATCGTGTAACTCGCCTCGTATAAACGAGTCACACTACTTTTTTCCACTATCACCAGAACGATAGCCGGATAATCTGTATCCTGTTTAATTTAACGGAAAATTGTGGTTGGGTTTTGTTGCAGTAGTTTTTTTATTGGACACGGATGTTATTTCTCTGATGTATTCTCAGTGTGGTGAACAGGATTATCTGTCTGTTATCTACATAATTGCACAAAATATGTAGTGGACAGAAGCTAAGGTCATGTATTTGCTAGTATCTGATCAAAAGAGGTGCTTCATTCGACACTGAAACCGAACTTTCGGTCCGACTCTCAGTTTCGGCCGAACCCGAAACCGGAGCGTATCTAAGCATATTAAACTAGTCTTTTACTTTTTTAACTCAATCTATGGCTTGTAATGTTGTTAATTTATTAATCATTACTTTACTTTACCTGAAATAGACATACTTTATTATTATTTTATTTATTTATTAAAATTAAAATTTAGGTATTACTAGCAGCTCCCTGTGGTTTTACCTGCGTAGTTCGCGGTGTTCCCGTTGTTATTTTTTGGGGATAAAAATATGCTTGTGTTCTTTCAGTCTATAATCTACCTATATTCCAAATTTCAGCCTGATTCGTTCAAACGTTACGGCGTGATTGAGTACCAAACATAAATATCCATATATTTTTTTTTAAATAAAGAGTGACGAGACGATCAAGACATGTGCCTGATGATAAGCAACATGCCTGACACATAACAGCACAGTGACACACAGCTGCTGCTATTGGAACATGAAGAGTCCAAATCATTACCTAGCACTGCACTGCGCTCGTCACCCAGAGATCTAAGATCTTATATCTCCAAGCCCTGTAATTTCTCTGGAAACATTGCCCTTCAAACCGGAACACAGTAATGTTTGCACATTACTGCTTGGCGGTAGAATAACTGGCAAAGGTGTGGTACTTCCCCAGGCGGACTCTGCCAAGAGTCCTACCACTACTAAAATTACCATATGTCGTAACATTGACATATATTAGAAGACATGAGTGCGTAGTTCAAAAAACCTTTCTCTCCAAGCGTTATAAGAGACGGCGACATTTTTTTATTCGTCTCATTTTTCTTCGCCCTCATCTAATTAATTTCCTCCTTAGCTATAACAAATTGGAAATGTCGATGGAAAAACGAGGGCCAAGTTAATTAGGTATTAATGAACACGTCAACTCGTGGGTCGGTTAGACTAATTAATTATTTTGATACTGTTGGTGGCGCTTTGTTGGAATTTATTTTAGGACATTTTTTGGACACATATATTTTTACTTCTGACAGTTAAATAATAACTTAAGCAAATTTTACGGTTAAAGAAGTTACAGCTGGTCTAGTCGGGAAAACGGCGACTACCGATTCGGAGCCTCGGGTTCAAATCCTACGCGCACTTTTCACTTTTCGAAGTCATGTGCGTAATAATACCCCTTAAACAGTGAAGTAAAACATGGTGAGAAAACTGACATTTACCTAGAATCTTTTGAGTTCATGTGTCATTCACGAACCCGCACTGTGCCAACGTGGTGGATTATGACCTTGAGAAAGAAGACTCGAGTCCCAACAGTGGGAACATTTAGTGGGTTGTTTATCTAGAGACAAGGCAGTGTGGCCAGACAAGTTCAGTTCTACTAACCTACATAAAATAAATTGCTACCTGTTATATTAGTCAAATATTTATAAATATGGTCAGTAGTAATTCTCCAACCCGCACTGCGCTAGCGTGGTGCCTTATGGACTTGTCTCTCTCCTGGTTAGAGAAGGCTCAGGGTCTCAGCAGTCAGTGAGAAATATATTATATCCTAAAATTCGTATCAAGCGGTTTGGGTCAAATTTCTCATACGTGTAGACTAGTTGGCGGTCAAACGCAGACCTATGAGCGCTAAAAACCATTCTTACCATTTAAATGCAAAACTGTCTCCAATTTAGTTACAAACAAAAACAACAACATTAAAAAGCGGCAAAAAACTAACTATTTCATTTCCTACCCACATTGAGAGAGTAGGGAATATGTGATTCGCCATTTTGTGGCGGCCGCTATGTTAAATTCATTTTCATCAGTCATAGCTAATAGCACTACCGACTACCTAGCGCTCAACCTAGCGGTATTCACACAAAGAAAACTAAATAATGGTATGATATAACTAGTAGAATTGTAAAAATGTCTGCAATTTAGAATACAAAAAATTAAATGAAACGAAAACAACGCATATGAAAAGGAGGAATAATGGTATAGTTGTATGTTTGGAAACGTATGTTTACAGGCCACGCCACGCCACGTCGCGTCTCGTGTGAGCGTGGAACGTGTTATGAGTGGCGGCCTCCAGGGAAATAAGGTGCGGCCGACTGCATGTCCGTTTACAGACGGGCAGGTATACTGCGCTTGGAAGTCGACAGAATTTTTAACCGACTTCGAAACAAGAGGAGGTTTTCGTTTCGACTGCTCATAGACAAATGCAAAAAAAGATTATGAATGACGGCATTTTTTGTATGGCTCCTCTTTTATATAATAAGCTGCCAAATGCCATAAAAGTATAAAAACTATATAAACATAAAAACTTAACATAACAATGTTCAAAAGTAAACTTAAAAAAATGCTGATACACAAATGCTATTATTATACTGTAAGTGAATTTTTAAATGACAAGGAAATTAATTGGAATTATTTTCCAAAAAATGTATAGTATAGGAAATGTATAGGAAAATTTTAGACTTTTTTAACATGATTTTTTTACAACCTTATTCCATTAATAACTCAATAGATATTATTATTCAATTATGAAATTTGACATTCAACTGACATAAGATCAATTAATGGTATATTGTATCATGATGAATTAGTTTGTACTGTATTACATTTCGACATTCTTTGAGTATTTACATATTTCACTGTATACATATGGACATTTTTTGATTTTATAAATTTATTGCACTTTATACATTCTTGACATTCCTCAAATGGATGAACAACGAAAAAATCTACTACTGCAAGACCTAAGACCCTGGATGGACATACTGATCAAACTCAAAAACACAAGACGCTGGCGAAATTGTGCTCACCAAGCATTTATCTCACACATATATTATATCACAACTAAATAGAAGCCAGAAATGAATCGAAGATGAAGAATCAGATGACATAAATAAAAACCAGAAATTAGTAAAAGATGAGGAAGAAGAAAACTTTAATCAGCTGACTATTATTTAAATTTTTTTCATTTAAAAACTACAACAAATTGTCTTGCCAGACATATTGCATGCCTCTCGCAGAGGCCAGTTTGTATGGGGCAACTTTTAAAATGTTTTGTATCATCTTATCTTAACTACAAACAGCAATAAAGATTTTTGATTTGATTGTTTTTTTTTTGTATGATTTTATTAATTGTGTGCGATTTTGATGGTACTTTTTTTATTTGATAGATCAGAAGTGGTCCCGTATAAATTTTATTGAAATCGGTGTCGTAGTTTTTAAAATATGAACAAAAAACAACTAAAATTTACTTTTACGTTATTTCGCTGACTTAGTGATTGCTTCGAATTGAGCTTGTAGAATGTCTGAAATTAATTTTAAATAGAAGTCTGGTTGTTGTGTACCATAGAGTAACGAGACAAAGTCTAGTTTAGTCCTTAGCTGGTATTGTTAAAAATGGCAACATAATTGGTGTGGGTCAAACTGACCCCGATAAAAATTAAGTCATTTTAAAAAAGACATTTATATTTTTTTAATTTACTGTTTTATTTGAGAGATAAGTAAGTAACTTGTAATCTAAACATTTCTCTAATCTGTGGCGCATTTTAATCACATATTTTATCATATAATACTACAGTTGCACTTCAAATGCTTCTCTTACTCAAAATTAACTTGAAATTAAACATTCACAAGCATTCCGGGAGTGAGGACGAACTACTAGTCAGAACTGTTACTACTACGAGTTTGAAAATAGAACTTTTTGCCAATATTACTGAGTATATACTTCATTCATTTGTCATTTGTTTACGATTTGGCGGCAAATTGAAAATTGTCTGTGTCACGTCAACATGAATTTAACACGAGAAAATTTTCGTGCAATGATTTTTTATGACTTTCGATGTCATTTAAGTCAACAAGAAAGTTATGATAGACTACGATTGGCCTTTCACGATGAAGCCCCATCTCGTGCGACTGTTTACAACTGGTTTAATGAGTTTAAACGTGGTCGCACTAATCTCACTGATGATTTACGTGAGGGACGGCCTTCTACGGCGACGACTGAAGATAACATCTGTGTTGTGCGGCGTATGATAGAGACTGACAAAAGAGTGACCTATCAGCAGATTCGGACAAGCTTAGGCATCGGTATGAGTCAAGTGCACAAAATCCTACACGAACATTTAGCGGTCAGGAAGCTTTGCGCCCGGTGGATACCTCATAATTTGACTGAGGCTCAAAACTCCATCGTGTGGATTGGTGCCGTAAAATGATTGAAAGATTTAACGGAGGTGACTCAAATGCTGTGTTCGACATACTAACAGGTGACGAAAGCTGGATTTACTGTTATGATTCTGAAACCAAAAGACAATCTGCTCAGTGGGTGTTTCCTTTCGAGGAGTTGCCAACTAAAGTGAAGAAAGATCGAAGTGCGGGGGAAAAAATGGTGGCGTCGTTCTTTGGAAGGATAGGTCATTTCGCAACAATTGTATTAGAGGATCAAAAAACAGTTTCTGCAGAATGGTACACTACCAATTGTTTGCCACTTGTCTTGGAAAAAGTTCGAGAGAAACGATCTCGCAGTAGGATCCTCCTTCACCACGACAACGCCTCATCGCACACCGCCAAGCGAACGATCGACTATTTGGCGACATCAAACGTTGAATTACTGGGTCACCCGCCGTATAGCCCCGACCTCGCGCCTTGTGATTTTATTTATTTTAAAAAATTAAAGGAAAACTTAAAGGAAAGCGGTTTATGAATGCTGAAGAAGCGGTGGCTGCGTATCGCGATGCCATTGAAGAGACCCCTAAGGACGAGTGGGCAAAGTGCTTTTCCCAGTGGTTCCATCGCATGCAGCGGTGTATTGACGTGAATGGACAATATTTTGAAAAGATATAATAAAACTAATAACTGGCTAATGTAATCAGTTTTTGATTGTCTAAGAACTTTCAGTTTGACCCTTACACAGAAAACTAGCCTATGCATTATTCTAAACATAACATATCCGCTTGCTTCTCAATTTTTCCCCGCTTAATAC
This sequence comes from Ectropis grisescens, assembly GCA_017562165.1. Lineage (NCBI taxonomy): Eukaryota > Metazoa > Arthropoda > Insecta > Lepidoptera > Geometridae > Ectropis > Ectropis grisescens. The sequence continues at coordinate 20,575,307 of CM029791.1, forward strand.
CCGACCGCAAAGTTAAGTTTGTTGTTTTCCCCATTTAGTGTAATATAGTTCCCTCGGTGTATCAAGCCGCTTTGTACCAAATTTCATTCAGATCCTTTTAGTAGTGCTTATTGAAAAGATTAATAAACATTTATACGTACGTATTTCAAACTTTCGCCTCTATTCTATGCTTTCGCGTAATATGTGGCGCTAAGTTAAAACGGTGAAAGAAAACAACGTGAAGAAATCGACATGAAACTATAATTTTTCGAGGTCGTGTGTCATCCACCAACCAGCATTGGAACAGCATTATTTTTTTAAACTATAATAGGTTCGCACTTGACCACCATCTCGCCTGATGTTAAGCGATGATGAGATCTACGATGGAGCGTGCTTATCTAGAAAAAACCGATTCACTCTCGATTTGAAGACACCAAGATTGTAACCATCAGGGAAAACCCACTCAGGCAACGCATTCCACAACCTAGACGTTCTTATCACAAACGTGGAGTCAAATCTCTTCGTTCGCGTTTTTGGAACATCAACCATGAAACGATGTCGCCCTTTAATGCTTTACACGGGATATCTATAAACAAAAGTCACGTTAATTGCGGACATCAAAAATCTCTAATCACATACGCCGAAAGCAAATAATCATGGCTTGTACGGAAAATTAATAAAATAGGCAATGTTAGAGCACTTTAAGCATGGCGGATTAATGCCTTGACTCTCTCCTTGCGAGAGAAGGCCGCGAGTCCCAGCAGTGGGAACATTAAATTTAGGGGGCTGCTTATGAGTATATTCTGTAGGTATGAGTATCTTTGTATATTTACTATGAGAAATCCATGGAGTAGATCGATAACCGTACCGTTCTTATCGAGGCATAAATCCAAATTTTACCACCGAAACTGTATTTACAGCCATTTCTGAATAATGGGATACATTAAAATGCGCGCGTATAATTGAATTCAGTTTGCATAATACCGGAACTTCGCTACCGGATGTACGCGTTAATATGCAGAATCTATAATGAGGGCAAAACACAAATAGGTATAGGTATTAACTAGTACTAATACTACTCGTAATAATACTAGTCAAAATATAGCCTACTCTTTACTAGTGATCGTCAAGAGGTCGAAATTCTACCTTTTAGAAGTGAAAACTTCTTTCGGCGCACCACAGACAGAGTTTTCGTGGGCTGTGAATTGAATTCTAGCGACACGCTCGGGAATGATAAGAAATCTTCGGGTAAAATCGGGACCATAGCTATTGGCCACTATCATAGCCACGCTCTCCTGTAACCCGCGTAGTTTCCAAAAAAGCTATTAAATTTGAATTACGTATAAGTTTTCACTTCTATCTACAGTTCTTATGACTGCAATTTTTTTCATTAGTAATTAGCAACATTATTCTATTTCCAATTTGGCCACATAGGTACTTTAACAATAAACAAAAGAGTATTTATGCGTGCGTGTCAAATAAATATCGCAAGGCAAGCGTAGGTACTATTCTTGATAAAAAATCTGAACGCGGTAATCATTTACAGTATATGCATCCTCACACTGGTCAAGTAACACCGGTTTACAGTACATAGGTAAATAGAATTATTAAGTTATGACTGACCTAGTAAGTTGCGGCTAGTCGGGAGAACGGCGACCGCCGATTCGGAGCCCCGGGTTCAAATCCCACGCGCACAACTGCATTTTCGAAGTCATCTGCGCAATGCCGCTAACTTAAAATAACGGAAAACATCGTCAGGAAACTAACATGTAACTAAAATCTTTTGATCTGTTATTCATCAAACCGCACTAGTAAGAGTGTAAGACTATGGCTTTGGCTCTCTCCTAGTGGGAAAAGGCCTCGAGTCCCAGCTTTGGGAACATTAAGTGGGCTGCTCATTATACGGAATTACTGTCACAACTCCGTACACTCTTTCACAGTTTTCTTGTTCAACTTAGATAGCTAGCTTACACACTACCACAGAAGCAAAATAAAATCAAAATGAATACTGTTGCTTTCATTCAATTTTACGCACAAAAAGCCCCACTGCAAGCACATTAAAATATTCAGAGAGCAAATGACGTCAATAAATGGCAACAATGAACTCGACGACTCGACAGTACCACCCGTTCACAGAAAGTACAGTCATGAACAAAATTTGCAAATGTATAAACTTTTGAAATACTCTTCTGCTGGTAGCGCATGTACATGTCATGTCATTATTTTTTTAATAACCAGATATGCCAGCACGGCGGTGTTATCCGTAAAGTTTTAGTTCCCGTAATTGTTTCACGTCAAAAACTAGCTTACGTTTTATTCCAGATTACCTACATATTTATCATCTCATGGCGTTCTAAACTTTGACTCGATCAGTTCAGCCGTAAAAACATCATTGAGCAAAACACATAACACTACAAATATTGCAAAATAAAACAGCATTACACAAAAAATAAACTAAATAAATTATTTGGTATAATAACAGATACATTTACGGAATATAAATAAATAAATATTGGTGATCAATTCACGCACTACACCATTTGACATACTAAACTAACTTAGATATCTGTGTGACGAGCGCAGTGCAGTGCTTGGTCACCAAGCACAGCATTTTGACTTTTCATGTTCCAATAGCCGCATGTCACTGTGCTGTTATATGGCAGGCATGTTGCTTACCATCAGGCACAAGGCACCTACTCGTCTCGTCACTATTTATTAAAAAAAATAAACAAACTTTTAAATATGGTGGTCAGATAACTGATGTACTTAATATTTGTAAATACAAACTTATTTTACACGTTTCATTGTAATAAAGCGACAATTTATTGATACAAAAATTAACGTTATATTTTGCAAATACGATGTAAGTATTTAATCTCAATCATAATTATATAAATAGAGCTGAGTCGACTAGTATCTCAAAATAAAAAGGGCACAAAAAGTTTGGTTGTAATTTTATTGTCGTATGCTTCATAGCTGGATTCGTGTTTTTATAAACTTAAATATGTATTTATTTGGTTGACTGACATTTTTATTTAATTGTTATGGTACCATGTATAAAAGACTATAAAAGTAAACTTTTTTCAAAGATTCTCATTGACGTCATGCTATATTGTGACTTTAGACAATTTTATGATCGACTGTACCTCTTAAAAATACCATCAAATATTAACACAGTAGCCCCCTCATTCGAGCGTAATCGGGGGCTGTAAAAAATTAACAACTTCGATTTTATATCAGAGTTACAAAGTAAAAGGGAAAATGGAACCCTATAATTTTTATGCGATTTTTAAGAAAATTCTTTTGGAAATTCTGTTTGAGAATAAGTAGAAATTTTGTGTTTAAATTTGCATTCTTTAAATCTTTCGGGAAATTACAATCAAGGTATTTTATTATTTCGAATTTAAGTCAGTTTTATTGTATTGGTCTTGACATTATTAACTTGTTGAAAAGAGATTTTGGTACACTATGCTTCTTCACTAAGACTTCTGAATTATTCATAGACCGATGAAGATATAAAACAATCAAGATGCTAAAGCTAACTAAGTATACTAGTTTTTTTAATTTAGCATAGAGTGACAAAGTGTCGCAGAACTGATAATCGATGGGGAAAAAAAGTTCTCGAGTGGCGACCACGAACCAGAAGACGCAGTGTTGAACGGCCGCCCACTAGTCGGACAGGTTCGCAAAGGTTGCTGGAAACCGCTGGTTGCAAGGTGCGCAGGACCGTTCGTTGTGGAAATCTAGGGGGGAGGCCTATGTTCAGCAGTGGACGTCTTGCGGCTAATGATGATGATGACAAAGTGAGCGCGACATGTGCCTGATGGTAAGCAACATGTCTGCGCATTAAATCAAACAAAGAGTGCAAATCATTTTCCAGCACTGCACTACTGCCCACGCCACGCAAATATGTATTATAAGGAGTTTTATCTCTATGCTCTGTAATTTCACTAGAAACATTGCCCTTTAAGCCGGAACACGCTGATGTTTTGTGTCACTGGTGGTGGTGGTGGTATTACCTCAAAATTCAAACTGGCAGCATAACAGCAGCGAAAATACTCGTAGTATGTTGTCTACTAATACATTCATAAAAAATATTGACTGGCCTCGCGACTCGTTTTCATATTCATTTATTTGGTAAAGGCAATTCATACGTCAAATAAGATAATTAATAATTTATTTTTTAATTTATTCTTGGAATTGACATGATTTTTTTTTTTTGTTTTGACATTTGTATTGTGTAAAAATATAATTATATATTAATAATTGATAATAATTAAATCCGAAAATAATGATTAATAAATTACAATTGTAAAAATTAATTAATGTCATAAAACGAGTGCTCGACAAGCTAGCGCTGAAGCTGGTGTTTGAAACTGTTACTCGTAGGTTCGATTCACAGGTCATACATACATTTTTGTGATAAAAACGGATGTGTTTGTTTGTTTCTTTGTATACCTATTAGCCGTGTTTAAAATTATGTACCTAAGTCATATATCTGTCTCGCTTTAGATGTATGTTTGTTATTATTTCACGCAAAGAACTACTAAAGGGATTTGGATGAAATTTTGTACATAGATAGATAATGGTTTGAAATAAAACATAATTTGCAATAATAATTAGTTTCGGGAAAATAACGGGATCGAGGACTACACGGGTGAAGCCGCGGGTCCTACTAATATTAGAAATTTTTGTTCAATGTTTGGATGTTTGGATATTTCGATGTGATAAAAAACTGAATTTGTATGTGAAAAGTCAATAAATACGAGTAAATAAATTCAACGATCTGATTAACGTATTGAATAAGTACTCGATAGTTAATCGAATGATATCAACTCGAGTAAAGCCGAGACCTTTTTCACATTCCTAAACTCCATTCGAATTCAAAGCAGGTCGTCCGATAGAATCTTTCTCTTTACAATATTTTTACAGCGATTGCTCGTCTGTCGATGGCTACGTAAGCAATAGATATCCAAATCAGATATTTGCTTATTTGCTCATTTTCACCGTTGTTTTGAGTTCTTGCGATGTCACAAACTATCAAGGTTTCTCTTGACTAGCCTTAACCAGCTTAAGTGGTTATTGGCACTAAGTAATTAATGCTTGGCTAAATTAATCAACCGAATTTAGTCGCCACAAAATTTAGTGAAGTGTAATAGTGAGCATACTAAATTTAGAAACAAGGATAGCGAGCTTCTTGTTCGTTTCTGAATTCAATAGACTATATCTAGCTACGTGTATAACTTAGCCAGGCTAAGCACGTAGCTGAGCTTAAAAATACAATCAACTACCAACGCAGAATCATAACTATTTAAGCCACTAGATGTGCCTCGAGCACCTTGAAATTGGTAATAAACTGTGTCTTTTGTGTGTAGTATCAGTAATTAACACATCACCACTATAATAATACTTACACACTACATAATAATACTTGACCTCTAGAATCTCTAGCGGCAAGATATGCTGTGGTTCTACTTATTTTGGTTGTTGACAACAAATAGTGACAGGTCAAAAAGTCCGGCGTTCACCGCTTCCTGCAACCAACTGAAACGGAAAGAGTGAGCTCACTCTTCCCAACGATGACATACTTCTGTGTGCCTAAAGACACACTACTAGTAGTTCTACTAGTACTAGTTTCATGGTTGATGTTCCAAAAACGCGAACGAAGAGATTTGACTCCACGTTTGTGATAAGAACGTCTAGGTTGTGGAATGAGTTGCCTGAGTGGGTTTTCCCTGATGGTTACAATCTTGGTGTCTTCAAATCGAGAGTGAATCGGTTTTTTCTAGGTAAGCACGCTCTATCGTAGATCTCATCATCGCTTAACATCAGGCGAGATGGTGGTCAAGTGCGAACCTATTATAGTTAAAAAAAGTTTGGGAGGACACATTTCATGGCTTATATCGATTAGGTACATAAAGCATTGTAATTGACAGACTCATTACATTTTGCCGTTGATTTTCATTTATGAATTTGAAAGCTATTTTCGTATTCCAAAGTTTCTGTGACGTAATAATCTGTATGAAAATTAATGAGTGAGCCGTCGCTCAACGATTTCCATACAGATTATTACGAACCGGAGATAAACCTGATGGTAAGCAACACGCTTGCCCATAACAGCACAGTGTCCCGCGGTTATTAGAGCATGAATAGTCCAAATCACAACCTAACACTGCATTTTGCTTGTCACCCACAGATAATAAATGTTTGATTTCCATAATTTTACTAGGAACATTTCCCTTCAACGGCAACAGTGACATTTTCATATAACTGCTTGGCATTGCTTCACATAATAAATGGCAAACGTGTAGTACATCGGCAGGCTCAAAGGCTGTACTTCAATGGAAACTCTTTAAAAAGTTGTACCAAAAAAAAATATTACCCTAGAACCTGCACTGATGCCATCACCCCGACATGTAAGATGATAGATACATCATCTTACATGTCGGGGTTATGAGAGAAATTACAGGAAATAGAGAAAGAAATGGAAAATTGTCTTTCAAACCGGTAAATAGTAATGTTTCCACATTACTACTAACCAATAGCTAGAAAAGGCGTGGTGTTTCTCCAGGTAGACTGTGAGGGTAGGATTTCATGGAGCGGTTTCAAACCGCGCCCGCGCGCGGGCGCGAACCGCGACGGGCGACGATTTTTTTTCAAAACTCACGAGACCGCTCGTTGTAGCGGTTCGCGCCCGCGCTCGGGCGCGGTTTGAAACCCGCAACGTTCGCGGGCGAAAACCGCGCGGACGTGCGGTTGGAAGTCAGTAGCATAGCGTAGGGAGGGCGGCAGGAGCGGCCTGCTCGGGGCGGCACTTTTTAGGGGGTGGCAAATTTTAGATTAAATAATAATATATTTATGGTCAGGTTTTTCTGCCAAGGTAGGCATTTACGCTGCCTCGCGCGCTCTGATGCCCTACTTTGTGCGGAATCGGTGCCACAGTGCAGAAATAACACTAAAATATGGAATAAATTGAACTAAGTACTAGGTTAAACTTAGTTTTAGTTCAAGATTTGTTTACAATTGTGATAAGAGATTTGTTTCTTTATAAACTAGGAAATATTTCTCTACACTCGTAGGTACACTAAAATTAACCTTTTCTTTTTTGACGCTTTAAGTAGAGACCGGCATTACCAATTCCATTCATTATTTAAAATGTTGCCTTATACTTCGTAGATTTGTCCAAATAAAAAAATTGTGCAGAAACTTAAGTAACGATACGGTTGCGTTAATGCCGATGATGGTGGATGAATATGATATGGTCTACGACGGCGCTTACTTCTGTAACAGAAACAAATTCACTCTCGACTCGAAAATCCAAAGGTTCGAACCATCACGAAAAACTCACTCTGGCAATGCGTTTCACAGCCTAAGTAGTCTTTCTTATTACAAAGGTGGAGATAAAACTCTTTGTTAGATTCTTTAATCAATAATTAACGATGTTGATTTTTTCGAGAAACACGATAGAAAACCTTTAATTTAAAAACCCGACTGCAAAAATCAACACATAAAAACATTATGTACTATGTGATGATACTTTGGCGATTGACACTAATCTAAGAATATCTTAGTTATAAAAATCCAGGCGTTTGGAAGAATCGTGGAAATAAAGAAATTTAAAAACATACCAGATACACTCGAAAACCATAATTCTTCTTTCAGTCGGGTAAAATGGCAATAAAGGAAATAAATAATATTTTTATCGCAGCCGCAAATTAAAAAAAACTTATATTATCTGTAATCTGTACTTATATGTATCTTATTCCACAAATTGTTTTAATTTCTTATTCTATGACGATTTCTGAGAAACTTTTTTTTTGACTCCGACGATATTGACCAAGAACTTGTCAGAGTGAATCTCTACTCGTAGAGTCTTGCGGGAGGAAGCCACGAAATATTTTGCGATGAGGCGTAAGAGCAAGATTAAAGTCGAAGCGTTCGAAACAGACTCTGGAAATTATGGAAGAAGAAGAATCTATTTAAGCTGTGTGGCAAATTGTATAGAAGACCAATGAGTACAATCAGCCCCTTGACATAGCGTTTGTGGGCTATGAGAAAGCATGACGGATTACTCGGTGAAAGTCTGGTTGGTCATCCCTACAGCGATGCCAAATTGACTGCCGAGAAGCCGAGATATATCGAGGTAATGAGATATTTGTATAACGCCGCAACTATGACTGTTCAAGTTCGAAACTCGCTGGATTAGACTGGACGTGACATTTATAATTACGGCAACAGGCGTATCTCACCAAACGATATCGTCGTAATGGCCGAAATGCTGGGGGGATCTGCAAGAGATACTGAAGGGCCTTGTTTACGCCTCCCAACGCATCGGTCTCCAAACGAACCTATATAAAACCGTGCACCAGTTGAAAAGCGTGCTGTGAAACGAGCAATGGTTGGTGTTTTTCTGAGTGATCGTATACGAAACGAAGTCATCCGTCAGTGAACCAAAGTTATTGACATAGCTCAACGTATTAAAACAAGCGGAAGTTGACTGTGTCCTCGAGGTTAACCATAAGTTTAGCATGTTTTAGTAAAACTTGACATAACTGATGCGTTGGCAATGAAAAAGTCACTAAAATAAACACAGATTTTTTTACCTTAACCTTAAATCATACAAAAATGTTCCGCCAGGCATTAAAAACTCACTAGATCTAGTGACAAAGTCAAATTCATTTAGCCTCATTATTATATTACATTATTTATTATAACTAGTTCCCGAGATTTTCATGTGATGAAAAGTAGTCCATATGTAATCTATCTAATCTGCAATAAACTTATATTTTATTGCAGATAATAGATTACAAGCAAGCAAATACTTGATGTATTCGAGAGGTAGAAAAACCCTATCCTATTTTACAGAATTGCCTACAAACACTAAAAAGTACAAAACATAAAATAAAAAAAACGTAAAAAGTGACGTTTAAAATAACTGACTTCAAAACCAAAAAAAGACATTCAAAAGCGAAAAGTAAATTAATAAGGGCAGCACTATTTTTGTTTCTCCGCCCTCAACCGACTGCCAGAACATTGACTTATATAAAGAAGGACCAGACCAACCGTACGAAAAAAAACCACCGCATTGGCCCTAAAAACATTTTTAGGGCCAGTGTGACTCAGTTCACAGCGTTCAGTAGGCGGAAGGAAACGAGTATTTGGTGGGCATTAAAATGCATAGTTGTGTTCTAAAAGGTTGTAAAAACTACGACACAAAAGTTACAAAGAAGGATGGGATGGTATCATCAGTAAGTATTTAACCTTAATTTTCTTTTGTTGCTGTTTGTTAGATTAATAGGCATACATTTTTAAAGTGATATTATTTTTTCTACGGATTTACACAAAATAACCGCCATTGAACGCGTGAAGTGGACGAAGTAGCCTTATTACAAACGTGATTTTGTTGTCCAATTTAGTGCAAGTGATTTTGAATTTTGGGATTTAATAATAAAACAAAACGTAATCCGTCTTATTCCAAAACACGGACTAATTATAGTACTGGAATTAAGCCAGGTTTAAACCAAGTCTAAGTCTAAGCGTTATTACAAAACGAAGTTTTTCTCTAAGCCGCGTACTATCTATGATCCTAAAGATTAACAGTCGAACCGCTAGTTTAACTATGAACTTACTTCGGATCTGTCATTTTAAGGTTAGGACAACACTTGTTTCTTCCATATTTAACAATTTGAACTCTCGCAATAGGGATGTTACACATTAATGTTAATTTTATGATAGTTTGCATTAATAGAATATCGAAAATCACATTATTATAATTTAATATTACGTAGTAAATTTATTATAAATGATTTTAAATCCTATATTTTAATCTGTTGTCACGTGACTGGCTACACCGATATGAATTATTACGTCACTAGTCGCAAAATAAACTGTCAAAACTGATTAAACTGTTTACATTTCTGCTTTTTTATAGTTTGCGATCTTAGCGACAACGATTTTGATTGTTTGTATTCAAGTAATGATAAGAAAACACATAACCTGAACATACAGTCATGAATCGCGACCAGTATTTTGCGACTAGTGACGTCATGTCAATCGTTAGTATTTCAAAATTAGTCTAATATTGTATATTAGTATATTTACTCATCGAAAATACTAATATTTTGAAATGAAATGTAATTTTTACGGTAAACAAGGGTCAATCTTCAAAATAAATAAGCAGTTCCAAAATTTTTTATATTGTTGTATAACGTTGGGCTATCTCAGGCTTAACCTTGGACTAAGTAGTCTTTGGATAGTCTGAGTTTTGTAATAGGAACACATTTTAAACCTGGTCCTAAGTTTAACACCGTATCAAACCTGGATTAGTTAGTCCTGGTTTAAATCTGTACTACGAGTATCTTAGTTTTTTGGAATAAGACTGAATAGGTTTAATCTACACTTAGGTTTGAGTACATTACAAAGAGAAAATATTTGTAAATACTTTCGAATTTTTGTGTTTGCATTGAATAGGATTCGAAACTAATGAACCGATTTGAAAAAATCGTATTTAAATATTTGAGAAACTATTTTGAATACCTATACATATGTATATATTATAATATTTAGAGTTTTCACAGAAACTTGAAAGATATTTAACAGCTACATGATGCTTTTTGGCTGTTGGTGTGCACACGTATAGTAAAATTTTTATTCTCGTATATTATTCCAATAGCAAATAAAAAAAATATGTATGAAATTACGTTTTTTTTGTACAATGTTATGCCGTCTTTTGTCGTCAACGCGACACTCACGTAGTTCGTATGATTTACAGATCTTACTGTTTTTGCTTGTATTAAGAAGTTTTCTAAAAAATGTATAAGTAGGGCGCATCCTTCCTTTTGAAATCATTGGCTGCAGATGGCTACCGCGCCGCTGCGCGCGCAACCGCGCGGTCGCTACGCGGGCGCCGCGCGGCACCCGCGTGGTAGCGCGGGCGTAAACCGCCTCGTGAGTTTTGAATTCAATTTTTACATACAAATCTGCATCCTACAGAAGACGCGGGACCGCGCCCGCGCGCGGGCGCGGTTTGAAACCGCTCCATGAAATCCTACCCTAAAATGAGTTTTACCACTAGATAACACTTTACTTGTTTTGAAATAATTGACAAGTTTTTTTTTCACAATAAACTTTGTATTTGCAGTTATTACAAGTCTACTAATTTTTATGTCTACGATTTCAAACCAGCGCCATGATTGATGACGTATTTGCAGGAGAGGCCGTGATTCGCTGATTTGATTTTCGAAAAGACGTCTCGTTTTGAATTGAGTGTCGGAGCCAAGAAAATTATAAATTTGTAAATTGTACCTTGAATTTTAACAGTTATTTTGAGTCATATTCTTACAAAAGTATAGATCAAAATCGTCTGCAACGCCACTAAAAGAACAAGCAATATAGATCAAAACTTCTTTCTATAACTTTAAGAGACATTTTTTTAGAGAAAAAAAAAACTCTATTACTACCTCCTCTTATATCTCACTAGGTGGTCTGAGACCTCACATTAAATCAATCTACGCATGTTGGATATGCCCTCTCAAACTTCAGACCCACGAAATTATGTTATTGTTGGGAAGAATAAGCTCACTCTTTCCGTTTTAGTCGATTGTAGGAAGCGGTGAACGCCGGACATTTAAACCTATTGCTATTCGTTGTCAACAACCAAAATAGGTCGAATCGCAACATACCTCGCCGCTAGCGATTCTAGGGGTCAAGTAGATTGGTAGTTGTAAACCACTCATGCTTCACACAGAACACAGAGATGCAATTTGTTAATCATTTAAAGCTGCTCAGGGCACATCTTTTGATTTATATCGATGGCTGCACATAAAACAATTTTACTTGAATATAGCGAAATCATCGTACCGTTGGATACGTTATTTTGTCTAAACGGAGATGCTCTTCCGAGCCATCGAGCTCGTGGAGGTAACATCTTTGAAGAGTATTTCTAAGAACGGTTGGCATGCGTTAAAAGCATTAAACTTTTTGTTGCCTACCCTCACTTGGGACCAACCAAATTGCGTGTGAACAAGAGAAGGTGAGAATAAGATTCCGTGGATACGGTACACTTTGGTATTTTAGCTAGGAACGAGTTTTGAGAAGAAAACTCTATGTGGTTTTTTCAAACTTTTTTATAGGTTTACTTTCGTTTCTTCGTTTATTATTTCTTAGATAAATTTTAATGTTTGTTCTGTACATGGGTATTTCTATGTAACATACTTATGTTACATGTGGTTACAGGAAGTGATGAACGCCGTCAACGTGGTCAATATCCTAAATAAGATGTAACATCACACTATAGCGATTCTAGGGGTCAAGTAGATTGGTGGTGTGTAAACCACTTACGCTACACACAGAGTCACAGCTTACTACCAATTTCAGGTGCTCAGGGTACATCTAGTGATTTAGATAGATGAGCTGATATGACACATGTACAACTTTGAATACATACAGTATATATACTGATATAACACATGTGCAACTTTGAATATATGCTGTATGTATTCAAAGTTGTACATGTGTTATATCAGCTCATCGATCTAAACCACTAGATGTACCTTGAGCACCTGAAATTGGTAGTAAACTGTGTCTGTGTGTGTGTAGGGTAAGTTGTTTACACACCACCAATCTACTTGACTCCTAGAATCGCTATAGTGTGATGTTACATCTTATTTAGGATATTGGCCACGTTGACGGCGTTCACCACTTCCTGTAAGCAACAGGAACGGAAAAAGTGAGTTCACTTTTCCCAACGATGACATGATTCCATCCGCCTGAAGTTTGGGATGGCACATCTAATGGTTTATATCGTTGATATCAGCTATCTAGCTCCTACAGTATCTAGAAGTAGTTAGTAGGTGATGTAGTGTAAAAAAAATCGAGTTATAAAATTTAATATTAAATATTTATCCAAATGCATACTACTAATAAATATGATAAATGTCAATGTTTGGATGTTCGAATATTTGGTTTGGTGTTATACGATGGTCAAGTGATGGTCTTTGGCATAGGTAGTTGTTTTGCATGAACCAAAGAAGTTTTCTAAGTAGGTACGACCAATTTTTGACAGATGGCGTAGCAACGCGCGCAGGGTAAAGCTAGTAACTTATAAAGCAAAATGAAATATGTACTACAAGTCTATGTAGTATCGCTCATATTAAATATTTCATGTTTCTAATAATATTTTTAACGTCCATGATAATGGGAATTCCGAGTTGTGTGAAGTAAGTTAACTTAAGTAAAAAATTAACAAATATTCCTGGCAGGATTTGGGCTTCAGCCCAGAGCTCCGTAGATTCTAGGGGCCCCCAGCTAAGTCAAGTCAAAGTCGACAATGCGAAAAAGATAAGCTCCTAAGTATTGGCCCGGGCCCCCTAAACTCACGGCCCTGATTCGTGGACGATACTACGAGTATCTAACTTCAAACTAAGCAAAACGAGTACAATGGGAAAATAATATTTGTACAATGTTTCGTCTCTTCATGTTTGTCATCACTTTTTTCTGTTACGGGCAGACAGGTCTTACTGTCAGGGGTATGTCTTACTCGCCCATTTCTCTGACTTATAAAGAAAATATCAGATATCAACTAAATTCATATCCACCAACCAGCACGAGACCAGCTTGGTGGGTTATGGACTTGCTTCTCCCCATGACAAAGAAAGCCACGAGTCACAGCCATGGTAAAATTTTTGGGCTGCTTATAACCTAATCACAATTTACATTCAGCAAAAACGCAAAAACTAACTACCACATCGCTTCTGATTCCCACATCCAAACCAAAAAATCTGCCAGCGTGGAAAATAATAAAAGAGACTCGGTGTAAATAAGTCCTAGCCCCGTACCAAGAACTCTTTACGAAACCACGACAATCGTACGATTCAATTTACGTTTAATTTGTTTTAACTACGATTGTGAACCGTATTCCCTTGCGATACGAGTCGCAGTTGCGTCTCACGAGATGTTCATCGTTAACTGTATACCGTAATAATCGTTATAAAACTCATGGTACAGGGTCTAGTACCTTTATTTGACTGGCGGCGTTCTTCACGCACTTACCTTACGTGTGTACAGCTCTCAGATCCACTCCAGTAAGTAAATTACGGATTCTTTGAACGAAGTAATACTTGGTTTTTCCAGTTGCTTAGGGTTTTTGTAGGGTTTTTAGGCCTTACAAAATATAAGTACTAATTATGTTTATTCTAGCGATTTTTTTATACTAAAGAAGTGACAAGAATTAACCCCAAACGAATAAACTCTAGCTTTCTAATATTAAGTAGGTATAGATTTTAAAAGTTTTACAATCGCGCTCTATCTACTGACTATGCCAAGAAGCGTCACTTGATCACGTGACCACATCATACTGTCCTGTGATTGGTCAACACCTCAAAACGGTTGTCATGTACGTTGTTTAAACAATTTAAAATTGTTTTTTTTTTTTAAAAGGATCTATTGACACGGAGTTAGTGGTAAGTGGTAACCCAAGAGTTTGCATATACTACGTATAGAGTTAATTTTCCGCACGGTTCTTTTGTGTCAATCGTAAGCAGATGACGTGAATACTTTCTATGGCAACAGAGTGATGTGCTGCGACAAAAGTATGACACTTTCACAAGAGCGACACGGCGTTTGTGCCAACTCTATACGTAGTATATGTAAACTCTTTGGTGGTAACTAATACATTTTATACCTACATAGAAAATAACGATTTGTTAACAAACGAGGACATAGTAGGCTCTTACGTAAATATAGCTCTCCCTCTATCTCTTTCTTTCTGCCTGTATATCTCACACGGTGTTGGTGTTGGGTACCCTTCCTACTTTTATTTCTCCACTTCGCTCTATCTATGACATCGTCATCGAACAGCTCGCATTCATGTCCCTTGCCACTACAAACAGTCCTCTATTTGGTTTTAGGTCGGCCTCTTGGTGTTCGATCAGAGATATTTACCTACATTTGTAGCGCCAAGTTCCTACGAAGTCTGGTGACCTTATCTTCATATGTCCATATCATCATACGTTAACTTATGTAACTATATACGAAATAAAAGTGGTCAAGTGCGAGTCGGACTCGCCCATGAAGGCTTCCGTAGCAGCAAGTAACATAATATAAAAGTTCTTGTAGTTCGTTGTTACTTAAATCAGTGTTTTAAGAATAGTCAATATATGACGTATTTAAGATAAAATTACTTACTAGATATCATTCAAACCAATTTTCGTTGATAGTTTACATAGTAACGTACATAATACACTTTTTTTATTTTTGTCATTCTCTTATTTTAGAAGTTACAGGGGGGCACTTTTTACCAATTTGGAAGAGCCCCTCGCGCAAACTATTCAGTTTAGAAAAAAAATGTTACAAACCTCAATAACATTTTTGATGACCTATCCATAGATAACCCATACGTATTGTATTGATCAATAAAAAATTTTGAGTTTTAGTTCTAAGCATGGGACATCCCTAATTTTTTAGATTTTTTCTATTTTTAACCGACTTCAAAAAAGGAGGTTTCTCAATTCGACCGTATGTATGTTCCTTTTTTTTTTTTTTTTTTTTTTTTATGTGTGTTCGCGAATAACTTCGTCGTTTATGAACCGATTTTGATGATTCTTTTTTTGTTGTAAAGGAGATATTCCAAGGGTGGTACCATGATAAGGAAACCAGGATCTGATGATGGTATTCTAGAGAAATCGAGGATAACTTTCGAAAATTGTAAAGATGACTAGTGCGTTAGTTAAGTTTTTGCTTGAGCATTTTAAAGCAGTATAGTTTAAAGATGGTCTGGAGTCGATCTGATGAGGGAACGGGAAGACGGTCGAGGGAATTCCTCGACGGTACATAGTAGTTACCTTGTGTTTGGGCTCGATGAATTTGTATTGATGAGAACTTTTTACATATATGAGTTGTGACTGTCATTAGTGGTCTGATGATGAAGATAAAGGACAGTCAAGGGAATTTCTTAACGGCTTACAGGAACTACCCAGTGTTTGGGTTTAATTCATGTATTGAGATCTCAACACGAAATCGTGTAAATGCATTAGTGAAAACTTGTTTAGCACTAAAAAGGGTAAAATAAACTATTTTTACAAAAAATTAAACCGACTTCAACACCACAAATAGGCACTCAAAAGCGAAAAATAATTTAATAAAGGTAATTATTATAACCGCTACTCACTCATCTATATTAAGTCGGTGCCAGTCAAATCTAACAGGTAGTAGATAGATACTACTTACCTATGCCTACTTACTTACTACCTCGTACATAGTATATCTACTAACTTTTTAACTAGCCTGGCACCGACTTCATATGGATGAGTGAGTAGCGGTTATAATTATTACCTATATTAAATTTTTTTTCGCTTTTGAGTGCCTATTTGTGGTGTTGAAGTCGGTTTAATTTTTTGTAAACAAGAACAAAATTAAAAATTTTGATTAACCCCCGACTACCTTAGATTTGTTATCTGTAGAACATTCTACTAGTCAAGCCCTTTCATTTGATACCCATATTAAGGGAATTGTGAAAAAGGAAATGTAATTCGCCATTTTGTGATAGCGGCCATCTTGGATTTGAAATTTGTCATAGTGCAAAGTATTCTACTAATCAAGCCCTTTCATTTGATACCCATATTGAGGTAGTAGTGAAAAATATTATATAATTCGCCATTTTGTGGTGGCGGCCATCTTGGATTTGAAATTTGTTATAGCGTTTAGTTATCTACTAGTCAAGCCCTTTCATTTGATACCCATATTGAGGTAGGTTGTAAAGAAATATTTTGTCCGCCATTTTGTGGAGGCGGCCATTTTGAATCGATATTAACCAAACATAGCTAAGAACACCCGCACGGATATTAACTTTCAAATAAAAAAAACCGCATCGAAATCGGCCCATTCGTTTGAGCTCTTCGGTGCCACAGACAGACACACACACAGACAGACAGACAGACAGACAGACAGACAGACAGACAGACATCGACGTCAAACTTATAACACCCCTTTTTTTGTCGGGGGTTAAAAATAGTTTATTGTATCAAAATCCTAATGCGGTTAACAGATTACATCTACTTACTAAGTTTCAATAGTATAGCTTTTATAGTTTCGGATAAAAGTGGCTGTGACATACGGACGGACAGACAGACAAACAGACATGACGAATCTGTAAAGGTCCCGTATTTTGCTATTTGGCTACGGAACCCTAAAAGTTGCCTTGATCTTGTAGCCTAGATCTCTAAGTTTATATTTTATGAAGTACTTAATCAGTTTGCTCATTTATAGAACTGTATCTTCCACAAACAACACTAAAACAAAGAGCCCAAGAAGGGTAACAAAGCGCTCCATTCTTAACTAAACCAAGCTTCGAATAAATAACTTGAATCGCGACTTAACGCACCTGAAGTTAACTTTAACTTCCGTTTCTGACTGTGAGATATTTACGACTAGAGTGTAATTAAATTCTAGAACGTTTTAGACCAGTTTTCTTGGAAATACGAGTATTTCAAGGCATAGGTCTTAAATGGATGCGAGAAATTTTACGGGAGGTATAAAGTGTGGATTTAATTTGGTTCTGAATTTCATAGCTTTCTTTAAGTGAAAACTGCTTTCTGCGCGCCACAGACAGATTTTTCGTGGGCTGTGAATTGTATTTTAGCGTCACGTTAGGGAATGATAAAAAATCTTCGGGTAAACTCAGGACCACCATCTTGAAATGTGTCAGCATTTCCCATCTCCTGTTTTAAAATGTGTCAGCATTTCTAGATGGTCATGACCAGTGGCCATACCCTCCGGTTTCACCCACGTAGTTTCCAAAGTAAGCCATCAAATTCTGAGTTCTAAGTTTTCACTTCTATCGGCCGTTGCTATGACAGCCAATTTTTTTTTCTAGGTAAGCGAGCACCAATGCATATCGCACCATCGCTTAACATCTGGATAGAAGGCAAAAAAATTGGATGTTGTAAAAGTGGAATTATTACAGTAGAAAATTTATACACACTTTTTTAAAACTAGGATTTTTGGCCCTTTTAAAAGAAGCAGAGTGCCTGTAAAGTAGATTTTCCTCCAAAAAAATTGTAAAGTTGTAGAAATGAGCACATGTAACTTAGAATTTATTTATGTTAAACAACAATAGTAATGCTGAATAATCGTCCTCAGTATAGTTACAATATTCTCGTACTATCACGCATGTCAGTGACACAAACTCAAAATTTTAGTCTTTCAAAAGGTCTGCTCCTGCAAACAAATACACTCATATATGGACTTTATGCCATAGACGTTAAGATACAGATTACATTGGCAATACAAATTAGCAAACCGCTCGCTGACACAGCCGTCTGCTTCGAGTAATTTATGTTGCCAATGTAATCGGTATCTTAACAGCTATGACATAAAGCCCATATTGGAGTGTATTACTACTATATTATATTATCGTATAGGTACTACACCGGTATATTAACACGTTGGTTATGCGATCCCATAAAATATTCTTATACAAAAAAGTCTTTAACGCGACTAAAAGTTTTCACACAAAAAAAAATTACATAGGGACTGCCGAAGGAAATGAAAATATAAGACTCATAATTTTATGCAGTATTTTCGTCTAAATAAGCCTTTTAGGCATGGCCATTTAGACGAGATGGCCGTGGGTAGATGTGGAAATTTGTAATGGTAACTCGCCGAGGTCCCGAGTTCCCCCGAAGACTTCTTTCATTCACGAGCGAATTTACAGCTCACGAAAAATCTGTGTGTTGCGTCAAAAGCAGCTTTTACTTCAAAAACATTTTTTTTGTGTACAATTCACATCTGATACAGAGTTATGTAAAAAGGGATTATAAGGGGTTTCTATGTATGATAAGTAAGTATTTACATATATGTAAGTATTATATCAGCTATCTGGCTGCCACATTACAAGCTTTGCTTATTTTGGGGCCAGATAGTGATATAATACTTACATATATGTAAATACTTACTTATCATACATAGAAACCCCTTATAATCCCTTTTTACATAACTCTGTATCAGAAAAATTCATATCTAAAAAATTATTCCCCTATCGCGTCCCGTGACAGGTTATTGGGACACCATCGATTGGATCGCACTACGGGTGTAAATAGTGCCGACTCCTTGCCAGCCGACCGTCGACTTCTCAAGCGTCGGCGATGGCACACCAATTTAGATCCAGTCGAAACATACGGACACATTTTTCGGTCGATTTTATTTTATTCACACTTGCAGCAGTTTTTTAGATAAAGAAAGTTCATAGTTGATTTAGATACATCCAGTTGAAACATAGGGACACATTTTTAGATAAATTTTCGAATTTTTCTCGCAAGGAGCGAGTATAGCATTAATACACGACATTATCCCAGTAAGAGAGGGGAAAAATGCCGCCGAAAAACGTAATGAAATATTGAAAGATTTCCTAAGGATTTTTTTCTCCTGGACATCCTGAAAACATGTTTTCACGCTTTGCTTTGCTTTTATGGATGTCTCTTTTAACTTGCTCAATCAAGTTATCGATCCCAGTAATATTTTACTTGACAAAGGCTTGTTTGTTTGTATGTTGCTGTGTTTTTTACAACAGCTGTACAGTGTCCGTAGTAAGCTCATCATTTGCATTAATCCAATCGTTATAATTCTCGTGGAATACATAATGCAATCATTCATTTGTACGTTTTGTATTTACTGAGAACATATCGAGATTTTTTTTTAGCTTATTTTACGTAAAAGTTTAATCCTAGATTAAAATGTGTGACGCAGCTAATTCCAAACGGCTGAACGGATCGGGCTAAAATTTAGAATACTATTAGACTATAAGTTGGAATAGTAGAAAAGTTATGTTGTAGATAGGTTAAGTATGTTTTTGGTTTTTACTAATTGACGTGTAAATTGTACATTTATGAATAAAGTATTTGACTTTGGTTACTTTTTGTCGTGGGAAAATAACGGAAATCGGAACAACACGGGCGAAACCGGAGAGCTAGTAGCTGTTGGTTTATAAAACCTATCAAGTCGAGAAAGACTTTGTTGAATCACGTACCCTGCCGTAATAAAGATCCGTATATTCCAATGCTGTTTGATTTGACAAATTGCATCCTTTGTCGTGGGTGAGCTGTCGATAACCCCACTATTTGTACTACGGGACCCGCTAAACGGTTTGATTCTTCGCGAGAACTTGACGGATCCCTGTTTTTGTTGGTTTTCGGAAGAGGCTTTCTCGTTCTGGCAGCTATTGTTGAAATGTCAACGATAAAAACAGTTGTGCTCGTAGAAAAAAAGGTATTTACAAAAAAAAAAAAGTGTGTGTGTACGCACGTAGCAAACTTTTGTACGCACGCCAGAAGCTATACCATTACTTTTTTAGTAGCTAGCTGGCCTCGTGGCTTAGTTGGTAGTAAGAAGCCACGGGTCATTCGGGGGTTCTATTATCACCCAGTGCAAATATTTGTATGATGAATACAAATAAATATAAATGAAAACAGTATCAGCTATCTGGCTGCCATAGTACAATTTGAAATATCCAACAATGTTTTTCTATTTTATGGTTTAGTATGTTATGATGAAGTTATTCGACAGGCAAGGGTTTTTTAGCCACGCTTAAATTTTATCTCTCATCTCTCTTTCGAATGGGGTCTATCGAGAGCTATTGTGAATCTATCCCTGTTGTTGCCGTTAAGCTCATCCGTCCACCTGTTTTTGGGCTGACTGACCGTTTATTCTCTAGGATCCAGTGAGTGGTGATTTTTGCACATAGGTAGCTGTTCTGGCATACGACATACGGAGGTATTTTACCCTATCCCATTTCAGCATAGCAGCATTTTGGGCCACTACTCCCCAAACCCACTTCTATTATGGAGTTGGGTACTAGAGACGTAGTGAAAACCTTACATATATAAATAAAAAAAAATCTATCAGCTGCGAATACTTTTTCTACAATGTTGAAAATGTTTAAACGTTTCTTCCAGACAATGTTTCCATTATTTACGTAGTGAGTCGGATGGCGATGCAGGCAATCGCTTTGACGCGATAAATCCCCACATTTCCTGAGGGAAATAAAGGATATCTTCACGTTATCAGACGGCTGACTCTAGTTTGTATTGGTGTACTTTGAGTTTTTTTTAATATTTTATGTTGTCAGTTAAATGGGTGCTTAAGTGGTCGCCAATTGGTCGAAATTCAACCATATTGAATTGTAGACTACAGGACTATGTTAAGAATTTATGGGTCATTTGAACCAGCAGAAGACCTATGTAATATTCATATTCATAGTGAAGTTTATTCATAACTACCCACATATTATGTTACTTATATTGAAATGATTTTGTGATGCATTAGGTTGGTGGTGGGTATTGTTGTTTTGTATTTTTTGTTTCTTTGAGTTTTTGTTTGTGTACCGTTGAAAGATGTCGGGTCCGAGATACAGGGTAACCTAGTTCGGGACCGACGCACCAATGTTTTGTAAGATATCTTTTTTAGCAAATAAATAAAATAAAAATAAAATAAAAATGATAGATGGGTATAAAATAATAAGATTCAGCACTATGCCTTCACTTGCAAACTGTCCAATTGAGTGCAGGTGAAGAGAAATAGTTGCAAACTGCGATTTTTTCCGCTTATCGCATGATTTTTATACAGCGTTGCGGAATAATGGATAAGAAGAGCGGAATAATGGATTATTTAGTCTGTGGCTGGTCGCCATTGTTAGTTGTACGCGCATTTGACTACTGTCCGTAAAATTTTCATAAAAAGGGGTGCAGCGTTTTTGCTTCACGTATCAATTTACAGATTTACAATTATTACATTTATTATAATCAGCTATCTACCTCTAATTCCCATAATAGCTTTGATCAGTTTTGGGCTAGCAAGTGTTGTAAGTGGAATATCCAAACAATATTTGCCCGAATGATATTGTAAACGTAAAATGTTGATGTTTAGATGTTCCCTGGGGTTTCACCAGCATAGTTTACGTTCCTGTAATATTCCCGCTATAAAAACAAAGGTTACCTTTCAATCCGGTAATATAAAATACTCTCATGTTACAGTCACTTTAAAATTTCGGCACTAGCAAAATGGATCTTCGAAATGTTTGTAAGCTCCTAACTTTTGAGTGACTGCACCAAATTGGATGCTAATTTGTATCTTCGTAATTTGTATCACGTATCTTCCATACGGCTGGATGGATTTTGACAAAAAGATATCATTAGATTTGTCACAATCACGCAAGTGTCCTTATACATATAGTTTATTGTATTACATAATTATTATTTTTATCTATTAATATTTTACAGTCGGGTTTTTTAATCAAAGTTTTTTAATGTATTCGTTATTGTCAGAACATGGTTTGTATAGCGGAAAATTTAGAAAATATTGTCGAAAAAAGTAAGATAATAGTAAGTTGGTACGAAGTTTGCCGGATCAGTTAGTTTTCTTTAAGAAACAAACTGCAAATCCTATGCCTAGTCTCTTAGGAAATCTCATACTATATCCGATCATTCTGTTTAATCAACGTTATTAATTTAGCTAGTTATTAATTTAGCCCTTAATTAAGGGCGATGTAGGCCTAACATTAGTCAGTCTATTAGGCAGAGGGCTGGTAATTTGTCGACGGCGTCCTTGACAATCTTGTAATTAATTGATAGGCTAATCCAGGCTTTTGACGCAAAACAAGTAGTGTGCAGATGCGAAGCTACATACAACGATCGCTCGAGTGACGCACACATACATCACTCACTGCATGGACGTATAAAAAAGTCGGACGCAGTCTCGCTAAAACAAAACTGTGTCCATCGAGTCGGCCAAATAATATGCACGTGTGCGCTGTCACATACAAGCTCACACACAAACATCAGTGGGTCACTACACGCGCTACTTGTGTACCTATATCTGTGCGTGTCAGCCTATCAGTGACAACCTGACAACCCACACGTGCAAATGTGGCCGACTTTAGTGACACAGTTTGTGTTTTAGCAAGACTACGTCTGACTTTTTAAACGTCCATGCGTGTGAGACCAGCCCCTCTACCGCCTAACTAAATCGGCTTTGGCTTTGCTATTGCCAACTCTATCATTTCAAGAAATAAAAAGAGAGAGAAATAACAAAGATATCAAAGCTAATACATTTTTCTTTCGGCGGTGGACCCCCACGACGTATAACGTCTCCTCTCTTTCTACGAAAAATGTCATTTCGAAATAACCTCGCGAGTTTCTTACTCCGGTTCTACTTCGATCCGTCGTTTCGTCTGTTTAAATGTTCTAAGTTTTACACACTATTAATTAGTGTCAGCTTATTAAAATATGTTGTTCGTAGAAAGTGAGTAGACGTCTTGCGTAACGACAGCGAGTGCGCTACTCCAAACGCTGACATAATAGATCTTATAGTGTTGTGTTTAAGATGTTTTTTGCGCAAAGATGAAATCATAAAGGTTTACTAATTACAATTTAATGTATTTGCTGTATCCTGCGGTACAAACCGCGTCATTTAAACGAAAAGACTTACTAATTCTTCATATTATTACTCACAACTTTTGCGTAGTTTCAACGGTTTATACGGCGCACGCAACGGAAGCTCTCGATCGAACTCTTAATGAGATGACTTAAGTAGCGTGAATGCGTTTTAAGGCCGTACTCCGAGCAACTAACCTTGATTATTACCTATATACCTTACGCACAACACAAGAAAAAGCCTGTGAGAAACAGTAGGATTTGTTGCTGTTTTACGCTCAAATTTTAGAATAAACTCCTTATTAAATCAGAATTAGGTCTTTTGAAAAAAAATGTTTCTACCAAAACGCTCGTAATGGAATTGCCTATCCGTTGGTGTAAGTACAAAATCCAAATAACGGCGGTTTTTCGAGTAGATGTATGATAATTACAATTATTTTTATGGTTTCGTTCTAAGGAGGTTATTTAAACAATAAATTCATTACCAAAAAAAAGAAACTACCATTTTAAAGCCAAGATATTGTACAAATTTCATGTATTTTTGTTTGTTTTTTTTTTCAGTTGTTTTGGTTTATGAGTAGACTCTACTAGACTACTTAGAGCTCTGAAAACTGGACAAAAACTCGTTTTGCTGGGGGACGCACCTTAAGCGGTGGTAAACGACACACTGATGATTGAAGAGTAAAAAAAAAGAGACGAGTTTATTTTGTGAAAGAGTAATGTGTGTATTGTTTTTAAACTTTCGCGATTTTAACACATAATGTACAGGACTTAAGCACGATTTAATTCATTGTTTAAATACCTCGACGTTTCGGCAGCGTTACAACCGCCGTGGTCACGAAAAGACTGAAGAAATTGCGGGTCGTCTCATTGCGAAATGAGGGATGTTGTATCGCTGCCGAAACGTCGAGGTATTTAAACAATGAATTAAATCGTAATTTAGTCCTGTACATTATAAACATTGAGTAATGTGTGTTTGTATACGTGTATGTTGTTGTCATAATTTAAAAAAAATATCTCATAAAGAACAGCGCGTACAATCTTAATTTGACAATTTTTTAGTGAAGCAAAATCTGAGGGAACGAGCCGCTAGTAAAACATAAAAATGTATGGATTGTACAACTATAATTTTGCTTAGTTTGGTTTTACTCGGATATAAGTACAGTAAGAAATGTTGAAACAAAGTTTTAGCTCCCATCCAAACACAGTGTTTAACTTAGTAAAAAAAATGCCTCTGTACTTTTCTAGGTCAGGGCCATGGATGTATAAAAAAATCAGACGTAATCTCGCTTAAACAAAAACTGTGTCACTAGAGTCGGCCATATTTGCACGTGTGCGTTGTCAAGTTGTCACTGATAGGTTAACACGAACACATATACAGCAGTAGCGCGTGTGATGACCCACTGATGTGTTCGTGTCAGCCTGTATGTGACAGCGCACACGTTCATACTATGTGACCGACTCGATGGACACAGTTTTTGTTTAGCGAGACTACGTCTGACTTTTTTTATACGTCCATGGTCAGAACATTGACTTTACACTCAGGAAACAGCATCACTGCTATCAGAGATTTAGAGGTTCCTCTAAAATCCTAAAAAGAGAAACCTGTAAATGTCTGACTGGTATTTTTTTCTGGAACGGTAGCTTTGTCTGTGCGACCACACAAATTAATTCAATCGGCAGCCCCGAAACTTCATTAGCACATCTTCCCGACTATAAAATAACAGGAACATGGTAAACTAATTTAATATCTCGCACAATTAACAACAGATGGCGGTAGTGGCACCTGCGTGTTTCAGGGCTGTGACGCACGTTTGGCGCTCGTTTCCCTACGGGAATAGTTATTCCTATTGCGGACAAGGCATTTGCAATCATTTGAATATCTGCAAAAAATAAACACTTTCATTTAGAAATTTCTTATCTGAACTGTGAATTAAAACAAAAAAGATATCAAAATTTATCCACAAATCGAGGAGTTATTACGTAATATTTTTGTGAGATAAGACAAGGTAAGAAAACTCTTTATTTTGTTGTTGAACGTTGTTGTTGTTTTGTTGAACGGTGTTCCCTTAGAGAGAGTCAAACAGTTTAAATATCTGTGGCATGTACTCACCTCTGACCTCAAGGACGACAAAGATATTGACAGGGAGATGAGGTCTCTGTCGATCATGTCAATATGATCGCCCGCAGGTTCGACAGTTGTTCAGCTGAGGTCAAAGTCATGCACTTCAGGGTGTACTGTATATCGCTCTACACGTGTAGCTTGTGGGCGAATTACACCGAAAAGAGGTACAGTGACCTTCGTATCCTGTACAACAACGCGTTCAGGATGTTGTTGGGGCTGGCTCGATTCTGCAGCGCTTCAGGCATGTTTGCAGATGCGCACGTGGCCTGTTTTCATGTGACCATGCGCTTGCGTGCTGCATTCATTCGTTGGTGCGAAGAGTACGGACCAGCTCCAAACCTGTCTTGAAAGTAATAGCAACTCGATTAGACTGTACTTTCCTCGGACATTGCTGTAACAGGCACATGCCAGTGCCTATGCCCGAGCGAAGGTACTAGTTTGTTGCAGAACAATCTGAGATAGGACTTCCTTTATTTACTTTTATTGATGTTGACTGTTCCTTGGTTTATTATTGACTTTAAATTTAGTGTGTTCATATAATGTACTGTAATGTTGTGTTGGAAGAGGATGGAATATTAACTATTGACATGTTTTTATTTTATTTTAATTATTGCTAATTATGGATTTACTTGATTATATTACTATTGAAATTGATTTTAAATATTAAAATTATAATTGATAATTATTATAAGTATTGTATGTGTTGTATTTATCAATTAACAGCAACAATGAGGGAGAAAAATAACAAAATAAACTGAAAAACTATTATGAGCTTGACATTTTAATTGTGATATTTATAAACAAAAATCTATAGCTAAAAACTCAATAATACAAAAACCCCACTACCGTATGGTACATACACTACACTACGTAATATGGATCTTTTTATCTTTTAAAAACTTTTATTTTAAAGGACTCAAATATAGCGTCACTAACGCGAATCCAAAGGAAAGCAGAAAGTGCGGGTAGTTCGAAAACTAGCCAAACTCGTATAATTGGCGCCCGGTCCGGGCACTTATTGAATTTAATATAAACTTGTTATTAATACAGCTCTATAAATATGAATACGGTTTCATATTTACTGCTGTTGATATTAGTTTTCGTAGCGATTATTGTTTTCAATTGTAATAAGTACATAATAGTGGTAATTGAACTTCAATACAATGTGGCCTATCAAGAATTACACGATTGAGAATTTAGGCATTACTTTTGACAGTATTTTTGGAGTAAAAATATCTTTTGGCGCACCACACACAGATTTTTGTGTTGACACAGCTGTGGTTGAAGCTCAATCGTCATGGTTGTAAATGAAAGGAATCTTCGGGTAAACTCGAGTCCAATCTGTTTCTAGATGGTCATGCTTAGAAGACTAATCTGACTAATAGGTGACTATGCTTTTAAATACTAAGCTATCACTGCCGCATCTGTCACTGTCGTGTCGCTGTGTTTAGTATATTCAATTTAAACGTAATCTTTGTATTGATAATAATTATTAAAATATTTCTAAACTTATAAAACTACTAGCTGTGCCACTCTCTACTACTAGCTATGTGTGTACTACTGCCACGCTTCGCTGTGGCACATTGTGATGCAAAAATTTGATAAAAACAATCCTTGATGCGGATTATATATCATTGTAAAATTTCAGCTCGATCGGTGCAAACTTTTTGAGTTTTTGAAGCGTACACAAACCAACATAACATTTTTATGTATAAAGATTTGTTATTTTAGTTTTCATTTCTAACAAGCATAAATTTTTTTTAAAAATATTCTGTAATAGCTTAATTGGAATTGTTTTTAAGCCATGGCTTAAAAATACGCAGCGTTATAAGTTTGAGTCCGTGTGTTTGTTTGTGTCTGTCTGTGGCATCGTTCACCGGAAAGGATGAACCCCGTCTTTCGTCGTCATTTTAAAAAATCAGTCAAGATAGCCGCCGCCATATAATGATGGATTACATATTTTTTTCATAACTCCGTTATAATATTTTCAGTATGTAGTATAAATTGCCACACGTTTGTTTTGGAAGTCAAATCTACATCCCTCAGCTAGAGTAGGCTTACTAACAACTTAGCTGTTGCAATGCCGCTACTCTTCCAATACGTCGAGGCAATTTGATCTCTAGTGGTCTGAAGTCTGAACCTCTGAACACGATTATTTGTAGCGTCTCTCAAATTATCATAGTGATGGCGATGTGAAGCAAAAGAGTTTTTTTGTAGGAATCTCTGAAAATACGGATACTTTATACTTTTTCCACATCAAAATTACGAGTGAAATTAATTTGGCCAAATCATTTGTATAGTTTCAAGAGACAAGATACGTATACCACATTTTTTTAACAGCAGAATTTTAAATTCAGGATATAATAATAATAGTATATAGGTTTGTAGTGGTAGACTCTTGGCAGGGTCTGCCTGGGGAAGTACCACACCTTTGTCAGTTATTCTACCGCCAAGCAGTAATGTGCAAACATTACTGTGTTCCGGTTTGAAGGGCAATGTTTCCAGAGAAATTATAGGGCTTAGAGATATAAGATCTTAGATCTCTGGGTGACGAGCGCAGTGCAGTGCTAGGTAATGATTTGGACTCTTCATGTTCCAATAGCTGCGTGTCACTGTGCTGTTATGTGTCAGGCATGTTGCTTACCATCAGGCACATGTCCTGATCGTCTCGTCACTCTTTATTAAAAAAAATATATATTTATTAATTTCAAATTGCACAAATGAATAACGTAAGATAATTAACGACAAAAACACATCGATTGTCTTAAAATATCAGACTAGCCTCTAATTTACAGTACGATTAAGTCTCACTATAAGATACAGCTCAATGAGTAGGCTCACTAGCAACTTCGTAGTGTTCTTCTTTACAGAGACCGCCTGAGAAAGAACTAAGTAGTTATCCTACCGCTAGGATTATGTTATTTGTTTTATTCTGTAGATATCAATTTACTCTTTAATTGATTACTCCCGTCTTTCTATGGTTTAACTCCTTTTCCATACCAAGGTTTACCTCGCTTTTAGCGAAAAAGTCGCCATTTGCTAGTCTATTTTTAAGATTGTTTGTTTAGTAAGTTGTTTTGTTAAGTGCAATAAAGAGTTTATCTATCTAGGTAGTAATGTGCAAATATCACTGTGTCCTGGTTTGAAACGCAATGTTTCCATAGAAATTACAGGACATATTTTTCATATCAAACCTCTGGCTGAGCTGCGCATTGCAGTGATAGTTTATGATTTATGGACTCTTCATGTTCCGATAGCCGCGTGACACTGCGTCCTATATCCAGACGTGTTGCTTACCATCAGGCACATGTACTGCTCGTCCCATCACTCTAAATTATAAAAAAGTTCAAAATTAGTTGAGAGGTCAGTGAAAACCCGTGTATTTTTTCAATTACCACACTTCTCTGCATTGCTCTCACAAAAACACAAAGAGCTGGTACCTTATCTCGTTTGTATACCGTTCTATGTTTACGAGCTATCGTAAAGTTAATACTTGCCTTTGTCCTTACCCGGAGGAATAAAAATGTTTGTAAAAATACCTTAAAGTGAGGATAGGTAAAAATTGTAGAGGTTTTTATGGTAGAGTTAAGGTAAACTGCTCTTTTGGACAGAGATAAGGAAATTTGTAAATTGTTGCATGTTATAGGCATGTTTATCGGCTTATTCCTGAAATCACCTAATGTTTTCCCCTGCAAGGATTTGTGGATTTTTTGTCCTTAAATCCTCTGTGATATTTCGGAAGGGGATTTCGGACAAAATTCCACAAATCCTGGCAGAGGAACCACAAATGCCCTGCCAGACGAAACCAAAGAGGATTTCGGGAATAAGCCTATTTACCACCTAGCATTCTATAAAACAATCTTTCTCAAACTTGATAACGCTCTACCTTGTGAGCGTTGGTGACCTAGCCTAGTTGGGGGCCCTACGTTAAGAGGCCCAGAAAAAAGGGGTCGTTGGTGTTGCTTACGAGGCACTGGTTGATTAGTTATTTTTTTAAATAGTTATTCCAGATCATTATCTATTTTTGTACCCGATTCCATCCAAATCCCTTTTGCATTTTTTACGTAAGAAAGTAACAAACATATTTATTATTTTTATTTTAGTAAAAAGTGACGAGACAAACATGGCAAGTGCCATTATGGTAAGCAACATGTCTGCCACATAACAGCATAGTGACACGCAGCTATAGGAACATGAAGGGTCCAAATCATTACCTAGCACTGCACTGCGTTGGTCACCCATAGATCTAAGTTCTAATGTTTAATGTAATGTTAATGTTTCTAATGTCTAATGTTATATCTCTAGGTCCTGTAATTTCTCTAGAATAATTTCCCTCCAAACCGGAACACAGTAATGTTTGCACGTTACTGCTTGGCCGTACAATAACTGGCAAAGGTGTAGTACTTCCCCAGGCGAACTTACAAACCTTAGGGCTTATAATATAAGTAGAATATTATCTACTTCTACACAAAGTTACTCAGTCAACAAATGATGGAATCGATTACTCACAAACCTGCAAGTAGATCTATTAATTAATTCAACAATTTTCCTCTCTGCCGACGGGACCGGGAATTCACCTATTAAATATTCTTGTTCTCGTTAACAGTCACATTTATTCCATTCTGTACACAGGCTTATGCAGAAACTGTGACGTCAAGTAGTATATAGCTCACTATTTTAATGTTTTCACAGCTGAGACTCGAGGTTTTCTATCACAGAGAGATTCAAGGCTTTTATTCACCACAATGGCCAATTGAGAGCTGCCAAAACACGCGCCACTCAGAAATATGGATTTGTTTGAACACGCCATTTTCTTCACGATATTGTCCTACACCGTTAAAGTTAGTGGTGATGACAAATTTGGACATCTGCGCATGAAAAAATACCCAGAGATACAAATTTATGACCTCACAATTTCAACATTAGGCATCACATTTTTTTTTCACATTGCGTAAATATCAAAATCGTTCAAAATATATTTCCTTTTTTTTTTACAGTATATGTCGAGACGAGCAGGTCATGTGCTTGATCTTAATAAACATACCTGCCCATTACAGCACAGTGACACACAGCTATTCGACGATGCATAAGCACAATAAGCAGCCCACTAAATATTCCCACTGGTAGGACTCGGATCCTTCACTCGCAAGGAGAGAGTCAAGGCCATAATCCACTACATTGTCCCGTGCGACTTGGTGAACGCCACATGACCTCGAAACATTCTAGGCGCATGTCGGTTTCCTTGCGATGTTTTCTTTCACCCTTTTAACTTAACGGTATTACGAACATAACTTCGAAAAAACAGAAGTGCGCGTAGGATTTGAACCCGGGATCACCGGATCAGCAGGCGCCGTTCTGTCGACTAGACTAGCCGTAACTTAACAGTGTGGTGTACATCAAATATAAAGAATCCAAATCATTACATAGCACTGCGCTCGTTACCCAGAGCTATCAGATATTTTATCACTAAGCTCCGTAGTTTCTCTTTACACATTGCCTTTCAAATCGGCAAATATAACTGGCAAAGGTATGGTACTTTCCCAAACAGACTCTGCGAAGAATCTAGCATATAGCAATAGTACTACAAAATTTCAGGAAATTTGGTAAAGACGGGTCTTTGCTTTCTGTGTAGCCTGGAATATTTAAGAAGATGCAATAATAACGTGTATTGACTCCATAAATAATGTTTTTCCCCTCAACGAACTAACAGCTAGTCCTTGTGTGTCTACGACTATAAAACTGGTATCAAATCGTGTAAGGAACCACATACGTTCAAAACATTGTGAGAAACAGACGTAGTATTAAAATGAAGCTAATTATTTTGTTCATGACCGTATTGGCGGTGGCTTTAGCGCAGGAATTTCCTATGGGTAAGTTTTTCTACATTCACGATATAACTGGGTTGATGATTGGCCCAAAAATACATTATACTAATTAATCCGTAATTGAAAAACATGGGACACGAATTTTTGGTTTTATCACATTGTTAAAAATATATTAGATGTACTTCACGAAACTACCGGAGTGGGGAGTTCTGACGTCACGTCTTCATAAAAATCGTGTATATACATATTTTATATCTTCGTCATTTTTTATTTATGAAAAAAAAAAAGAAAAAATATGTGTTCGATGTTTTTCACTATCTAACTAGCGGACAAATTTTTGATTTTGGTCGTTTTTTTGTCGTTTTTTTTTTGGTCGTTCGGAATTTTTTCTTTGGTCACCATAGCCATGGTCATTGTATGTATCATTTTCTTTTATAATGTACCGAACCCAACTAAACCTAGCCGGCGAATTGTGTACCGCTTTTATTCTAGTAAACTAAACTAAATATTTAGTAGAATGTTAGTTACCACTAACTCTGCTTGACGTATTTATATCATAGCAATAGTTTTGTATGGAAATTCATATTTGAATCGCTTTTTTTTTTAATCTGTGTATCTTTATGTTTCGGATAACCTCTGCTTTTGATAGCTGACATTGACAATAACACAATAATGACAATAACTATGCTACTGTATGGGGAAAAATGTGTCATTTAAGAGTTTAGGTAAGCCATGGGTTGAGACCGAGCAGTGAAGCTATTTTTTGTACATAAAATAAAAAGAAGATAGAAATTAACACTTTAATTTATGAAGTAAAACCTCCTGACCATATTATATCCTAATAATAATTATTATGCTTTAGTTTCAAACCTGTCAGTTTACTTTTCGAGGTCAACAATCATAAACAAATAACACTATTAGAATCATTTTCAACAATATTAGAGGTATTGGGTCCAAGTGGGGTCACACTTCATAAGACAAAACGTAAACAACGCACTTATGAAACCCAATAACAGTTTCCGCCATCTATACAACAACGCGTACACATTAGAGTAGCGTGATAAAATCAGCCGATTGTGCAAATATGCCTAAATAATAGATTTTTTTATTATTTTAGTAAAATAAAATTTGACTTTATAATTCTTATAAATATGTATAACTTTATAATCCTACTGTACGTCTGTAGGTACGTCACTGAACTCCTAAACGGCGAATGTATGCGTTTGGGGGACGCCCTGGATAGTTTAAATTTATAAATCAACCCGGTAGATGGCGCTGCAATCGGTATCTAAATTATGATTGTGGGTTCGATTCCCGCCCAGTACAAATATTTGTGTGATGAATTCAAATATTTGCACTGTGTCTGGGTGTTTCTATGTATAATAAGTATGTATTTACAACTATACAAGTATTATATCAGCTATCTGGCCGCCATATTACAAGCTTTGCTTAGTTTGGGGTCAGATGGTGTTGTGTGTGAATTGTCCACCAATATTTATTTATTTATTATCCAAGCGAAGCCGGACGGCTAGTTTTACATACAATTTAAAATCCTTTAAATGAATGTTTATTTTAAAAATTTGTTTTTTTCCAGCAAAATGTCCGTCTGGTGAACATTCGGTGCTCTACTGTCCGCAGAAAGCCGAGCCATCGTGTGACAACCCTACCGTTCACAAGTTGGACGGACCAGCCGCTTGTGGTATACCAGACTGTTTTTGTAACACCCCTACGGTCAGAGACCTGAAAACCGGAAAATGTGTCAAGATTCAAAACTGTTCATAGAGTATTTCACCGTAGACAAATTTGCATTAAAAAAAGAAGAAACGATGTGAACTAGAAACTAGAAATCTTACCTACAACGAAAAATAAGTTATTTTCTCACTTATTATATCTCACAAGTCAGGGCGCAAACGTGGACACTATTTGTGTCCTATGTCAGATACAAGGTACCGATGAATATTTGTTTTTTGAAGAACCAGTATGATATCATCCACTCCTTGGCAATCAAAAAGTGTTCGGTGTCGGTTGAAACTAAAGTATGTACGTTTGCGCTGCGCTTTTACAAATTCAATTAGAAAAATACATATTTTATTTAAATAGATAATGCCCAAAAAACACAACTGTCAATGAAAACCTGAATTAAATAATCTCTACAAAGGAAATTTTTGTTTGAAATGATTCATTACTAGCAGCGCCCATTGATTCCACTCGTGTAGTACTACTGCCTAGTACTTACTTCGCCTTACAAGGCCACCACAGATTACTAAGCCACCTCGGCTTACTAGGCCACTACTAGCCCACCACACAAGGGCAGATCCAGCTTTTGCTCCAGGGAAGGATAACATGGATCCAGGTGGGGAGATGGGGTTACATAGTCTTGGTCAAGTAACAAAACTGGACGATTAGTACATACTTTATACTGAGTGGTTCTGATACTTATCCCATAATTCCTAAAGAACTTGGTTTAATTAATGATAAGCGATACTCAAAAGGAACCCCGTTGCTGGCTCTCATTAGCGAATAAAAGATGGTTAGTGAATCATTGGCTTGAGCTGATGTGTAAGGCATAAAAGTCAGTCGGAATGCCGTTTGTGCCTCAGTACTATTATACAATTTATTAATTGGTATGCAACATGTTTGTGTACAATTCTATAATTCAATGCTAATGTTGCATTTTCAACTGTAAAGGTATTTTTATACCTGTATAGTTGAGGCATTGAGTGTAAAAAAATCTGAGAAATTATTTTAATGTGACCTACTTTTTTCAATTGACGGTAAAAAATATGACAAATTTTAAAGTTGATATATTGTTTCCCTCGTTGATGTATATTTAGCAAATTTCTTAAACAAAATGAAATTGAAAAATGTCGTTTTCAGAAGCAAAAATAACACCAAAATGTTTACTACACGGCGGTAGGGGGATGTGGATAGAGACGAATTTGGAAGAATGTGTGTGATTTTATTTTTTTAGAATCTGACTAACAGTAGTTGGCTTGGGTAAGCAAGCCTCTACTACCTACTTACTACTGAGTTAGCACCGGAGGCGCAGGACTCAAAATAACCTATCCAGATATTCCGAACATACTTACGCTTAAAAGCCTGAACTACCTGTAAGAAAAAATCGAACTAGCTAAGAGAGAAACTATCTAACTCTTACATACATACCGAAAACATGCACTCTAGCTGAGTGCTATCGGATCGGGCGCACCCTAGTGTGGAATGGTTGGTGGTTGGTGTTTTATAATAAAAATTATGAGTAGGGACGTAGGAACAAACAACTAAATTTAATAATCACTTTTTAGTACTACGCAAGGTCAAGGGGTGATATCGGAACACACAGCAATAAATAATTAGACATTTTCTTCTTGACGTGGCTAGCATTTTTGTTTACCGACTAAAGGTAAAAGTTCGCGGTGAGACCGCGACTGGACACCGCGACAGGAGACTGCGACCGGAGACCGCGACAGGCGCTTGACATTATGGAATTGTATGGCTGTCAGTTCACGCCGAGACCGCGACAAGAGCCCGAGACACGCACGTGTCGCGGGTCGCGGCAGTGTTCCAGTTTAAAACGGTACGTTTCAAGAAAAAATCTAGGACATGAATTATCTTACAAATCATCTCATATCTCTGTAACGAGCGGTTCTAGATAATGATTAAGACTCTTTTTTTGGTGAGACTTTATGGTCATATGTGTTGCTTAACATCAAGCACATATCCTATCACCTCGGCACTATAAACTATACAAAAAGACAATAATCACTCCATTTTCGACAGAGATTAAAAATAAATTCACATCCCGCCAAAACTTCAGGCCGACTAAAATGTTCGTTACTTCTGCTTTTTTCTTACAAAATGTGGCTTCAGTAAACGCATCTATTATTCCACGGTACCATTACCCTGGTCCCCAACAGTTTACGACTTGCACGCCCCGACATCCTTCGGGAAATTACAGATTCGCCCAATTAGAAGCGGCTCAGATAAATTCTCTAACACTCTGATAATATTTTTTAATTATACACCGTAACTGCTATGTATTTGGGTTTAATTTCTGTTTTTCATCTCTTGGGGAAGATTTACCTGTGTTTTAATGTTGGCTATAATTTTATGAGTAGTGCAGCTCTTTCAGATGCATGATAGTGAGTCTATTCGCACTCCGTCTACTCTGCACTTTTTTTTAGGATAGTTCAGTTCTTGGTTTCTGGCTTGTACGACTTTGTCGTTAATTCCGCCAATTAGGATAGAGTGACGAGACGTCATATGTCTCATGGTAAGCAACATGCTTGCCCATAACAGCGCAGTGACATGACAGTGACAGGAAAATGAAGATACCAAATCATCGCCTAGCACTGAACTGCGCTCGTCACCCTCAGATATAAGATGTTTTATCTGTATGCCCTGTAATTTCACAGGAAACATTGTCTACAAAGCGCGATTTTTTTCACAGTAACGCTTTCACAGCGGTAACGCTTGGCGGTAGAATTACTGGCGAAGGTGTGGCAAACTCTACAAAGAAGCCAACCACTACAAAGTTCGTTGGTAACAAATTATTACTATTATTATTAAGAGCCCATTTTGTCCCAGTGTTGAGCAAAGGCCTCCCTACCCTCTTTCCATTTTTGTCTGTCTTGACTCAAAGTAATCCAGTCTTTAAGGTGTTTGTCGAGGTAACAAATAGGTATAAATAATAATAAATGAATAAGTTCTATACTAGAACGAGTATATAAAGCTGCACTAGTAGGCTCATATCAGATTTGGCTAGGCAGGGGAGAGAAACACGAGTATTGAAAGTAAGTGTTGATGTGCGTCAGAAAAGGGGCTCCTTAAACCTACACCCGTATCACAAGTCTCGGGATCTACTCGGGATTTCTCTCTCTGCCACACGATGGACCCGGCACCCGCACGGTGAATCCATGGAAAGCTAAGAAGATCGTCTCTTTATATTTATAATTTTAGTAACTCTGGCTTGTTTCTGGTGCCAATGATATCTAATGCAATTCAGCGTGGTTCAGCCTAAAATGCTGCCAGTATTTTAGGCTCCTTTGCACCGGGAAGAGCGCGGACGGGTTGTTTGACAACATATTGTGATGTGATACTTATAATTATTATGTCATTGTTGTTATTTTTATATTTTATTTAATTTTAAGATTGAATTGTGTATTAAACATACTATTCTGGATTTTATTAACTATAGTGAATTAAAAGGCTTAATACACTTGGCTAAGTTCAGTCGACTAAATTCAGAAACATGTTTGGAAGCAAGTTAGTGTGTAATAAGCCCTTAAGGCCTTGACTTTTTGAGCAAGGTCTAATCCCAGCAGTGGCCATACAAAGTGGGCTACTTATGCAACTCGTTTTTAGAGTCAATAGTATTCTTACTATCCCTATGAGTATTCTTTTGTTTTAGATTTTCTTCACAAAAACCTTATAAAGCTATACTTATGGTATTTAATTTAATCTTTATGGCACTAACTACGAGAACAAGCGAACGCAACGCATTAACGACTTCTCAAGGCGTTTTATTGTCTTTTCAGGAGGCTTTTCAAGCATTTTATGACGTGCCTTATGTCGGGTTTAATAGGTTATTATATTGTTTGATACATACCTGAACAGGAAATTGCGGAATTTTCAGAGCTATGCAAACGTTTAATGATGGGTGTAAAATGTATCATTACATAAATACTTTTGAAATATGCTAATGTTTACTGTAAACCATGGAAACAAGAACAAAATTCTAAATTTTGATTAACCCCCGACTACCTCAGATTTGTAATCTGTACAACATTCTACTAGTCAAGCCCTTTTATTTGATACCCATATTAAGGGAGTTGTGAAAAAAATAATGTATTTCGTCATTTTGTGGAAGCGGCCATCTTGGATTTGAAATTTGACATAGAGCAATATCTCCAGGTATGTATTAACCCCCGACTACCTCAGATTTATAATCTGTACAACATTTTACTAGTCAAGCCCTTTCGTTTGATACCCAAATTGAGATAGTAGTGAAAAAAATAACATAAATCGCCATTTTGTGGTGGTGGTCATCTTGGATTTTAATTTTTTTATAGTGTTCTACTAGTCAATATTCTACTAGTTAAGCCCTTTCATTTGATACCCATATTAAGGTAGGTTGTGCAGAAATATTTTGTCCGCCATTTTGTGGCGGCGACCATCTTGGATCGATATTAACCAAACATAGCTAAGAACATCCGCATGGATATTACCTTTCAAATAAAAAAACCGCATCGAAATTGGCCCATACGTTTGAGCTCTACAGTGCCACAGACAGACACACATACAGACAGACATCGACGTCAAACTTATAACAAACACCCCTTTTTTTGGTCAAGGGTTAAAAATGGACAGCCTTGTTTGAAATGGTCTTGAACATAGCCGCAAAGTCTATCGAATTTTATCGAATGCATTTCGGACAGTGTACTCATATTACTGATCTGCGTGATCTATTACCATCTTAATTTTTTTTTATTGCACTGCTCGTAGATCGAATAGAAGCGACCGAGTGCGAGTCGGATTCCCCCATAAAGGGTTCCGTAGCAGCGAGTAACATAATAAGTTCTTGTAGTTCGTTATAACTTTGATTGATGGTTTAATAATAGTGTTCTATTTATGACGTACTAACAACTACTTACTAATCCGAGTTCAGACTAATTTTCGGCGGAAGTTTGAATGGTAATGTACATCATATATGTATTTGTTTTAGTTATTTCATTATCTTATTTAAGAAGTTACACGGAAGGGCACACATTTTACCACTTTGGAAGTTCTCCCGCGAAAATTATTCAGTATAAAATCTATACTTATAATAAAACTGTAACGGGTCGAATTCTGTACATTGAAGATATTTTGAAAAAAATTTTTTTGGAGCACTCCATAGTCGATACTGATGGCGAAACTGCATTTTTTTTCTTTCATGTCTGTCTGTCTGTCTGTCTGTCTGTCTGTCTGTCTGTCTGTCTTTCTGTATAGGGATCACGCATCACGCCGAAACTACTGATTCAATTCAGCTGAAACTTAGCATGATTTTAGTTTATACTAAGGACATTGCTGTAGGCTACTTTTGATCCCCAAATTCTGATTGGTTTTCTGGCGGGAGGGGGTGAAAGTCAGAATGTGTATTTGGTTGTAACTCATGTTTGCGTGGTTTAATTTCATTAATTCTTTTTTTGTTAGAAAG
This sequence comes from Ectropis grisescens, assembly GCA_017562165.1. Classification (NCBI taxonomy): domain Eukaryota; kingdom Metazoa; phylum Arthropoda; class Insecta; order Lepidoptera; family Geometridae; genus Ectropis; species Ectropis grisescens. The sequence continues at coordinate 20,613,851 of CM029791.1, forward strand.
AACATATTTTTTATATTGTCCAGTCAAAATTTGAACAATATCGGTCTGTTGGTTCGGAAATTACACAAACATTAAATAATAACGACACGCGCGGCGCGTTCGGTACATACTAACTTCTAAGTATTCTGTGTATCACAGACGATCCACAGAAAATCTAGATTCTAGAAAGTGCCCACGTGATCGCGTCGCGTCGTCTTGGATGACAAAATAATTGTCAAAAATATATTTTTGTGTGGTAAAACAAACATCATTCGGTTACAATCGACTTCAAACAAGGAGGATGTTCTCAATCGGGTTGCATGTTTTTTTATTTGATTTTATTTTACGCGATAACTCCGCCAATTGTTAGTTGATTTTGATGATTCCTTTTTTGTTTGGTAGAAAATATTTCAGAGGTGATCTTAGATATCGAAAACAGGGAGGTAGTTTTTTCAAATATCAACATGTATGACATAGTTATACCTTCTTATAAAATTTAGTCGAATGACAGAATTAAATTACCTGTCATTGAAGAAGATTTTTGTATTTTGGAGAAAACATATCAGCATAATAAGTAGCAGCATAAACAACCCATTAAATGTTCCCACTGCTGGGCGTCGGGGCCTTCTCTCGCAAGGAAAGAGACAAGGCTATTATCCACCACGCTGGCCCAGTGTCGGTTGGTGGATGACATATGACTTAGAACTTAGATTATAGGTAGATTTCGGTTTCTTCACGGTGTTTTCCTTCACCGTTTTAATTACCGGCATTACGAACATGACTCTGAAAAGATAGTGGTGCGCGCGGTTTTGAACCCTGGGTCTCCGGATCGACAGTCGCTGTTCTCCCGACTAGGTCAGCTGTAACTTACTAGACCAGCCGTAACTTATTAGAAAACGTATTATTTCAATCCAAATACTGTTTAAAATTTAAAGGTAGTGTTCAACAAGCTTCGGTGACCGAATCAGTCCGTTGTTAGGGTTCCGTACACAAGGGTAAAAACGGAACCCTATTACTGAGACTTCGCTATCCGTCCGTCCGTCCGTCCGTCTGTCACCAGGCTGTATCTCAAGAACGGTGATAAAACATTGCCTATGTATAAGTACTCTATGTATTACGTAACAAACATCCAAACAGTGACATTCATAATATTTACAAGACAACGTTGGAACGGCTGAACATATTTGGATGGAATTCGAAGCACACGTAGTTTGAACTCAGAAATAGCAAATCGGTTACTTATAGGTTACTGTGACGTAGGAAAGACTAACCAAATTTGGTAGAAAATTGAAACAGAAATAACTCATAGTCTGAAATACCACATTTATGTATTTATTACCTATCAACCTGAAAAGAAGCATGGGCCCTAACGAAACAAATATTAACTATCACGTCAAAACGGCACAACGATATGGGTTGACATACGAAACACATTTAGTTTAGAGTCTAAAATTTCACATGGGCTAATAAGTCTACATTTTCATTTAACTCCATATTAATAAAAGCATATATTTTCGTAAGGAACTTGATGTGATGGTAAGGTAAAAGACAAAAATGAAAAATATATGCACCCGTTGTGGCGTAGATAATATAGGTGATTTGCGTTCACAATCAAAATAACAAGTAACGTAATATTCTCATTAGACGGCGCTAATGCCAGTTCAAATCTAAAAGCACTAAAGGCCATTTAAATCGATGTTTTGCTATTGTGGTATGTATTTTTTCTTTCATCTCTAGGTGGCGTTACTGGTATTCTAAATTGTACTAATAAGTTTTTGCTGCTAAAAGGATTATGATGCCAAATTTGGATTCTTTCGTTCTTGATTTTTTTCTGAGTTACCTACAATTAAATTCATACATTAACATTTCAATAGGACTTGGCTTAGATTTACGGGTTCAACTTGCTTGAACATCATTAAAACTCAAAATTTTAATTATTTTGATTCCACACAGGCTTCGTTCAAAATTTTACGCCGGCGAAGTCGCGGGTAACAGCTAGAAAACAGCTTGCGGATAAAAAGAAATAGGTAAGTAGGTATCAGATCATGAACATTAGCTTCAGACTTTTCATAATGTATCCTATAAAAATCTCACAAACTTAACACTTACGGCTATGTTCGATACTACAAAACCTTACTAAGTATGTTTGATTTTGTTTAAAAAAGGAAAAATAAAGATGATAAAATTAAATAAATTTTTGTGTGGAAAAACAAATTCACACAAACTCAAAGGTTTTTCAATGACTACTTATCCAAATATTTGACGTACGATACTTCCAATTAATGTATAAGTCAGTAACATCTGCTTACGCGAACGAAGTAGCGGGTTCAGCTAGTATATAATATATTAGAAACCTCGACATAATTTTGGAGACCTATCCATAGACACCGCACACGTTTTTTGTCACCGGATTTGATAAAAATTGTTTTTTTTTAATTTGAATTCAAAGAATGAGGCACCCCTAAATGTTTTTTTTTATTTTTAACTAAAAATCTTAAAGCGGTTTACAGAATTCATCTACTTGTCAAATTTCAACAGTATAGTTTCGAAAAAAAGTGACTGTGGCATAAGGACGGACAGGCATACATGACGAATCCATAACGGTTCCGTTTTTACGTTTTACGGAACCCTTTGGTGTCTGTAAATCGGTTTTGAAGGGAAAACGTCTTTTGGCGCGCCTAGACAGATGTTTCGTGGGCTGTGAATTGAATTCTAGCGTCACGCTCGGGAATGACAAGAAATCTTCGGGTAAGCTCGGGATCATGGTCTTTGGCCATCTAAAAATTGCGTATCTACTTTATTGTCAACTTTGTGGTGTCAATAAAGTGTTTTTGGATTGTATTATAAAGCAGCGGTAATGTCGCACAATACGTCACGTATACAGCTACAGAAATACTGTTATTACAAATCTTGGTAATCGAAACTGGCCAGATTTCACTCATCCAAGATGCCACCACTTTGCCATCGCTGCCACCACCCAACATTGGCTGATCGGAGGCGTAACCCCATAAGATATTCTCTAACCAAAGTTGCCCACCCGCCAAAAGAATATTTCACTTATAAAAACAAGTAAACACAGCACATAGAACGGAATTCGTACTAGTTTCTAACCAGAGTAGTCTTAAATGAAATTCTAACCACCTCGCGGCGCCGCGCCGTGAGAGGGTAAGTGTGTTTCTGACTCAGGACCACTCAGAACGGCGGTGTGGGGAATCAGTTTACTCGAACAGGCTTTGTCTCAGGTCTTCCTACTTCGCTTTAGCTTGGCACTGTAGTCTAGGACACCTGATATTTTAGTTATGCCTTGTCACAAAGATTGAGCTTTTTTTAAATAAAAAATGACGACAAGACGAGCAGGACATGTGCCTGATGGTAAGCAACATGGCTGCCACATAACAGCACAGTGACACGCAGCTATTGGAACATGAAGAGTCCAAATCATTACTTAGCACTGCGCTGCGCTCATCACCCAAATACTTAAGATGTTATATCTCCAAGCCCTGCAATTTCTCTGGAAACATTGCCCTTCAAACCGGAACACAGTAATGTTTTCACATTACTGCTTGGCGGTAGAATAACTGGCAAAGCTGTGATACTTCCCCAGCTGGATTCTGCTAGGAGTCCTAACACTACATAAATAGTTCACAATATTTGCAGCATTATTAGTTACAGTCATACTGATTCCTTAACGTTTACACGTCATTAGTGAATATGATAGCATTTTCAAACCTCTGGTCTTACTAGATATTGTTATCTGCTCTACATTTTCAGTTTTCTGCTTCAATACCTTTTCAAAGAGTATAAACAAAATATTATTTGGCATCAAATCGCAGAGGCGGCGCTCCTGTGAAATATTTTACCATAAGAAGAGGAACGAGGGTGCATCGCTGTCCGGCGTCCAAGTGGTAAACGAATCCGTTTATATATTAAGATAAAATTTGTTACATTTTTAATATGCTAAAATAATACTAATTAAACCTTGAGACTCCACCAAAGCGAAGATTTGCGACAGGGATACGAGACGTTTTTGAAGTGAAACCTTCTTTTGGCGCGCCACAAAAAGATTTTTAATGGGCTGTGAATTGAACTCTAGCGTCACGCTCGGGATCGATTAGAAATCTTCGGGTAAACTCGGGATTGGCCATCTAGGAATGCGTCGGCGTTTCTAATTGACAATTTAGAAAGCGTCAGCATTTCTAGGTGGCCATGCTTATGGCTACGCCCTCCGGTTTCACCCGCGTAGTTTCCAAAGTAAGCTATCAAATTCGTAATAAAGTGGAAACCCAAATTGTCTACTAATTTAATAAGCGAACCCCAAATCTAATTAATTGGTAATCCCTGATACTACAAAAAAACTATTTAATTATGCAGTTAATATGATCATTCCATCAGGTAGTCGATCTCATGCCTGAGCTCCACGAGGTTTGTTTTACAAGCTAGGGTAGCAAGCTAGTGTTAGCAAGCTAAGTACTTCTAGCTTCGTGTAGACTACGCTACGCTTTTTGAAGTGAAACTTCTTTATCGGCGTTGGAAAAAAAATTACCGTCACATTTTTCGGTTACGCGTCACATTTTTCCGTTACGCGCCATCTTTTTCTTGCCCTACCACGGTTGGTTCAGACGAAGAGTACTTTCACTTTCTCCAACGGAGTAGGGATAGCATGTCGCTTAAGCGAAATAACAAAAATGAAAAAATGTAGTTTAAATGTAATTTATTGTATAAATGCTGTAATAATCTTAGTAGCAAAAAGGTAAAGTGAAATAATTGTATTATTTGTATTCATGTCTTTTTTTTTTTTTTTTTTATTAAGCCATTTATTCCATAACCTTAATCATATTCATTTACAATGTCGTTAACTGTTGTTAGTATTTATCTTAATTTTAGTTGTTAGTAAGTGTGTTAGCTTGCAGTTGGGTTTTGGATATGGACCCCATTTTGGGTAAAGGCCTCCTCCAACTTTTTCCATGCCTTTCTCTCCTTAGCCTGTATTATCTCGACTTCTCTTTCATAATTTTCATTGTAGAAGTCTGTTGCATGTTCGATTATATCTTGCCTTGATTTTGTTTCTTTTGATTGTTGTTGAAGTTTTTGTATCCATGTTTTGTGAAGGCTTAGATCCTTAAATGCTCTCTTTGAACTCCTGTATTTGTTAAGGTTTTTTGTTATTACTTGCTGTCTGTGGACTTGATAATCTCCATACTATTTACATATTTCTTTCTTGTTATTATTCGCAGTTGGAGGGTTGTGGTCTAATTTGTGGTCTATTCATGTCTATGATAATAAAATCCTTTTGTTTAAACTTTATCTAATTTAACTTTATTTAACCAATTTCTAGAAAGTTGCATGTAGATCATTTTTCGAAAAATAAGGCCATAAAGAAGTTTCACTTCTTACGTGTGTACACTAGTACACGCACACATATTTTTTTTATCTACACGAAGCTAGAAGTACACTAGCTTGCTAGCTTACCAACACTAGTTTGTTATCCTTGCTTGAAAAACTAGCCTAGTGTAACTCGGGTCGACTAAATAAACAAATTGACAGATCACAAACTCCTAAGTAACCTGGGATTCGCAGACACAAAATGTACGTCTACATCCAAAGACCATTAACATAAGATGCGACATTGCAAAAGATTCATATTTTATTTTCTTCGTAAATGGAAGATAAAGCTACAATGTAGTGGAATCCGAACTACAATTTCATACGTCGTATGATTTAACATACAATAAAACTATCATTCCACTTTTACGGGACGTAAAGTCGAGGAAGATTTAGTTGCACCACAGTTAAAATACACACGCGGATCAAAATTATTATAATGGATATCTTTTTACTTTTGACGTGACAACGTCTTATAAATTGGTTTGCCGTGTGACACTTCAAGAAACTGCGTTACGCTCCGCTCACGTTATGCGCTCACAACGAGAGCGAGTGAGAGGCACGCGTCCCTTCCACTCGGGCATGGTTAGCCCGCCTAAGAGCGAGAGAGACAGACATAAAAAGTGAAAGGCACGCGTCCCTTCCGTAAAATTATTTTACCACTCAAAGTCGTTGTCACGTAAAACTTTCGCCCGTATATCGACTTTACAGGCAACCAATTTTTTTTTTAAATAATGATTTAATTAATTTAACTATGACGTACGATCCATACTGATATAATAAAGCTGATGTGTCTATTTATTATGTGTTTAATCTATCTTTATTATAAGTATACTATAATGTGTTTGAACGCGCTATCAGGAACTGTTGGACTGATTTCAATTCTTTAACCGTTGCGTATGTAGGCCGCAGGCCCGTGAACAGAATTTATGGGTCATCTGATACAGCAGGAGACCTATGTAGGATGATAGAAGGGTATAAAGTAATAAGATTGAGCACTATGCCGTCACTTGTAAGCTGTCCAACTGAGTGTTGTTGAAGAGGGGGGGTTCTAAACCTCGATCATTTCTCGTTGTCGCATGATTTTTGTATCATTATTTTGTAGGTGTTGCGGAATAATAGATTAGAAGAGGTATTGAAACTATAAAAATTATATTTTTTTTATTGTTAGTTTGTGAAAAAAAATCATGATTTTCCGACGATTTACAGAGTAAGTTTGGTCATTTGATTATGTTCGGCTTTGGTTCCATACAGTTTCAATACCTCGTCTAATACATTATTTCGCAATGCCGTACAAAAATCATGCGACAAGGAGAAATGATCGAGGTTTAGAACCCCCCCTCTTCAACAACACTCAGTTGGACAGCTTACAAGTGACGGCATAGTGCTCAATCTTATTACTTTATACCCTTCTATCATCCTACATAGGTCTCCTGCTGTATCAGATGACCCATAAATTTTGTTCACGGGCCTGCAGTCTAATGGATGTGATCCCTGAGTGCTATAAGCTATATGTATATTACGGGCAAAGCCGGGGCAAACCACTAGTTTATAGATAAAGCAGCTGGTTTTGCTAACTTTGCTTTGCTATCTAAATGAGACGTGGTTGTCAAGATTCAAATCACAGATGAAACCCTGTTGATCGGCGATGCAACGAATCTCGCTAACTTTCACAAGTCACCAGCGGGAGCGCAGGACGAGGTAAAAAGCCGCGCTGTGATAAGCCGAATATCCGTGTGACGTTCCCTACTTTCCACCAATGACAATGACAATGACAAAACGAGATAGAGTTATGCAAAATTCTAAGGACAGAGCAGGATGCAAAGAAAGACATCATTGGGTTCCTTTTTTTAATGTTCGTTTTAATGTTGCAGATTTATGATGTTATGTTTTTCTAATTATTGCATTAAATTACTTACTTGTAAAATTATATACCGTCCTTTGTAAAGCTGGATGTCCTGTTATTCGTTCTGCACTATTTTACTGAGCAGAAACCCACATTTTATATTTTTTTACGGTTTTTAGCCAGCACTATTTCGGTCGAAATCAAAAGCCTGACTGACCGAACTCGCAACAGGTATAGTAACAGTTATGCTTATAAAACGCTAAGGAGGGGCAGTCGCACGATAAATCAAATGGGTATATTGCGTTTGATTCAAACAGACCTTCAAAAATAGTGGCCAATTAGGATTTACTAAATTAAGCACAACTACCCATCGCAGTAGTGGTAGGATTCTTTGCAGAGTTCACCTGGGGAAGTACCACACATTTACCAGTTATTCTACCGCCAAGCAGAAATGAGTCAATATTACTGTGTACCGGTTTAAAGGGCATTGTTTCCAGTGAAATTACATGGCATAGATATACAACATATTATATCTCTCGGTGTCGGCCGCAGTGCAGTGCCAAGTACCTAATGATTTGGCATATTTTATGTACCGATAGATGTGTTTCAGTATGTTGTTATGGGCAGACATATTGCTTACCATCAGGCACATGTTCTGCTCATTTCGTGGCTCTATACTAAAAGACTGATTCAAGTCTAAAAATAATCAAGATATTCAAGTCGGAAGCGTGTCCAACGTGCTAGCGCCATTATTACGCTGAATGGTAACGTGTTGAGTCAAATAATACACGCCAGCATTTTGGTCACACATCACATCGACTAAAGGCTTCGAAAGTATGCATAGGTCGAGGTGTGCATAGGTATATTTGGGGTTTGAGACCTTTTGCAGAATTAGCTGAAACAGTTTTTTTGAAGTGAAAACTTCTTTAGCGGCGCTGAGCACTTTTTTTTTATGGGTAAAAACTTTCAAACTCGCGTCAGGGTCACGTGATGCTGATCGAAAAAGCGCAAGATCGAGGGGAAGGGAGAGGAACTAGTATCTCCCACTCTTTCTACCGTGCCTGAGTGTGCTGCTGGGTAGGATTTCATGGAGCGGTTTCAAACCGCGCCCGCGCGCGGGCGCGAACCGCGACGGGCGACGATTTTTTTTTTAAACTCACGAGACCGCTGATTGTAGCGGTTCGCGCCCGCGCGCGGGCGCGGTTGGAAACCGCGCGGACGTGCGGTTGGAAGTCAGTAGCATTGCGTAGGGAGGGCGGTAGGGGCGGCCCGCTCGGGGCGGCACTTTTGAGGGGGTGGCAAATTTTAGATTGAATAATAATATATTTAAGGTCAGGTTTTTCTGCCACGGTAAGCATTTACGCTGCCTCGCGCGCTCTGATGCCCCGCTTTGTGCGGAATTGGTGCCACAGTGCAGAAATAACACTAAAGTATTGAATAAATTGAACTAAGTACTAGTTTAAACTTATTTTTTGTTCAAAATTTGTTTAAAATTGTAATAAGAGTTTTATTTCTTTATAAACCAGGAAATATTTATCTACACTCGTAGGTATACTAAAATTAACCTTTTTTTTTTTGACGCTTTAAGTTGAGACCAGCAGCAGTTGGACCATTCATTATTTAAAATGTTGCCTTATACTTCGTAGATTTGTACAAAATAAAAAAAAGAAAATTGTGCAGAAACTTAATTAACGATACGGTTGCGTTAATGCCGATGATGGTGGATGAATATGATATGGTCTACGACGGCGCTTACTTCTCTAACAGAAACAAATTCACTCTCGACTCGAAAATCCCAAGGTTCGAACCATCACGAAAAACTCACTCTGGCAATGCGTTTCACAGCCTAAGTAGTCCTTCTTATTACAAAGGTGGAGATAAAACTCTTTGTTAGATTCTTTAATCAATGATGAACGATGTTATTTTTTTCGAGCAACAAGCAACACGATAGAAAAACTTTAATTTAAAAAACCCGACTGCAAAACATCAACACATAAAAAACATTATGTACTATGTGATGATACTTTCGCGATTGACACTAATCTAACAATATTTTAGTTTTAAAAATCCATCCAGGAGTTTGGAAGAAACGTGGGAATAAAGAAATTTACAAACATACAAGATACACTCGAAAACCATAATTCATCTTTCAGTCGGGTAAAATGGCAATAAAGGAAATAAATAATATTTTTTTATCGCAGCCGCAAATTAAGAAAAGCTTGTATGATCTGTAATCTGTATATGTATTTTATTCCACAAATTGTTTTTTTCATTATTCCACAAAAATTTCTTATTCTATGACGATTTCTGAGAAACTTTTTTTTGACTCCGACGATATTGACCAAGAACTTGTCAGAGTGAATCTCTACTCGTAGAGTCTTGCGGGAGGAGGCCACGAAATGTTTTGCGATAAGGCGTAAGAGCAAGATTAAAGTCGAAGCGTTCGAAATAGACTCTGGAAATGATGGAAGAAGAAGAATCTATTTAAGCTGTGTGGCAAATTGTATAGAAGACCAATGAGTACAATCAGCCCCTTGACATAGCGTTTGTGGGCTATGAGAAAGCATGACGGATAACTCAGTGAAAGTCTGGTTGGTCATGGAATCCCTACAGCGATGCCAAATTGACTGCCGAGAAGCCGAGATATATCGAGGTAATGAGATATTTGTATATCGCCGCAACTATGACTGTTCAAGTTCGAAACTCGCTGGATTAGACTGGACGTGACATTTATAATTACGGCAACAGGCATATCTCACCAAACGATATCGTCGTAATGGCCAAAATGCTGGGGGATCTACAAGAGATACTGATGGGCCTTGTTTACGCCTCCCAGCGCAGCGGTCTCCAAATGAACCTATACAAAACCGTGCACCAGTTGAAAAGCGTGCTGTGAAACGAGCAATGGTTGGTGTTTTTCTGAGTGATCGTATACAAAACGAAGTCATCCGTCAGTGGACCAAAGTTATTGACATAGCTCAACGTATTAAAACAAGCAGAAGTTGACTGTGTCCTCGTGGTCAACCATAAGTTTAGCATATTTCAGTAAAACTTGACATAACTGATACGTTGGTAATGAAAAAGTCACTAAAATAAACACAGGTTTTTTACCTTAACCTTAAATCATACAAAAATGTTCCGCCAGGCATTAAAAACTGACTAGTTCTAGTGACAAAGTCAAATTCATTTAGCCATATTACTTTATTTATTAAAACTAGTTCCCGTTATTTTCATGTGATTAAAAGTAGCCCATATGTAATCTATTATCTAATCTGTAATAAAGTTATATTTTATTGCAGATAATAGATTACAAGCAAGCACATATTTGATGTATTCGAGAGGTAGAAAACCCCTATCCTATTTTACAGAATAGCCTACAAACACTAAAAAGTACAAAAGTTAAAATAAAAAACATAAAAGTTACGTTTAAAATAACCGACTTCAAAACCACAAAAAGGCATTCAAAAGCGAAAAGTAAATTACTAAGGACAGCACTATTTTTGTTTCTCCCGCCCCTCAACCGACTGCCAGAACATTGACTTATATTAGTAAGGACCAGACCAACCGTACGAAAAAAAAATACCGCATTGGCCCTAAAAACATTTTTAGGGCCAGTGTGACTCGTTCACAGCGTTCAATACGCGGAAGTGAACAAGTATTTGGTGGGCATTAAAATGCATAATTGTGTGCTAAAAGGTTGCAAAAACTACGACACAAAGAAAGATGGAATATGGTATCATCAGTAAGTATTTAATCTTAATTTCCTTTTGTTGCTGTTAGATTAATAGGCATTCATTTTTAAAGTGATATTATTTTTCTACGGATTTCCACAAAATAGCTGCCATTGAACGCGTGAAGTGGACGAAGTAGCCTTGTACAAACGTGATTTTTGTTGTTGTTTTATTGTTATCGAATTTAGTGCAAGTGATTTTGAATTTTGGGATTTAATAATATAACAAAACGTAATCCGTCTTATTCCAAAACACGGACTAATTATGGTACTGGAATTAAGCCAGGTTTAAACCAAGTCTAAGTCTAAGCGTAATTACAAAACGAAATTTTTCTTTAAGCCACGTACTATCTATTATCCTAAAGATTAACCATCGAACCCCTAGTTTAACTATGGACTTACTTCGCATCTGCCATTTTAAGGTTGGACAACACTTGTTTTTTTCCATATTTAACAATTTGAACTCTCGCAATAGTGATGTTAACACTAATCACACATTAATGTTTAATGTTAAAGTTTGCATTAATAGAATATCGAAAATCACATAATTATAATTTAATATTACGTAGTGAATTTATTATAAATGATTTTAAATCCTATATCTGTTGTCACGTGACTGGCTACACCAATATGAATTATTACGTCACTAGTCGCAAAACAAACTGTCAAAACTGATTAAACTGTTTACATTTCTGCTTTTTTATTATAGTTTGCGATCTTAGCGACAACTATTTTGATTGTTTGTATTCAAATAATGATAAGAAAACACATAACCTGAACATACAGTCATAATGCGAACAGTATTTTTTTGCGACTATTGACGTTATGTCAGTTGTTAGTGTTTCAAAATGAGTCTAATATTGTATATTTACTCATCAAAAATACTAATATTTTGAAATTAAATGGACAGTAAACAAATGTCAATCTTCTAAATAAAAGCAGTTCCAAAAATTGTTAATATTGTTGTATAACGTTGGGCTATCTCAGGCTTAACCTTGGACTAAGTAATCTTTGGATAGTCTGAGTTTTGTAATTGGAACCGTATCAAACCTGGATTAGTTAGTCCTGGTTTAAACCTGTACTACGAGTATCTTAGTTTTTTGGAATAAGACTGAATAGGTTTAATCTACACTTAGGTTTGAGTACATTACAAAAAGAAAATATTCGTAAATACTTTCGAATTTTTGTGTTTACATTGAGTAGGATTCGAAACTAATGAACCGATTTGAAAAAAAAATGAATGATACTCAATACAAAAATGAAAGATACGTACATTAATAAAAATACTTTTTACTATGTTTATTATTGTATTTAAATATTTGAGAAACTATTTTGAATACCTATACATATGTAGTTCGTTTAGAGTTTTCACAGGAACTTGAAAGACATTTAACAGCTACATGACGCTTTTTGGCTGTTGGTGTGCACACGTATAGTAAACATTTTATTGACATATATTATTCCAATTGCAAATAAAAAAAATATGTATGAAATTACGTTTTTTTCGTACAATGTTATGCCGTCTTTTGTCGTCAACGCGGCACTAACGTAGTTCGTATGATTTACAGATCTCGCTGTTTTAGCTTGTATTAAGAAGTTTTCTAAAAAATGTATAGTAGGGCGCATCCTTCCTTTTGAAATCATTGGCTGCAGACGGCTACCGCGCCGCTGCGCGCGCAACCGCGCGGTCGCTACGCGGGCACCACGCGGTCGCCACGCGGGCGCCGCGCGGCACCCGCGTGGTAGCGCGGGCGTAAACCGCCTCGTGAGTTTTGAATTCAATTTTTACATACAAATCTGCATCCTACAGAAGACGCGGGCCCGCGCCCGCGCGCGGGCGCGGTTTGAAACCGCTCCATGAAATCCTACCCTTAGGCGGCACAGGGCGCTTGCGCGAATATTTTATAATTAGCGGCCAGAGAGAATTAGACCTAAAAACTATACAACCTTATGAAAATGGTAGAGGTTGCTTAGCAATAATGATGTTTGAAATGTGATGACATAGAGCAAATAAATAAAATTTTCAGAAAAACGTAAGTTTTAACAGTTTAAAATAGAAATAATACATGAAGAATACTAATATTATCAGATCAGAAAAATATGCTTTATCGTGAGGACACGATTGAACAGATATTAGTTGTATGAAAATTCAGTATGAAAGTACTATTTAATAAACATAAACATAATAAATTCTACCTCATAGATGATAGTACTTTTATACTTATAATTAAACACAACGTTAATATTGTAAGTTTTCACTTCTGCCGGCACTCCCGGAGTGCTACCGGTGTTTTTTTTTTTTTGTGGGGGAAATTTGGCTCTAGTAGCGCGCCACAAGTCAGCGGCGCGCTACCTCCTCGAAGCCTATCCCTAGGTGGAATGCCGGACGGAGCTGCATCAGCCCTTCAATGTGCCTCCGGAAGATGCAATGGACCCAAAATATCCACGCAAGTTGCGCCCCACGCTAAAAGCCGACCTAAATTGGCAGAAGCGTAATTTATTTTCACCTATTTATTAATCATATATTATGTTAGTCTGAAACCCCTTCATTAAAGGAAAATAGATTAGGATACAGGTTATGTTATATAGAAGGGTAAAGAGGTTGGGCTGAGCTAGTATTTAGATAGGACACTGAATGTAATTCGCCCGAAACTGTAATTTCGCGGGTCCCTTTCGACATCAGTACCTTACTTTCCAATTATTATTTTACTAATTCATTGCTACTCGTAGAATTTCGAATAAGTTTATCAGTTTGCAAACAGATGATCAAAATATTTTTTTCTACGTGATTCATTGCTCTTTGTTATGTAAGTAAATCTATTTTATCGACTTAAAAAGTTAGGGGGACTCAATTCGGTTGTATATTTTGTTTTGTTTGTGTGTTACATGCTAGCTCCGACAATTTTGAATAGGCATATTTTGATTTATATCTTTTTTGTTTGGTAGATCATAGTTCAGAGATGATCTCATATATATTTTATTGAAATCATTTACGCAATTTTTGAAATAACAACAAAATTCTAAAATTTTCATACCACGGCAACGTATTTGTAATAGGTACCTTACTGTTTCATTGGCACAATTTGTTATACCTTATTTTGTTAATAACTATCGCAATTTTTATATGTCCTTTAAAACATTTTTCTAGACGTCAATCCGAATCGAATGAGCTATCGCACATGAATCTAGGAGCTTTATTTTTGACTTGTTGATAAGACTATTTTTCATTTACAAAAAAAAAAATTAAGTTAGGGATCTCTAATATAAAATTAAATTATATTTTTTCGGTAAAAAATAAATTAATTTTATGATAAAATTTCGATGCCCAAATAAATAGTGACCCATAAAATCGTGTCGTATCTACTAAAAGCGGCGACGTTCCTCTTTATGCGAAGTACATTCGGCTTAGTAGGTTTCCATGTAGACCTGTGTATAAAATATGTTGTTCCCCATCGCACACTAGAGCTGTTATTTCTGTTCAGCCTGGCTTACCTGGTGATGAGTAAGAGTTATGGCTTTCTGTGTTTTACTGTTTTAGTTCAGTAAAATAGTGTATCTGATTTATTAAATAATTCAAACCTAACAAGTTTACAGTAGATACATTTCTTTGAAAATCGGCGCAACCAACTTTTATTAAAAATTAACTTTTTTGATGGAATCACATCATAAATGAATTCATCATCGATGTAAGTAATTTTTTTATTTTTTGATAAAATTTGTGTAGGGCTTTTTGGAGAAGTTTTTTTGTTATAGTTAAGAGTGACGAAACCTTATGTGCTTATTATACCGCCAAGCAGTAATGTAAAAACATAACTGTATTCCAAAAAATCAAAGTTAGTTTGTTCGCTCAGGAGCTAAGACGCCACAAACAAACACATATACAGAGAGAGACAAACTAACTTATACAATACAAAAACGTGCGTTACGCATCGCATAATAAAAATCACGCCGTAGTCAGGTAGGTACGAGTATCAGGTAGTTTTTGTAGTGGTAGGGCCCTACAACCCCCCCTACCCTCGTGGATTCTGCAAAGAACTCTACCGAAGGGCTCTTCGTAGAGTTCTCAGGAGGAGCTCTCAGAGTCCGCCTGGGGAAGAACCACACATATGCCAGCTATTCTGTTGCTAAACGGTAGTGCGCAAACATTAATGTATTAGTACTAAGAGATGAAACACCTCATATCTCCGGGTGACGAGCGCAGTGTGGTGTTAGGCATTGATTTGAACTCTTCATGTTCCAATAGCTGCGTGTCACTATCCTGTTACGAACAGGCATGTTGCTTACCATCAGGCACATTTCCTGCTCGTCTCGTCACTCAATACTACAAAAAAAGGTAATTTATAAATAAATAAATTTTGGCAGACATTTCACACACAACACCATCTGACCGGATGTAAGGTGCGTTGAAATATCACACCGTATATTATCTGTTACCAAAACATGCTATACAATAACCGCTACCGCTTATTCAGTGGTAAGTCTTTATCCAAATCCTTATCACCATCCAAACGATTCTACTATCGTTTACCTTACGTGGTCCAACCCAGTTAGATTACATGTTACAATGCAACTTACATAATTACAACTTTATCTCTATATCAGGGTTCAATACAAAAACATCATAGAAATACGTGTAGGAAAATCATTGAGTTTGTTCGTCTGTAGAGCTATTTTTCATTTAGCTTACACGAAAATGCATAGAAACCATAATATCATGAGACATGAGACCTGTCATGATATATAAACCCTATACTTGTACTATGGATTGGTCTCGTGGCTCAGTCAGTACCCTACTACGCGGTAAGTCGTGGGTTCGATTTCTAAATATCTTTTTGGGAGAAGATTAAATACGTGAAAATTCTGACCGTGTGCCTAAATTATAAGTATATGTTTTTTTTTAAATTGGTCTGTGAAACTAGGTCTAACAACAGTTGACAGTGTCAGGGAGCAAAGTTTGGTCTCACTAGTCCCAACCGTAGATGGTATACAGACACATTTTGCTTCTGTTATCAGGAATAGTCCCTTAATAACAAAAACAAAGGGGAGAAATTACTACAAGTTATTTGTCACTTATCTTTGTTTTTTAGGCACTAGTACTAGTAGCGAGTCGTACATTCCTTGACATTCAGCGAGTATTTTTCGTTATAAAATATAATATTATCTATGAAATGATACCTTCACACAAATATAATTACAATTAAAAGAAATTAAATAGAAATGTTTAGAAACAGTATTGTGGTTTCAATCACGCATTTCCAGATCCTATTATTTTCAATAAATAAAAATTACGTGTTATTCTAGACTGTTATAAATTTTTGTGCATGAAATTATATCCAGATCTTTGTGTATATTAGATTATATTTGTAGTGGTAGGACTCTTGGCAGAGTCCGCCTGGGGAAGTACCACACCTTTGCCAGTTATTCTACCGCCAAGCAGTAATGTGCAAACATAACTGTGTTCCGGTTCTAAGGGCAATGTTTCCAGAGAAATTACAGGGCTTAGAGATATAA
Organism: Ectropis grisescens; assembly: GCA_017562165.1. Classification (NCBI taxonomy): domain Eukaryota; kingdom Metazoa; phylum Arthropoda; class Insecta; order Lepidoptera; family Geometridae; genus Ectropis; species Ectropis grisescens. Next base: position 20,630,299 of record CM029791.1, read on the forward strand.
GATCTTAGATCTCTGGGTGACGAGCGCAGTGCAGTCTAGGTAATGATTTGGACTCTTCATGTTCCAATAGCTGCGTGTCACTGTACTGTTATGTGTCAGGCATGTTGCTTACTATCATGCACATGTCCTGGTCGTCTCGTCATTCTTTATTTAAAAAAAAAAAACATCTCCGAAGTAATTTTTGTGTGGAGGATTATTTAACATCAGTAGGTACTTTCGCGTTTATAATAATATTAATTAGGATTTTAATAATAAATGTATTAAAACATAATATTTCGAGAAGACAAGCTGGTTTTGTTAAGAGCTAGGAAGAGTTGAGTAAAAAGTGTCGAAAAATAGTTATTAGTCATTTTTAATTGAGATTAGGTTATTTAACCTAATCTACTAACTAAAAATTGTTTAGAATAGAAAAACTACCTACGTATCGAATCAAAATTTATAAACTGTCTTATCTCTCAAGTTGAATTAAACTGCACATAGAGTTCTAAATGATTAAAATTGGTTCAGTAATTTACAAGGTAAAGTAGAAGCCGCACGTGTTCTCCCAGAACCAATATGGTATTATATTCTGGGGTAATTTTCTATTGATTGTATTAATATTTCTGAATATTATCGAGCAAAGATTAATATGAAGGCCGCAGACAACAGCTAGTGCTAGATAAATATAAACGTTATCAGGATCAGCCTATCATTATCGAATGGAATGAAATAAATAACTTGATTTGTTATCAACACTGCACAAGTGATTACATGAAAATCAATCAGTGAAGAATAGATTTTTACAACAGCAACAAAGATGTTGCGAATTGTATTATTTTGTGTAGTTTTAATAGTTTTAAGTGTAACTGGCAAAGAAAGGCAAGAAGATCTTAGGAAAGTGCATCTGGAAGGGTTGGGGAATGTTTTAGGTATGAAATTTTGGGATGGAGAGTTTTATGAATTCTTCGGTATTCCATATGCGACAATGCCTAAAGGACGGGACCGGTACAAGGTGAGCTTAGTAAAATATATATAAATATATATAATAAGAGGCACTAGAAATATTGCACTTTTTTTCTTTCAACTCTCTATGTGTGAGATTCTAATATTTACCATAGGTACTATCACATGTTTTTCAAGTACCCTTAATTATTCATTTTTACACAAATTTTCATAAAACTTGGCCAATCTTATCAAGTATTATGAAAAATGTATTTTGTCTCTAGAACATCTTAGCTATTATACCTATTTTATTAATATTATTATTTAAATTTTAGATCATTAATTCAAGTTTTTACTATTTAACTAATTTATATTAAGTAAATAATTATACCTATAGTTAAATTATTCGTATACTCACCACTATTGTTTTAAAATTTCAGCCGGCTCTTCCCCCTAAGCCTTGGGACGAAGACATGAAAGCCAACCGAGGCATCCTGCTTTGTCAACAAGTCTACATGTCGCATCGTGAGGACGAAGGAGATTTGCTTTTTGGAGAAGAAGACTGTTTAGCCGTCAGTTTCATGGTTCCGAAAATAGCTAGCGAGACAAATCTAGTTCCTGTAATTGTCTATGTGCACAGTGGTGCTTACGTTGGAGGCAATGGCAACATGGCTAAATTCCACTTCCTCGCAAGACAAGACGTCATTGTTGTCAATATGAACTACAGATTAGGGGCATACGGTTTTGCTTGTCTTGGAACAGAAGATATTCCTGGCAACGCGGGATTGAAGGATATTGTACTGGCACTCAAATTCATTAAAAAACATGTCAAAAGTTTTGGAGGAGATCCCGATAATATTACTTTGGCAGGCTACGGTATTGGAGCAACGCTAGCAGAACTCGTAGCACTGTCTCCAGAAACAAACGGCTTGTTTGACAAATTAGCTCTTGATAGTGGTTCAGCATTAAATCCTTATGCTGTAAACAGACACCCAATAGAAACAGCTAAGAACATTGCTGTTTCTGTCGGATACGATGACACGGGTGACATCGAAGATTTGAATGAATTTTATCTTGATGCCGATACTGAAGACATTTTAGGTGTTAGCAGAAATTTTTCTTGAAAAACAGCACTTTTGGTTTTGCACCTTGCATTGAGAATCCAAATAATCCTGGAGCAGTCTTAACCGAGTCTCCTCTTGAAACGTTGAAGAAAGGAAAGTATGGTGACTTTGCTTTGATGACTGGTTTTGCCAACATGGAAGGTATTAGTCGCACTAGTCAGTTTGATGAATGGCGAGAAGGTATGAATGCCAACCTGGCGGACTTCTTACCTGCAGATTTAGTTTTTGATAACGAAAAAGAAAGAGACGAATTTATCAAAGAAGTCAAAAAGTTTTATTTTGATAATAAGCCTTTAACTGTTGACAGTTTGCAAAGTTACATAGACTATTTCTCAGATTCTATGTTTAAGTATGCTATCTTGAAATCTCTGAAACTACACGCACAGAACTTGAAAAGGTCAATTTACGCATATGAATTTACGTATGTAGGAAAGCTGAACACTCAACATAATTACATGGATAGGATCAGAGGAGCTAGCCACAGAGACGCTTCCGCTTACATTTTAGATTTCCAAGATTGGACCAGAAACTATACTGATATGGATAGAAGAGATCTTATGAACTTCATGTGGGCAGATTTTCTCAGGTTTGAGTAAGTATTTCATTAAGTACCTACATATTTTTTTAAATTTAAGACGAATTCTAGCGTAGTGATATTTTTATGTTTTTTGGTTCTTCTTGATCATAAAATATTTTAAGTTCCATCTTTATAATTTAATACATTTAAGATTGGCATTAACAACACTGTGATTTATAATGTTATAGTAAGATTGATTACTAACGGTCCGCCCCGGCTTTGTAAAAATCCAACGGTCAGATAATTTTTGAAATTGATTCAGTATTTCCAGAGATTATCGCGTTACAAATATACTCTTTAGTTGTATAATATTTTAATAGTATAATTAGTCGTCGGAATTAAATTATTATTTTATTTCAACAAAGATATCATTAAATCTGATATTTATTTAAAAAAATGAATTTCAAGGAGTACCTATAATTGTAATTAAAATGTTTTCAGAAACCCAACAGCGTACGAAAGCCCATTAAACACTTTGACGTGGTTAAAATACAATAACAAGGATCAACACTACTTAGACTTGGGCGATGTACTCATGATGAAAAAGGATCCGTTTTCAAAAGGATACCAGTTATGGGATAAGGCTTACAATAAACATTATTGGACTCCGTCTGTGGTGAACCCTGCTACCTACCAAAAAGCACGAGATGCTAAACCTAAGCCACCGCAAAAGAAAGTACCTGTTGAAACAAAACCTGCAGAAAACAAACCGGTAGATGAAATAAAACCCGAAGTGAAGAAAACTGAGATTCCTGCTGCCCCTAAAGTATCTCCAGAATCTGCACCAAAGAATACTGATTCAGCTAACGCTAAGCCCGCTGAAACAAAAACGAATACCGAAGCCAAAGATACAAAACCTAAAACCACTCAAGAAAATCCTAACGCGAAAACCAAACCATCTGAAGAAGAGCTTACGGTTAAAACACAGAAACTTTCTGAAGAAAAACCTAGTGTAAAAATTGAAACACCTATCAAAATTGAAACGAAAGCTGGTAAAAAAGAAGATTTGAAGAAATAAATGATATATTTTTACGAACCAGACTGAAATGTTGTTTTTGTAACTACTTATAATATGTAGATGTATACAAGTATTTAACAGCGCCTGTGCAACTAGTTTTGCTAAAAAAATCTTCAGTCTTCTAGGTTTTTAACAGAGAGATTATTTACGTATAGTAAATGACGGAAAATCGTAAATGTAACATTTTTCTTTGAAATCCAACATCCAAAGCTTTCAAAGCCTCCCCAATTTATCGTAAAATTGTGCATTTGCCATTCAAAATAGAGACTGGCACCCTTGGGGTGCAAAAAATATTTCCAATACTTGTATGGAGTGGAAAATATTCACAAAGGAACGAGGCTTCTTGTTTAGAAGTGTCAGTCACAGTATCTACTTATAGCTTTTAGATTTTTTATAAGCCGCGAATCGAAGGGGCGTGCATCAGACAGACGGAATGATGTCAGTGATTGGTCCCTGAAAAGTAATCCTATTGAGTAAAAGATGGAGCGCTTAGGCTAAGAACTCATGGAGCGGTTTTCAACCGCACCCACCTCGGGCGCGAACCCGCATTTTCTGTAGAATGCAGGTACATGGAAAAATTGCAAGCACAACTCATTAAACGTTTTACGCCCGCGCGGCGCGCGGTCTCCGTCCGGCCGGCACTCTCCACGTTCGCGGGTCGTGACGGCGTCTGCGAAACCGCGAAAAAAACGGCCTCGTGAGTTTTGAAATAAAAATGGCGCTAGTGAAAATCGTCTCACAAATTCTTAGCCTTAGTTGCCACGACCACGACGCGTGATCAAAATGCGTACGTTAAGGCCAGGTAGTTCTGTCATATTAGGCATTTAACGCTGTCTTGTTCTCGCGACCGTCACCGACCGCAGAATCGGTGCCACAGTGCAGAAATAACATTAAAATATTTGACTATGTAATTTAAACTCATTTTTTGTTCAAGATTTGTTTATACTAGTGATAACAATTTTGTGAATAGTGATAAGAGTTTTTTTGATATATGAACGAAGAAATATTAAATTTATCTATACTCGTAGATATACAAAACTCAACCTTTTCTTTTTGATCACACTATAAGTTGAGAACGGCTTTTCCAATTTCATGCATCTTTTATAATGTTTCTAATAATTCACAAGTTCGTCAAACATTAAAAAAAATGTGCTGAAACGTAATGAAAGGCCAGTAAAATAGAAGGTTTTTGTTCAACTTTGCACTAAATTTCTAATCCAATTTTTTCTGAGGTAAAGATCCCTTACTGAGCATAAAATTACAAAATGCTCACAGGTCCAGGTAGAGCTTCAAACGCCAATTGAAAAAACTGTTTTAGCCGATATTTTGAAACTATATATTTTGACAATAATTGTAGAAAATAAAATTTTGCATCTTTTGTTGCTAGTAAACTTTTTTGTTAAACTTACCGTTTACGATTTATAACCCATTCAATGATACGATTGCTATGATGCCGATAATAGTGGATGAAAATGATGTTGTCTACGATGGAACTTGTTTCTCTGATAGAAACAAGCACAGTGTACCTCGTAACCCCAAGGTTCGAACCTTCGACAAAACCCACTCTGGCAATGCGTTTCACGGCTTAGTTGTTCTTATTACAAAAGTGGAGACCAAACTCTTCGTTCAAATCTTCAATCATGGTGATGAACGGTGCTGTTTATTCGAGCAACGAGCAATATGATAGAATAACTTTAATTTAAAAACCCCGACTACAAAAAAATCTACACGTAAAAAATATTACCTACTACCTAAGGACACTTTGGCGAGTCAGATTAGTCTTAGAATATCTTAGTTACAAAATCCATCCAGCCGTTTGGAAGATATGTGGAAATAAAAGATTTACAAACATAAAGATACGCGCGAAAAACATAACCCTTCTTCCATTCCGGTAAAAAGGGACATGTTTATGCTACTGGGAACAGAATTCACATCTTATTATTTTTACATTGTTATCATCAAATTTGACATAATAAATCGTAATCGGTAAGTTCGAAAAAAAAGTTTACTGGCAACAAAAGATGTTAAATTTTATTTTCTACAATAAAAATAGGCTTTATAACTTTTTCAGAATATCAGCCAAAACGTTTTTTCGAGCTGGCGCTTGAAGCTCCACCTGGATTTGTTATTATTTTGTGATTTTATGCTCAGGAAATGATTCTAAACCTTATATAAAAATACGAATCGGAAATTTAGTGCAGAGTTAAATTCTACGAGTAATTTTACTGCCTAAAAGGCTTCTTATCAAATTTGGTCGAGTGTCTAAATTTCTATGAACAATATTAACATTTTCATACAAAACAAAAAAGAAAAACCAATAAATTTTGGTGGTGTCACAAACTTGGAAAAGAAATAAAAAATTAAAAATTCCAACAAAACCATACGTGTATCTATGGAAAGGTGTTCAAAATTGTATTGAAGTTCCTAACATTTTTTTCTAAACTGAATAGTTTGCGCGAAAGTCTCTTCCAAAGTGGTAAAATCTGTATGTGAGGACTTTTCCTTTTCCTTTGAGGACTTCCAAGTACTAAGTACCTTACTACCAAAGAATTTACCTAAATGGCAGATAAATGCAAGTTGCATTCATATTAGGGGATTTACGCAGGGGTTTTCTCCCCTCTCATTATTTCCTTATCCTGATCTCTGATATAACAGACGAATATTTTACCGATACTTATCTATTTTCCATTGCATCCGCATTGAATTTTTACTGATGTGGTATCGACGTCAGTTTTTGAGACTCCTTATTGGTCTACAACATAAAGTAAACAGCGTACTAATTAGTATCAGCGTCTATTTGCAATTCCAATGAAAACGGTATCAAAAATCAAGATCATAGCGTGCTTCACTAGTAATACCTACTGATATTGTTATACTGTGGCACTATGATCGTAATATTTAAAATTTATCGGTTGTCAAAATTGCAAAATCAAGCACAGGCCCGTCGTCCGTGAGCGCCGAAACGCGACTGATCAGGCTGGCCGAACGGCGCGCTATATATATGGTAGATATTAAAACATAGTGAATAACTGATACTTTTTATCAAGTCGAACTCTGCGAATGCATCTATAACTTTTTAGTGGCTTTCATTGAGTACAAAAATTTAGTAAAAAAATTCATTAGTTTAGTCATAAACTTGAAACAACTTTTTGAAAAGGGGTAACTTTGGGATTTTTTTCTATCAAGTAAAATTAATTAAATCGTGTTACTGATCATGAATTGCACTATATTAGATCCTTAACTAATACATATATTTTTTTCAGAGTTTAAAACACTATTTTAAAGGTCTTAAAGTTGTTTTAAAAATTCAAAATTACGGCCCACACGCCCTTAAGTTTATTTAGCTAAACATGTGATCATTAATTACCATTCAGCAATATACGCTTCCAACTGGTAGTAAACTTGAGCATTTTGATTACATAACGTTTCGTTGTAACATCTTCACTACCTACATTCTTGGCAAATAAAGGTTAATTTCAATTCATTTAACGACTGTAGAGTAGACCTTCATCGGCTAAAGGATAATTAAAAAAAAAGAAATGGTTATAAATTGCGAGACGAGTAGGATATGTGCCTAGTGGTAAGCAACATGCCTGCGCTTAGCACCACGATAACGCGCAGCTATTGAAACATGAAGAGTCCAAATTATTACCCTAACACTGCACTACACTTGTCACTCAGAGATATAAGAACATAAGATACTTACATAATAGATGATACAGTGGTATTTTGACATTTGTGCTGGGCGATGGAATAACTGGCAAACGCTACTTCTTTACGCGCATTATGCAAAGAGTCCCACAACAATATACTAAATTAGCCGTCGGCCCCGACTTTGCTTAAGTATTAGTATAGAAAGTAAGGGTACAATTAAATTAAACTGTAAAATAATTTAAAACGTATATGCTCTATATATACTGGTTCTTCGTTTTACTATTACCGATTACAGGATGTACACTCCGCGAGGTATAAGCTGAGCTTTGCATTAGTGTGAGTGATCACCAATCAGGCAGGAGCTTGAAATTTTGTCCGCGAGGTATAGGCTGAGCTTTGCATTAGTGTGAGTGATCACCAATCAGGCAGGAGCGCGGCGAGACAGAATGGCGCCGCGCCTAAGGCCGGTTGTCACACCTACACTATCCATGTACACTCACACTAATGCAAAGCTCAGTTTCTGTCTCGCGGAATGTACGAGATACTCAATTATCGTGCGACCACGTTCAGAGGAATGTCTGGCGCTCGTGTTGTCATTCGGTAACATTCGGCGTCCGATATTGACGTAGCACCGTCTACAACCAGCAGTCATGCTTCGAATGCCTACGACATTATACAGAGTGTTGTTAAATTAGGATTATATTTACGTTTCTTTTGTTGATATATTTTTAGTAATTAATCATTTTGTCTCTGCGGTCTTTGCTTTGACATTTTTAAGGCGATATTTAAAAAATGTTAAAGTTATTTAATGAATACATTTCCTGAACAAAAAATAATACCTACTCCCAAACAAAGTACTTAAGCGGTAATGGGTTTTTAAAATTAGAAATCCAAGACCATTTTTTTGTGTGTAAATTCACCAGGGTTGAGCTCTATATATACTGGTTCATAGTTTTACTATTACCGACTAAAGGATCTTTACTAGATACTCAATTATAGTGCGAACACGTTCAGAGGAATGTCTAGCGCTCGTGTTGTCATTCGGCGACATTCGGCATCCGATATTGACGTAGCGCCGCGCGCCGTCTACAACCAGCAGATATGCTTCGAATGCCTATGACATTATACAGTATGTTGTTAAATTATGATGATATTTACGCTGATTTATTTATATACTTTTAGTAATTAATAATTTGTCTCAGTGGTTTTTTGCTGTGACTTTTTGTAGACAATATTTTGAAAATGTTAAAGTGTGCACTCAATGAATACATTTCCTGAACAAAAAAAATACTACCAAACAAATTAAATGCATACTTATGCGGTAATGAATTTTCAATATTAGATAGCCACTAAACAATATTGGAAGAACTCGCTTTAAGCGATAAGGCAGCCTTTTGCTCTGCATATAATTTATTGTGGTATATTTTTAGTTCTAAGGCTAATTGTAAAAATTGTGGACGTAATAAAGAATGATATTATTATTATTATCACGGCCTAGGATGTAACACCTAGAAAGAACCTGATGATTTTGGATTTAAAAACACTCAGACTAGGCAAAATTGAATTATAATGTGTAGCTGAAGCATCCTGTATGCTGCAACCGTCAATCGCCACATTCCGTACAGACGTACTCGTACCAGTCTATGCAAATCTGAACCTGTGTCATACCGGTCTTACTATTACAAGTACCTAATCCTAACCAATAGTAGGTACTAATACTATAAATGTCAAAGTTTGGATGTTTATTGCTCAGTCACTTTGGAACTTCAAAATGGATTGGCTTGAAATTTATATTATAGTTAGATTATAGAATAATATCTACATTTTATTTGTTTATTTTTAAAATTGATTTAAAAATTTAATTTGTAAAAAAATTTATAAGAAAAAATAACGGGAAAAGGAACTACGCGGGCAATACCACGGTTGCTGGTGTATGTCTAAATAATCACAATCAGCCCATTTTATTTTCCCACTTCTGGGACTCGGGACCTTCTCACTCTCACAAAGTGTCAAAGGCATAATTAATTATACTCCAATTGATAGAAGAATTTTCGTTTCATCTGTTGTTTATTGTTTGCACTAGTACGTTATACTCTTTATTGTACAACAATTATAAATATATATGTGTATAGATACAGAAATAATAAAATAAAAGTAGGTACCTTGTATTAATCGCGGTTGTGGACCATTTCAGATAGGTGGTAGGTAACCGGTAAAGCTGGTAATGAATTTTATGAGAAACTACGTATTAATACACTCAGCAATTATTAAACCAAATAAAAAAATCAAAAGTACATAATCATAGTCTTTATTGGTCAGTGAAATTAGGTGATATGCACATATTAGGTATACATAGATTCTACATAAGTTTCAATATTCTCGTAAGTTTTTCAAGAATTTGTGCACTAGGTTCATAATTCATTCATAATTCTACAAAAATTGTGTTCATATAAAAAAAAACCTTTTTGTTAATAAAATTGCTTAACCACAAACTTTCGCATTATCAGAGGGTTGCATCGTCTTAAGAAAATCTAAATTCTTTTCAAAAGTTCCCCCAACATAAATCGCAGCGCCTGTCCGCACCCCCTTTAACTCCGGATGACTGTGCAATTACCGATATCCAACCGAGTCCCATCAACTCTATGTACTGCGCAGACACAGTGGCATAGAACCTTCTCACAATAAATTGGTACTTCTTGTCTGTTCGTAACATCAGCGGCAAATAAATAAAATGATTCGCTTAAGATGTACAATGGCCTAGAACCTCGTCACAATAAATTGATACTTATTTTTTAACCATAAATTTAATAACTCCAATGGAAAATAACTATAAATAAAAAAAGGTTTTTTCAATACACTTGTTCATAAAGTGGTTCTAATTTCACCTCTATTATACATAATATAATGTGTAATACACCTCTAATCAAACTGTGACTTTTCCATTAATTCACAGTCATAAAAAGTGAGATAAATAGAGATTTTATTTTATTGGTTGAGTTGCTTGGTTCTTAAAAATGTTTCGATAGAACACATTTTTTATTATTATTTTCTTCTTAAGTGTGTTGAAAAACGTCGTATGATACACGTGTGCATTTATTGTTACCGTCCTCAACTCTCTTAAGACCCTCACCTAATGGCTCGGGTCTCAATGGCGTCTTTGCGGTCATCGCCAACATTACACACTAGTACCATAATATACTATTATCAGCCATGGAACTTTAAGCATAGTTTCACTGATATTTTTTAGTAAAAACTTGGTTTATGTAGCTAGAAGGCGCGATTTTTTTTGTTTCTAGGTCACAGACAACTAGCTTAATCAGCCTAGCCTCTTTACTGTCCAGCACCGTTTTACTAGCAACATGAATATATCATTCATCTAGAGGATTCTGGAGGATATCCTCCAGCTACGACTAGGCAAAAGACCGTTCTATCCTGTTCATTACTTGTCAAGCCTGTTCATTTCAATTTAGCTCTACTTTCACTACGAGTGAGGGTCATAATTATATCCTTCAAGATGGTACGAATAGTTTTATTTACCACTTCCAAATGCTTCTGTAAAGTGATGTTGCACTTGCGTTCAGAGCAATAAAGAAGCAAAATTAAACACTTTATGTGATTAAGTATCTGCAATTTAACTTTTTCTTGTAATTTCGATAGAAGTTATTCGCAACTTACCGAGTGAATGTATATGCGAGGGCAACTACCCTTTCTGATTTAAATTAGATAGTTGTTAATGTGAAAGGTAGAAAGGTGTTTCTAATGTTACTAAAATAATTTGTCTTTTTCAATGACAAAATGGGCATTATAATATTTTTTGACAAATTTATAAAAGTTCAATTTGGAACAATCACTAGCGGTCCACCCCGACTTCGCCCGTGGTACATGTTTTATATTGCCCATAACACTCAGGGGTTACGAAAATATCCAATGGTGAAACAATTTTTGAAATCACTTCAGTAGTTCCTGAAATTGGCGCTTTCAAACAAATAGGTAAACTTTTCAGCTTTATAATATTATTATAGTCTATGACAAATGATATTTTCTAATTTAATAAAGAAAGAAATAGTATAAGTCCTATTTACCTTTACCTATACCTTTCAAAGCGCCAACGTTCACAAATATGCCAACATTCACACTTTGCCCTTTGCCATTTTATGTAATTCTGTAGATTGATACGATAATGAAACATCAGCTTAGAAGTTGTTTAAGCCCCTTCCAAGCTTCTTACTGCGACATGGTGGCATATTGCTATGATATAGGGTTGATGTTACCTACAAAGCTTGACTTAGCGGAAAATCCCCAGACCTATAAATCAGTTTTTCGTTTATTAAAACACCCCTTGGCACCTTTCATCCGATAGCCCCTAAGATGGGGCGTTCTGTGCTATGTTTAAAAATGCTTAGTTAGAATTTACGAAATTATTTGTTTGGTTGTTATTACAGTTTCATTTGGTTTTACCTGTTCCAATTGATCGAACTACGCAGTCGAACTACGTGGCCTGGAGGGTTTGTTTGCCTTGTTTTTTAGTAATTGTTCAATTGTTTAAATTTAGTAGATAGGTAATTCAATTTTTACCCCCTTTCCGTTGTCAGATTGATCTATTTTAATGCACGTCTTTAATTCTGTTGAAAATAATTATTTTTTAAATAAAACCTTTACACAATTAGTTAGTTAGTAGTGGTAAGTATGCGTGCCGTTTACACATTCACATGCATGTATTAAAAAGTGAATATTTTAATATTACAAACAGAATACCATAATATTAGCAGGATAGCAAGAAATACTATTTTGACGTGACAACGTCTTATAAATTGGTTTGCCGGGTGACACTTCAAGAAACTGCGTTACGCTCCGCTCACGTTATGCGCTCACAACGAGAGCGAGTGAGAGGCACGCGTCCCTTCCACTCGGGCATGGTTAGCCCGCCTAAGAGCGAGAGAGACAGACATAAAAATGAAAGGCACGCGTCCCTTCCGTAAAATTATTTTACCACTCAAAGTCGTTGTCACGTAAAACTTTCGCCCGTATACCGACTTTACAGGCAACCAATTTTTTTTTTAAATAAAGAGTGACGAGATGAGCACGACATTTGCCTGACAGTAAGCAATATACCTGCCTCATAACAGCACAGTGACACACAGCTATTGTTAATGATTTGAACTCTTCATGTCCCAATAGCTGCGTGTCACTGTGCTGTTATGAGGCAGGTATGTTGCTTACCATCGGGCACATGTACTGCTCGTCTCGTCACTTTTTATTAAAAAACTATTTTAACTCTAAATGTTTAGTCCATATTGGATAATAATGTGAAATATCTGAAAATGGCTGAAGTGGTACGATGGGCAAAATAAATTACCCGTCGTACTACTGAACCTGTTGGTAGTAACACGGGTAAAAATAATTGCCCGTGTTACTACTGGTAGTAAGACGGGCAATAAACGTAAAAACACTATAAACACTCGAAACTTTTCTAAACTAAACGTCGCCACTGGGAGCACTGCAGGGCTCCAGCTTTCGGTAAATAAATTAAGAATGCAGAGTGAAGAAACTCCTCATAAAGCGCGTTGTGTCGTGAATTAGGTACCGCCGCGTACATCTCACACTTGATCCAACTATCCAGCTAATGGTCTAATAAGCTTCTGCTTTAGCAAAATAAAATGTAGTGTACATTTGTATTATTATGCTAACACACACCAAAGGAGCAGCCCAGCCCAAACCAGCGCAATTACGAACAGGGCCCATGTAATGGAATTTATAACCTTATTTTCATTAGTATAATACAAAGTATCGCTTGAGAAATACCGGGCTACTGCTGGAGTCGTCGGAGTGCGACTTTTTATATTTCTCAAGCAATACTATGTGTTAAAATAATGATTTAAGGTTTTAAATCGCATCACAAACTGCTCGTCGCTGCGATGCACGCGTAATTTAAACCTTACGACGTTGGCTTAGGTGCTATAGGACTTCAAATGATTAAATTAATATCTACAACTCACATAATTATAACACAATTCCCTCATTCTTAATTTCACAAAAAAAAATCGACAGAAACGAAATAAAATTCAGAAGAGTATCCGTGAAAATCATTTTATTTTCCTTTTGTTCTCACCCCGAAAATTTTCCAAGACACTTGGCGACACCGGAAACAATTAAGACCTTGTTCAGAATCGCCCCCTACTCCCCCTACGGAGGGTGTGTTGTGTTCTTTTTAATCTGTTACCCTCTACCCCGCAACACAGAGCTGCAATAACAATTGGGCAGAAAAATATAACCCTCGGTTAAAGCTATCGCAGTTCTTCCCTATATCAATATAATTATCAATTTAAACACCTATACCAATAAATAAAATTGAACTGTGTGTTTGTAATATTAAAATAGCCGCTTCTACTGCATGCAAAATGAATGTATAGACGGTATATACCACATGTTTTAATGTGGTATGTCTGTCTGTTTGTTCCGGCTAATGCTCGAAACAGCTGAACCGATTATGACAAGGTCTTAACTACTAGATAGCTGATGTTCTAATGCATAACTTAGATTATTCTAACTTGAGGAAAATAACTGCTTTAAAAAGCGCGTGTAACTGTGGGCATAGCTCATCATCATCATCAGCCGCAAGACGTCCACCGCTGAACATAGGCCTCCCCCTAGATTTCCACAACGAACGGTCCTGCGCAACCTGCAACCAGCGGCTTCCAGCGACCTTTATGAGGTCATCTGTCCATCTAGTGGGAGGCCGTCCAACACTGCGTCTTCCGGTTCGTGGTCGCCACTCGAGAACCTTTCTTCCCCATCGGTTGTCAGTTCTGCGAACGATGTGGCCTGCCCATTGCCACTTCAGCTTGCTTACTTTTTGAGCTATGTCGGCCACTTTCGTTCTTTTGCGAATATCCTCATAACGGATTCTGTCGCGCAAAGAGACTCCGAGCATAGCCCTCTCCATAGCTCGCTGTGTGACTTTGAGCTTCGTTATGAGGCCCACGTTATGGGCATAGCTAGTTATGAGATAAATACCGTGGTTAAATGGTGGACTGAGACCCTTATATCTTGATGCACTGTCACTTGATGTCAGCCACCCTTGATCGGCTTGTGTGCTAGCGGCGCATAAAACTGCATCTACATATAGGGACTAGCTTCATCATTAAACCACGTTAAATTTTCCACAATTGATGATATTAGTGCAAAATATAACCCCGTTGTAAATAATAATAATAAATAAATATTGGTGGACAATTCACACACAACACCATCTGACCCCAAACTAAGCAAAGCTTGTGGTATGGCGGGCAGATAGCTGATATAATACAGATAGTTTTAAATACATACTTATTATAAATAGAAATACCCAGACACAGTGCAAACATTTGAATTCATCACACAAATATTTGCACTGGGTGGGAATCGAACCCACGACCCTCGGCTTCGCAGGCAGAGTTACTACCCACTAAGCCACGAGGCCAGTCAATAATGTTGTAATAAATAGGTTTTTTTAAACTTTTATAGGTTTACACTTGACCGCTATCTCGCCTGATGTTAAGCGACGATGCGTTCTACGATGGAGCGTGTTTACCTAGAAGAAACTGATTCAATCTCGATTTGAAGACACAAAGATTGCAACAATCGGGAAAACCCCACTCAGGCAACGTATTCCACAGCCTTGACGTTCTTATCACAAAAGTAGAGTCAAATCCATTCGCGTCTTTGGAACATCAACCATGGAACGATGTCCCTTTTTCGAGCTGCGAACATTTCGATAGAAAACAGAACACGGTGGTATTAGATTATTAAATTCAGAGGAAAGGCACCATTTTCTTTTTCTATCTTTATTTATATACTTCTACTGTTGTAGTTACGAGTACGTGTATGTCACTGAACTTGTCCGATACGGCTGGACCGATTTGTTTTTTTTTGTATGTATTTGAATGGCACCCTGGATGATTTTGATTCACAAATCAGCCCGGCTACACTAAAATGCTAAAATATGAATTTATGTTATTTCTGTTTTCAGTAGCCAACTTCTTAGAATTAACTTTTAATTATAGTAAATTCTCCCCCAAACTTTCATCCTTAATCTGTTCCTGTAAACTACCCTCGTGCAATCTCAGCCACGGTGTCGGGACATCGAAGTAAACATTGTTTAATGTTGTTCAAAAAAAGTATTACCAAGATAAGAGAAAGTTAATAGCTTTAATTTGAAAAGCTGAAAAAGTTAGATACGCTTTTGGCGCGGGGTGAAAAATGATAAGTAATTTGGTACCCCTAATCTTGCGGAGAAATGTAATGGAACAAAATACCCCTTTTATTTGTAAAACTAATGGGAAACATTTAATAAATTAGTTTTGTCGTACGATAAGGTCGCGGCTGGCTGCCTTTGACCAGATGTCTAACGACGATACAGAGGTTAGCTAAATTTCCAACTGATTTCCGGAAAGGGGTAGGAGGGTAGAGTGAGTATTTACAATTAGTTTATCTTGACTAGTTGGTGCGTTTCATTCGCTTTGAATTGTTAGATTTTATGTTGATATATTTGATGTTACTTCTAAATATTCCACGTGGTCTTTTCTCAATTTGACCACATACTTTGACAATAAACAAAAGCGTGTGTATCAAATACACACATTTTAGTGTTAGTGATGTTTTTTTATTGATTGATTATATATTTCATTATAATTAAAAAAATGTTAGTATTCTGAATTTCTTCACTATAAAAACTATAAGTTTGCGAAATTTCAGTCACCTCCGTTCGCGCAATTTTTGTATAAAAATGTGTAAGGTTTTTGTGTCACGTATCAAAATATAGATAAATAATATCACAATGTACAATAAATATTTTACAATAGTTTTTTTTTGTCATGCAAGTTATATATGTTTTCATGAGAGATAATATACAAATTTATTTAATGGCCTAACTGAGTTTTGATTTGATTTGATTGTTATTGAAATTAAATACAAAACGGAATTTGTTATTAATTTGAAATTGTATGTTTGTTACACCATTTATCCGTTATACTACTTTCTATAATAAGTATGTATTTAAAACTATATATGTATTAAATCAGCTATCTGGCCACCATAGTACAAGCTTTGCTTAGTTTGGGGTCAGATGGTGTTGTGTGTGAATAGTCCACCTATATTTATTTATTATTTATTGATTTGTACGAGCATAGACCGGTTCAAAAGTTTTTTAAAACTTGGTAGTCGAATGTATGCTTTTTAAGAAAATAGTAGCTATACAGGGGGATAATAACCGTATTTATTTAGAGTACCTGGTTTTACCGTGAATGAAGTAAAGTGTATCAAAATATCATGAACTCGTTTCACCGTATGATCAACTGCAATATCTATTTATTAATGATAAAATTGTAGTGCGCAACCGCGAAAGTTACATTTATTAAAAAATAAATGCGATTAAAACTCAAGTCGAGTGAGACCGATTTTAAATGGGAATAGCCCGTTTTCTTACTAAAAAGTGGAAATAGTACTTCGAGTTTTGAACATTATTTTGGTTATTGGCTGTATCCAATAAAGTGTTTAGATCTTATAGACATTTTGGTCTAATTTGAATGGCATTGTCTCCCGATATTAAGTGAAACATTATTTTGGCGCGCTATAGACAGATTCTTCGTGGGCTGTGCATTGAATTCTAATATCACGCTCGGGAATGATAAGAAATCTTCGGGTAAACTCGGGACCATGGCTATTGGTTATCTATATATGATATAGATGGCCATGCTCATGGCCACGCCCTCCGGTTTCACCCGCGTAGTTTCCAAAGTAAGCTATAAAATTCTGAGTTCAAAGTGTTCACTTCTATTGGCAGTTCCTGTAGCTGCCTGTGACTGTGAAGCTTGCTTGGCTTATTACAAATGTATAACAACCACACTATTTTACACAAAAACCCGTACAAAATTTACTATTTTTGTTTTTCCATCGTATTTTCCCCCAAAAATCCCTTTCACAGTAACTAAATTGTAAAAACAATTCAATAACGGGCTTGAAACTCCATTATTGGCCTCCCTAGCCTCCATATACGCTGAAAATTACCACCACAATACCGGACTAAAATTAAATAACGCTTGTTCAGCACAAAAGGGACTGATTGAGGGCTAAAGGACGAACTGTGTTGACAGTAAGGACAATTTGCAGTTCTAAACGCTAAATGCCCTGCTTGCGCAGGGGTTATCACTGCCACATTCTGGCAGTGACCACCCCTGGCTGTGAAAATACTGATTCCAGTAATGTCATCAAATCAATCGGACAACTAAAATTCCAAGCAGTGACAAGCTACACCGTCCCTATAAAAGAAGTTGCATCGTTGTGGTCACCAGCCTGCATGCCCCCAAATCGATTGTTGTTGCGAAAAGACCTCGGTTTTTACGAAAAGTAGGAGAAGGAACCTTGATTTGCGAGGTTTCTTTGGTACTATCGTGACAGTATCCAGCTATCGCAAGATAGGGTTGGATTTTTGGTCCACGAAATACTCCGTAACATTTTAGAAATTGCAAGTCTAACTCCGATAGTTGCGTCATTTATGCTGGAATTAACTGAGAAGTCAAACCCAAATATTGTTTTTAAGCTTTCGCGATTTGAACACATAACGATCAGTCTTCTCGTGACCACGGCGGTTGTAACGCTGCCGTAACGTCGAGGTATTTAAACAATAAATTAAATTGTGATTAAGTCCTGTACATTATAAACATTAAGTCAAACCCATACGATGGTTTTGCGTGCAGGTGTTAAGAGACAAACCCAAATTAAATTTAGGTTCTAGAAAAGGCTTCAAGCATTTAAATAAATATTTAGATCCTGTAGAACCTCTGCAGCTCATGAAAAAATGATGTAATTCCACATATCCTCTATCAGAATTAGAGACTCTCAATAAGATAGTTACTAAGCTTGATGACCTGGCATCTCTTTGGGGATGCCCTACTATGTTTCTTACTACGTTCTAATGGGGAGATTTGGCACCTATGTAGTAGTCGGCAAGTTAAAAATAAACTTAACTGTGTCGGCTGCCTGATTATCAAAGTCCCCTTACTCTTATATCCTGTATATTCTAGCTAAGGGACCAATGGCACTTAAAAAGCTTTCAATTATCCGACTGTCAAACACAATACACGCTGGAAAATACAATGAACAGTGAAAAAACCGCCGATCGAATGTGTTTTTAGACCGTTCGCGATATATGCGTGGGTTTAATAGGAATTTTCCATTGGGTGGACAAAAAATGGGCATCCAAATTCTAATATTGTATTAGGGACACTACATAAATACAAGCTTAACTAGAGTGTAAGTATGGTAATAATTTATAATATGGTATCTACTCGTTTACGTGAACAAAAACTTTTGACGAACGAGCATGAAATTTCGCACACTTACAACTGTAAGTAGCATTCTGCACTTCCTATATATATACTAATAGTATAAAGCTGAAGAGTTTGTTTGTTTGAACGGGATCTCGGGAACTACTAGTCTACCTTATATAAACTTACATTATAGAGAAGGGAAGCAGATAATGCTATTTTTTTTAAACTACGCACAAAAAATACATAAATCATGAAAAATTGGTTGCCTGTAAAGTCGGTATACGGGCGAAAGTTTTACGTGACAACGACTTTGAGTGGTAAAATAATTTTACGGAAGGGACGCGTGCCTTTCACTTTTTATGTCTGTCTCTCTCGCTCTTAGGCGGGCTAACCATGCCCGAGTGGAAGGGACGCGTGCCTCTCACTCGCTCTCGTTGTGAGCGCATAACGTGAGCGGAGCGTAACGCAGTTTCTTGAAGTGTCACCCGGCAAACCAATTTATAAGATGTTATCACGTCAAAATAAAAATCATTTCACACACCATGTTTTTGACACAGACGCTTGGATATTCTTTTGTTTATTCTTAGTACCTATGTGGTTTGTACTGGTCTATACTGTTTTGAGGTCGAATTTTTACCAAGAAGTATAGGTATCTGTAAATCTTATAAACAAAAACTACAAAAAGAATATGAATAAAACTTAGCACACAGATAAATAACAGCGGTTGGAGACGTAAGAGCGACGATCGGGTTTAGTGGCGTATTGTAGAAGAGCCCTATGTTCAGCATTGAACGAATACGGGCTAATGATTATGATGATGAATAATAATAATAATTCATTCAAGAATAATTATTTCCTACAAGCATAACAAGTACCTTGACTTGGCTCACGATGTTACCGCCATGTGGAAAGTTGATTCCACAATCATAGTCCCCATAGTCGTGTCAGCAAACGGCCTTATAGCGAAAAGTCTCGACCAACATCTCAAGAGACTTTCGCTAGACGGTTGGATCAAGGGTCAGATGCAGAAGGTGGTCATCCTTGACACAGCGCGCATCGTCAGGATTGACACTCCTCACTCTGCAGCCATAGCCATCAACAATAGCTCAGGCGGGAAGTTGGGCGGTCATGAAATAGTAGATCGTAACCAAAAGGTTATTTGGAAGATATCTCTATTAGCGATAAGATCGCCTTTTGTGCCCAAACTGTTTTAACTTTAGTTTAATCACTGTTTATTTTTGTTTTTTGTGGTATAATATAGTGTTTTTGTATTGTATTGTATTGTAGATCCGGGTTCGAGTTCTTCGGCTCTTCTTTTTTTTTCAAGTTCCTTCTTTTTTTTTTGAGAACTTCTATTCCTGGGATTCCTTTATCTCAGTATAGTCAGTTTAAAGCAAGCTAAGTTCGGTCACCCAGGGTCCTATTAGTAAAATGACATTGTATTTCCGTCAAAAATCAAGAAGTGAAGGATACCCTAGGCTAATTAAAGTCTCCCACAGTATTACCCTTACCAAGAATCTTCACGAAAACTCCCGGGGAAATTAACTTGTCCCTGCTTATTACCTCCCATGTATAATTTCAACTTGTTAATACTTGCCTTATTTTAATTAATTTTCGAGGATATTAATTTATAGGACGAAGCCTTAATTACAGTGAATTAAAAATTTAATTTTGGTACGAAGGCGACGACAAAATTACATGTCGCTGATACTATTGTAATTAGATTTTATTAATATAACGGAAGTTGAGGAAATGAGACTAATTATATTACATTATATTAAGGGCGTACCCCGAGCAAATGACCTTGAGTATTTCTTACCTCATCGCACACCGCAAGTAAGAGCAAGAGAAAAACAGTAGGATTTGTCGCTGTTTTTGGCTCAAATTTTAAAATAAACTCTTTATATATCAGATTTTGGTCAGTTGTAAAAAATATTTCTACCAAAATGTTCATAATGAAATTGCCTATCCGTTGGTTTAGTACGAAATCCGAATAATGGCGGGTTTTCGAGTAGATGCATCATAAATATAATTATTTATATTTTTTTATTGTTTCGCCGTGAGGAGATTATTATTCAAATAATAAATTATAGAACAAAAAAAAAAACTGCCATTTTGAAGCCATTAGTAGAAATTTTATGAATTTATTACCAGTTGATATTTGTTTTGCCTAATGAGTAGATACTCGTAGCTCTGAAAACTGGTCAAAAACTCGTTTTGCTGGGGGACGCACCTTAAGTATTTGAAATGAAAATATTCATTAATCATTCATAATTATAAAGGCATGGACCTTGGAGTCCATGGAGAATATTTATATATAAAAAAAGGAAAATATTGGTATAAAGAATAGTTACTTAAAATAACTGTTCTAAGCTAAAGCATTTTTTTCAACAAACTACTTTTACAGCCCCCACCAGCAGTACCACGCGGACTTACCCTCGTAGTTTTCGTTTTTGTTCTTTTACCGGGATAAAAGGGAACCTATATTCTCCTTGAAGACACTCTTCATGGTCAAATAATAATTGTCATCTTCGTCGTTTAACATCAGGCAAGATGACGGTCAAGCGCAAACCTATAAAAGCCAAATATTTTATACCTAAGTCTATAATTTTTATGATATTGTTAAATCCTACTAAATAAAAATTTATTAAAAATTATTTATTTACATACACACTGCCTAGTGCGGATTGGTTGGACGACACAAGCTCTTGAAAAATGTATTTCATGAAACAAGCCGGTTTCCTCACGATGTTTTCCTTCAGCAAGCGGTAATAACAAGCTTGTTCATTAATACTTCTATAAAACTCAGAAGTGCAATCGGGCTTCGAACCCAAGATCTCATGAATGTGAAATTTGGCTATCTCAGGACTAGGTCATCACGGCTTTTACACAAAATAACTCAAAAAGATAAAATTCTGTTACGTTTTTAAAATATTGAGAAGGAGAGAATAGTCGTTATTTAAATTACATATTTATTTTCGCTTCTAACACTTAGTTAAAAAGCTGAGATTAAATTTAATATGAAGCTAGTCTTTTTACGAAACTTCACGGCTGGGCGTTTCGTAAAGCGCCTAGAGTGCGTGGCACTCTTGACGCCTTTTATGATTTAATGCTATAATAAGAAAAATTGCAGTGCCTTAATGAAAAGGAGTCTTTAATCCTTACGAGGACATCAAAGGCCACGTCACTGCGAAATGTGTTGAAAACTAGTTGAAAAAAAAGATAAAAATAATTTCTATGAAATAAATTTTAAGCACCATTAGCGGTGCCTTGTGGGTTTACCTGTGTAGTTTAAGTTCCCAACTTTCCCGTGACAAAAAGTAACCTTTGTACTAGTCCGGACCATATTTTAACTTTTATAATTTTTAACTCAATCCGTTCTATACTAATATTATAAATTAAATCGTGGATCTTCGAATAGTGATGTGAAAGCAAGAACAACTGAGAACTCCGAGTATTAAGTTTATTACGAATAACGAATTCCGTACTTATAAACAAGTTATCGCAGATCGCAAAAAACTCGATGCCACGAGCTAATTTTACTAGTGGCGCCATCTAGTTTGCTAGAACGGAACTAAGGGTTGTTATAAAAGTTGATAAGATTTTTGTATAAACGCGCTAACAAATAATAAATGTAGGTATAGAACTATAGAATAATACTCCAAAGCTCTATGGAAGTTCCTCATATCTGTGAAGATTCTTACCACTACGAAATGAATAATAAAATAAATATTTGGATGTGTGTTGCTCAATAACATCGTAACGTATGAACGGATCGGGTTGAAATTTGGAATCAGCCCTGTAGAGCTGAAACCAAATTTCATCATACGTTATTAAATTTTGTATTTATTTTTTACTAGGCGAGCAGCTTTAGCTGATATGCCTATTGTCAATATCTCAGTGTTAAAATAACAAGTACCTGGTTGACCGAGCTTTGCTCGGTTTAAATGCGTATATAAAGGACTCTAAGTAAAAACTTTCTCAGAAAAAAAGAACAAAAGAAAAGACCCGAGTGTAACCATCAGGATTCGAACCACGACCTGTTGACTCCGAGGGCGAGCATATTTCGTCAGAGCCATTTCGACTTAAAGAACAGTGGTGAAATAAGTTATCGTTTTCTAACGACATTGTAGGAGTTTTTCATTGTCTAAAAACGCACATAACATGATGTTTTTAAAAAATAAAACCTAGCTAGATCGATTTATTGTCCCCGAAACCCCCTGTATACATAATTTCATGAAAATCGTTCGAGCCGTTTCCGAGATTCAGATCATATACATATATACCTACTAGAATTGCTCGTTTAAAGGTATAAGATTTATAGGTAATTGTCTGTTAAAATGATTTTGTCTTTTACTATCCATTTGTCAAGTTTGTTATTAAAAGAGTTTAACGATTTTGCCGAAAAAACACATCCTCAGGCAACCTGTTCCAGTTACAAACCACTCGGTTGCTGAGGATGTGATGTGCAGTGTTTGTCAGTGATGGCGCGTGGGACAACTGGGACTTTGATTGGACTGGGATGACGCAGACTGTCTCTTTTATGCTCATTTAACCTGTACAGGTAATTTAGGTGGTTTCCGTAATCATGTTTGAAGCAACATGCAATATTTATATTATGTCATGCAATATTTATAGTTTAATGCTTAACAAATTAAAAAATGAATAAGCCAGGCACAGATTACTGTAATCAGGCTGAAGCCAGGCGACAATTTAGTCGGGCTTTCAACATTGCCAGGCGCGTGCAAATTATTTTGCAAAAAATATAAATATAAAAGTGGTCAAGTGCGATTCAGACTCGCCCATGAAGGCTTCCGTAGCAGCAAGTAACATAATATAAGATAAGATAGCATTTATTGACATATTAAAAACATACATTAGAATTAGCAACAAATTTCATTAGAAACCAATTGCTGAACATAGATAGTATTAATAAATCTCATAAAAAATCAAAGTTCTTGTAGTTCGTTGTTACTTTAATCAGTGTTTTAACAATAGTGAATTTATGACGTATTAGAATAAATAGATCTCATTCAAACCAATTTTCGTTGAAAGTTTACATGGACGTCACACACTTTTTTTTTGTCATTATCTTATTTTAGAAGTTACAGGGGGGGACACATTTTACCACTTTAGAAGAGTCTTTCGCGCAAACTATTCAGTTTAGAAAAAAAAATGCTAAGAACCTCAATATCATTTTTGAAGACCTATCCATAAATAACCCACACGTATGGTTTAAATGCAAAAAAAAATTTGGAGTTGGGACACCCCAATTTTTTTTTTCTATTTTTTGTATAAAAATCTTAATGCGGTTCACAAAATACATCTACTTACCAAGTTTCAATAGTACCTATAGCTTTTATAGTTTCGGAGAAAAGTGGCTGTGACATACGGACGGACAGACAGACAGACATAACGAATCTATAAGGGTCCCATATTTTGCCAT
This sequence comes from Ectropis grisescens, assembly GCA_017562165.1. Taxonomy (NCBI): domain Eukaryota; kingdom Metazoa; phylum Arthropoda; class Insecta; order Lepidoptera; family Geometridae; genus Ectropis; species Ectropis grisescens. Next base: position 20,654,345 of record CM029791.1, read on the forward strand.
TTGACTACTTCCGTAGTAGACTTCCTAAAAAGTAAAAGTTGAGGTAATTTGAAATTTTTGACTAAAAATAGGGATTCTTAACAAGATAGGTAATTTTGACTACGTGATCAAAATTTTATACCTTCGCTTACCGGAAGATGTTAAGTTGATTTTTCTATTTACCAACGAATTCATTTAATTTTAAATGCAACCAAACAAATGCACCTTTCTTCAAAACAATGCCCGATAATGCCAATTCGGTGCTACGGACGAAAAGGGAATAAAACTTCGCCTGGGATCCGATGTCTAGACGCTGCTTGGTGACATCTGGTTCTGAACTTTCCGGGTCTTCCCGGTAATGTCGTTCTGTTTTTAAATATATAAATCTACAGATTTTAATCTTTCGCGATTTTAACTCATTGAAATCTTTACACGGAACTGAATCCCCATTTAAATTAATATTGTACTTTTTGTTTCTAATTAAGTGTAATAAAGAGTTTATCTATTTAACTAGCTGTTCTTCTTGCTCTTCGTGTTTGTACGTGGAGGGAATGCATTTATGCATTACATTGCTGCTTGGGGGGAGACGGTCGGGTTATGTCAGACTCGACACCATGGATGGACATGGTGTCCCTACCAGCTTAAACCACGGGGTTCCATCTTACCCGCTTACAGTGGGAACACGGGACCGCTCTCTCGCATTCTTCCGCAAGTCTACCCGTCTCCAGGCCCTCCTATAGGGCACACCCCGGCACCGATGCACCTGCGCCCAGGATAAGCTGCGCCATAACCACCTCGAGGATCAACCAGGAAGTGGGTACCAAATACCCCCGCGTCTGGACACCCTTGGTGCCCCGCGACGGGCTGTGTCTATTGTAGTCCAGCCGCCTACCACTTAGGTATCAACTGCGCTAAGCAGTTGGTGGACATTTGGGTGCAAGTGTCGTATCCATGACCTACAGCTTCGCAGGTAGACTTACTTCCAACTTATGCCCGGCCAACACGTGACTAGTTTTTCAAGCTAGTATAGCAAGCTAGTATTAGCTAGCAAACTAGTACTTCTAAGTTCGTGTAGACAAAACTAGTATTGCGTAGCATTGTCTACATAAAGCTAGCAGTACTAACTTTATAGATGCTACCACTAGCTTGCTATCCTTGAAAAAAATTGGCTTTGTGTCGCTCAGGCATAAGCCACTAGGTTAGTCTACACAAATATAGCACCAAACTTGGCTGCCTTACCTCGAATACTACAACCGCCTCCAGCCGTCAGATAACTAATAAATATTCAGGCCGCACATCGAATATACGACTTTTAATTGAAAACTGACGATTATACCCCACCCGTTGCATATTGAACGCAGCTATTATATTTTTTGAATGCAACTTTGCTACTTTGTTTTGAGTCAACTTCAACTCTTGGTTTATGGCTTTTATTGTGGTTTAGCCCACAGACTAAGTAGAGAGGTTTAGCCTCACAATTTCGCCAATGTCAAGTATAAGTAAGTATAATAAATATACAATCGAAATTTTTGAACAAAAAACGGACGACGCGTTCGTCAAAGCGCCATTTTTTTTGTCATTGCAATTGCTTTTTAATGACTCGACAAACTCAAAATGCTCATAAGTGTGTAATCTGTGTCACAAGTAATAACAGCTTTATAACCAACTTCCAAAAAGGAAGAAGTTATCAATTCGACGAGTAGTTTTTTTTATAAATACACGGGTAGGTAACTCACGTTTGATATAGGCGTACGCAATCGAAACTTGAGTCTGACTGGACTGACTATACCAAACGTGAGTTACTCGTGTATATTTCTAAAATATAAATTTAATAACTACGTTAATTTTCAAAGTAAAATAACAGCTTTGTTCGAAAAAAAACATTTTTTCAGAAAGCGTGCATATTCATTATCTAATAAAATTTTCCCCTTTTTTCTATCTGACTGTTCGTAGCTCGAAAAAGCGACAAAGTTTCATGGTTGACGTTCGTAAGGCCCGAATTGACTCCGTTAATGTAAATGTAACGTCTTGGCTTTAGAATGCGCTGCCTGGGTGAGTTTTTCTCGATGGTTACTTTATGATCATTCAAAGCTGGATGGGCAAGTCTATTTTAAAAGTATGAAATTATTAGAAAATGTATTTACCATTGGATAACCCATTCCATTTCAAGTGACTTTTGTTATGAAACCAGTGTCCTAAACGCAATATTTAATATCTTAATAATTTCATACTTTTAAAATAGACTTGCCTATCCAGCTTTGAATAATCACAAAGTAACCATCGAGAAAAACTCACCCAGGCAGCGCATTCTAATCATACAAACTTTACGCGCAACGCATAGAAAAGACGGAACAGTAACGTCACGCTGCTGTAGTGTTTTTGTATGAAGCGTTTTTGGGACAGTCCGAAATTGTGATTTTAAAATCGTGATATCACGGGAAGTTTTTAAGATAACAAAGTAATTCTTTCACCTATGTTTCAGTTATTGAGTAGCCTTTAATGACACATTAAATCAATAATGATCGTCATGCCTATTATAGTTGATGTTAAAAACAGTGTTCAAATTAATTGAGAATAGATTAATATTGGTTTATGGTCGAAATTCGGCAACTTGGCGACCACAAATACATATATCGACATTATACAAACAAATTGTATGACCATTCTCATAAAACCAGACATCCGTAAACAATTGTGCGGTACGTAGTGGTACTGATGTTCAATTAATCGCAGTTCCGGGACCGTGCCGGTACTATGAATATTTATGTCCGGTTCTCTCGGTACTAAGGGCTGGTTGTTCCAGTATGAACAATTCTACAAACAAGCATTTTTTTTAAAACATAGATTATAGAGCGATAAGTTAAGCAGGACATGTGCCTGATGGTAATTATGCCCATCACAGTGACACGCAGCTATTGAAACACGAAGAGTCCAAATCATTACCACAGTTTATTAAATGATGCAGTCGTTCGACGAAGCCGTCTTGATGGGGCAATTATGCGGGGCGTGCGGGTTGAGACGCGGGAAGCGCGCTCCTGCATTGCCTACATTACAATGTTAGTATTGCAGGAGCGCGGCTCAGGACTGACGTCTTCCGTATGTTTTAATTTTATTTTGGTCATAAGCATTTTTGTTTGCGACAACCCTAACCGTGTCTAGATATTATCGGCGTTTCTCCCAAGATCAAAGGTAAAAAATAAATTGTAAAAAAACGCAAGAACGATTTAATTATTTTTTCATCTGTATTTAATAAGTCGTTAAATATTTATGCTCCTTTAGTTTTAAATTAAATGTTCTTAAAATCAAAGAAACAGACATGGTTTTAACAATTATATTAATTAATTAATATGATATATGCCCAGTCCTGTCCACCTAAAGTTTCAACCGCTTGCGGCGGCCTTTTACAAAGAGGTACGTGCGTACTGTGTCAAAACTCATCCCGATTGTCACCCGGCAGTTTTATCCGTGTAGCTACCAGCCCCCAGCTCCAGAGAGTGTCAAGACGTTACTCCCACGTCTGGACACTTTCTGGGGCTGGGGTTTGGTACAATAAAAATAATGAAGAATGCGAGAGCACGTTTCCACTATAACCGACAAAAGTAGAATAGACATTTTAGTCCGTAGGGGCACCACTTTTGGTGTCTAGTGCAGCGTAACATGACAGTCTCCTCTAGGTAAAAGTGAAAGTATTGGTACAATACAAAGAATGAAGAATGCGAGAGCACGTTTCCACTATAACCGGCAAAATTAGAATAGACATTTTAGTCCTTAGGGGCACCACTTTTGGTGTCTAGTGCAGCGTAACATGACAGTCTCCTCTAGGTAAAAGTGAAAGTAGGGTAAGTACGAGTAGGTAGAGTAAGCGTTTATTTTCCATTAATTCCCAAAGAGTTTACATATACTACGTATAGAGTTGGAACAAACGCTATACACCGAAAGCACAGGTCTGATGGCTCTTGCCTCCTCGCTCTTGTGGAAGTGTCATACTTTTGTCGCGGTACATCACTCTGTTGCCATAGCAAATATGCACGTCATCAGCTTACGATTGGTACAAAGGAACCGAGTGGAAAACCCTGGTCCATTAATTTACTTATTCTCTAAGTAAATTTCTAATTAAACCTTAGTAGGTTTAAATTATAAATGCGATAGTTTGTAAGAATGTATGGATGTATCCAGGGCCGGATCTGCCACATGACTTTTTGGGCTTCAGCCCAGGACCCCGTGGCTTCAAGGGGCAGCTAAGTCGAAAATAGCATCGATATAAACCATTGGATGTGCCCTCCCAATCTTCAGGCACACGGAATTATGTCATTGTTGAGAAGAGTGAGCTCACTCTTTCCGTTCTAGTCGGTTGCAGAAAACGGTGAACGCCAGACGTGTTTACCTTTCACTATTCGTTATCAACAACCAAATTAAGTAGAACCACAGCATACGTCGCCACTAGCAATTCTGGAGGTCAAGTAGATTGGCGGCGAGTAAACTATTTACGCTACACACATACACACACAGAAGCAGGTAAACTCTAAACTCACGGTCCGGCCCTGGATGTATCTTTATTTCACACAAAAACTTCCGAAGGGATTTAATGAAATTTGGTACATACATACTGGTAGATAGATAATAGTCTGGAATAACATAAACAGCTCACTAAGTATTCCCACAACTAGGAGTCGGAGCCTCTCGCAAGGAGAGAGTCAAAGCCACAATCCAGCACTCCGGCCAAGTGAATGGTGAGGGTTGGTGAATGATACATGACCTCGAAAGATCCAACGTTCTTCATTTTAACGTCGTTCATTACTCCCGATATTTTTCTTCGCCGCACATGACTTCGAAAAGAGTGGTGCACCTGAGATTTTAACCCGGAGCTCCGGATCGGCAATATCCGTTCTCACGAGCCGCAACTTTAACTTACGTCAAAAAATAATGTGGGCCTCATAACAAAGCTCAAAGTCACACAGCGAGCTATGGAGAGAGCTATGCTTGGCTCTTTGCGCGACAGAATCCGTAATGAGGATATTCGCAAAAGAACGAAAGTGGCCGACATAGCTCAAAGAGTAAGCAAGCTAAAGTGGCAATGGGCAGGCCACATCGCTCGTAGAACTGACAACCGATGGGGAAGAAAGGTTCTCATATGGCGACCACGAACCGGAAGACGCAGTGTTGGACGGCCTCCCACTAGATGGACAGATGACCTCACAAAAGTCGCTGGAAACCGCTGGTTGCAGGTTGCGCAGGACCGTTCGTTGTGGAAATCTAGGAGGGGGGAGACCCATGTTCAGCAGTGGACGTCTTGCGGCTGATAATAATGATGATGAAAAAATACTAGACTGGTTTGGGACAAACCAGGCCAAATTTATTGGACTTGTGAACTTGTGAGTCTGTACACGAGCTCGCTCTTAAAACAGGACTCTGATGAAATTTCTCAGCGAATACGGAGTTTTGGTTAAGTGCATGCTGACAAGATTCAGAGATCGGAAGCAAGTTGTTGAGTTTACAGACGCGATTAACGAACTTGTCTACGGGACATATTACCATATTAGCTCCGTTGCTGTAAATTTTAACGGCTTGAGAAAAATAATTAAAATGGTTAATTTATTTCTCAAATACATGCATTTTAACAATAACAGCTCATAGCTCATTTCTTTGTCAATGGCTACACAGTTCACACATTAAGTCACAAACTAGGCTGAGCCTGTATCTTACGGGCTCTGGTCCCAGTTTCTGTTTTAGTAGTAATTTTTTTTTCATCCCACCAGCTCGAAAAGAGTACTTTTGCTCCTCAATATCAGGGCGCAAAAGTCATTTTTTACCCTCTAGAGGTTAAAGTAAATTTGAATTTAGAACATCGTGTGTACTGAGGTTTTGAATTCAAAACAAAATTCAACCTATTGATTTCTACCTCCTTGGTGCCGAATGCACCATAAATTTTTTTATATGTTAAAAACTCAGACTCGGAACTTCCTTGGTGTAGCGCGAAAACATTTAAAAATTTGCATTTAGTCATTTCCTTAGGTGGAATGAAAAGTTACGTGTGCACTCGAGTGCAAAGATTTTTCACCTTGTGCTCTTTTGATTCCCTTGCTACGCTCAGGAACGAGAATTGAGAACGAACAAAATTGAGAACGCGGTTAAAAATCAACTTTGCACTCTTGTATAACAAATAACTATTAACAGGGCACAGCCTTTATTGACAAAACTAAAATACAATGAGAACTACATTACGCTACAGATCTAACTACTTACACTAAGCACACCTGAATTATCCATAGACCAATGAAGGTCTACAGATAATCAAGATGCTCAAGCCCACTACAAGTCGGAAGCGTACCCAGCATGCTGGTGGCATTGCCACGTGAATGGAAATACTTATGCGTTGGGCCAAATAAACACCAGCATTTTGGTCACGCGTCGCATCGACCAAGCGCTCGGAAAAAGTTTTGAAGATGGAATGAAAAGTTACGTGTGCACTCGAGTGCAAAGATTTTTCACCTTGTGCTCTTTTGATTCCCTTGCTACGCTCAGGAACGAGAATTGAGAACGAACAAAATTGAGAACGCGGTTAAAAATCAACTTTGCACTCTTGTATAACAAATAACTATTAACAGGGCACAGCCTTTATTGACAAAACTAAAATACAATGAGAACTACATTACGCTACAGATCTAACTACTTACACTAAGCACACCTGAATTATCAATAGACTAATGAAGGTCTACAAATAATCAAGATGTTAAAGCCCACTACAAGTCGGAAGCGTACCCAGCATGCTGGTGGCATTGCCACGTGAATGGAAATGCTTATGCGTTGGGCCAAATAAACACCAGCATTTTGGTCACGGGTCGTATCGACGAAGCGCTCGGAAAAGCTTTTGAAGATGATATGAGCTCCCGGCCCCCACGGGCCCAATGTCTCAACCCATGTAACCACTTCCGAGGGTTGCATATTTCCGCCGTTTGAGTCGCTCAGCTGAATTAGCCGCTGCACCGGCCCTACTATGTCTTTGGAAGATACGATGGTGCCAGAGTATCGGCGGAAGTTATAAATAAATATTGGTGGATAATTCACACTCTCTCTGACCCCAAACTAAGCAAAGCTTGTAGTATGGCGGCCAGAGAGCTGATATAATACTTCATCATAATCATCATCGTAGCGTTAAATCCCGGTTACATCCCAAGCTTTCGCTTCGGAGCCCAGGGTCCGCTTTCCTACTTCTACTTTTCCACTGCTGATATAATACTTATATAGTTGTAAATACATACTTATTATACATAGAAACATTCAGACATAATTGCGTCCCACGCTAGGGGCCGACCCAACTTCCAAGGCACAACAGTCATGCCGTCAGGTCTTTTGCCATCGTCACGCGCAAGACCACTCGAGTATGGCTGGCACATTGGTGGTGGAAAAAGCCCGGCGTATGATGTCGTTCAGGCTGACGTAGCGGCCAATACGTCCAGCGCTTTTCGAGCAAGAGAGACGTGGTGACCGAGTTGGTCGACGCAGTGGCGTAGCGTGGCTTTTCGCCGCCCGGGGGCCGCCCGAAAATTCGCCGCCCCCCTACTTTAATAATTTAAAGTTCAAGTATTACATTCGATAGACTTAATGGATATCGTACACATTATTGCAATTCAAGATAAACTACCAAGCATTGATCCAGAAGGAAAATATACTCGTATCTATGAGAAGTCATGACATTGTATTTGATGGGTAATGGTCTTAAGTTTATTATGTAACGTTTATTATCCTATTAATATTATAAATGTCGATGTTTGGATGTTTGTTGCTCAATCACGTCATGACGTCTGAACGGATCGGGCTGAAAGGAGATTGTCAATTTTCTTAGGAGCTTTAGACCCCGATAAAATATCGTCGGGTCACAATGATTTCAATTTTATTTCGTAGGTAATTAAACAGATTTTCGCACTATGCAAACAATTTCCATTTATTCACCCTGGTTGAAGAGAAATATATTTTAGTTTACTGAACTTGGGGTTACAAAGGTCGAAGTCTCTACGATTTAACTTCTTTTAAAATTCCCGCCCGCTTCCATAGAGCCATAGACGCGAAGCTTCGCTAGTGACATCTATTGAAAATCGTCACTTTCCGGTGATACCATTGATGAGACACGCCGAAAGGTTTATTAAAAAAAACAAAACATTTATTTTAATTGAGCCGCAAAAATAAATGTTTTGCTTACTTCATTAAAACGGCTCCAGCTTCAATAATAATATAGACATGACATGAACACAGCACCGTATTGTTATAATAATAAGGAAAGACGTTTTCTAAACAATTTGCAATCGATTCAATAACGATTTTGAACATGTTTTCAAAATGCCATTATTTTCTGTTCAAGCTTTTGGGTTTATTCATTTTTATATGTTGTGTCATTTAGGTCACTCCGTTGCTTTAATATTATTTATTGTGACAATTCCATAATGATCTACGTATAGATCCCTCCTGTTACTTTTTCTTAAAAATAGATTGTGAATGTAGCTATTTTTGTAATTTCTTTTGATTTTATGTTTGAAATGTAGAAATTTAGATGCAGGGCCAAGAAATAATACAACGTAACCAAAAATACTGTTAAGTTAGGGTTTGATGTAAACTAAACTTTGAAATTACAAGTAAGTAGCGATTAAATAAATTAATTGATTACGATTTTCGTTAAAATATTGTTTGCCATCTGGCAGAACTTAAGTTAGAATCGTTGTACCGGATTCAGTAAAATAAATGTTTATTACGTTTTCAATTGTAAAACTAAACAAAAAAACACATATATGAAAAATAAGATATAAATTCTGAAAAGCATATAGTTAAGACACTGTCCCAAAAGTGGGGCCTGTCTATGGGCAATCTCCTCTGGAAAACAGATTATAGTCTGAAAGAACATAAAGGCTAATTTTTATCTCGAATAAAATAACGGGAACAGGAACTATGTGGGTAAAACAGGGGTGCTGCTAGTAAATAATGATAATATTCTATGTATAATAAAATATTTAATTTTGTTTTAATAATTTGTTTTAAAAGTGTGTTTTACTTTTTAATTACTCTTCTTTATTTAGATTGCACCTCTATAGCAATTTAATTGTCTTGGTTGTTTTTTAAAGTTTTGCTGATTGGTTTTTATTTAAGTACATAAAAATAGTAATTCAAATTATTAAGTAATTTAAAAAACATGTTGTTTTTTTCTAACGTTTCTTCACCGCTACAGTACTGCCGTAGCTTTTAATCCAAAATAAACATATAAAACAGACTTACACCAATAAACCTATAAAATACTGAACTAGGGAAATTCGAAAAAAATACCAAAAAAGAAATAAAATGTTGAATCTGGTCACACAGGACTCGTGACCATATGCGCTTTACGCAACGCATAGTTACTTTAGACGAAGCTCTATTATTGGAAGACAAATTGTGACATGTATCATGTATACGACATTTCACGTTATAATCAATTTCTCAAATCAAACACTGTTTTAAATTTCAATTACGCAAAATTTACTTCTATATAAATCAAAATAAAGCTTAATTTTGTCTATATAAATAACTATCTCCTCCAAGCCTGCCTAAAGGTACTTTGTTCCAAAAAATTATGATACTACAGCAGTATTCCAGCTAATGCCATTTTATTGACTAGACTAGGTTTAAAAAATATGGTACGCATATGTAATTATGTAGGTACAAGCGTATAAGATATCTATCACGATCAAAGAAAACATTGAAAATCCACAAGAAATCCTGAAGAGAATTAAAAAGAAATTTACTTACCTCTCTCTATCCTTGAATCGTATGTACTTATTCTACGGTGTTTCTGAATAAATGAAAATAGGTAGGTATGTGTTTTTAGTGCAATTAAAACTTCCAATCCAAACTCTTCGCGTAATGAATTGTAACGTTATTGTTTTCTGATTGAACGAGTGAGTATCTACTTCGTTCGCGTTCGGGAAGACTCGCGCGCGTCGCGGCCGCGCCGCGCCGGGCGGTTATCGTCTTCTCTTTCGCACCTTTGGCGTTTCGTTTCGTATTGGGTACACACGTAACATTGCGGATTTGATTTGGAAAAAGTATTTTTTTTTCTCAATCGTGCCATGTAATATTTTTGTTACGTGGCTAATCCGCCGCCCCCTTTCGTGTGCCGCCCGGGGCCCATGGCCCCCTGCCCCCACGCAACGCCACTGGGTCGACGGCAGCACACTACACCACAATGGTAGCGATGGGCTTCATAGCACCTCGCACCCAAGCGCACGCTTACTGCTAGACGAAATGCAGTTGGATCTAATAGGCTACCGGTATTTAAAGAATGGAAAGCTTGTGACCAAAGGCTTGATTTTCACACAGACGGATACGAGCACGATCAGCGATACTAGGACACGACGCGACGTATGGAGAACAGAGTTCCGTGTCGAGTGTGAGTGACCGATCCCACTGTCTCTGAGATGACAGACATCTAGGGAAATTGTTGTTTGGACAAGCCAGCCTCCAAGCATTCTTAACCTCGCACAATTTATTTTGTTTTTAGAATTTCTTCTATTAGATTTTAAGTACAAGAACTGAGGACAAGAATGCCGGTAAAGCTACCCTTGAAATTTGGCGGATTTTTTATTTATTTTTAGCACATTCTATTATACGTTTATTTATTTATTTATTATATCCGGGTAACCACGTTTCAACGTAGACTGCATCGTAACTCAAGGAACCTACTATTTAACTTGTCTGCAAGCTATTTGAAAAATCTGTTTTTACTTTCTGGAGCGTACTCTCCATCTAAAGACAACTTGTCGCTGCAAACACCAGCGGCAGTTTCCTGAATAAAATCACTCTTAGTGATAAGACCGCCGATTGCTATGTAAGTTAGGTTATAGATAGTTTTATTTTGCCAACTCCATTTTTAAATTCAAACTAACTCAAACTGTTTGAATTCTACGTAGCATTTGAAAATAACAAACCGGAGTGTAAAGTTGGTAAGCTTTAGTTCTTTTTCCCTTTCATGCCATAAATCCATTTCAAGAGTCTATATACCTGGAACCCCGTTGGCTTTTACAAGCAATTTTTCAAAATGTCGGGGTTTTGACGTCGAAATTTCGACGTTGACCCGAATAAATCAACTCGGTTGTTACCGGCAGCTTTACAGCAATTGCAGTTGCTTGCAAAAGTAATGGACGCTCTGAATGAAACGTTTTCAGAGTGACAGTTACAAACAATAGATTGGTTAAAAGAGTGGATGTTATAAAGTTTATTTTTGTAAAGCCTTGGTTTAGAAAAGCTTCTTCTTGAATTATTTTCCGATGAATGCGAGAGCGATCCCGCCGAAAGCGCCAAAGATTTAATCAGTATGAGCGCCACTAATCGTAGTGTTGAGTCCGATAAATAGATAGTCTGAGTCCATAGTGAAAATTATAAATTACCTACTTAGAATTGATTAGACTATTACTTAGAAGTGAATAATTACTATATTACAAATAAGAAAACCAACCTACCTCCAGAGTTAAGTTAGGTTAAATACCAGTATTTAACCTTACTAAGCTACTGGTATTAAACACATTATGTATGTACCTACTAGGTTGAAAAATATGTACTATACCTACATGACCAGTGTGGTGGATTAATAAGGTTTCGAATCTCTTCTTATAAAAGACCTCGAGCCACAGTAATGGAACGTAAAGTGTATGTGTATGTACAATTACAAATATTTGTGTGCAATTGTATGCGTACGTACTATTAACATAACCAGGTGCAATAATAACGTAATTTGAAAATACGACTACAGCAATTATGACAGATTTACTGAAAAAAATGGCTACGGTAAATAGAAAAACACATTTTCGTGTGATCCGACAATCATGTCAATATCTCGGCATCAAGTGTTTTCATTGACCGATAATGTGCTGATGCGAAGGGTCTACGTAAAGAGTCCTTAAATCCATGTGATGAGAACCATAATAATGTAGTATTAAGTAATCCCAAAAATCGGGATCCTTATATTAAATTCAATGTTCATATTTCAGGCGCATAGTCAGCCAATGTACCTATGCCTGGTCAAAACAAGCTGACTATAGATAAAAAGGATAGTAAAAATATTTTGTAAAAAAAAATTAAGCTCACAAAAATTAAAAAAACGGTAAGTACTAAGTAGGTACTTACTTCTCAATCATCATCATTATCATCATCTGCAGCCTGCAGATGTCCACTGCTGGACATAGGCCTCCCCCAATGTTTTCCACAATGACCGATCTTGTGCCGCCTCTATCCACCGACTTCCCGCGACCGAGACAATATCATCGGTCCTTCGTACTATATGTATCAGTACTTCTTAATACCTACCACAAAATAACTTTGTGTCTTCGTCATTTTTTGTTTTTGAAACAAAAGAAAAAACACGTCTACAATTATTTTTGTATAATCTTAGGGCTATATTTCACCGGGACACCATGGCAGCGCTACCAGTTGCGCCACCGTGGTGTCCGTAAGCTACCAAACTAGACACCATATCACCATACAGACACCAGAGTCGCCACGCCACACTGAAGACAGTATCAAAATGGACCTCGAAGAGATAGCACTACTGCTGTATGTACGTAGGAAATGAGAGTTCAAGAGAAAAAAAACAGTGGTGGGTTCATCCTTATTTAGCCGATCGCTGTAAGAAAGGACAATTCGTCAACATATACGACGAACTACGAAGATATCCGGATAAGTTTTTTAGCTATGTGAGGATGTCCGTGAAGTCCTTTGATGAGTTACTGACTTTGTGTGAAAATGATTTGTTGAAGAAAGACACAATATTAAGAAAATCAAACAGTCCTGAAGAAAAGTGGCCGGACTGGCGGCCGAGTGAGTGAGACACCATACAACGCTATAGTAGTTAGTGGTGGCGCGACCAGGGTGGCGCGGCGCAACCAGTAACATTCTGTGCACGTGTCCGAGTTGGTTGCGCAACCAAATGGACACAAATGGTGAGTAACTCTCTATAGAGCTGTACACATTTTGTTGGTAGCGGCGACTGGTTGCGTCGCCATGGTGTCCCGTTGAAATATAGCCCTTGTTGAGGGGCTAGCGTAACGTGACGACACATTAAAATTGTTTACAGCATCAACTAACAGACATAAGTAAATAAAAATACTATAATCATGTTCCTGCAAAGGTCCTGAAATTAAAAGACAATAACGAGAAACGAACCGTTACGAATTTGAGCGCTAAATTTTTTATAGACAGCAACAAATTCGGCATGGCGTCGTAAAGTCTCATTAACGCTTCTCTAAACTGTCTCACTTCAACAATTCGTATTTCAGAGACGACTGTCGCAAAATAAGATCCACGTGTTTTATTATTCTACTAAATGTCCTCCCCGGCTTCGCCCGTGGTACATTATATAGCACTCATCGGGATCCCGTGCATATCTAACGGTGAAAGAATGACTGAAATCGGTTCAGTCATTCCTGAGAATATAATTTCAAACAAAAAACCTCTTCCGCTACCTGCTACGCCACCTGTCGGAAATTGGGCGTGCCAACTCAGGCGTACCAACCCAACTATTATTTTGGAAAAGGTATGATCTGTGTTCCAAATTTCAGCCCGATCCGTTCATGCGTCGACGTGATTGAGCTACAAACATTCAAATATCCAAAGATTCATATTATATAATATTAGTAGAGTTGGCATTATTCCGTTCTAATTTCTTATTATTTTATATGCTGAAAACGCCCCATCGTAGATTGCAACGAGCGAGATGGGGGTCAAGTAGGTACTCTAGGTACTGGTATCAGTGCATCCTCACTCGCTCAAGGTCGCGCGGTTTTAGCCTACAGCTAGACCGTTCCTCGCACGGAACAAGTGCCAGGCGGTTGTCGAACGCACGTCTGAGCGCTCGCGCAACACGTTTCAAAATTACGTCGCCATATATTGTGCTGTATATGCTGTACGAGTAAAAAAACAAAGAATTATCATTTTTTTCTAGTTGCACAAAATATACCATTATTTTTTATATTTTTCTGCTAACCGTACAAAAAGTACGGGACATTATAAAATAGCTTGTAATCGAAGCTGGTTGTATGTATTAGTGCAGATAAGTACATTAAAATATGTTACATATTTATCAAACAACATTTAGACGATCAAGTAGAATAAAAACAGTCAAAGTATACTTTTATTGTTTTAATTTCAATGTGTCCGACCCTATGTTACGGCCTCTTCTAGCTGTCTTGCGCGTTACGAAGTAAATAACTAAAACATAATCTGAGCTACAATGCTGACTACCTACATAACGAAAGGTTAATTTAATTTTTTATTAGATAATATGTCGACAACCCTTTCGATGCGCATCATTCCGCGCCAGACAGCGACAGAGTTACGCGTTAGAAGAGAGCGCAAATGTTTAGCTTAAAAATTGCGATAGGCATTGAGCGCTAATGCGAGCTGAATTGCACTTTGTTGCGTCCCAGCAAGAGTCGCTATTTATATAACAATTTTCGCTAAGTGAGGGCTCTGTAGTAATATCTATTCTGTGCTGGTATTGTTAAAAATGACATTGTCTATTGTGCTTAAAATTGACAGATTTTTGGCTCACATAAGCAAAATAAAGTTTATTATACTGCGATACATTGTGAACAGGCAGAATTATATTTAATACATTACTCTGGCCAGCACGTTTCAAATCTGCGACACAAAGGAAGTTTTGGAACGCTCGTAAAAATAAACAGAAACGTTTAGTTACAATGTCTAAAGGATCTTATTATTTGCTGCTGTTAAGATTTTATCGCGAAAGTACCAGCTAGTTAAACTCCCCTACCATAAGATCTTGACAACTTCTAAACTAACTAAGACTTCAAAATCACAAATAGGCACTCAAAAGCGAAAAATAAAGTAATCAAATTATTATAAGCGCTACCCACTCATCTATTTTTTTTTAAATAAAGAGTGACGAGACGGGCAGGACATGTGCCTGATAGTAAGCAACATGCCTGCCACATAACAGCATAGTGACACGCAGCTATTGGAACATGAAGAGTCCAAATCAATAGGTATGTAGCGCTGCACTGCGCTCATCACCCAGAGATTTAAGATGTTATATTTCTAAGCTCTGTAATTTCTCTGGGAACATTGGGCTTTAAACCGGAACACAGTAATGTTTTCACATTACTGCTTGTCGGTAGAATAACTGGCAAAACTGTGGTACTTCCCCAGGTGGACTCTGTCAAGAGTCCTACCACTACAAAACGGCATCTAAGTATTCCAAGTCTAACAGGTAGTTGAAAGATACTGCATCCAAGTATTACCATCGAGGTGATTGTTAGTGATGCCCAGGCTATACCACGTGGAGGTTTCCGAGCCACGCACCCCATGAGGTATGTGTCTCAGAGTCTATTTAATGGGTATTTGCGACACTTGCAAATAATACACGTGTTACCTTAAGCATTTGCGTTGGGTTTTGTTTTATTTAATATACATTTTGTTGTGGTAGGAATATTTGCAGAGTCCACCTAAGCAAGTACATTTGCCAGTTATTCTGTGGAAGAACACAAAAGTTTGAAGCGCGGTTCTGGAGAAATTACAGTGTACGCAACCCGACCGTGCGATGACCGGCGGGTTCGAAGCGGCGATCGGCTGTCGGTTGACAGCGTGCACGGTCCGGTCCACGCGGTGGTGGCTGATGTTAAGCGATGATCTGGGATCCTGAACTGGACCTAGACTATGTCCATCTGACTGATCTGAGGTGATATGAATTGAAAAGCACTGAAATAGTATTTAACACTGGTTTATTGAACTAAATTTGGCTCAACCGCCCTGACTGAGAGCTTGCCAGAAGAGGTTGAATAATGAAACTTATTGATTAATTAACTGATCGGACACAACCGGTCCACCTGGTGGCCGTTGACTAAGAGTTGACTAGTGAATTACTTGAATGCGGAGACAACCGTCTCGGCTGAGCGCCCGTCCGAAAAGGAAAGGGCTGGGAATCTTGACAGATGATATAAAATTGAAAACAGATAAAATATTATTTGACCTCTTCCGGTTGAATGCATAGATTAGAGAAACATGTTTATTTTGAATGAACATACAGGACATAGAGATAAAACATCCTATATCAATGGGTGACGAGTGCAGTGCTAAGTAACGCTTTGGACTTTCAAGTTCCAATGGCTGCGTGTCACTGTGTTGTGTGGGAGGCATGTTGTTTATCATCTGGCACATAGCCTGCTCGTCTCGTCACTATAAAGTATATAAAAAACACTTGGGATAAGGTACAATAGTTAGCATAGTATTAGCAAGCCTTACTTTGGGTGTTTCTATGTATAATAAGTATGTATTTAAAACTATATTAGTATTATATCAGCTATCTGGCTGCCATCACACAAGCTTTGCTTAGTTTGGGGTCAGATAGTGTTGTGTGTGAATTGTTCACTAATATTTATTTATTTATTTACTTTGCCCCTAGGAAAGAAATCTTGATGTTCTTGTCTACGTTATCGATGTTTCGACTTTCCTTTTCATCGATTCTAAGAGACATTTATTTGCAGTATTCATAAAACCTTACGACAACTAAGAAAGACATAAGCATAAGCAGCCCACTAAATGTTCCCACTGCTGGGACTCGCGGCCTTCTCTCGCAAGGAGAAAGTTTAAGGCCATAATCCACCACGCTGGCCAAGTGCGGGTTGATGGATGATACATGACCTCGAAAGATTCTAGGTACATGTCGGTTTCCTCACAATTTTTTCCATCACCGTTTTTAAATTAGCGGCATTACGCACATGATTTCGAAAAGACGTGGTGGGATTCGAACCCGGAGGCTCCGGATCGGCAGTCGCCGTTCTCCCGACTAGACCAGCCGTAACTTAAAGAAAGACAGTTAGTAGGGGACTATTTTAAGGGTGCCAGTTGTGAAGGTCCATTGCTTTAGCATTTAGATAGTTAGGTGAGTATTTAGGTGAGTTAGGAAAATTCAAAAACAAACAAAAATAGTAGAATAAAGACATTGGATAAAGAAAAAAATGTGTCAGAAAAATCAAACACCTAACTGACTCACTCGAAGAAATTTCAAAATATTTATGAAATCAACGAAAAACACTGTTGAGACAGCGGAGTATGACGAATATATCTATACTAACATTATAAAGCTGAAGAGTTTGTTTGTTTGAACGCTAGGATCTCGGGAAGTACTGGTCCGAATTGAAAGATTATTTTTCTATTGGATAGCCTATTTATCGAGGAAGGCTTTAGGTTATAGAATATAACGCCACTATAATAGAAGCGGAGCATGAATCAAGAATGTAACAAAAAAGGAAAAATATTTCTTTTTGAGAGTTTTCGTACGTTTCGTGCTTTGACATGACACATGACAGCATGTGTCTAAGATTGCGTCATTGAATATCACAGATTACATACCTCTTGAATATAAAACCTTTGCTAATAAATATTTTTTTTCTAAATCTGAGTTGGTACAACCAAGTTCCGACAGGTGGCGTAGCAGGTAGCTAAAGAGGTGTTTTGTTTGAAAGCGATATTCTCAGGAATGACTGAACCGATTTCCAATATTCTTTCACCGTTGTATCTGTACGGGATCCTGATGAGTACTATATAATGTACCACGGGCAACGCCAGGGCGGACATTTAGTTTATCATAAAGGTAAGCAAATTTTACATTTTTGTTGATATTTCAAAAACTGCTTGCCTATAAGAGTATATTTATAAAAGTATATGATGCCTCTGGAGTTGTTATCTTACTAATATGATAAAACCGAAAGTTTATGAGTGTGTATGTTTGTTACTTCTTCACGTCTAAACGGCTAAAGTGATTTTAAGAAAATTTGGTATAGAGATAGCTGACACTCTGAATTAACATATGAGCTACTTTTTATCCCAAATAATAACGAGAACGGGAATTACGCGGGTAAAACCGCGGGACGCTACTGGTGATCTAAAAAAAATGCATACGTACTAAACATCAATAATATTTAGTTGGATGTTCACAAAGTTTATGTAATTGCCAATTCAATTTTAAATTAATGTCGGTGCTTTTTTTTCGGAGAAAATTATTATTGGAGGTCTAATTTTAAACAATACTAGCGGCCCGCCCCGGCTTCGCCCGTGGTACATATATATAACCTACAGCATTCAAGGATTACGTACGTATGAAAGAACGGTGAACGATTTTTTTAATCGGTTCAGTAGTTCCCGAGATTAGTGTTCAAACTATATAAATATATATGCTGTAGGCTACTTTTGATCCCCAAATTATCGTGCTGGTTAATGGGTCAGAAGTGACATCTGTAGACAACTGGCGGAGATAACTAATTAAATGACGATTGATAAGTTATCGACCGGGGATGAAAAATGATTAAATTACTAAAATGGCTATTAAAAAATAAGGGTTGATCGTAGAAGGGTGAAAATTGAGGATTGTATGTATTTTTGTATGTTGTATCATAAAAAAATAGAAATTAAAATTTTTGTCTAAAAAATAAAAAATAAAAATTTAGGGGTGGACTACCCCTAACATTTAGGGGGATGAAAAATAGATGTTGGCCGATTCTCATAGATACCATATAAGCACAAAAAATTTCATTTAAATCGGTCAAGCCGTTTCGGAGGAGTATGGCAACGAAAACTGTGACACGAGAATTTTATATATTAGAGAGAAGATAGGTGAGTGATTGATATTTTAGGTCGTTCACCCATTTGACGTTTTGTACTTTTTTTTATAGAATAGAGTGATGAGACGAGCAAGACATGTATCTGATGGGAAGCAACATGCTTGCTACTTAACAGCACATTGACGCGTAGTTTAGGAACACGAAGAGTCCAAATAATTACCTAGCACTGCACTGCGCTCCTCACCCAGCGATAGAAGATGGTTTATCTCTATTCCCTGTAATTTCAATACTCAATACTCAATCATTTATTGCTTCATTATGTTACAGTAATAAATAAGTACATTTAAAACAAAATTAGTACAAAATTAGTCGTAACACAACGTACCCCAACCGGGCATTGCAATTTAAGTGTCATTTCACTGGATATATTGCCCTTTAAACCGGAACACACTAATGTTTTGCACATTTCTGCTTGGCGATAGAAAAACTGGCAAAGGTGTGGTACTTCCCCAAGCGGACTCTGCCAAGAGTCCTACCAGTACTGAACTACTACTTTCTTTAAACATTTTAAACCAACTGTATCATCGAAAAGGAAATACCAGTCGACGCATTTAAGCCGCGAAACACATTAAGTAATGATTTAGCTTTTATTGCCATAAAAGGGTATTTATATCAAGCTTATATTTAGGGAAAGGTATTATGAATCTGACACGCATAACCCTTTAAACCTCGGTCAGGGCAAAAACTTCATCAGTAATTCAGGGGGGCTCAGGTGGTAGCCCCGTGGTATGGAACAAGGTATGAGTATAAGCGACAATGCGCACGAAAAAACTCAGCTGAAACTTGTTGTGGACCTAGCGTCGTAGGTATCACAGAGTAGCAATGAGTAGTGTAGTAAATCGTATAATAGACAAGACATTTTTATGAATTCAAATGTCATCTAAATTAATAAAAATCCACAAAAATCTGACAGGTAGTGAAATGATTCAAAACATCATTAAATTAATAAACTATTTTCGTACAAAAAATTAAACCGACTTCAACACACCACAAATAGGCACTCAAAAGCGAAAAATAAACTAAAATCATTATTATAAGCGCTACTCACTCATCTATTTGAAGTCGGTGCCAGCCAAATCTAACAGGTATAGCATAGATACTACTTACCTGTGCCTACATAGCATCAATCTACTAACTTTTTGACCTGACTGGCACCGACTTCAAATAGATGAGTGAGTAGCGCTTATAATAATGATTTTAGTTTATTTTTCGCTTTTGAGTGCCTATTTGTGGTGTTGAAGTTGGTTTAATTTTTTGTACGAAAATAGTTTATTTTACTCTTTTAGTGTACAAGAACAAAATTAAAATTTTGATTAACCCCCGACTACCTTGGATTTGTTATCTGTACAACATTCTACTAGTCAAGCCCTTTCATTTGATACCCATATAAAGAGAGTTGTCGGCATTTTGTGGAAGCGGCCATCTTGGATTTTAATTTTTTCATAGTGCAAAGTATTCTACTAGTCAAGCTCTTTCGTTTGATACCCAAATTGAGATAGTAATGAAAAATATAATATAATTCGCCATTTTGTCGTGGCGGCCATTTTGCATTTGAAATTTGTTATAGTACATAGTATTCTACTAGTCAAGCCCTTACATTTGATACCCAAATTGAGGTAGGTTGTGAAGAAATATTTTGTCCGCCATTTTGTGGAGGCGGCCATCTTGAATCGACATTAACCAGACATAGCTAAGAACATTTGCTATGGTATTAACCTTGAAATAAAAGAAACCGCATCGAAATCGGCCCATCTGTTTGAGTTCTACTACGGTGCCAAAGCAGACAGACAGACATCGACGTCACTTATAACACCCCTTTTTTTGGTCGGGGGTTAAAATCAAGTTTTTATTGAAGCATTTACACAATTTTGTATTGACAGGGTCGAGATTCATAACTTTTGTGAAATCTACAACTACGTCATCCAGATAAATATACGCAAATTTTAAGTTTTTGGTTCATATTTCAAAAACTACTTACCGATTTCGAAAAGATTTATATGGGACCATTCGGGAAGCATACCCATCCGGACAAAAAGAAATTTTAAAATCGGTTCAGAGGTTCTCGAGAAATCAGGTAACATACATAAAAAAAAAAAAAAAAAACATAGGGGTCGAATTGATAACCTCCTCCTTTTTTTGGAAGTCGGTTAAAAAAAAAGTCCTTGTCGATCAAATACCCGGTAACAATACTCTAGGTTCAACCACGGAGGTCAACAAAAGCCAAAATACGGGTGAAGTTATGTTCTACTTATTCTGTGGTTATGTTACAATGCAATAGTTTTCAATGAAACAGAATCACAACATACCATTATTTTGTTTTTCATTCTTTTTTTAAATATTGGTGGACAATTCACTCACAACATTAAGTTTGACGTCGAAGTTTGTCTGTCTCTGTCTGTCTGTCTGTGTGTGTGTCTGTGGCACCGTAGAGCTCAAACGCCATTTTTAAATAAGTGACAACAAAAAAACAAACAAAAAAATCTTTTTTTTTTAAATATGGGACATTTAACACACAACACCATCTGACCCCAAACTAAGCAAATCTTGTACTATGGAAGCCAGATAGCTGCTATAATACTTATATATTTTTAAATACATACTTATTAAACATAGAAAACACCCAGGCACAGTCCAAATATTTGAATTCATCACACAAACATTTGCACTGGGTGGGGATCGAACCCACGACCCACGGTTCGCAAGCAGATTTACTACCAAGGAAGCCACCGGGCCAGCCAGCAATTGACCTGATTGATTAATGTAATTGACCTTTGACTTATAAAGATTTTTTTTAGATACCTGATCGTTGAGGACTTTTTAAATAACGATTTGTGTATAGCACTAAGCTTTTTTTTAAAATACAGAATGAAGAGATGTCTCGGAGCTGATGAGGTATATGTCCATTATGAAGTGTGTTTACTTACGCAGAAGAAACCGATTCATTTGAGACTGTAAGATCTCAGTACATATTTATCCAATGATCCACTCACCTCATTTTCAAACTTTAGATGTTCCCATTAAAGTGGAGTATTTGTAGGGTTCCGTAGCAAAATACGGGACCCTTATAGATTCGTGTGATGTCTGTCTGTCTGTCCGTCCGTATATCACAACTACGTTTCTCCGAAACTATAAGAGCTATACTCTTAAAACTTGGTAAGTAGATGTAATCTGTAAACCGCATTAAGATTTTGATACAAAAAATAGAAACAAAACAATAAATTTTAGGGGTGTCCCATACTTAGAACTGAAACTCAAAAATTGTTTTTTGATCAAAGCCCTACGTGTGGGGTATCTATGGATAATAAATAGGTCATCAAAAATGATATTGAGGTTTCAAACATATTTTTTTTTCTAAACTGAATAGTTTGGCGAGGTGCTCTTCCAAAGTGGTCAAAAGTGTGTCCCCCCCTCCCCCTGTAACTTCTAAAATAAGAGAATGACAAAATTAAAAAAGTATATGATGTACAGTATCATGTAAACTATCAACGAAAATTGGTTTGAATGAGATCTAATGAGTACTTTTTTTTAATACGTCATAAATTGACTATTGTTCAAACACTGACTAAAGTAACAACGAACTACAAGAACTTTTATATTATGTTACTTGCTGCTACGGAAGCCTTCATGGGCGAGTCCGACTCGCACTTGACCACTTTTATTTAAAGCGTAGTATAGAGTGTCGAGACAGGACATGTACCTGATAGTAAGCAACATGCCTGCCAACAACAGGTCAGTGACACACGGCTGTTGGAACATGAAATAACCCAAATCATTACCTAGCACTGTACTGCGTTCGTCACCCAAAGATAGATAGATAGATATACTCTTTATTGACACACCGAATAAAATTAAACACAGAAAAAGACAGATATAGTTACAGATATAGTTTATCTCTATGCCCTGTAATTTCACTGGAAACGATGTTTTTCACATTACTGCTTGGCTGTAGAAAAACTGATAAACCAAACAGTATAATCAAACCACGAGTTTTACGGAAATTTATCACTCAAATTGTATGAACTATAAATATTTTCCATTCATTCGTTCATTCTTTGAAACGTCAACCATGAAACAGTAATGACAGCACGATATAGCACTGTAGATTTGTATCGTATTTTTTTATCTTTTTGGTTTTATGTTTACAATGGTTATGTTTTACTGCAGGCAATGAAGGGTTAATCTATTTCATAAAAAGACTTCAAAGTCTTGAACATCGCCGAAAAATTGCTATTTTTATCGGATACACTTCGGAGAGTGTGCGACTGGTTTGCATGATTTGATACCACCTTGCCCTTTTTTTATCGGAATGCTCGTAGCTCGAAAAAGCGACATCGTTTCATGGTTGATGTTCCAAAGACACGAACGAAGAGATTTGACTCTAATTTTGTGATAAGAACGTCTAGGCTGTGGAATACGTTGCCTGAGTGGGTTTTCCCCTATGATTACAATCTTTGTGTCTTCAAATCGAGAGTGAATCGGTTTTTTCTAGGTAAACACGCTCCATCCGCATTGTCGTTTAACATCAGGCGAGATGGCGGTCAAGTGTAAACCTATAAAAGTTAAAAAAAAAAAAAATTATATATATATTTTATATTACGATAACCGATAAATTAAATACAGCTTTACTGATATTACAATGCGTTTAACCCAATTATCATCTCGATTATCTGTAGTCCTTCATTGGTATATGGATAATTCAGATGTGCTAATTCAGACGCGTTGGCTAAGATGTTAGCACATGTCGGCAATTCTTTATAAATAAATCAATCGATCTATCACAAAGATGTGCTTAGCGTAAGAAGTTAGTTATGTACTATTTGGCGTTCTCATTGTATTTTAGTTTTGGTAATAAGGTTCTGTCCGTTTAAAAAAAGTTACTTAATTAAACGTACCTACTTAACTAAAAAGGTACTTTATTTAAAATTAATTATTATACCTGTCTCTGATCGCGCGATTATGAGACGTGTTTAAAAGCTTTGTTTACTTTCTTTGCTTTAGGTACTTCCCGAAACTACAAAAATCGAATTCAAATCGAATTCAGACTCGACCAATTTTTTTTTTAACTTTTATAGGTTTACACTTGACCGCCATCTCGCCTGATGTTAAACGATGATGCGCGATTTTCTTTAGAAACTATCACTAAGTCGTCTATGAAAGTAAATTTTAGTTTTTTGTCCATATTTCAAAAACCGCTACACGCCGATGTCGACGTTTTTTTTATATGGGACCACTTCTACCTGTACTAAGATCTATCGAAAAAACCCCAAACCCATTACAACGAAACTAATTTATTTTCAGACAAATTTAGGTATGTATTAGATAAATGCATATTGTTTTTACTTATGGTAATGAATGTATTTTTGTGTTGCATCTTAGTCATCTTTTTTTTGTTTATCTTATTATGTGTTTCATTTTTTGTAATTAATGTATATCATGGCCGTTTGTGTGCGTTGGCTAAGCACATGTCGGCAATTCTTTGTAAATAAATAAATAAACCTATCATAAAAATAACACTACATATTAATTGTGATTAGTGTTAACATACCTAAAATATACAATCATACAACCAAATTGATAACCTCCTCTTTTTTTGAAATCTAAAAACATCTGAAAATTTGACCACGTATTATTATTTTATACTTACATACTTAAATATTGACGCGTGCGAATCATCATTTATCTAATTCATCTCTCCTTGTCCGTATTCTCGCTTACGTCCTCAAATTGGGCCAAACCCACAAATCACACCAGATCCGAACAATGACAGAGTCTGACAGAGGTCCGTGCCAATCGACACATTTTGACAGGTACCCTCAGTTTGGAGAAGCGTGACAATGATGTGATAAGCCATGTCTGCCGCGAGGATTTTCGAGGGTCCTTGAAGCGGTAAGTGGGGTTTTGACGCATTTATAATCGTACTTGTGCAGTCACAAAGAGAGAGTATTACAAAGAAATTTTGTTTAAATATGATTAAATTTAGTATATATTTTGTAATAGTAGGCCTATTTTCATAGCCAGACTAGGAATGTAACACAGTTTAGTACGCCAGTTCTACTTCGATTCGTCCTTCAAACAATGCTCGATCGGACGAAACGAAGTAGAATCGGGAGTAGAAAAGTCGCGAGTTTATTTCGAAATTACGTTTTGACGTGACAACGTCTTATAAATTGGTTTGCCGGGTGACACTTCAAGAAACTGCGTTACGCTCCGCTCACGTTATGCGCTCACAACGAGAGCGAGTGAGAGGCACGCGTCCCTTCCACTCGGGCATGGTTAACCCGCCTAAGAGCGAGAGAGACAGACATAAAAAGTGAAAGGCACGCGTCCCTTCCTTAAAATTATTTTACCACTCAAAGTCGTTGTCACGTAAAACTTTCGCCCGTATACCGACTTTACAGGCAACCAATTTTTTTTTTCGCAGAAAGATCGTAGACGTCCTGAACCTTCAACATTTCTGTATTCAACGAGAAAATTATTTTCATGAGGGGTTAAGTACGAATATTTTTTGTTTCTTAAATACTAGCGTTCCGCCGCGGCTTCACCCGTGGTACATTAAAATATAAAATAAATAAATTATTATTAGTATACCTCGTAGCTCTCATTAGTCATTACCGTAATATTCCTGCAAGAAATAGCAGCTCACGTTTTTCTAGAATATGATCTGTTTCCAAATTTCAATATGATCCATTCAGGCGTTCCCATGTGATTGAGCAACGAACATCCAATGTATCCGCTGGGACTGGGGGCATTTTCTCGCAAGGAGAAAGTCAATGCCATAAACGGTCACACTGGCTCATTGCGCGTCGGTGCATGATGTATGACCTCGAAAGATTCTAGGTAGGTACAAGTCAGTTTCCTCACGATTTTTTCCGTCAACGTTTTTACTCGTAAGTTACCATCATGCATATGACTTCGAAAACGTTTCCGGGATCCGGTAGTTAGTCCGCATTTTTTTTTAATAGAGAGTGACGAGACGAGCATGACATGTGCCTGATGGTAAGCCACATGCGTGCACATATCTACATAGTGACACCCAGCTACTGGAACATGAAGAGTCCAAATAATTACCTAGCACTGCACTGCGCTCGTCACCCAGAGATCTAAGATGTTACAGCTCTAAGCCCTGCAATTTCTCTGGAAACATTGCCCTTCAAACTTACTCCCAACCAAGCCACGAAATCAGTAATTTAAAAGGCAAGATAGTGAAACAGCCGTTGACTGATTAGTTTTAATCACGCACCGTTGAAGTGAGATATACGTCATTATAATATGGTAGGGGAGCCCACGATGCTAAACGGGGAGTTACTCTAGCGTCACAGAGCGTCTTGGATTGCAAAGCTTAGGTAATAAGAAGAAAAAATGTTGAATAATGTTGCCTTTTCCTTGGTGGGGGGGCGCGGGTATAGAATTTCAAATATGAAAAATTAGCTTTATGAGCTACTTAGCGATGAATTTTCGTTACTTCGGCTTGTGGAATCCTTGGATATTATATTTTTTGTTATCCTTGAATTATTTCCTTTAAAATAAAATAACCATGCTCGAGAATGTAGAAATGTTTTTTCAATAATTTTGTAGCCCTCCCCTTTCTTTGTGTCACTCTCGAGAATTGTCAGATTAGTGGAATATACACTTCTTAGCATGTAATTAACTTACCCTATCTTAATCTGACGTGCTCAAGAATAACTGATGATCAAAAAAAAATCCTAATCGTCCTTATAAATATATGAGGCTCATATTCGGTTGAGCTACTTTACCGGGTACAACGTTTCAAACTGTATATTTATCTGCCGCGCTGGAGTAAATCCCGAAATCCCCTCTTGGGCTCCCCTACTATAGATGATTGACGATAATTAAATAATACTTAAGTACAATTTAATTACAAGTAGGTACACTAAACAGTCATGTGAAAAACGATATCTGCAGACATCATCAATATCGTTCATATTAACCGATTATTTATAATTATCTTCGATAAAAGATAGACTTCGTTTTAATTCAAGTACATTTTTAAGAAATGCACGAGTCTCAACGAAAAAGTCTGAATGTAAAGTAAATAAAATTTGTTGATTTATAAAATATGAAGGTTTTAAATGTTGCGTTGGTCCTTATTTGCGGATGTGTGAATTCACAATTCGGTAAGTTATATAAGAGTGACGAGCGAAGTGCAGTGCGATAGCGATTTCTTTTATGAGTTTTTTTTTTTTAATAAGAAGTGACGAGACGAGCAGGACATGTGCCTGATGGTAAGCAACATGCCTGCCACAAAACAGCACAGTGACACGCAGCTATTGGAACATGAAGAGTTCAAATCAAAGTTTCGAGTTCAAATAGCTCCGTGGCACTGTTCTGTCATAGGCAAGTATGTTGCTTACTATCAGGTGCTTGTCTTCTTCGTCTTGTCACTCTTACAATAAAAAAAATAGTGTTAGTGAAATGCCATTTTTAACCCCCGACCAAAAAAAGGGGTGTTATAAGTTTGACGTCGATGTCTGTCTGTCTGTCTGTCTGTGTGTGTCTGTCTGTGGCACCGTAGAGCTCAAACGGATGGACCGATTTCAATGCGGTTTTTTTATTTGAAAGTTAATATCCGTGCGGATGTTCTTAACTATGTTTGGTTAATATCGATTTAAGATGGCCGCCTCCACAAAATGGCGGACAAAATATTTCTTCACAACCTACCTCAATATGGGTATCAAATGAAAGGGCTTGACTAGTAGACTACTTTACACTATTACAAATTTCAAATCCAAGATGGCCGCCACCACGAAATGGCGAATTATTATATTTTTTTCACTACTACCACAATATGGGTATCAAACGAAAGGGCTTGACTAGTAGAATACTTTGCACTATGACAATTTTCAAATCCAAGATGGCCGCTACCACAAAATGGCGAAATACATTTCTTTTTTCACTACTCCCTTAATTTGGGTATCAAATGAAAGGGCTTGACTAGTAGAATGTTGTACAGATAACAAATCCCAGGTAGTCGGGGGTTAATCAAAATTTTTAATTTTGTTCTTGTTATGATTTACGGTCTAATTTCGCTAATCTTAAAAGTTATTTCTTAGTACCAGTTTCGTAGTCCAATGACTAAAATTATTTAGACTTTTTTATGTGTGATTAGACTTATCCTTCAAGACCAAATTGTTAGGTAAAAGTGCATAGTATAATCTGCAAAATTAAATTTGCATAACTGAAATTTATACTATTCACTTTAGGGGCTTTTTAATAATTTTTGGTGAATATTTTTGCACTCAGCTGTTTTATTATTACAAGTAATTTATTCTAGACATGTAGAAATGATTGTGTGTTACCGTACAGAACGTTTGTGAAACCTTAGTTTTCAAAGTAATCGTTTAAAGCTCTACATTATGTATTTTAAGCTGAGATTTTATGAAATACCTACATAAATATATCGTTTATTTATTTGGTTTTAAAAACTACAAACTAAAGAGAGTATAACAAGTTAAAATCCAAAATTACTAACTGATTGAAAATGTCTAAAAAAGAATCCTGTTTTATAGAAATCCAAAGCTAAAACCAGAAATCGCTTAATGTGTTACGCCATTGCTTTTTATAACATTTTCAGTAAACAATGTACATCTAATGGGGCATACGTCGTATATGATTAGCATTCTCCAAGAAGTCGTTACAGAATTGGAACACAGAGAATGGTGTAACTTGAAAGTACCTGATATAACTCTACCAATCAAGTAAGTAATAATAGTAATCTAATTTCGTCCCTTTTGCGGTTGAGACAGCAGGTCCGTGGGGCACGGAGGCCAAAATCTTTGTCGCAGAGTTGAGACGACGCCTGCGGGAGAGTGGCCGAGACCCTCGATCTGGGCAATACTTGTGCCAAAACGTTTCCCTGGCTATACAGCGCGGAAATGCGGCAAGCCTGATGGGAACATTTGGTCGCGGAATTGACGATCGCTTATTTAATCATATATAAATGTTTTTATTTAACTTTACTTACCTTTAACTGTACTTAACTTAACGATCGATTATTTAATCATATATAAATGTTTTTATTTAACTTTATTTGTTTAAGTTTTTCATGTTAATGTGAAATACACATTTAACGTTGTTTAAAAAAAAACAGGTAAGTGCCTAAGCAGATAATTTAATTTATTTTTTGTTTTATAAGACTTTGTTGTCGCAAAATTTAAAGGTTATTTTGGAAATGTTTTGGATTATTAGGTAGTGGAATAGTCAATTTTTTTTTGAGGATAACAAAAACTTTTGACTTAGATAAAACATGGCAAAGAGACGAAACGTCTTATACCTACGGCGGACAGGCGGAGTGCATTACTGGGCAGCGACTTGAACTCAAAGATATCGAACAAAAACAATCGAAATCTATGCTTTGACCAGCTGGTGGTGCGTGGATACGTAAAGTTATGGATCGGGCTGAGTGGCATATCATTAGAGAGGCTTATGCCTAGCAGTGGACGAATGTGGGTAATGTTGACGATCATGCATTATGACCATTATGACCTTGACTTATTTGCGAGAGAATGCACCTAACAGTAGGAACAGTAGTGGCAGGACTCTTGGCAGAGACTGCGTGGGTCCTACCTTTGCCAGTTATTCTACCGCCAAGCAGTGATGTGCAAACATTACTGTGTTCCAGTTTAAGGGGAAGGTTTCCAAAGAAATGACAGGGCTTAGAGATATAATATCTTAGATCTCTGGGTGCAGTCCTGTGCTAGGAATGATTTGGATTCTTTATGCTCCAATAGCTGTGTGTCACTGTGGTTTTATGTAGCAAGCATGTTGCTTACTATCGTGTACATGTCCTGCTCGTATCTTCACTTCTATACTATAAAAAAACCATAAAATATAGTAATGTATTAAATTATATATTACTAGCTGTACCCTACCACGCTTCGTTGTTGCGCATTGTGATGCAAAAATTAGATAAAAACAATCCTTGATGCAGATTATTATACATCATTCTAAACACAGATTTCTAAAAATTTCAGCTCGATCGGTGCAGAACTTTTTAAATTTTTGAAGCGTACACAAACCAACATAACATTTTACATATAAAGACTAGCTGTACTCTGCCAAGCTTCGCTGTTACACATTATGATGCAAAAATTTGATAAAAACAATCCTTGATGCGGATCATTGTAAAATTTCAGCTCGATCGGTGCAGAACTTTTTGAGTTTTTGAGGCGTACACAAAATAACATAACAGTTTTATATATAAAGATTTGTATAGTAAAACATTATAATGTCTTAAAAAACATTGTCTTAAAACATTGTAATGTTTGGCAAACTAATTTTCATAATTAGGATTTTTCAGTGATACAGTTATAGATCGGCATTATGAAGGCACAATCACCCTTTCCAAGGGCTTCGTGGCCAGTATGCAATGGATTGACATCCGCCAATCTGGAGTAGACCAGAACTGGACATGGAACACAACTGATGAGACTGGAACAGTTCGTCTCACTGGTACTCTAAGAATGCTGGACTTAGCTCTTGGTTATGACGTAGATACGGTTTTAGAAGACGGCCGCCATCGACACACTGTTGCTGTGACCTACCCTCTGATCTTGTTTACTTTTACTGTGAGTAATAAATTAAATTTTTACTGTATTGGGGATTTCTAGGTATATTAAGTATGTATTTACAACTAAATAAGTATTATATCAGGTATCTGGCCGCCATCTTACAAATTTGATCAACCCCCGACTACCTCAGATTTGTCATTTGAACAACATTCTACTAGTCAAGCCATTTCGTTTGATACCCATAATAAGTGAGTTGTGAAAAAAGAAATGTATTTCGCCATTATGTGGTAGCGGCCATTTTGGATTTGAAATTTGTCATATTGCAAAGTATTCTACTAGTTAAGCCCTTTCGTTTGATACCCATATTGAGGTAGTAGTGAAAAAAATAATGTAATTCACCATTTTGTGGTGGCGGCCATCTTGAATTTGAAATTTATTATAGTGTATAGTATTCTACTAGTCAAGCCCTTTCATTTGATACCCATATTGAGGAAGGTTGTGAAGAAATATTTTGTCCGCCATTTTGTGGAGGCGGCCATCTTGAATCGATATTAACCAAACATAGCTAAGAACATCAGCAAATAAAAAAACCGCATCGAAATCGGCCCATCCGTTTGAGCTCTACGGTGCCACAGACAGACACACACAGACGGACAGACAGACAGACAGACAGACAGACAGACAGACAGACAGACATATACAGACAGACAGACAGACAGACAGATGGACAGACAGACATCGACGTCAAACTTATAACACCCCTTTTTTGCCGCATTTAGTTAGGCTGTAGAAGGGATGGACTAACTCCTTCAGATAGATATTCCCCGATGTGGAAGTATTTGTTGTCCTGCATAGGCTATTAAAAAGTATTTTTTATTTATAGATTTGGAAGAATGTAAATACTGATGATGTGCGAGTGGGAATAGAAGGCACTATTAGCACAACCGCCACAATTAGGACACTAAATGTTTTACCAGCTGACAATACGGCGGACGTAATTGCTAGTATGGTAAGATTTATTTACAAGTATTTTACGTATGAAAATAATACGTCCATGTTTACAAGTCCGTTACACTCCGCGAGGCATAAGCTGAGCTTTGCATTTGTGTGAGTGTACATGAATAGTGTAGGTGTGACAACCGGCCTTAGGCGCGGCGCCATTCTGTCTCGCCGCGCTCCTGCCTGATTGGTGATCACTCACACTAATGCAAAGCTCAGCCTATACCTCGCGTACAAAATTTCAAGCTCCTGCCTGATTGGTGATCACTCACACTAATGCAAAGCTCAGCCTATACCTCGCGGACCTCTGCAAAGAGTCCTATCACAGCAAATGTTATGTAAGTAGTTTTACTTCTCGCGAACGAGATTTGCATCCTTAATTGTGTTTTTTTCAGTTCAACTTCGTTTTGCCGGGACAAGGAATTACTGCGTGGGCTGATGACGTATTCCCTTCTTTAACCCTGGATGCCTATAACAAAGTCGAGTTTCCCAGAATTTGCTACGATTGTCCCCTTGCTGCTACTATGAACGATATAATATAAATCAAAAATAAACGAAATATTCAAAAAATTACACATTTTTTATATTTATACCTTCTATAACAATTTAATATTATATAGTAAGCGATGTTGTAGTAATGTGTAGACATCTCAAGGAGGTATTAAATTAATGATAACTGAAAATCGGTGGCGTTTTGTCTAGAATAATTTATTTGTAGAGATTTACTACGATAACATGACCCGCCCGAATTCAAAACGTTTGAAAGTATTTGTGAAATTATATACAACGCACCACCACGCATGTTTGCGTACTGCTACTGCAGACGAATAATTAGAACTACATACAAACTCTTTCGTAAGGATGTGACTACACACATTAAAACAGTAATTTGGAGGGGCGGGCCATGTTATCGTAGTAAATCTCTATTACATAATTGGTCGTGACATTCACACAGTGTAGAGTGACATTTATGCAGTGTTGTATGAATGTCACGTTAGATTGTCACTGTCAAGGTATTTTAAAGAACGTTAGGTCAATGACGGGCTTAGGAACTAATTTATCGATCAATTGAATTGATAAGTACTTTCAGACTATCTAATCGATCATTAAAATTGATTTGTTGCCATAAGCTTTCATTCCAATCGATCTGTCTAGATTATTTCAATTAAAATATATATTCGATCCGGATAGCAAGCGAATATCGGTGTATTATGTCTAGCTAGATAGTAGACATGTACTGAGCTTCAATATTTTATTTTCTTATTTCCTTCGTTTTAGAAGTCATAATCGTGTAATTTTGAAGGAGTTGAAACGTCACATCACTGCAATTTTTTTAAACAATTTTTTTGTTACTTTTTTATAATAGTGGAATTTAGTTTTGCAGTCAAGATGAAAGTACATAGTTTTATTAATGTGTTAGTGATGATTGGTTTTGTTAATAGTCAAAACTGGGGTGAGTAATTTAATTAGTATTAAGAAAAACTATATTTTTTACCTTTTAATCATAATCATCATCGTAGCCGATGTTCGTCCACTGCTGGACATAAGCCTTTCTAATATTGTGCCACCAAATCCGGTCCTCGGCTCTCCGCATCCATCCGATTCCCGCCACTCTCTTCATGTCGTCAGTCCACAGAGCGGGGGGCTGTCCCACGGGATTTCTTGAACGTGGTCTCCCCTCCAGAACCCTTCTCTTCCAACGTCCATCGGCTCTGCGACATATGTGGCCCACTGCCACTTCAGCTTGCTTATTCTCCTTTACTTACCTTTTAATATTTAGTAATAATTAGTAGGTACCTACTTGCCTACTTACTTTGCATTATTTTCGGGACAAAACGTAGTATATGTGCTACTCCAGACTGACCCGTTCAGTTCTTATTGCGAAATGCGAAACCTGGATGTTTGTTGCTCAATCCCATTGAAATGGTTAGACGGATCTGATTAAAATTTGGAACATATATTTTAATCCGAAATAACATGCAGACTTGGGGGTGCTGCTTGTAATTTATGAATTGTCGTGATATACATAAAATTAATTTTGTCGTAATATTATTCAACAATAAATTCTAAATCTACTGTAAAATCATCTTTCACTCAAACGCCTGCGCATAAATAAAGTTTGTTTTTGGATTTCTGTACTTAAATACTTTTTTGTAGTGGTGGTTTTTTTTTTACTTTTATAGGCTTACACTTGACCGCTATCTCGCCTGATGTTAAGTTGTGATACGGTCTACGATGAAGCGTGTTTACCTAGAAAAAACCGATTCACTCTCGATTTGAAGACACAAAGATTGTAACCATCGCATCGCATCGGTGAAAACCCACTCAGGCAACATATTCCATAGCCTAGACGTTCTTATCACAAAAGTAGAGTCAAATCTCTTCGTTCGTGTCTTTAGAACATCAACCATGAAACGATGTCCATGTAACTTAAAATTGACATCAACCATGAAACTTAAAATTGTCCTACCACACACAAAACTTGTTGCGCTGACTATAAAATTTACTAAATCTTTCAGTAAGCAGTGCAAACTTAAGAAATTTCCAAGAGTATTGGGAGTCGATGATGCAGGAACTAATGCAAGAATTAGAAAACAGGGAATGGTGTAATTTGAAGTTGAATGACATAACGCAGTCGATCGAGTAAGTTTTTCATTTCTTTAGTTTTTTACGCTGAGGTACTAAGTTCATGTGGAAGAACTTGTTTTCAGCGAAAAGGCTATCAACTTGTCGTAGGTACTTGTTTTAATGGTTTTACTAATTTATAATTAAATCTATACTAATATTATAAAACTGAAGACTTTGTTTCTTTGAACGCTAGGATTTCGAGAAGTACTGGTCCGAATTGAAAAGTTATTTTTCTATTGGATAGTCAATTTATCGACGAAGGAACAGTATGGAACATAATGCTACTGTCAATAGAAGCATGAATCAAGAATGTAACAAAAACGGGAAAAATATTTTTGAGAGTTTTCGTACGGTGTTTTGACATGACAGCATGTGTCTAAGATTGCGTCATTGAATATAAACCTTTGCTAATCAAATTTGTTTTTAAATCTGAGTTGGTACGACCAATTTCCGACAGGTAGAGGTTTTTTGTTTGAAAGCGATATTCTCAGGAATCCGATTTCAAAAATTCTTTCACCGTTGGATACGTACGGGATCCCGATGAGTGCTATATATGTACCTACCACGGGCGAAGCTGGGGCGGACTTCTAGTTATCAATATATGTACAGTATTGGTCCTCGTCTCAGGGGACTCCAAAGCTGGCGCTTACTTTGCCGAAAAGTTAAGTTGTCCAAAGGGCAATGCTGCCAGCATTCTGGGGCATGCTCCGCTGTGGTGACGTCAACGGCGTGACGTGTGTGATTTGTAAATTTGTAAATATTTTATGTGGTATTAATTTGCTTTTTATATACATGCAAATACTGGGTACTGATAATTTAATTCTACTAATTTAATGTTAACGTATTTTTATTTTTATTTTCTATTCTTTTGTCGTTGGGTGAATAAAGTCAATACAATTTATTTTATCGATGTTTGATACAGAAGATTTAAAAACAAATGTTGGCTATGATAGGAAGAGGATAATTTTTTATATTATAGAGTACATTTTCTTTTTTTAGTGACAACTTATTCAACATGCGTGTGACTGGCACTGTCCATTACACAAAAGGATTTGTGGTGTCTATCCAGAAAATCGACATAACGAACATACTACAATCAGTCGCCTCTAGAACAATCGATGGCGTTTCGGTACCATTTGGTACTGTGAGGGGAAGGATTAACTTTAGGGACTTGATGGTGGGTTTTAACGTATATGCAAACTTAACGAGCCCAGCAGGAGAGTACAGAGCTACTGGAACGTTTTTGCATACGCTCGCGCAGATAGAATTGGATGTAAGTTTTTTTACAAAGATACATTAGTATCTACTTAATATTAATTATTGGACATTTACATATACATTTACATATAATACTCGTAGATAGATAGATAGATAGAAACTCTTTATTGCAACACAAACAATTTAAAATATTATAAATAAACACTTATGAACTAGTGCCACAAGTGGCGGCCTCATTGCTAAGAGCAATCTCTTCCAGGCAACCAGCAAAAAGGAAAATAGCCCACATATACTCGTAGGCGGTATAATGTTTCCAGAGAAATTACAGGGATATAACTTCTTAGATCTCTGGGTGATAAATAAGAAGTGACACAGACGAGCAGGAGATGTGCTTGATGGCAAGCAACATGCCTGTCACATAACAGCCCAATGACACGCAGCTATTGGAACATGAAGAGTCCAAATCATTACCTAGCACTGCACTGCGCTCATCACCCAGAGATCTAAGATGTTATATCTCTAAGCCCTGTAATTTCTCTGGAATCATTGCCCTTCAAACCGGATCACTTGGTTTGGCGGTAGAATAACTGTCAAAGGTGTGGTACTTCCCCCTGACGGACTCTGCTAGGATTCCTACCACTACAGAATGGGGTGACGAGCGAAGTGCAGTGCTAGGTAATGATTTGGACTCTTCATGTTCCAATAGCTGCGTGTCACTGCGGCATTATGAGGCAGGCATATTGGTTACTATCAGGCACATGTGATGCTCGTCTCGTCGCTCTTTATTTAAAAAGAAAAAAAAAAATACTGCTGATGTACTTACTCGTAAAGATAGGTACATAGTAGTGGCAATAGGGCTATTTGCAGAATCCGGCTGTATGTAGTCCGCAATTAAGTAATGTGCAAACATTACTGTGTACCGGTTTGAAGGGCAATGTTTCCAGGGAAATTACTGGGCTGAGAGATAAAACGCCTTATAGATATAAGGCGTTTTATCCGGGTGAAGAGCGCAGTGCAGTGCTAGGTAATGATGTGGACTCTTCGCGTTTTAATGGCCGCGTTCCTCTGCTGCAAGCTGTCGAAATCTCGAAATATCTTAATTTTATTCGAGATGACGATAACGCTTTCTCAAGGTTGTGGAAGTCGTGTTAGAATTTATTTATAAGTATAAATAAAAATGCGTGTCTAAATTGCGATCCAAAAAAAAACAATGACACAGTGAGATTGCTGTATCGAAATGTTCATTGAAGTTCAAGTAGGTAACAACAAAGATCTCAACACACAGATGTGCCCACCCAAACTTCAGGGCGCACGGAATCATGTCATTGCTGGGAAGAGTGAGCTCACTCATTCCGTTCCAGTCGGTTGCAGAAAGCGGTGAACGCCGGACGTTTTTGCTTATCACTATTCGTTGTCAACAACCAAAATAAGTTGGACCACAGCATATCGCGCCGCTAGCGATTCTAGGGGGTCAAGTAGATTGGTTATGTATAAACTACTTACGACACACATAGAGACGCAGTTTATTACCAATTTCAAGTTACTCAGGGCACATCCATTGGTTTATATCGATGGGTAACAAGAATAACAATCGCCCCAAAATACTGACAAAGACGGTAGTGCGATGAGTCTGCCCATGAATAACCTAGCAAATAAATTAAATAGCCTAGCTCCACGGATATCGGGGGATATGCCTTGATTGCGAATCTAGTTCGAGTTCGGCACGACGGATATCGGCCTAGCACCAATCTGCACACACTTACACACGCACGCAGCTCACACTTACCTACTTACGCATGCAAACACACACTCACAAACACCCTCCCTCACACCCACACATACAACCTCTCACAGCCTCACATAATATTCCCTTACACGCACGCAAATATACATACATAAGCAAACATTTGCACACACGCTCGTAAAGCAATGTTAAAATCATGTTTTTTATGTTTATCTTATTGTATTTATATTCTATCAAGGCGGAATACACTAGATTATGCAATACAGGCATTAGCCTAGTGCAGTTTCTAAAGTACAACGTAATTAGAGTTTTAAGATCCACAAAGTGTTCCATTTAAACTTGTAATTTACTTTCTATAAAATATATTTTTATTATAATTTATTATTTTATTATAATAAAAGCTTTAGAGTCAACTCCCGCCATTTTCAGGTGACCAGAAACCTGTTAACGAAGGAATACTCCTCCAGTCCGGTTATATGGACCGTAACAGCTGGATCAGGTGTCAGGATGCAATACCTACCGGCCAGTAATATCACTGAAGCTCTGAGTAGACGGGTAAATAATTTATATGTACTATCTTATTCTTTTCTTCCAAGCATAATTCATAAATATGTACTATCATATTCTTTTCTTCCAAGCATAATTCATATTACTTACTTACTTACTAAGGTACTTATGGCGGTTGGCCTCAAGTTCTTGGAGAACTTTGGGTTTGGGCTAGCGTAGAAGGTGCAGATATAAACCTAATCTTACTCTGCTCAATAAGTATCTACTACTTAGACCCCTTGCAGACGACGTTTTTTAAACGCACAGACGATACGCCGATGACCCGCGTATACGCGCTTCAAACGAGATTCGAACGCAACCTTGTAACCTAAGCACAATGAGCGATCGTGAACCTCGCGTCACCCATGGCTTCAAAATAATGCATTTTTCTTGCATTTGAAAAGACGCACTTAAGTGAACGTGATGACACAATTGCTGCTGAAACAACTATCAACTTTCTGTTTTTATAAAACAAAGTAGTATTTAATACCTATTATATACTACCTACTTTGTTTCATAAAAATATAATAAATAAAATAAATAAATAAACTATAAGAATCTATCGAGGTCATTTGTGTCACCACAGGCACGGTTCCAGGGGGGGGTCCGCCTGGGCTGGGTCCAGGACCTAGGTGGACCACTGATTTAAAAGCATGCATGTACTTATCGCACAGTTTAGTGACATGACCACGACTATGTGACCCCCGTGACCCCATCCCCTGGAACCATGTGACCCCCCTGGACACAAAGCTGGATCCGCCCTTGTTGTGTCATCATGCACGGTCCGAGGGGGGGGTCACAGGGGACATTTCCCTAACTAATATATTATATATAGTAGGTACATAGACTATTTTTACTACGCGGGTAAAATCAAAATCGTGGGGCGCTACTAGTAAAGTATTGTTTACTCGATTTATTGTATTTGTTCTGGTGACCCCCTCCAAAATACGAGGCTGGGACCGCGCTTGTGTGTCATCTACCAAACCACACAGGACCGCCGTGGTGGATTATGGCCTTTACTCTCTCCTTGCGAGAGAAGGCCCGATACCTAGCAGTGTGAAAATTTAGTGCTGTTTATCTATCTACCTAACTTTTTGTTTCAGTTCTCGCATAGCACTACTGAAAGTGCAAGAAACTGGGCAGTAAATACGTTCGTGCCGATTATATTGGATATTGCTGAAAATAAATTAGAATACCCAGAAGTTTGCTTCAACAACTGTACATAAAATTTATTTGTTAATGTTAACTAATAAATTATTTATTTTTTGTTAATTGTTTTATTTTTAACCAACTTCCAAAAAGTAGGAGGTTCCTTCTCAATTCTACTACAATATTTTTTTAAATGTAATAACTTCTAATTGAGCTGTAAATTGTGTTATCCTGTTATCGCATGTAATGTGAAATAATTACGTGTTTAATTTACATTTAAACACAAAAAAATATTGTATAGCGCCATCTATCGGAAACTTGCTCAACTTACTTGAGAAGTCCACACTGACGGCCCAACCGAAATACAGAAAACTGTATGAATTGTGGCATTACTTATCTGTTCGAGACTTATGAAGTTTGCGAATTCAAGAAATTTTAGACTGGCCTCAAGGCTTAGTGCTGCCTGCGAAACCGAAGGTCGATTCCAACCCAGTGCAAATATTTGTGTGATGAATTCAAATATTTGCA
Source organism: Ectropis grisescens (assembly GCA_017562165.1). Lineage (NCBI taxonomy): Eukaryota > Metazoa > Arthropoda > Insecta > Lepidoptera > Geometridae > Ectropis > Ectropis grisescens. The sequence continues at coordinate 20,693,317 of CM029791.1, forward strand.
CTGTGTCTGGGTGTTTGTTTCTATGTATAATAACTCCTTAAGTATCTTATACCTTTAAACAACCAATTCTTGTAGGTATATATAGGTATATATATAGAATCTGAATCTTGGAAACGGCTGATACGATTTTCATGAAATTACGTATACAGGGTGTTTCGGGGACGATAAATCGATCTAGCTAGGTTTTATTTTTTAAAACATCATTTTATGCGTGTTTTTAGACTATGAAAAACTCCTACAATGTCATTAGAATAGGTACGATAACTTATTTCGCCACTGTTTTTTAAATCTAAATGGCTCAGACGGAATATGCTCGCCCTCGGAGTCAACAGGCCCCGGTTCGAATCCTGTTGGTTATTCTCGGGACTTTTGTTTGTTCTTTTTTTCTGAGAAAATCGTATGGGTACTTAGAGATTTATTGGGGTTTATTTAATTTATTAAATTTATAAGCGCATTTAATTCGTATCTAGGTAGGTAGGTCTAAGTAAGTGATCACTACGTAACTGGTACCTGCCTAAATATCATTTTTAAAAACCGAGCAAAGCTCGGTCAACCAGGTACTGTATTTAAAACTATTTATGTATTGTATCACCTACTTATCTGGTCGCCGCGCCGCTGCCCTCCGCGACATGCGGTACACGAGCGCACTAGGTCCGTTTAAGGCTTGTTCGCATTAGGCTAGCAAATTAGTCTAGTAGAGAGTAATTTAGTAGCTAAAATACTCGCTCTTATTCACGCTCTGATATCTCTGATATCTGTATGGACAAATTATACGAAAATTTTCCTCGATATGACGAAGTTTTTTTATTTGTTTGATTAGGCATGATTTCCCCTTTACATCTATTGCCCCTTTTTGTTCCCCTCTGGACCCTAATTTCCCCTCAAAAGGGGAAGTTCCCCTCATTGTGGAAGCACTGAATATGAGACCATTGAGATCAATAACAATATCCATAATTTTATTTTATACTAGCTGAACCCGCTACTTCGTTCGCGTAAGCAGATGTTACTGACTTATGCATTAATTGGAAGTATCGTACGTCAAATATTTGGATAAGTAGTCATTGAAAAACCTTTGAGTTTGAGTGAATTTGTTAATCCACACAAAAAATTATCTTTCTATCTAAATCTTTATTTTTCTTTTTTTAAACATAATCAAACATACTTATCGTAGTAAGGTTTCGTAGTATCTAACATAGCCGCAAGTGTTCAGTTTGTAGGATTTTTATAGGATAATATATTATGAAAAGTATGAAGCTAATGTGCATGATCTGATACCTACTTACCTATTTCTTTTTATCCGCAAGCTGTTTTCTAGCTGTTACCCGCGACTTCGCCGGCGTATTTTGAACGAATCCTGTGTGGAATCAAAATAATTAAAATTTTGAGTTTTAATGATATTCAAGCAACCCGTAAATCTTAGCCAAGTCCTAGTGAAATGTTAATGTATGAATTTAATTGTAGGTAACACACAAAAAAATCAAGAACGAAAGAATCCAAATTTGGCATCATAATCCTTTTAGCAGCAAAATCTTATTAGTACAATTTAAAATACCAGTAACGCCACCTAGTGATGAAAGAAAAAATACATACCTACCACGCAAAACATCGACTTAAATGGCCTTTAGTGCTTTTAGATTTAAACTGGGATAAGCGCCGCCTAATGAGAATATTATGTTGCTTGTTATTTTGATTGTGAACGCAAATCACCTATATTATCTACGCCAAAACGGGTGCATTTTTTTAATTTTTGGCTTTTACCTTACCATCACATCAAGTTCCTGACGAAAATATATGCTTATATTAATATGGAGTTAAATGAAAATGTAGAGTTATTAGCCCATGTGAAATTTTAGACTCTAAAACTATATGTGTTTCGTATGTCAACCCATATCGTTGTGCCGTTTTGACGTGATAGTTAATATTTGTTTCCTTAGGGCCCAAGCTTCTTTTCAGGTTGATAGGTAATAAATACATAAATGTGGTATTTCAAACTATGAGTTATCTCTGTTTCAATTTTCTACCAAATTTGGTTAGTCTTTCCTACGTCACAGTAACGTATAAGTAACCGATTTGCTATTTCTGAGTTCAAACTACGTGTACTTCGAATTCCATCCAAATATGTTCAGCCGTTCCAACGTTGTCCTGTAAATATTATGAATGTCACTGTTTGGATGTTTGTTACGTAATACATAGAGTACTTATACATAGGCAATGTTTAGCCTATGTGTTCTTCCAGACTGTAATCTGATTCTATTTCAAGTTTCAACCCGATCACTTGATACGTTCCGCCATGATTAAAGCGGCAATAGAAATACATCATCGGCGAAAATTTCAACTGTCTAGCTATCACCGTTCTTGAGATACAGCCTGGTGACAGACGGACGGACGGACGGACGGACAGATAGCGAAGTCTCAGTAATAGGGTCCCGTTTTTACCCTTTGTGTACGGAACCCTAACAACGGACTGCTTCGGTCACCGAAGCTTGTTGAACACTACCTTTAAATTGTAAACACAATTTGGATTGAAATAATACGTTTCTAATAAGTTACGGCTGGTCTAGTAAGTTACAGCTGACCTAGTCGGGAGAACGGCGACTGTCGATCCGGAGACCCAGGGTTCAAAATATCCCACCACTATCTTTTCAGAGTCATGTTTGTAATGCCGGTAATTAAAACGGTGAAGGAAAACACCGTGAAGAAACCGAAATCTACCTATAATCTAAGTTCTAAGTCATATGTCATCCACCAACCGACACTGGGCCAGCGTGGTGGATTAAAGCCTTGTTTCTCTCCTTGCGAGAGAAGGCCCCGACGCCCAGCAGTGGGAACATTTAATGGGTTGTTTATGCTGCTACTTATTATGCTGATCTGTTTTCTCCAAAATACAAAAATCTTCTTCAATGACAGGTAATTTAATTCAATATAAAGGTATAACTATGTCGTACATGTTGATATTTGAAAACTACCTCCTGTTTTCGATATCTAAGATCACCTCTGAAATATTTTCTACCAAACAAAAAAGGAATCATCAAAATCAACTAACAATTAGCGGAGTTATCGCGTAAAATAAAATCAAATAAAAAAACATGCAACCCGATTGAGAACATCCTCCTTGTTTGAAGTCGATTATAACCGAATGATGTTTGTTTTTCCACACAAAAATATATTTTTGACAATTATATTGTCATCCAAGACGACGCGACGCGATCACGTGGGCACTTTCTAGAATCTAAAATCTAGTATTCTGTGGATCGTCTGTGATTCACAGAATACTTAGAAGTTAGTATGTACCGAACGCGCCGCGCGTGTCGTTATTATTTAATGTTTGTGTAATTTCCGAACCAACAGACCGATATTGTTCAAATTTTGACGGGACAATATAAAAAATGTGTTCTTTCTAAAAAAAAAAAGAATTAATAAAATTAAACAACGCAAACATGAGTTACAACCAAATACACATTCTGACTTTCACCCCCTCCCGCAAGAAAACCGATCAGAATTTGGGGATCAAAAGTAGCCTACAGCAATGTCCTTAGTATAAACTAAAATCACGCTAAGTTTCAGCTGAATTGAATCAGTAGTTTCGGCGTGATGCGTGATCCCTATACAGAAAGACAGACAGACAGACAGACAGACAGACAGACAGACATGAAAGAAAAAAAATGCAGTTTCGCCATCAGTATCGAATATGGAGTGCCCCAAAAAAAAATTTTCTAAATATCTTCAATGTACAGAATTCGACCCGTTACAGTTTTATTACCTACTAGCTGAACCCGCTACTTCGTTCGCGTAAGCAGATGTTACTAACTTATACATTAGTTGGAAGTATCGTACGTCAAATATTTGGATAAATAGTCATTGAAAACCCTTTGAGTTTGAGTGAATTTGTTTTTCCACACAAAAATATATTTAATTTTATCATCTTCATTTTCTTTTTTTAAACAATATCAAACATACTTAGTAACGTTTCATAGTATCGAACATAGCCGCAAGTGTTAAGTTTGTAGGATTTTTATAGGATACATTATGAAAAGTCTGAAGCGAATGTTCATGATCTGATACCTACTTATCTCTTTTTATCCGCAAGCTGTTTTCTAGCTGTTACCCGCGAATTCGCCCGCGTAAAATTTTGAACGAAGCCTGTGTGGAATAAAAATGATTAAGATTTTGAGTTTTAATGATCTAAGCCAAGTCTTAGTGAAATGTTAATGTATGAATTTAATTGTAGGTAACACAGAAAAAAATCCAAGAACGAAAGAATCCAAATTCGGCATCATAATCCTTTTAGCAGCAAAAACTTATTAGTACAATTTAGAATACCAGTAACGTCACCTAGTGATGAAAGAAAAAATACATACCACAATAGCAAAACATCGATTTAAATGGGGCTTTAGTGCTTTTAGATTTAAACTGGCATTAGCGCCATCTAATGAGAATATTATGTTGCTTGTTATTTTGATTGTGAACGCAAATCACCTATATTATCTACGCCAAAACTGGTGCATAAATTTTTCATTTTAGGCTTTTACCTCACCATCACATCAAGTTCCTTACGAAAATATATGCTTATATTAATATGGAGTTAAATGAAAATATAAACTTATTAGCCCATGTGAAATTTTAGACTATAAACTATATGTGCTTCGTATGTCAACCCATATCGTTGTGCCGTTTTGACGTGATAGTTAATATTTGTTTCCTTAGGGCCCATGCTTCTTTTCAGGTTGATAGGTAATACTTAAATGTGGTATTTCAGACTATACGTTATCTCTGTTTCAATTTTCTACCAAATTTGCTTAGTCTTTCCGACGTCACAGTAACCTTATAAGTAACCGATTTGCTATTTCTGAGTTCAAACTACGTGTGTTTCGAATTCCTTCAAAATATGTTCAGCCGGTCCAACGTTGTCCTGTAATTATTATGAATGTCACTGTTTGGATGTTTGTTACTTAATCATGGCAGAACGTATCAAGTGATCGGGTTGAAATTTGAAATAGAATTAGATTATAGTCTGGCAGAACACATAGGCTAAACATTGCCTATGTATAAGTACCCTATGTATTACTTAAGCTAAACCAAGAATGTGTCTTTAATTTTAACTCGATACATTCAGCCGTTCCAACGTAATTGAGCAGCAAAATTGAAACATTGACATAATTATATAATATTAGGAAAGCATAGGATTTAACAACATTTTATAAAAAATAAAACGGGTCAAATGCAAATGGTACTCGCGCGCGAAGGGTTCTGAACCATTAGCAAATAAACGGATTTTATTGAATGGGAGCCCCCTGAATAATTTATTTTATTTTAATTAATTACTTTTAAAGAGAACATAAAACTAAATATTATGTGAATAGTTAAAGCGTCTACCTGTGACAGGTACGTTATTATTAGTATCGAGCAAGAAACGGTAAAAAAGCATGTTTGTTGTATGGGTGCACCTCTTAAATATTTATTTTATTTTTAGTATTTATTGTTAAAGCGGCATCTGCGAAAACTTCAACTGTCTAGCTATCACCGTTCTTGAGATACAGCCTGGTGACAGTCGGACGGACGGACGGATAGCGAAGTCTCAGTAATAGGGTCTAGTTTTTACCCTTTGTGTACAGAACCCTAACAACGGTCTGCTTCGGTCACCGAAGCTTGTTGAACACTACCTTTAAATTTTAAACAGTATTTGGATTGAAATAATACGTTTTCTAATAAGTTACGGCTGGTCTAGTAAGTTACAGCTGACCAGTTACAGTTACAGTTACAGTTTTGTAGTGGTAGGACTCTTGCCAGAGTCCGCCTGGGGAAGTACCACACCTTTGCCAGTTATTCTACCGCCAAGCAGTGATGTGCAAACATTACTGTGTTCCGGTTTGAAGGGCAATGTTTCCAGAGAAATTACAGGGCTTAGAGATATAAGATCTTAGATCTCTGGGTGACGAGCGCAGTGCAGTGCTAGGTAATGATTTGGACTCTTCATGTTCCAATAGCTGCGTGTCACTGTGCTGTTATGTGTCAGGCATGTTGCTTACCATCAGGCACATGTCCTGATCGTCTCGTCACTCTTTATTTAAAAAAAAAAAAAAAAAAACCTAGTCGGGAGAACGGCGACTGTCGATCCGGAGACCCAGGGTTCAAACTCACGCGTACCACTATCTTTTCAGAGTCATGTTCGTAATGCCGGTAATTAAAACGGCGAAGAAAACACTGTGAGGAAACCGAAATCTACCTATAATCTAAGTTCTAAGTCATATGTCACCACCAACTGGGCCAGCGTGGTGGATTATAACCTGTCTCTCTCCTTGCGAGAGAGGCCCCGACGCCCAGCAGTGGGAACATTTAATGGGTTGTTTAGGCTGCTACTTATTATGCTGATGTTTTCTCCAAAATAACAAAAATCTACTTCAGTGATAGGTAATTTAATTCTGTCATTCGACAAAATTTTATAAGAAGCTATGACTATGTCGTAACAGATGGATCTAAGCTGATTTTAGTTTTTGTTGATATTTGAAAACTACCTCCCTGTTTTCGATATCTAAGATCACCTCTGAAGTATTTTCTACTAAACAAAAAGGAATTATCAAAATCAACTAACAATTAGCGGAGTTATCGTGTAAAATAAAACCAAATAAAAAACATGCAACCCGATTGAAAACATCCTCCTTGTTTGAAGTCGATTAAAACCGAATGATGTTTGTTTTCCACACAAAAATATATATCTTTGACAATTATTTTGTCATCCAAGACGACGCGACGCGATCACGTGGGCACTTTCTAGAATCTAGATATTCTGTGGATAGTCTGATACACAGAATACTTAGAAGTTAGTATGTACCGAACGCGCCGCGCGTGTCGTTATTATTTAATGTTTGTGTAATTTCCGAACCACCAGACCGATAATATTCAAATTTTGAAGGGACAATATAAAAATATGTTCTTTCTAACAAAAAAAGAATTAATGAAATTAAACAACGCAAACATGAGTTACAACCAAATACACATTCTGGCTTTCACCCCCTCCCGCAAGAAAACTGATCAGAATTTGGGGATCAAAAGTAGCCTACAGCAATGTCCTTAGTTTAAACTAAAATCATGCCAAGTTTCAGCTGAATTGAATCAGTAGTTTCGGCGTGATGCGTGATCTCTATACAGAAAGACAGACAGACAGACAGACAGACAGACAGACAGACAGACAGACATGAAAGAAAGAAAATGCAGTTTCGCCATCAGTATCGACTATGGAGTGCCCCAAAAAATTTTTTTTTTAATTATCTTCAATGTACAGAATTCGACCCGTTACAGTTTTATTATAAGTATAGATAAGTATAGATTCTTTGTTTGAGACGTATTCACATCTCAGTCCATTTATTCTTAAGTTCATGTATTTGGAAAATTTATGTTATAAAATAAAAGCGTACCTATTAAAAATTTATAAAAATAAATGTTAATATTTGCGACGCTATCTGTTCGAGATGTATTTGGTGTCATTTTACTACCTCGTTGGCGAAATTGCAAACATGTTTTACTTCATAAATATGTCAGAAAATGAGGCGTTTTTCAGATGCAAATTGCTTGTCAAAAAAGTTCTAAACATTGCCAAGTGCGACACCACTGTTGGTTTTTGTGGAATTTCTCTAACAAAATAAAACATGGGCGCCACCCATGGTGAAATTGGGAACTGTTTTTGACAGTGGACTTTTTGCATCTGGAAAACGTTGCAAAATCATTGCAAAAAAATATGCAATATTTGATGGTCTTTCTGGCGCTGGTTCTTCCGCTAGTTTTGATTTTCCAAAGATTCAATCAAACTCTGGAATTTGGAGCGTCAACCAGTGATAAAAAAATCACACGTATATTTATTAGCTGTCAAAGTCAAACAAAATGTCATAACATCGCGAGATCCCGAAACCGCGCAGCACGTAGCAGCGGGCAGCGGCGGAAAGTTAATAAAATATCGCATATTTTTTCAGTTTTCTGACTTATTAAATGTTCAGAACTTTTGAGAATTTGAGGACGTTATAGTTGAATTTATCATGTTACTTTTATGACAAAAATGGGCGACGAAACGAAAGAAGAAAGGCAAGACAACGAGTTAGCCGCTTTACAGGTACATATTTGATTTATTTTTAACTAATTAGAGTATTGTAACGTGTTCTCCCAACTCTTATTTAATTTCGATCGTAAGAAATCTCCACTCTCGTATTAATATATAGCTAAGTCTGTTACAATTTACCTGGAAACTCCGCAAAAAAAAAAAAAAAAAACCCAATAAATTTTCTTGTTATTTTTAATAATACCTAGTAAATATAATTGAGCTTTTGAGGGTAGAAATTAAGCTGATGGTTACAAATTTAGGCGTAGTTTTCCAAAATAAAATGTACTTCTTGATCATCAAAATTCATCTTACTGTGATTAAGGAACAGTAGGTACTGTAAATTTCAGCAATTTTTCATCATCACCAGTTCAAGCAACTTAACTCGCTCTTGAGTCCAATAATTTACATCTCAATTTGGCCTTTCATTTTATATCTCTATTTCTTTCTGAATTTTGGTTCTGGGCTTCAACATATTCTTACCAATCGATTATAGCAAGCGTAAATTAAACTCAAAACTTACTAGTTTGGTGAATTTGCCCAAGTTGAACATATAAACATACAGTCGACTAACAATAAAAATTAATATTCAAAGAATACATTTTTGTTCTGGGTGGTAAGCATATTAACAACTAAGCTGCAATAGTTTAATGTAAACCATTGAAACTACTTATTTTTTCCTATTAACTCATTTAACTTAAAATAACTAAAATAGCAAAAAGTTGAACAAATATAAACTCATTCTATTAGAATTTCAAAATCGACTGGAAGCGGTGGGCCCACACTAACCGTGTTAATTAATCTCCACAAACTCCAGAGCCTTGGGCCTTCAATCTATTTCATGAATTCAAAGAGAGCAGCGGACACTGAAGTGCCTAAGTCACCATCAAAGTAATAGTGCTTCAAATTATTACAATTTTCATTTTGTCTTTTATTAAATAACTACCAACCTCTTGGTTTTACTAACCTGTATAGCTCACATTAGTTATAACATAGTTAGTTAGTAGTCCATTCAAGTAAACTGACAAGCCGCACCATGTGTAATATTACACAAACCAGCTGGAGCGACTCTTGTTCTCCCCTACAGTAAAACACTACACTAGCAGCACCTCACAGTTTCACCCACATAGTTCTTGACTCCATTATTTTCCCGGAATAAAAAATAGCCTATGTGTTATCTGTCCATGTACCTAATTTTCCCAAATCCTTGTCCAAAATCATGACATGTAACACACAAATACAAATACTTGTCTTGGGAGGTAATCGAAACCAGAATGCCCACTTTTATATAAATATTTATACAAATACTCATATTTTTCCTGCTTGAGAATTAAACCCACAACCTGCACCTATGCAGACTAGACTTACTGGCAACTAATGCACTAGGCTAGTCGGAAAAATCTGCCTCATTCGTTTTAAGCGTTTAATATGAAAGTTACTAATTTTTCAGGCTATATATGGCGAAGAGCTCATAGATAATCGCATGAACACGGCTTGGAAGATCTGGAGACCGTTAGATCTGATGCTGACTCTCAACCCGCTCCACAATTCGGACATACAAGGGGTCCATTGCTCCGTAACACTACATTTCAAATGTTGCACAAGTTATCCTGATAAGTAAGTCATAACTTATTTTAGATGCTTGGAAATCAACGATATTTAAACAAGGGGGATTTAAGGTCAGCATTCAAAACGGGAAACCACTCAACACGCTGATAAAACGCCAGACACCAGCTAGTTTTACATCAGTCGTTGTATGACTTAGCCTTACGACGTATATAAAGTGTTTATTTCTTCGTCAAAGTTGGAAATAATAGGTGTTTTAAAATCTAACATAAACTGGTTTTCATATAAAAGCATTACACAAAAATTAAAAACGGTTTTGAAATTTACACAATTTGTAAACATTTAAACTGTAAACACAAAATATCTTGTCGTAGATAAGAAATAAAATGCTTATGCAAAATGCCTGTGTCAAGTTGAAAACTATGTGAGTTATTGCACAACTTTAATTATAATAACCCTGACAATGTGCTAAAAAACATTTTTTTAAATAAAGTGTGATTAAACCGTATGGTTTCACCTCTTAATGTTAATTTATCTTCTTATTGTTGTCTTAAAGTATTGTCCAAGAGTTATTATCAGTTGTTAAAATATTTTTTTCGAAACCAACTGTTAGTTCCCAATACTATTACAATCAAACTAGTACCTAAACAAAATCCATGTTTGTGTACATATTAGTTTAGATACTGATTTTTTGATAAACTTTATTAGGATGTTAAACATAGATTTGTAGATAATCATGTTATAATATTGACATTGGTGATACCACTAAAAGGGCTATTTGATAAGGTTACTCAAATTTCCAAAAGCTTTATATGATTTATTTGTGACATATAATTTACTAGATTACACAACCATATTGACTGTTGATATTGGATTTGTGTTTCGATACTTTATTATTTGTTTCATTTTGGTGTACTACGTGGGACACTCAGAAAGTTATAAGATACTAGCTGTACCCTGCCACGCTTCGCTGTGGCACATTGTGATGCAAAAATTAGGTAAAACAATCCTTGATGCGGATTATATATCATTGTAAAATTTCAGCTCGATCGGTGCAGAACTTTTTGAGTTTTTGAAGCGTACACAAACCAACATAACATTTTTATATATAGAGACTAAACAACTAACTTCTATAAAAAAAATTTATACAAAATCTGCTCCCTTGCCTGATTTTTTTTTGTATGAGATTTTACTTTTTTGTATGAGATTAGTTAACATGGTCACGGCATCGGTTATAGAACTCTCCACCAGTCTATGCAAATTTTCATGCGTCTGAATCACTTTTCAAAACATTTTTACCAGTCCTCCGCAAACACCGCTTCCACGGCCTTCTCAAACGCTGCTAGCGCGTCTTCCGGCGATGAAAACTGCATCGCTTTGAGCTGATTTTTAATTTTAGGGAATAAAAAGAAGTAACATGGAGCCAAATCAGGACTGTAAGGAGGGTTGCCCCAAGACTCTGACCCATGTGGAGTCCAGGAAGTCCCCCCGTTTTGATCGCAGAGTGCGCGGGCGCGCTGTCGCGGTGAAGAAGGATCCCGCGGAGCCCGGTGTTCGGCCGCTTGTTGCTCATTGCAGAAAAACTTATGCGAGACATTTTATGCTTTACGATTCGGTATTGATGTTGGTTTCGAAGTGGAATTGAAATTAGGTACCCGTCAAAGTGAAGAAACTAGCGATCGAAATTTTCCCTACGCTCCTCGATCGTTTCACTTTCGTAGGCGTTGGTTCATTTTGAAGCAGCCAAACTGTCGACTGCCGCTTTGTTTCTGGATTGTATTGATAAATACAGGATTCGTCACCTGTCACAGTGTTGTAAACGCGCCGTGGCGACTCTGCATTAAATTTTTGCATCATATCACGGCACCAATACACACGGGCTGCTTCGAGCTTCGGTGAGGTTGTGCGGCACCCAGCGGGAAACTATCCTCCTTACGCGAAGGTGCTCGTGTAAAATCATGTGAACACTTCCTGAACCAATCTGCAGAGTATGCTGGTTCTCTTCGTACGTAATACCTCTGTTTTCTTGTTTTTTTTTGTGCCAGTGCCACTTTCTTCGTTGACTGCCGTCGTAGGACGGCCCCTCCTTTGTTCATCCCCCAAAGTAAAACGACCGCGTTTGAACTCGCTATACCAGAGATATATAATGGTTACTTTTGAAGGTCTTTTATCCGTAAAAGCAATTCGAAGTTGATCAAATAACTCATCCGGTTTTCAGCCACATTTGAAATCGTAAAAATCATAGCACGAAAATGTTCTCAACGCAGATCCATTTTTACCCCCGACCAAAAAAAGGGGTGTTATAAGTTTGACGTCGATGTCTGTCTGTCTTCTGTATGTGTGTCTGTCTGTGGCACCGTAGAGGTCAAACGGATGGGCTGATTTCGATGCGGTTTTTTTATTTAAAGGTTAATATCCGTGCGGATGTTCTTAGCTATGTTTGGTTAATATCGATTCAAGATGGCCGCCTCCACAAAATGGCGGACAAAATATTTCTTTACAACCTACCTGAACATGGGTATCAAATGAAAGGGCTTGGCTATTAGAATACTATACACTATAACAAATTTCAAATCCAATATGGCCGCCAGCACAAAATGCTGAATTAAATTATTTTGTTCACTACTACCTCAATATGGGTATCAAATGAAAGGGCTTGACTAGTAGAATACTTTGTACTATGACAAATTTAAATCCAAGATGGCCGCTACCACAAAATGGCGGAATACATTTCTTTTTTCACAACTCCCTTAATATGGGTATCAAATGAAATGGCTTGACTAGTAGAACGTTTTACAGATAATCCGAGATCCGAGGTAGTCGGGGGTTAGTCAATATTTTTAATTTTGTTCTTGTTTAATGAGATAAAAAAAATTAATTGGAAATTTGAATATCGAGCGGAGGTATTTTTACTTTTAAATAATAGAAGTTTTAAATTAATTACAAGTAGCAACAATACAGAGTCGTATGCCATATATTCTATGCCTATGCGTAAAACTTTTTTCGAAAAACTTTCTGAGTGGCCTGGTATGTTCTTATTGGGTGAAAACTTCTTGTGTCGTGAAGCATTTGTTTTGTGGGTAAAATATAAATTCGCGTCACCAACATGTTAAAGTAGCGTCGGAGAGGCGGTGGGGCAGCGGCGCGAAAGGTGCGCGTTTTTAGACGCTTTGTGTAAAAATTAATTTATTTTCAATTTTCAGACCTCCGTCATTAGCCATCCACAAGATGCGGGGGCTGTCGACGGAGAACGCGACCAAACTCCTCACAGATCTAGAAACCTTGGCCTCTCAGCTCTGCGGAGAAGTTATGATATTCCAGCTTGCTAGTCATGCACAGGTTTGTTTATTACGAGTACTTTTTAATAGACTTCCAAAAAGGAGGGGTTTTGAATTTAACCACTTTTTTTTTCATTCGTTATTGTTTTATGCCTGTATCATAGATGGTAGAACTCAAGATTAGCCCTCCTAAACTTCAGGGCGCACGTTAACGTTGGGAAGAGTGAGCTCACTCTTTCCGTTCTAGTCGATTGTAGGAAGCGGGGGACGCCGGTCGTTTTTACCTGTTTTGATATTGGTCATTTTGAACATAAATATAAAAGATTAAAACTTACTGTGCGTCCAGTGGGTTCGTTCCTGAGCGTGCTAATAATTCTAGAAACTCAAATAAATCTAATGGAATTACAGTTCATGCGTAAGTACTGCATTTAACATTATTTTAAATGTGTTCTAATTACATAATGTATGGTATATTTTTTTAAATTGCTACCATCAGTATGACAGAGAGAGAATAATACTAGTTATAACTAGCGCGAGCGAGATAGATGTCTTAAACAGAGACAGAGATGTCTTAGATAGAGACAGGTATCACAGTCGCAGTTTGTTACCGATGTCAAGATGTTCAGGGCTAATATTGAGTGCTACAATCTTTGGTCTGTATCTATTCTGCTATTCTACTACTTAATATTGTAAATGCGAAAGTTCCGATGTTTGTTGCTCAATCACGTCGGAATGTAAAAAAAAAATCGTCAAAAAAAAAATTTTTCCTTCAAATTTGAAACAGAGTTAGGTTATAGTCTGGAATAGCACAACCTTTAATATAAAAAAATGGCGGTCATAGGGACTGCCGATAGCATTGAAAATTTAAGATTTTTTTTGTATTAAACAACTCTAATGATATCAACACGTAACTTGTAACTTGTATAGCTACAGATAAGGTTGACATGCACCAAACCTAATAGCCCGACAGACTAGCCAGTTAGACCGGACATTTTGGCGAAAATGCCGGACACTGTACATAATTGAGAATTTTGTGTCACAGTAAAAATAGGTTCAATAACAAAGGAGTGAACGCTACTGATTGCGGTCTGCGGGAGCGACCGATAATCGACTTGCCTATGTTTCGCGTTCGCTCGTCGTTCCCGAAAAGTATTGCCCCTTGCCCTTTTTTCTATCTGAATGCTCGTAGCTCGAAAAAGCGACATCGTTTCATGGTTGATGTTTCAAAGACACGAACGAAGAGATTTGACTCTACTTTCGTGATAAGAACGTCTAGGCTGTGGAATTCGTTGCCTGAGAGGGTTTTTCCCGATAGTACAATCTTTGTGTTTTCAAATCGAGAGTGAATCTGAGGTATCTTCTAGGTAAACACGCTCCATCGTAGACTGCATCATCGTTTAACATCAGGCGAGATGGCAGTCAAGTGTAAACCTATAAAAGTAAAAAAAAAAGTGTATACTGAATATCGAAACAGAAGCCGGACACCGTTTATTTTGGCCGGACACACAATCAAATAGCCTATGTCCGGCTTTATCCGGACGCCTCGCAACGCTAGCTACAGATATAGGTACAGCTACTACTAATACAAAAAGCGTTGAACGTGCACGTCTTCAAAAATTGTCTTAGCTGTGATATTGCTCTCTCTTTACTATTCCTTTGAAATGATAGAGACAGGTATAGAAAAACCATACCCGATTTAGTGAAGCGGTAGAAGAGCCGGTCGCCTGCTCCGCTACAGTTACGCCTTCTTTTAACTCATAACATTTTTCCCTAACAAAATAAAGACTAAAGATTTCATTCCAAAAACTATTAGTAATTTGTATCTCAGTGTTATATTATGACTTCATTGCGTCTAATATGATTTCTATACTAACAATGAAATTATTGTTACGATCAATTCACATGTTTTGAACCGATAAGGTGCTAATTGGACACATAAACAATTGGATTGCACGCTAACTTTTGCTAATAAAGGAAATAAATATGTAATGTGACCTGTATACGGTATTATTACAGTTTGGAATAATAGCACATTAATGCCCGGTTTACATTATTTCAGTCCAGCAATCGATGCGATGGGTTGCTTACTGGAAAAATGTAAACCGACACTAAAAGCAATGAATCCAGTTAGCATTCTAGTCCAGTAATTAGATTGGCAGTCTACTTTTGAATCCAGTGTGACCAATCCACTGCAAGTGGAATAATGTTGACGGCCAATCCAAACCCATTCCAAACTGGTATCTTCTTGAAATCATTGTCGCTGTAATGTTCACATTTCAGCTGCTTCTAAATAACTGGAATAATGTAAACGTTAATAGCACTGGACTGGATTCCCGCTGGATCACTTGACTGGAATAATGTAACCCGGGTATTAAGCTACATTTATCCCTGAACAATACCGGGATTACGCGAGTAAAACCTCGGGCGTTGCCTTAATTATTATTATTAAAGTATTAATTATTCTGGATAGCTGAAATATAGTTTTTTATAATATTTGGAATATATAGATAGAGATTCACTGCCCGATACGGGCTTAAAATAATGATTTTTATTCTTTCTCCCTGTAAGGCTGCGTTTCCACCCAAGATGTGCGAAGGAAATGTGTCGTGTCGAGGATGTTTAGCTGTGCTGTGAAAATGTGTGGAGGTTTCTACCAAAGCTGTGCGTGGAAAATTTGCCGTACGAGGATGTGTAGCGGAGCTGTGAATAATGTGTGGTGAGAGTATTGCGTCTATGGACTGGCTAGTACAGTACCTATGTCGCAAACCTCGCAACACATTCCTCGCACACATCCATCGCTTGTTTTGTATGCGCAAAAATCTAGCTCCGCTGAGCCTTTTCCACCAGAGCTGGGCTGACCGAGGCGAGGTAAATGAAGCGATATTATTGGTTCTTTACGGACACATCTCTCGCTACGCATCCTCGCTTATCTCTGGTCAGCCTAAACCACAAGAAATGGTCAAACACCAACCCATAATGTTGTGTCTCTCGAAATAAATGTGCCATGCGACTGAAGCTAAATTTATTGTATTTTCAGCAATTTCTCCACGACCACAACAAACCCACGCTCTCGTTCTACGAACAGATGTTACAGCAGAAGAATGACATGGAAAAATTGAAACTACACGACATCGAGGTCAAAGAAAATGAAGAGGTATTTGAATTTCAATATTATGCTTTTAATTTTAAGACACATGAAATATATGAAACTAGCAATACTCTGGCATGGTCTGGCTTTGATATAGTTATTAGTTTATACATGTACGTCTTAAATTACTTAATTGTCTGTAATAATAAAAAATACAAACATATATACCCTACTATATACCTACATCACTACATAATATAAAAAACAAAGTAACTTCCCGCGTCTGTCCGTCCCTATATATGTATGCTTAGATCTTTAAAACTACCTAACAGATTTTGATGCGGTATTTTTTTCAATAGATAGCGTGGTTCAAGTGGAAGGTTTATATGTACTATATCTATACCTACTATATCTATACTAATATTATAAAGCTGAAGAGTTTGTTTGTTTGAACGCTAGGATCTCGGGAAGTGCTGGTCCGAATTGAAAGATTATTTTTCTATTGGATAGCCCATTTATCGAGGAAGGCTATAGAAAATAACGCTACTATTAACAAAAGCGGAGCATGAATCAAGAATGTAACAAAATCGGGGAAAAATATTCCTTTTTGAGAGTTTTCGTACGTTTCGTGCTTTGACATGACACATGACAGCATGTGTCTATGATTGCGTCATTGAATATCACAGATTACATATCTCTTGAATATAAAACCTTTGCTAATCTCTGAGTTGGTACGACCAATATCCGACAGGGGGCGTATCAGGTAGCTGAAGAGGTGTTTTGTTTGAAAGCGATATTCTCAGGAATGACTGAACCGATTTCAGTCATTCTTTCACCGTTGTATATGTACGGGATCCTGATGAGTGTAAAAATGTAGCACGGGCGACGCCGGGGCGGGCATCTAGTATGTAATATGTTCATACAATAGAAGAAATACACTGATAATTTTAAAGGTTTCTAATGTTGAACGTGATGTAGAATGAACATACAACAAAACAGCATAGTAATGCCACTTTAACTACCTGTAAACGAAATTTTCCTTTCAGAGATGTAGGTGCTTCCCTCGCTTAATCCCAAACTTAATCCACTGACTATTTGATAAATACGAGAAAAATAAATCAGCAGACATAAGGACTGTAGATAGAAGTGAAATATAATGTTCCACAATACGTCACTTGTATAGCTACAAATAAAGAGGAAAAAGAAAAAACAAATGCATTACAGTTTTAAGAAAAACTGAATATTTATGAAGGTACAGCGGCCGCGGTGTTGCATAGTTCTTGTTCCTGTTGTTTTCTGGCTATAAAAAGTAGCCTATTCTAGACGTTATATAACTGTAATGTTTATATTGTGCGGGGTTTAATCACGATATAAGTCATTGTTTAATTACCTCGACGTTTCGGCAGCGTTACAACCGCCGTGGTCACGAGAAGACGCGGTCTTCTTGCATTATGTGTTCAAATCGCGAAAGTTTAAAAACAATATAACTGTGTTGCAAATTTTAACTCGACCCGCCGACCGCCGACCGTCGAGCCGTTCCGTCGTGGTCGAGGTAGAAACATACGGACTTTGACATTTATTATAGAGGTAATATTAGTAAGGACAGTAGAGTCACGTGGTTTCACCAGTATAGTTTACGACTTCGTTCTTTTGCCGGGACAAAAGGTAGCCTATGTGTTCTTCCAGACTATAATCTAATTGTATTCCAGATATCAGCCTGATCCGTTTATACGTAACAGCGTAATCGAGCAAGAAACATCGAAACATTGAAATTTAAAATATTAATATGATTTTATTCGTAGCCTTTCAGTTACATACACATGGAAATAAAGAAACACCAAATTAAATAAATAAATAAATGTTGGTGGACAGTTCACACACAACACCATCTGACCCCAAACTAAGCAAAGCTTGTAGTATATTTCGGGTCTATAATATACTGGCAGTCCATCCCGGCTTTGCCTGTGGTACATATAGAATATAGTCTATAAGACTCAGGTATTACGTGATAACTAACGATGAACGATTTTTTTATTTCAGTCTAGTAGTTCCGAGATTAGCGCGTTCAAACAAATAAACTCTTCAGCTTTATTATAATACTGGATGTCCGCCCCGGCTTCGCCGGTGGTACATTATATAGCACTCATTAGGATCCCGTACATATACAACGGTGAAAGGATGACTGAAATCAGTTCATTAATTCCTGAGAATATCGCTTTCAAACAAAACACCTCTTCAGCTCTACCAACTCAGATTTAGAAACAAATTTGATTAGCAAAGGTTTACATTCAAGAGGTTTGTAATCTGTGATATTCAATGACGCATTTTACATAAATACACGGGTAACTCACGTTTAATATAGTCAGTGCTAAACGAGCTGTGAACACGCGCGCGCACTCTCCTTGAAAAAGATCGCCGGACGTGATTGAAACTTGAGTCGGACTGGACTGACTATATTAAACGTGAGTTACCCGTGTATTTATGTAAAATGTGTAATAACCACGTTAATAAAACTCTCAAAAAGGAATATTTTTTACCGATTTTGTTACATTCTTGATTCATGCTCCGCTTCTATTAATAGTAGCGTTATTTTCTATAGCCTATAGCCTTCCTCGATACCAATGGACTATCCAATAGAAAAATAATCTTTCAATTCGGACCAGTACTTCCCGAGATCCTAGCGTTCAAACAAACAAACTCTTCAGCTTTATAATATTAGTATAGATAAGTAAAGAATGTTTCTTGTTACAGCGTCAGAAGATCAAGGAAGAAATCCAGCGTCGACAGGAGTTGCTTCGCGAGGCGAGCAAGCTGCGCACGCACCGGTCCAGCCTCAGTCAAGACAGCAGCGTGGACGGGCAGGGGGACCAACAGGAGTTGTTGTAGTCAGTATTCCATTAACAAAGCTATGAAAACTATGGTTATTAAACATTTAAAATGAATATACGGGTAACTCGCGTGATGTCCAGTTAGTCTAGTCCGACTTAGTATCGACCACGTCCGGCGGCCTTTTTAAGGAGAGTGCACGCGCGCGATCGCTGCTCGTTTGACACTGCGGGCGCCAGCGCGGCGCGAACGCAAGCTCAACGGCTGGTGCGGGTATAGCGGTTCGGTGACACCGAATGGTGGAAACGGTGGATCTTTTTTATGGTATATAGTGACTAGATAAACAAGAAATGCTGATAGACAGACTGCACCGTGCAATGCAGCAATTTGCTCATGAAAAATCATGCCAAATCACTGCTTTGCCCTGTAATTGCTCAGAAAACCTTCCTTTCAAAAGCGCCCTTCGAACTAGAAGACAGTTTTTTTTAAATATGAAGTGACGAGACGAGCAGGACATGTGCCTGATTGTAAACAATATGCCTGCCACATAACAGCACAGTGACACGCAGCTATTGAAACATGGAGAGTCCAAATCATTACCTAGCACTGCATTGTGCTTATCACCCAGAGATCTAAGGTGTTACATCTTTAAGCCCTGTAATTGTAATTTCTTTGGAAACGTTGCCCTTTAATCCGGAACACAGTCTGTAAATTAATGCTTGGATGTAGTATAACTAGCAAAGGTGTGGTAAAGAGTTCTGCCTTATGTATAGTATTGTATTTTTGGTAGATAAAACTGCGCATTGTACACAGCCCTAAAGGGGTCTACAGCTCTAAAATAAAACAGCCTTTTACAACAATAGTAAAATACAAACCTTTACAACTACATTAAAACACAGCTTTTATAACTATAATAAACACAGTCCTTAATAAGTATTTGTTTCAACATACAAAAAATGCCCTTAAATTGATGCAGACGGATTGCCAATAACCCTGTGTAAACACTTTGTACAGGCTTATTGCTTTTCTTTCCACTTTTTCCCTGCCTCGGCCTAACCATAGACACTGACGGCGTTTGAAATTCGCGCCGTTCTCCACCGATGCGGTTCAGCCACTTACCGCCAGAGTGCGCTCAGCGATATGACAGCGTGAGAACCCGGGAAAAGAACTTTTCAATACTTCGAACCATGTGCGTCGCCGGCCGGCGTAAAACAATATCAAAAATCAAACAAATAACAAGAAATTACAACAAAAGGAACATTAAAAACAAGTGCAAATCGTAGCAGTGGCCGAGGTAAGTGTACCTAACCCTTTCCTTTTCGCCAGCCTGTGAAAATTTCTTTAATTACGTGTCACACTTCTTAATTAATAACAATAATTAAAAATAAAATGAAATTACAACGTCCTGATGAACAAAAAATGCGTCCTGATTACACAACATTTTTATAAATGAATATGCAAAATTGAACCCGAGAGAACTTACGCGATTCAACTTACACGACCATGCGGGCTATGACAACACCTCAGTATACAAAATATACAAAATAATTGTTTCTTCAGCTATGCAGACGATTCCATGACGCCGACGCGTAAGCCGGCCCGCAACCGCGTCGTGGCGTGTACGTGCGACAGCAAGGGAGTGCAAGTTCTGAGAGTCACTCAGAAGAATAACAAGAAGGTCTTCATTGGAAACTGTTTGGGTATGTACGTTATTTAGCAATCATTTATTATATATTTATATCTAATTTTATTTACTTGAGTATTTATGGTACACAAACAGGACATTTATAATGGAATACAGTGAAAATAGCCAGAATTGTTCTGAGCACATAAATATCGCTAAGCATGTGAACATAGAACACAAAATAAATGAAGTAAAAACACAAAATAGTGGAAAAAGACTAGTAACAATCTATATATTATTATTATCAGCCGAGATATTGTCCCATTGCAGAGCAAAGGCCTATCTCCCCTCCCTCCAATTTTCCCTGTTCAGAGCAACAGTCCACCAATCTTCCATAAATGTATCGAGTTCGGTCCGCCATCTCTTCCTCGGTCGCCCGGCTGGTCGTACATATTGTGGGACCCAAATAGTTGTTTGTTTGGCCCAGAGTTGTTCCGGCATTCGGCATACATGACCCGCCCAGTCCCATTTGAGCATGGCTGCTTTTTGAGTGGCATCTATTATTTTTGTTTTTGAGCGTATTGTTGTGTTGCGTATGCGGTCGGTGAGTTTAACTCCAAGTACACTGCGCTCCATTGCGCGTTGACAAACCCCGAGTTTGAACTTCTGTTTGCGTGTCAAAGACCAAGTCTGTGCGCCGTACGTAAGGATGG
This sequence comes from Ectropis grisescens, assembly GCA_017562165.1. NCBI lineage: Eukaryota > Metazoa > Arthropoda > Insecta > Lepidoptera > Geometridae > Ectropis > Ectropis grisescens. The sequence continues at coordinate 20,714,498 of CM029791.1, forward strand.
GGAGAATACACATGTCCAAAAGTTTTCTTTTTAGGGATATAGGAAGGTTTCCTTTCATCAGTTTATATATACAAATACTATAGTTACTTTCATATTCAAAATGGCAAATTACATTTTTTAGAACTTTCCTCATGTACATTTGCACTAGAGTCATTGCATTTCTGTAAGTTTTAGGTAGCCCACCTAAAAATCAATCACAGAAATGCAATGAGTTACAATGCTTACAATGACAATGACAATACAAGCAGCCCACTAAACGTTACCACTCCTAGGACTCGGGGCCTATCGAAAGAGTCAAGACCAAAATCCACCACGCTGGGTGCTACGATGCGTGCTTGGTGGATGACGCATGACCTCGAAAGATTTTAGGAACATGTCGGTTGCCTCACGATGTTTTCCTTCGCCGTATTTAAGTTACCGGCATGTATTTCGAAAATGTGGTGGTGTGTGTGGAATGCGATCCAGGGGCCTCGGATTAGCAGTTGCCGTTTTCTCGTTTAGACCAGCCGTAACTAATGACAGACTAAATTTATAATTTCGTCCCCAGGCCACTCAATAACCGGCTCAACGACATACCTAGCCATCGACGAAGACACTGGCGAGCGTCTCATCACCAAAAAATGGGTCATCCCACCAGCAACGGACTTCCAAACGCGAAACAAACAACTTACCAACCTCCACAGTGACTTGAAAACCTTGAGCAGACTATCCCACCCCTCAAACATCCCCTACACAGCCTTAGAACTATGCAAAGAAACGAATAAGAAAAGCGTTAAGCAATGCGTCTATATATTTCGTAGTTTCGTCCTCGGTAGCTCGTTGAAATACATCAGGAATAGATTGAATCTCATAGGGGATCCATATGAGTCTCTCAGGTTGCTTCGGCATGTGGGGCTGGGAGTTTTGGGGGCGTTAAAAGAGCTGCACAGTGAAGGGTTGGTGCATAGGGATGTTAGAAGCGAGAACGTGTATTTGGATGACTGGGGTGGGGTGAAACTGGTCGGTGCTTCGATCGATATGCGGCTCAGTGAAATCGTGGAGGGGGATAATTATTGTGACAGGTAAGGGGAAAGTCAAATTATTTAATACTAATAGCAAACCTTCGGCGCATCTTTGAGTCCAAAATACCCCAATGCCTAAAGACGAAAGTCTTTAACCAGTGCGGGTGGCCAGTTATGGCTTATGGAACTGAGACGTGGTCCTTCACTGTGGGCCTCATAACATAGCTCAAAGTCACACAGTGAGCTATGGAGAGGGCTATGCTCGGAGTCTCTTTGCGCGACAGAATTCGTAATGAGGATATTCGCAAAATAACGAAAGTGGCCGACATAGCTCAAAGAGTAATCAAGCTGAAATGGCAATGGGTAGGCCCCATTGCTCGCAGAACTGACAACCGATGGGGAAGAAAGGTTATCGAGTGGCGACCACGAACCGGAAGACGCAGTGTTGGACGGCCTCCCACAAGATGAACAGATGACCTTACAAAAGTCGCTGGAAACCGCTGGTTGCAGGTTGCGCAGGACCGTTCGTTGTGGAAATCTATAGGGGAGGCCTATGTTCAGCAGTGGACGTCTTGCGGCTGATGATGATGATGAATAGCAAACCGCGATTTTACTCGCGTAGTCCCCGAAGCGACGGTCAACACGCTGGCTACGTAAACGACGCCCGAGTGGTACATAGGCTACTTTTTATTGCGATAAAATAACGTAAACCAGAACTACGGGAGTAAAACCGTGGGTAGCGGATTTTGAAAAATTTAATCACATCATTTTTTAGGTTTTTTTCTGACATATTATATAGCATAGTCGTTACAAATAAAGTACCTACTACGACTATATTCCTACTCTATTGACCAAAAAAATATTGTACAATATTTTTTCTTCTTTTGTTTCTCAAACAAAAAATGACGAAGATACAGTGCTCAATAGTTTCGAGTGACGTCATTTCATTGTACGGTTCTTACGAAGAAGTGACGTCACGACTCCCCACTCCGGAAGCTTGATCTATATCTTTGTCGGTTATTAACAATTTGATAAAACAAAAACTACATGTCCCATATTTTTCAATAATCCACCGATAAAAAACAAACAAACAAAACCGATGAAAAAATTGAATAATCAATCGATGGAGTAATTAGAACGGTATATTTTTGAGCTAGACATGGTCCCAGTTCTCTAAACCCGTGATATCCTTCTTACCCAATTCCACAGGCAGACAGCGGCGCAAGACATTTACAACACCGGCCAGTTGCTGCTGTCTATAGTGACGTCAGAGCAGACTTATGCTGAAATACCACCCGAACTACCCAGTTCGGCTAAGGATTTTTTTGCCAGGTGAGTTTGGACTTTATTTGGACTAAGACACGAACGAAGAGATTTGACTCTACTTTTGTGATAAGAACGTCTAGGCTGTGGAATACGTTGCCTGAGTGGGTTTTCCCCGATGGTTACAATCTTTGTGTCTTCAAATCGAGAGTGAATCGGTTTCTTCTAGGTAAACACGCTCCATCGTAGACCGCATCATAATACATTTTTTAGTTAAGTAGTTACTGCATTTTGGAGACTTCAAATTTTGTGTTAATGATTTCTTCATCGTCGCTTAACATCAGGCGAGATGGCGGTCAAGTGTAACCCTATAAAAGTTACAAAAAAATTTTACTCCCGACGCAAAAAAGCTGGGGTGTAAGGTAAGTTAGGATAAGTTTAACGAGTGGGGGCTTGTGTGTGTTGTGTGTGTGTGTGTGTGTGTGTGTCTGGTGTGAATGGTTTTTGATTTTTTTAAGGTAAATGTGGTGGTGTCGTTAATGTTCTTAACTATGTTTGATGAAAATTAGTCCATGATAACTTCAGCCACAAAATAGCAGATCACATATTTATTCAAAACTCCCTCAATGTGATGATTTAATATGTGTGAATATTAAATGGAGTGATAAAGGACGAATGAAAAGGCATTGTGTGCGATTTCAAAGACAATGAGATTAGAGGCCAGAAATTCCTTTACTTCTCCATGACCGTGGGACATAGTTAGAAAATACCACGCAGCCGAAGGAATAGACACAATTACTAAAAAAAAAATTGTCCGTCTGTTAGATTTAAAATAATATTGTACATGTATTTTATCTTTTGTTTCAACAACGAAAAACGACGATGATACAGTGTATAGAAGTTTCGAGTGACGTCACTTCATTGTACTATTTTTTTGGGAAAACGTGACGTCACAAACCTCTTTTTGATGTCTAGTTGATGATCGTTTCGTTGTCGATGTTTGATGATCTACATATCTTTGTAAATTTTTAATAAATTCATGAAAAAAAAATTGCCCCTAATCTACCCGACGAACTAATTAGAATGGCATATATTGAAATGGTATACTTTGACCCCGACTGCAATGTAGATTATTTGACGAAAACATAATCCCACGTAATGGGGTGACAAAGGAACATTAAAAGACATTGTTTGCGGTTTCATAGATGATGCCAGATATTTCTTTATTGTTCTATGACCGTGGGATATATATAGAGTTAGAAAATACCACGAACCCGGGAAACGGCCCTTTTTGGCAGTGGCTGTGGACCTACCATAAAGAAATGTATAAAGTTGGAGGAAGAATCAGTTTGCATTTTTCAAATTAACAGTTTTACGCCAAATGTATACGAGAAGTACTATCAGTGCCCCGCGGGTTTACCCGCGTAGTTCTCGTTCCCGTTCTTTTATCGAGATAAAAGTATATATATGTGTTCTTCCAAAATATAATCTTACTGTATTTCAAATTACAACTCGATCCGTTCATACGTTTAAACGGGATTGAGCAACAATCATCCAAATACCCAAACGTCCAAACATTGGCATCAGTCATCAGTTGTTAATTTGATATTAAATATAAACGCTCCAATTTTATTTCTTTGTACTTATATATTATTAATAATAATCATAAAACAAGTAAAAACATGGGAAAATAGGTAGTTAATTAAAAATTAAAAAAACGAAAGAAGAAATTTCACATCGGCAAACTCCATTAGCCCATCACTAACGCGCCTACGTATACTCTCTAGGAGCTTCAGAGCGACTGAACGAATGTCAGAGTTATGCGGTCATATTAACCGTATCGAGAAGACACTGCCACGCCCTCAAGGCATATCCCCGATATCCGTGGTTTAGCATAACAATAGGAATTTCAGGTTAGGTTCACGTCGGGTCTTGCGCCCCCGCGCTAACCCGAAAAGTCCGATAAGTAGTATAGGCGTTTCGTGTACAGCTACAATAATGTCAATTCAAAAAAAAAAGCGAAAAAGCTTATGCGTTGAGATTTAGGCGCAATCAGTTGCGGTAGTTATATGCGTAAATGCAGTCTCATTGTGGGCGACACGATATGCCAAACTGTGTGTACATACTCTAATGTGTGTTGTGATTGTGACTAGAAGTGTTTTAAGCTAAAGAAATTCAGTATGTCTGATTTTTCGTTTTGTTTTCTCTGTATTCGTTTCGAGGCTGAAAAGCTATACAAGCCAAGATATACAAACTTGTTAGCAAAGAGTTTACATACTACGTATAGAGTTGGCACAAACGCTTTCCACCGAAAGCACGGGTAGCACCTTTCTTGCCTTGTCGCTCTTGTGTAAGTGACATACTTTTGTTTCGGCACATCACTCTATTGTCATAGAAAGTATGCCCGTCATCTGCTTACGATTGACACAAAGGAACCGTGCGGAAATCTAACTCTATACGTAGTATATGTAAACTATTTGCCTACATGTCACTGCGCTGTAATGGGTAAGCGGCACCTGACCACTTTTTCTTGTGTGAAATGTCTACCAATGTTTATTTATTTCAGTCATGAACGTATAAAAAAATCGGATGTAGTCTTACTAAAACAAAAACTGTGTCCATCGAGTCGACCACATAATATGCACGTGTGCGCTGTCACATACAGGCTGACACGCACACATCAGTGGTTTATTACACGCGCTACTTGTGTATATGTGTGCGTGTCAGCTTATCAGTGACAACCTTGTAGTGGTAGGACTCCTAGCAGAGTCCGCCTGGGGAAGTACCACACCTTTGCCAGATATTCTACCGCCAAGCAGTAATGTGCAAACATTACTGTGTTCCGGTTTGAAGGGCAATGTTTCCAGAGAAATTACAGGGCTTAGAGATATAAGATCTTAGATCTCTGGGTGACGAGCGTAGTGCAGTGCTAGGTAATGATTTGGACTCTTCATGTTCCAATAGCTGCGTGTCACTGTGGTGTTATGTGTCAGGCATGTTGCTTACCATCAGGCACATGACCTGATCGTCTCGTCAATCTTTATTAAAAAAAAACTGACAACGCTCACGTGCAAATGTGGCCGACTCTAGTGACACAGTTTTTGTTTCAGCGAGTCTACGTCTGACTTTTTTATAGGTCCATGATTTGGGTCTTAACATTCTCACAGGTGTTTAACGGATGACGAGCATGCGCAGTGGACGCCGGAACAGCTGATGAACCACGTGTTTCTCATAAACATGCCTAGCGGACCCGTCACCAGCAAAGCTAAGAAAGTCGACGAAGGATCCGAGGTAACATTTTACCTTATCTACCTTTACACCGCTTCATAATCCCTATATATAAAAACGTTGTGTTGGTTTGTGTACGCTTCAAAAACTTAAAGAGTTCTGCACCGATCGAGCTGAAATTTTAGAATGATAAATAATCCGCATCAGGGGTTGTTTTTATCTAATTTTTGCATCACAATGTTCCACAGCGAAGCGTGGCAGGGTACAGCTAGTTTCTTATAAATAGCGGATTCTATGCATTTGCTTATTTAAACCATTCTCAGTGGTAATAGCATATTTTACTTAAGATCTAAATTTAATGCGTATATTTTTAGGACATTTGCAAATACAGTAAGATACCAGGCCCGCCAGACGTCGCGTATTTTCTGATGAACGAAATGTGGACGAATTAGTAGAGTTAGTACGTACTAGGAACACATGCTTACCCGCTAAATTGCTTAGACGGCCAATTTTGAGATTGGGGTCCAGATGATACATTACTTCGCGTATTTTCTGATAACTGATTTTCACGTATGTTATAGGCAATATCTATAAAATAGTTTTTTGATAAACATATAAACAAATGAAATATGCGAATTTAAGTGAAGTTAAGTCATTATTTTGGGAGTTTTAAAGCATCTGTTAAGCAAAACGGCAGACGGAAAGTGTCTGGGAGTACTGAGGCCTTATTTTTAACCCCCGACCAAAAAAAGGGGTGTTATAAGTTTGACGTCGATGTCTGTCTGTCTGTCTGTCTGTCTGTCTGTCTGTGTCTGTGTCTGTCTGTGGCACCGTAGAGCTCAAACGGATGGGCCGATTTCAATGCGGTTTTTTTTATTTGAAGGTTGATATCCGTGCGGATGTTCTAGCTATGTTTGGTTAATATCGATTCAAGATGGCCGCCTCCACAAAATGGCGGACAAAATATTTCTTCAGAACCTATCTCAATATGGGTATCAAATAAAAGGGCTTGACCAGTAGAATACAATACATAATAACAAATTTCAAATCCAAGATGGCCGCCACCACAAAATGGCGAATTATATTATTTTTTTCACTACTACCACAATATGGGTATCAAATGAAAGGGCTTGACTAGTAGAATACATTGCACTATGACAAATTTCAAATCCAAGATGGCCGCTACCACAAAATGGCGAAATACATTTATTTTTTCACAACTTCCTTAATATGGGTATCAAATGAAAGGGCTTGAGTAGTAGAATGTTGTACAGATAACAAATCCGAGATAGTCGGGGGGTTAATCAAAATTTTTAATTTTGTTCTTGTTAAAGATATTGCCTATAACACAATTTGAAATTTGGGGTCCAAGGTACGTAAAACATTACATACTTCACGTATTTTCTAATAACTGATTTTCACGTATGGTATGTTGGAATAAAAGTGCACTGTACTCGGAATAAAATATTGTAAAATTTCTCTGTGTTCTGAAATGATACAAAAGTGATAACATGGCAAATTCGCGCGCGTCTTGTGTTGACAGTTGCGATATGTATATATTTTAATTTAATTAAATAAAAATTAAAGAGTGACGTGACGAGCAGGAAATGTTCCTGATGGTAAGCAACATGCCTGCCACATAACATCACAGTGACACGTAGCTATTGGAACATGAAGAGTCCAAATCATTACCTAGCACTGCATTGCGCTCGTCACCCAGAGATCTTAGATGTTGTATCTCTACGCTCTGTAATTTCTCTGGAAACATTGCCCTTCAAATGAAAAAGACAGAAGATCGCCGATCGATCGACGTCAATTTGATTTAAAAAAAAATGGAAATTTACCGTTCTGTTTTTTTTGGGTTCATAAATTTATGAAATGATAATATTATTGGAAATTCGCATAATTTACCAATTTTCATGGCTATTTTCATATCACAAGGTTTTTATGTTGCGTATAATCCGGTATCAAGATATAAACATAAGAAAATAGCAAAATATGCTAATAGTTATTTTAAATAATACACTATCATATACAGGATGAAGACGTAAAGAAGATGCCGCACAGCAGTCCAGCGACGAATGGTCACTCGCGACTCTACGCCGAGTTCGAAACCCTCGTGTGGCTGGGCAAAGGAGCGTTTGGAGATGTCTTGAAGGTATTTTACCATACAAAATTTGTTGAACTGAACCTTTGAATTGAACCTTTGATTGAATTGAACCTTTCTTTCTTCCTTTAACTTTCCCTACTTTAGAATATTACTGAATTTTTTTTTGAATACCAATTAAATAGCGAAATACAGATTCAACTGCTTCATACGTATTGTATATCGTAAGGCGTAACATGTATTGAGATAGACCATACAATCAAAAATCAAAAATCAAAAAAATCAAAATTCATTTTATTCTGTCGACACTACAGTGCACTTAGAAACGTCATACATACAATAATATCTTAGTAAGCCATTTTAAAATTTTACATGCAGTTTATTTTACACAGAGGAGGTGTCAATCGAGATTTCTGTCAGTTTAATGTTATACAAATGAAAAACTTAAAACAATACCAATAGTGATATTATCACCAACCCACTAAAAATCAGATGTTATTTTTCCCATAGGACAGTAGAGTTGAGTTGAACAATAAACAAGATATAGAACATCAAACCTGAGTGAGAGTTGTGACGTCACTTTATCGTATAAATCATACCTTTAAGTGGCGTCACTCTAAACTTACAAGCTTTGTAACTCCGTCTTCTTTGTTTATGAAACAAAACAAAAAGAATTGGTTGTCTGTTTAAGTCACTTGGTTTACGGACGATAGTTTAACGCGAGAACGTCATAATAAAACATTGATGAAATTATTGCATACAGTGTAATGAGCGGAACGCGACAATGTGCGTAACGGGACACATTCGTGCATGCAGTTTATCGATTTATTAGACGTTGTCACGTCGAAAATATCGTATTTTGACGTGACAACGTCCACACTACGTCGCACAAAAATTTGTCCCGTTACGCTCATTGTACGCTTGCGCCGCATCTATCAATGTTTTGTTATGATGTTGTCACGTTAAACTATAATCCGTAAACCAACCGACTTTACAGACAACTTTTTTTTTGATAATCTGACTGTTTTCTTTTTTCTCTATTTGCTTATTCGTGCTCCAAATCTGTTTCAAGTCTCGCCTGAGGCACTGGCTTCTCGATCAGACATTGAATAGCTTTAACACATTGGCTGCTGAAAACACGTACGTTGTGTTTTATTTAGTGCAACGCGTATGCGGGCTAAACACGCCTGTCGTGTAAAGCTGCATTGCTATGCACCGGTGCGGCGCCACACAAACGTGTGTGTTTCAAAAGACGAAACGCCAGTGCGGACGCACATACGAGGCGTGTTTTATCGTTTTTTTTTATTAAAAAATAAAACAAGTCATGCTTGGTGTTCTCCTGATAGTAATTGATACGAAACAATACTTACCTCTGATGTCAGATTTTTACAATAACGTAACGCTAGAGCGGAAATATATGCGAGGAGTATTTGTTCGTTTTTTAATAAAAAAAATATATGCTACAGAGGTAATTAGTACGAGACAATGCCTCTAATACCGACTAATTATATTTTCAAGTACCTACCTAATACCAACATAAGTATATTATTTTTTTGAAGTGATTTTGTTTGGAAACTTTAAAGCCACAAAATCGAATAAATTACGTTTATTAAAGGCACTCTTCAAATAAAAGTGTCAATATTTGATTCGTAGATCCGTGAGATTATAATCTCGTGCATTATAATGCACGAGATTATAATCTCACGGTTAGGTTAGTTCATAAAATAGCGTTGTTAGATTATAATCTGACATACAAGAATTGCTCGTTTACAGGTATTAGGTAGATGAGCAATGTTCTACTATTCGAATGGCGTCTAGATACCTTCCACGACTGATTGCTATATAAGGTAGCCCATCAGTAAACAGTCAGTTATTATCGTTCCTTGATAAGTGTGCAGTTTCAAATCTATTCGTCGTTTTAACCAAAAATCTTGTTCAAAAGTTCTATTACATAGATTAAAACATACCAAACTAATAAAATAGTGTTAAAAGTAGTAACTATCGCCAGAAAAGCAACATTTACCCAGACTGCCCTATGGTCAAGTTAAAGTAATTTATTTTTGAAAAGTACCTAACGAATAACAAACACAATAGATTCTAAGAAAAGAGATATCAGTTATTGGCTCGGCGGTAACAACAAAGAATTTGGAGTCACAATTTGCAATAGTTTTGAATAGGTAAGTACATTAGTTTACAAAGAACTCAAACAAATATACAATAAAAAGGAACAAAATCATTGTTTAGATTTTTTTTAAACAACATGTGTGACGACGAAATCCAAACAAAGGACATAAAAGAAGCCGACAGACTGATGAGAAGTACGAGATTCTTTTCGCAACAGATGCATCACTCTCGAATAAAAGTGCATGTGCACGATAGTACAGCAAGCAAAAATACACCTTTGCACACGCACGAAGAGTTGTGAATGCCGTGCGCACCGCGTGCCTTTTCGTCTATAAGGGTACCCGTGACATAAGTTTTATTGTCTAATAATTTTTCGGCAAGTGTAACACTGTTATAAAAGTTATCCATGTAAAGAGAATGACCTAGGTTGAGATAATCTTCCATTAACATCATTACGACTTTATCGGCATGACCTTTACCTTGCAAATCTACATCGTTTGACCCACAATACATATGCATTTTCTGCGTAATACCGTTTGTATCTGTAAGTACGTATAATTTAACGCCATATTTATGCCTTTTACCTTTGATATACTGTTTGATCTTCAAACGTCCGCGCCACAATACAACACTTTCGTCAATTGTTAAATTTTTCGGAGGTATTACTAAAGACTTCATAACACTGTTAAAAAAAAGAATAATAGGTTTGACAAATCGGTTCGGGTTTGAGCTATTGGAATTACCAGTTGAATCTTGAAAACTTAAATTTCGTAAAATGAGCAAAATCGGTCGCGACTCATGAATTTGGAGAACGAAAGATTGTATAAAATATCTTTCTTCCAGTAATCATTAATACGGTTTAGTTTTATCGTTCCCATATGAAAAAGCAAACCAAGGAATATACGAATTTCGTCCACGTTGGTGTCATGCCACTGAATAATTCTACTCTGACTGTGGCTGCTCTCTAGTAGAACTTGGAGAGTACACAGTCAGGCAGTCGGCACCCACAGAGACGTGCGGGGGTGGGCACGTTCTTCCTCCTTCAGAGGCCACAAAACTAGTCAATTTCTTTCAATATTGCATAAAGTAATCCATGAAATAACATAATTTAATTTTCTTAACATTACCAAAGTGGTGGAGAGTACACAGTCAGGCAGTCGGTACCCACAGAGACGTGCGGGGAGTGGGCACGTTCTTCCTCCTTCAGAGGCCACAAAACATTGTTAACATTTAACATTGCACATTTTTTTTTTTTATCACGGAACAATCGACTTATATATGAAAACTACTTTTCAAGTTTTTTTTATGAATCAATTCGTGATCTAACCACTTCTAACTAAGAAGGTAGGTCCCGGAGATTTGCTCGGTATAACATGGATAAAACATTTCACAACATAAATTCTAGGTAGTTGGATCGATTTATAACCTTCGGAACCACCTTCATTTTTAAATTTCATGAAAATCGTTGGAGTCATTGCCGAGATTCAGATTAAATATACAGTGTAATAATCTCTTTATGACTTTGTTCTTTGTAACAATAAACTCACTATAACGTAAAAATAACACTATTGGGTTAGTTTAAAATATGTTCATATTTAGACACAGAAAATAATCATTAACATTGTTATTGTTATCTTATCGGGTAACAAAAGACTCCAAAGCTTTGCGGCCCAGAAACTTTTGAGGTCCTAACAGCCGTCTTGCTTTTGTTATTGTTGCGCTTACGCTTACGCTTGGTTTGCTTGAAAATGATGGTCTCGAAATAATCACACCAGGTAAGGTATCGTATTATCAGTCGGCATCATCAGCAGAATATCAGGCAGCTACCTACTATATATATGTAAGTAGTATAGTAGAATCGAGAGTGAATCGGCTTCTTCTATGTAACCACGCTCCATCGTAGATATCATCATCGCTTAACATCAGGCGAGATGGTGGTCAAGTGCGAACCTATTATAGTTAAAAAAACTCGCCGATCTCCACTAAAGTCCGTAACTCCAAGAGAGTTCTTGGAACTTCATCTTCAGATCCTGGATATCACGTAACAAAGAGTGCTTGTCAAGACTATTCAAACGAGTCATTAACTCGACGGTTTTATCTTTATAGTTTAGGAGTTCTTATGGGCCACCTTCCGACTCCCTCTTGAGATCAGCTTCGTGGTACCATATTATTGCAATGTCATCAAAGTTACGTAAGTAAACCAAATTTCAACCTAATCTAACGACAGGAAGTGGTTCTAATTTAACTCGCAAGATTTGTCCTATACTAACAGTGCAAGTTAAATAAAAGCTTAATTAAAATAGGATTTAATTTTCATTTGTATATTTTTGATTTTTTGCCTATTCCTTTGCCTTTGCCTGTCCAAGGCTCAGGAGCCGACCGTTTCAAGGTCGGCTCCGGTGCGGCGTCGTACATTTTCATTTGGCTAACTGACGGCTGGCTTTCTGGCTGTTTTACGCCACCTTGGGACATGGCCTCCTTCAATAAGGAGGATAAATCCAGGAGAGCCGCAGGCGCATTCTGAGCATCCGGAGGTGCCCAAACACTTGGGTTCGTGTCTTCGTCTTGGGTGCTGTTAATTAAACAATGTTTCTTTAGATAAGTATAGTGGCCGGCAAACAAGTTAACCCATTGAAGTTAGCTGCGCATGGCTGCGCAGAAACGTTTTTAAGGTCTATTTGAAGTGCACATGCGCGAACTTTCCCCTTGCTAACTTCATTTGGGTCAACTTGTTTGCCGGCAACTATGTCTTACTTTGAAGTTCCGAAAAAATCAAAACAAATGTTTATTTGCGTTGTATAGTTGCCACAAACACTATACCTAACTCTTTAGGGGAGCTGATTGTACGAGAGAACGTTTCGACCCGTTGTTCTCATAATTCCAATAATTCAACTCATAATTCTCATAATTCAACTCAAAGAACCTACTTAGGTACCTACTACCTATTTACGAGACTAAATCCGTTATTACACCACTCGTTAACAACAAAAACGTCGAAACTGATTAAGCTTATGTCAAAAAAACCCCGCCTAAATTAAAAAAAATCTTAAACACCTAAACGAATTGATGGTACTACTCATTATTACAATAGGCGGGACGACTCATTTTTGATTTAAAATGTGCCATTAAAAGGCTTCTCAATAACTGAAACATAGGCGAAAGAATTACTTTGTTTCATTCAGTAGAATTCAGTAGTGTTTTTATATGAATAGTGAAAGAATTACTTTGTTATCTTAAAACTTCCCGTGATATCACGATTTTAAAATCACAATATTGGGCTATCCCACTTCACGCTTCCTGGAAGCGAAAGTCAAAACAAAGTAATTCTTTCACTTTTCATACAAAACACGTAGTAACGTGTATTTAAAAATACGGATATGAAAAATTAATAAAATAAACACTCACATTATGGTGTCTCGACTAGTCCCTGCCATTATTTTATCTAGGTATTTACCAAATTTGTATTTATTTTTCGCAATTTGACTTTTCACTCAACAAACAAAACTATAAGGTCAGAATAGAAGCCGGAAGGTAGCTGTATTGGTTTGTGGTTGGACCAAGTCAGTTTCAGTGTTGCCATACGGCAAATCTGAAGTTTAAAACAGTTATATTCTGGAGACAAATTAAAGAAAATTTGCCGTATTTATAAACAATCAGTTTATTATGATCAAATTTTGTTTTTTTCACCATAAAAATAAAACTAACTAACTTGTACTGATAATTTTCTTTACTTTTCTAGACTAGGTGAACTATTATATTTTGTCGATTAAGTATATTACAAAATTACGTAAATCAATTAAAATACGGAATGTTATTACAATGTTCAATCATTAATATTAATCATCAATTTTTTAACATTATGAGCTGGATTGAAGGGTAATGTATTATTTTAGTTTAGAGTGCCAAAACGAGTAAGACATGTACCTGATGGTAAGCAACACGCCTTCCCATAACAGCACAGTGACATGCAGCTATTGGAACACGAAGAGTCCAAATAATTACCTAGCACTGCACTGTGCTTGTCACCTAGAGATTAAAAATGGTCGGAAGATGCTCCGCGATTTACCCGCGTAGTTCCCTTTCCCTTGGTTTTCTCGGTGTTAAAAGTAGCCTGTGTTCTTCCTAACTACTTATATTAATAATAATCTGTTCTAAATTTCAGTCCGATTCGTGCATACGTTACGAGGTGATTGGGCAACAAACATTCAATCATTTAAATTTATAATATTAATAGGATACTGGTGTACGTACACGTACACCACTGTCTTTTCGATGTCATGTGCGTAATGCCGCTAACTAAAAACGGTGAAGGAAAACATCGCGAGGAAACCAACATGTACCTAGAATCGTTTTAAGTCATATGTTATCCACCAACCCGCACTATGTGGTGAATTATGGCTTTGACTGCTTCTTGTGACTTCTTGCGAGAGAAGGCCCCGAGATCCATTAGTGGGAACATTTAGTGGCCTGTGTATGCTTATTGGCATAAAAAATAAAAGTGGTCAAGTGCGAGTCGGACTCGCCCATGAAGGTTTCCGTAGCAGCAAGTAACATAATATAAAAGTTCTTGTAGTTCGTTGTTACTTTAATCAGTGTGAGACGATCTTCTTAGCATTCCATGGATTCACCGTGCGGGTGCCGGGTCCATCGTGTGGCAGAGAGAGAAAAACTCGAGTAGTTCCCGAGACTTGTGACTCGGGCGTAGGTTTAGGGGCCCCTTTCTGACGTACATCAACACTCACCTTCACCACTCGTTTTTCTCTCCCTGCCCAGCCAAATCTGATATGAGCCTACTAGTGCAGCTTTAGATACACGTTCTAGTATAGAACTTACAGCACTTCTGGATAAGCCAAGGTCTTTCAGTAGGTTATAGAGAGATTTTGCTGGTATACCTCTCGCTCCCACTTCTACAGCGTATAAACTAACTACATAGCCGTTTTTTGTTAATTCGTTTAGGAGGTCGTAATACTTATTTTGTTTCATCGCGTGGTCTTTAGGTATATTAGTTTCCCACGGTACGGTAAGTTCTACAAGGACTATGCGTTTCGTAGCTCTAGAAAAAGGAAAATGTCCGGTCTGGATGACGAAACACCCACATCCTCTGGGATTTTGTAGTGCTTTTCATACGTGTCCATTAAAATAGTCCAATCAGGTGCTGTACCCAGGATTGAGTAAGGCTTGTTCCTGGAGTTTGAAGTTGAGCCTTCTTTACAAAGTTAATTTGTCTGTTGTTTGTCGTCAATCCCTTTTGGGCTCTAGCTACCGAAAGGCTCATGGCTTCACGTATGATTTCAAGTACTCTGTCATGACGCCGTGAGTAATGACCCCATTAAGGAGCACCTTGCATCCCACCAATATGTGCCTTGCTGTACATATCGCCTCTCCACAAGTATAGCAACATTTTTCAGAGGCTTTTCCCCACCTTACCAAGTTACTCTGGTCAGGGAGGGTCATTTGGAATGCATTTAGATAAAATTTTAATAAGGCAGGGGACCAGTCATAGATCAAGGTGCGCCATTTTAGAGCTAATGGGATACAGAACTCACCTATGGTTAACCACTCACTTTGCATTTCTAAATTCATAGCGTGCACTTTGTAACCGTCATTTTCGTCTTGTTGTAGAAAGGTTTTTACCATGTCTCGGTCTTCCTTTTTTTTCTCGCACCCAACCCAGCAGTATTTACTTGTGCACCTGCCATAAATTGTTTATGGAATTGAAGTCTAGATTCCAGGTCTGAAGCAATTTTGTCTTTTGGGAGATGTAATTAATTCGTCTTGCGACTTTCCCAAAACATGCGTTTTTGTAACTCTTAGGTGTTTGTAAAGTTCAGACGGTTTCTTTAGTTTCAGCCCAAAACTATTGTGATCCCTACAATAGTGAATTTTTGACGTATTAAAATAAAACTACTTACTAGATCTCATTCAAACCAATTTTCGTTGAAAGTTTACATCATACACTTTTTTTTTCATATCTTATATTAGAAGTTACAGGGGGACACTTTTACCACTTTGGAAGAGTCCCTCGCGCAAACTATTCAGTTTACACGTATGGTTTTGATCAAATTTTTTTTTGAGTTTCATTTCTATTTTTCGTATCAAAATCTTAATGCGGTTTACAGATTACATCTACTTACCAAGTTTCAATAGTTAGCTCTTATAGTTTCGGAGAAAAGTGGCTGTGACATACGGACGGACGGACAGACAGACAGACAGACATGACGAATCTATAAGGGTCCCGTATTTTGCCATTTGGCTACGGAACCCTAATTAACGGGTTTTGGCGGAAATTCACAACTAACTTGGCGGATTATAAAAAATATATTTGGCAACACGTTTTTGATATTTGGCACTGCGAGCTCGTTTCCGGTTTAAGTTATTTCATAGAAACTTTTCCAAATTCCAAATTTGAAGAAATGGCTGATGAAAGGTAAGTGAATTTCTAATTCAGTGCCTAAGTGTTAAGTAATAAGTTTTTTGGTATTGAAATGAGCGTAACGAAAAGTAAAGTTCTAATTCAGTAAGTATGTACCTAATTGGTTTTCTGGGTATTGCATTTAGCGACGAAACATGTTCAAACGAGTTCCTTTGAAGTTACCGCCCGCCCAGTTTGGTTTGGTCTCGGACGAAATTAAGTTCTATCATGCCTAACTACCTAATTTGTTTTATTTAGATGCCATTGTGGGACATATTTGCGAGTTGTGCGTGAGAGAGTGCGAGTCACGGGCTAGAATTGCACGTGTACATTAAAAACTAAAGTTGAATGTCTTTGAAGTTTGCGACCGACTTGTTTCTTGTCATTTCAATATTGTGTTTAACTTATTTTAGAGAACCTCTGTTGCCGGGGGTTACGGGGGCGCGTGTGCGGCGTACGTGCTCCAGGCTGTGGACATTCTGGCGGTGTTGCATAACGTAAGTACAACCAAATACCTATCTGTTGCGATTACCACACTATTCGATCTCTCTCGGCTGGCTCGCTCGCTCGCGACCCGGCGACGGGACGGAGGGCGAAGGTAAAAGGCGAAGTGACTGGCGATTTCAAATCAGTCTCCGTCCGTAAGAGGTTGGGAACAAAACCTCAACTCTTCCACTTTTTAAGTAAAATGTATATAAATAATTGGCTCGCAAGTGATGATGTCGTAGAAATACTGATGTTAATCTGACATGATCAAACAAATCAGGGTTACTTGTTACTTAAAATTTAAATTTTCTTCCACTTTTGTTCTTTCAAAACTCCCCGTATTAAGTATGATAATTACATTTAGTTTATGTATTGTTAAAGAAATGAAAACGCCTCCGTCGAGCCAGCCGCCGAGCCAGCCACGGAGGCAGCCGTGGAGGCAGCCGCGCAGCCAGCCGCCGAGCCAGCCGCGGAGCACGCGCTGAACCCGCGAACTCCAGCAAGCCAGCCGATTCAAATTCCGCCACGTCGCTGGGATCGGTTCTAAACCAGGACGTCTACTCTCTTTCTACGAAACACGTAATTTCGAAATAAACTCGCGACTTTCCTACTCCGGTTCTACTTCGTTTCGTTCGATCGAACATTGTTTAGCGACAATGTTCTAACGACGGATTGTAGTAGAACCGAGTAGGAAAGTCGCGAGTTTATTTCGAAATTACGTTTTTCGTAAAAAGAGAGTAGACGTCCTGGTTTAGAACCGATCCCCACAACGCCGACGTGGCGTTTTTGTAAATTAAATTTATGTTATAATAAGATGCATATTATTTTATTTAACCATCATCATATCAACCCCCTGCTGGGTATAGTATGTTATGGACCTATATTTTTATCCATGAATGACATCACTTTATTCCTGTTTTTTTGTAGTGTTGATAGCTCAGAGGTCAAGAGGTCAAAAGAGATCGGGTTCGAATCCCGGCTCCGATATTTATGAACTAGAGCTACAAAACCATGGTGAACCAATAAGTACATGGTGGTACTATATTATGCTTTTTAATGTACTCGTATTCTGATTCAAATTAATTTACCTGATGGAGCGACCTACGATAGATTACGTATATCATTATTAGGCCCGCTGTAGTCTTGTAAACCGTTTTTTTAATTAAAATTGTATTGTCGTTTCACCAGTGCTGCTTCACGCATACGGCGTGTTTCACACCAGGTGTGTTTGTCCGCACTGGCGTCGCTCGTCTGAACAGCAGTGCGGCTACTCGCGCCTAGCGTGAAACACTCCTTGCGTGTTTTCCGTACTCGCGTTGCACGTTGCAACGCGAGTACGGCTAGCCGCGACTGGCGTGTTATTTCAGTAAAAACGCCTAATTATTTAAAAACTGTCTAGCAGCGAATGTGTTAAGGAGTTCCTTGACTTTAAATAATAAAATTAATAAATAAATGTAGGTACTTAAGAATATGTAATGAGGACATTCGCAAAAGAACGAAAGTGGCCGACATAGCTCAAAGAGTAAGCAAGCTGAAGTTACAATGGGCAGGCTACATCGCTCGCAGAACTGACAACCGATGGGGATGAAAGGTTTTTGAGCGGCGACCACAAACCGGAAGTCGCAGTGTTGGACGGCCTCCCACTAGATGGACAGAGACCTCACTGTTTTATAGTGTCTATTACATTTAAGTTCAATTATAACTTTACATACAATATGTTATACTTATATTTGACATGTGAATAATATTTAAACAGTAAAGATTGTGGTTATTTGTAACAAAAACAGTCAATTTCAGGTGAAGAATAAGCTTGACGGCGGTTTCTACGCGATCAAACGCATCAAACTAAACCCTGAGAGCGTGCAACTGAACAAGAAGATCACCAGAGAAGTCAAGTTACTATCCAGGTTGAACCATGAGAACGTGGTCAGGTATTACAACGCCTGGATTGAGAGTACGGAACAGGACATAGAAGAGGATAGCGATATAAGTGTGGCCAAGAGTCCGACAAAGAGGGGAGATAGTTTGGAAGGTGAGTTTTACTTTTAAATTTTAGGTAGCTACTAATACGGCTTGATTGAAAAGGTTTGTCAGATTGATTTATGGGAAGTAAAATAGTATATACGTGTGATTGAGAGTCCGATAGAAGAGGATAGAAATAACAGTGCAATAACAGCTAAGAAAGAGTCCAAGAAAAACAAGAGACGGTGTTTTCAGATAGTTGCATCACTTTAAAAATACTAATTATTATTCTACTCCCTACTAATATTATTAATGTCGATGTATGGATGTTTGAAAGTTTATTGCTTAATCACGTCGTAACGCATGAACGGATCGGGCTGAAATATGAAACACAGCTAGATCATAGTCTGAAAGAACACATCTTGTTCTTCTTCAGCCCGTTATCGTCCACTGGTGAGCATAGGTCTCTCTTCGTGTACGCCACTTGTCTCGATCCTTTGCTATTCTCATACGTGCATGGCCTGCGACTGTTCGAACCCCATCTAGTTGGTAGATGGCCAACACTTCTCCTGCTCTTCATCGGCCACCAATCTGTTACTGCTTGAGTCCACCTGCCATCACTCTACCTGGCAATGTGAACCGGGCCAATTCTATTTGGGAAAGAAGCCAGAAATTAATCTAAGATGAAGAATTAGATGACATAAATAAAAACCAGAAATTAATAGAAGATGAGGAAGAAGAAGACTTTAATCAGCTGACTATTTTTTTTTTTTTTTAATTACTAACAAATTGTCTTGCCAGACATATTGCATGCCTCTCGCAGAGGCCAGTTTGTATGGGGCAACTTTTAAAATGTTTTGTATCATCTTATCTTACCTACAAACAGCAATAAAGATTTTTGTATTTTGAAAAGTGATCGCTTTTCCGATATTTCGCAACTTCGTCTGACGTCGAATTTATGCATTCCTCACACAAATAATACATAGACTAAAATAATAAATGAAAATAATATGAAAGGGAACAATGCGGGTAACACCGTGACGTGGTAAAACTACTCGTATATTTTAGAAACTATGAGTGTAAATTGTACGTAGCAAAAAGCAGGGTATATAATGTATCAAATTGATTGGTTTAAATTCTATTTTGCACAATCTATTTTGTTTGTACGTTTTCAGGTATTGTAGCCAAGCTGGGCCAGGGTGTGAAAGTCGAATGGTCGATGTCCGAGGGGCCGGTGCAGAAAATCCCTGACGACTCCGACAGCGAGAGCAGCGATGATGATGATGAAGAACAAGACCCCTGGTTCAATATCATCAGGTCGGTCTTCGTACTTTCCTATGTCTATTGTAGACTAGCCGTGTTAAGAAGTGTCTTAGGGAGGGCTCGTACCCGTCGCCGCTGAAGATATCGAAAGCGTTCCCGATATTAACGTTTCCGTTATTTTTGCCGCGATAAAAGTAGTCTTTGTGCTAGTCTAGGCTGTAATCTAAGGCCCACTGTCAACGCACGCTTCATTTAACGTGTGCATGTAACCTATAAATGAAGATAGGCTTAATTTGGCATACTTGCTATGCCCACTCAGCTTCATGTAGTAGTCAGCCACGTTAGAAAACGTCTCAGTTTTCTTTTTTAATTCTGCAAAAATAGAAAAATGGCGCACAAGCCTACAGAACCAACTTTGCGCGATGTGATGAAAGCTGTGAACGAGTTGGCTTCAAAAATTGGTGCGATAGAAGCCATCATCATCAACTACGAAGCAAAAACTGTCCATTTTCACAATATCGTTAAAAATATTAAAGAAGTGCTGGAGGGTAAGTCTGACAAAAATATTTTGGCAAATGTGGGCACAAATGACACAACCCCGGCCCAGCAACCACCAGCAATGCGACCCGTGCGCCAAGCGCGGTTGAAGGCCGTCACTACTTTTACCCATGCTCAGGTGCCGAAAAAGGGTAACATGCCGGCGTCCACTATTACTACAAAGCCTCGAATATCATTTAGTGACGAAGCCAAAACCCCGGTTGGGAATAAACCGATAGTCATACCCTCTAACAAATCCAATTCAACAACAACCCCAGTTGTGGCCACGAAACCTGCGGTCGAGGTTGATGTGAGTGACGACTCCGCGGGAGAAACCTGGCACAAGGTCGGGAAGAAATCGCCGAGAAGACGACAGATAATAACTGGTATAGGTAAATCCGACGATGTACTCCAAACTGTGGAACGATTAAAATATACACAAGCCTGGCAATTTAAGCCTGAGACCACCGCGGAAAATGTGACGAATTACATAAATAAACTACACAAATCCGATAATTACTATGTGGAGAAAAGAGAAATAAAATAATAAATAAATAAAATAAAATTTATTTCAATAACATAGATCTTAACTATACAATATTTTCTTAAAGCTATATATAGGTATATCATTTTTTTTTTATCAGCCTGAACTAGGTAGAACCTGTGTTTCAGGCGCGAAAATTGCTTATTTTAGCTAAGAGTTACATTATCGAAGATAATAAAACTAAACAATAAAATCGGTAAATATATGAACTACTTTGCTTATTAAAAAGATAGGTATGAAATTTCGTAACTAATCGTAAAAAATCAAACTGGCAGTCCGCATTTATTATCGGGATCCCCGAAAGTCTGTATGAGCGGATAGAGTCGGCGAGTTCGTGGCCCGCCGGCGTGCGAATTAGTAAGTGGATTTTTCGAGCACGGGCCTCGACCGTCGGCCGCCCGCAGTAGCTGACCCGCGCGCGGCGCGGGCGCACACTGTGGATATTGATGCTCGACCCCCGGCGATGACTCACCGGCAGTGGCCGATATTGGACCACTGCACGTCGCGCCAAAACGTACACAGGTGTGATACGCGTGAAAAACGTAATCTCATCCAAAAATCGATCGTCATTTGCCATCAAAACGTTAGAGCTATATCTGCAGATGACAAAACACGAAGGTTGAAATACTACTTAAAAATGACATTAAGTGCGATGTGTTAGCTATTTCGGAGCACTGGCTCATCATCATCATCATCATCAGCCGCAAGACGTCCACTGCTGAACATAGGCCTCCCCCCTAGATTTCCACAACGAACGGTCCTGCGCAACCTGTAACCAGCGGTTTCCAGCGACCTTTATGAGGTCATCTGTCCATCTAGTGGGAGCCCGTCCAACACTGCGTCTTCCGGTACGTGGTCGCCACTCGAGAACCTTTCTTCCCCATCGGTTGTCAGTTCTGCGAGCGATGTGGCCTGCCCATTGCCACTTCAGCTTGCTTACTCTTTGAGCTATGTCGGCCACTTTCGTTCTTTTGCGAATATCCTCATTACGGATTCTGTCGCGCAAAGAGACTCCGAGCATAGCCCTCTCCAGCACTGGCTCACTGTAGACAAACTAAACTGCGTACAGATCGATGGTTTTAAATTGGCTTCGAGCTATTGTAGGAAAGTGGCCCAGCACGGCGGGTCCTGTATATATGTGAGCGATGACACTAAGTGTGTAGAAAACCAATCGTTCACAACGCTGTCACGCGAACAATGTTGCGAGATATCGGCGGTAGATTTAATCGATTACAATTTAACCGTCGTCTGTATATACAGGACTAACTTAGTCGGTTCGGGCATATTTTTTGACAATCTAGAACGTCTGCTCGATAAAATCAATGTGTTGAGTATAGATTGCATTATAGTAGGCGATATGAACATAAATACGTTATGCGACGGAACCGGTGACGTAAAACGACTGTATAAACTTTTGCTAGACCATAACATGACAAACGAGGTAGACTTCCCGACTCGCACTACCGGTACTTCCTCCACGAGCCTGGATCACGTGTACTCGACGCTCCCGGCCGGCGCGGTGCGCGCCGCGCCCGTCGTCACCAACCTGAGCGACCATGTCGCGGTGAGGTGCGAGGTGCGGGGCGGTGAGGGCTGTCAAACACAATCTCCTCGCTACGGACGTAGTTTTTCACAATCAAACCGAGATAATTTTATACTGACGCTGGATAGTATCGACTGGGGTAAAATACGGATGCTAAACAAATCCGCTGTGGCGTTCGTGACGTCCATTATTAACATAATTAAGAACAAAGTTGACATCTGTTTTCCTTATAAAAAAATTGACATCAAAATGAATGACTCATCGTGGATAACTCCCGATGTTCAAAACTATAAATTATTGCTATTTGACATTATCGAACTTTATAAATTGGACCCAAATAACGATGCGATTATCACAATGATTTCAGATATGAACATATATTATAACAAATTAATTAAGGACGCTAAAGGTAGCTACTACAATCATATTTTAAAAAATACTAGTAATGCGTCAAAAGCTATGTGGGCAGTCGTAAATAAGGAAAGGGGAAGATATAACACCCCGTTCCTCGATTTTTCCGACGTCGTAAAGGACTCGAACGGACAGAATTTCCTTTCGAAGGAGGTCGCCTTGAATGAGATGAACGCGCGGTTCGCGGGGGCGGCGACCGCGGCGGGCGCGCCGCGCGCCGACGTCGCGCGCGCCACCGCCGTGATGCGCGCGGCACGCGCGCCGGCCGACCGCTGTCTGCGCCTGCGGCTGTTCACCGCGGACGAGGTGCTGCGAATAGTGACCACTCGTATACCGGCAAAAGTGTCGAGATGTTTACGGAGTCTCAATGAGGCTATTAAAAACCGCAATATACTCTCTCGCACCCATATTAGCCGAATGTTACAACGCCTGTATGAAGGAAGGAACTTATCCGGACGCTATGAAATTCAGTAAAATTTCTCCCCTGTATAAGGGGAAAGGTAAACGGGAAAGTTTCGAAAGCTACAGGCCGGTCGCGATAATACCCGCGGTGGCGAAGATCTTCGAAAATGGTTTAAGCTCTCGCCTCACGGAGTTTCTGTCGTCCACTGACGCTCTCTCTGACCGGCAATACGCATACCGAGAAGGCAGGTCCACAACGTCCTTAACCCGGGAAGTCATATCTCGAGTCCTAAAGGCCCGCGAGAATAAACTGCAGGTGGCTATTTTGTGCTGCGATTTGTCCAAGGCGTTCGATGTTGCCGATCGCGCCGTACTCGCTGTCAAGTTGCGGAATTACGGCGTGAGCGGTGCGCCTCACGCCTTGCTGGCGGATCTCATGCGAAATAGGACTCAAACTGTGGTGGCTTGCGGGGGCACGGAGAAGTCTGCGGCGCTGGGTACAGAAATGGGAGTAGCTCAGGGATCATCGGTTTCCAACGTGCTGTTCTCCTTGCTCCTGAACGATCTACCGGACGCCGTGACAACTGCTGAAACTTTCATGTACGCAGACGATGTCGCCACCGTGGTCACGGCCCAGTCTAATGATGTTCTGGAGCAGAGACTGAACGAGGTAGCAGGTGAACTAGCGCTGTTCTTTGGTTTGAACGGTCTGTCATTGAACCTCAGCAAGACTCATTTCGTTCATTTTTCGCTTTCGGGTCACAAAACACGCCCGTTGGTAGTTCGCTTAAATGGAACAAAGCTGGGTCAGTCTGAAACTACAACTTTCCTAGGGTTCGAAATTGACCGAGGCCTGACATGGGAGCACCACATTAACAACCTGTGTAGCAAGTTGGGCAGCGCGTGCTTTGCTTTAAGCCGTGTTGCAAAAATGTTATCTGTTGATGTGGTCCGCTCATGTTATTTTGCAACGGTTCACTCCCTCCTTCAATACGGAACAGAGCTGTTCGGACGAGCTGCGGATCGGGATCGAGTGTTTAAACTCCAAAAGCGAGCCGTCCGTGCTATTGTTAAAATACCACAGGATGAAACTGCACGACCTCATTTTAAGAGGCTTGGTATATTGACGTTGCCTGCACTTGTTATTTTTCAAGTTGCAGTGTACGTTAGGTCAAATTTTCAGGTCCAGAGAATTTACAGGGCTTAGAGATATAAGATCTTAGATCTCTGGGTGACGAGCGCAGTGCAGTACTGGGTAATGATTTGGACTCTTCATGTTCCAATAGCTGCGTGTCACTGTGCTGTTATGTGTCAGGCATGTTGCTCACCATCAGGCACATGTCCTGATCGTCTCTCGTCACTCTTTATTTAAAAAAAAAAAAACCTAGTTTCGTATGAAACATTCAGTAATGAGACTCGCAGCAAGGGCAAGCTGATGGAAGTGCATCGCACGTTGGAGAAGTCAGCCAGGTCGACTCATGTGATGGGGCCTACTGTTTACAATAAACTCCCGAAACCGTCACCTGCGCCCACTATGGGCAGTTTCAAATCGCGACTCAAGCTTTGGCTTATCGAGCAGACGTTTTACAGCTATGATGAATTTACAGAATGGAATTCTTAATGTTGAGAATGACATAAAAAATATTAATTTATGTGAAATTTATATTTGTTAATTTAGATTACAATTATATTCATACATTATTGTGACATTTATATTAATTGATTTATATGACATGTATTATTTTTAATTGATGTAATGTGTGTTTTACAATACGCTAAGGTAAAGTTTTATTTACCAGAACTTTTTTCTTGTTTTACATGATTTTTTTGTGAATTGTATGATGGATGATGTGTAACATTGGTTATAAATAAAATGATTATGATTATTATTATGATTATGATTATCCCGAAAAAGTAACGGGATCGGGAACTACGCAGGTGAAACCGCGAAGTGTTTCTAGTTTATGATGTTAGTATAATATAATATTAACTTTTTTTATGGAAAACTGTCATGGGCTACTTTTATCCCGAAAAAATAACGGGGAACGTTAACTACGCGGGTAAAGCGCAGGGTGATTGTACGATCCCTAGGCTGGTTAAATGAAAATAATAGTGTAATGATTGAATGTAATTTATTGGGAATACTATTGGTTGAATGCTAAGTGCTAAATATAGTGAGTACGCAACGCGGTGGTCAATTACGAACTAATGATGAATAACTTGATTTGTGTAGAGGTGCAAATATGATGACTTAACAATTAAAATGAGGTGAATGAGGTGAGTGTACGATGCATGGCTCGTACAGTGATGCTTCTATAAAGTGTCGAGTGAGACATTTTTAACATAACTAGTTACTGTGTGTTCCACAGTCCAGAAGACGAAGAGTCGAGTACCGGTATAGAGTTTGAGCAGGATTCGGAGAACCAATCGCAGACCATTCCGTCCGAGGACGTCGTGGACGCTCCCAGACCGCGCTCCGCAAAGCTGAGCCAAGTGCTATACATACAGATGGAATTCTGCGAGAAACATACGCTCAGGTAAATTATAAACGTTTTTGGGGTTACGTAGCCAAATGGCAAAATACGGGACCCTTATAGATTCGTCATGTCTGTCTGTCTGTCTGTACGTCCGTATGTCACAGCCACTTTTCTCCGAAACTATAAAAGTTATACTATTGAAACTTGGTAAGTAGATATAATCTGTGAACCGCATTAAGATTTTGAACAAAACTAAATTCTATGATGTACGTTACCATGTAAACTATCAACGAAAATTGGTTTGAATGAGATGTAGTTAGTAGTTTTATTTAATACGTCATAAATTGACTATTGTTAAAACACTGATTAACGTAACAACGAACTACAAGAACTTTTGTATTATGTTACTTGCTGCTACGGAAGCCTTCATGGGCGAGTCCGACTCGCACTTGACCACTTTTATTTAATTCATGTCGCAAAAACGGCTGGTGGTTATAAGTTTGACGTGTGTGATGTGTGTGCGTTTGTTTATGTGTATGTAGCATAGTTAGTACCTCGAATGGATGCATCAATTTAACTATTGTTTCTTTTTTGTTTGAAAGACGAATTAGACGGAAATGTTCATAGCTGATGAAGATGGCCGCCGTTACAAAATGGCGGATGATATATTTTATCACTACTCCCTCGATATGGGTATAAAATCCAATGATTTTTTAAGTAGATAATACACACTATGATAATTTTCAAATCCATGATGATCGGGGTACCTACATTTTTTTTTGTTTTGCAGCCTAGACGTTTTTCATCACAAAAGTATAGTCATACCTCTTCGTTC
The DNA here is from genome assembly GCA_017562165.1 of Ectropis grisescens. Classification (NCBI taxonomy): domain Eukaryota; kingdom Metazoa; phylum Arthropoda; class Insecta; order Lepidoptera; family Geometridae; genus Ectropis; species Ectropis grisescens. The sequence goes on from CM029791.1 coordinate 20,741,093, forward strand.
GAGTTTTTGAACAGTTAATCATGAAACGAGGTCGCTTTTTCGAGCTACGAATAGTCCGACAGAAAATCATGAAGATCGGTGGTATTAGATCCTGCGAATGAGTAGCAATCTCTCCGAAGTAAATCGAAAAAAAACCGACAAGCTAGCAATTTTTCGGCGATGTCGATCTTCAAAACTTTGAAGTATTTTTCGAACAAGGTTGTCCAATTTCTGTTCATTTCGGCCAATGAGCGAGAATGAGATTTTCATACGTCTCTCGATCGATTCCAAAGCTTCGAGCTGATACTTAGCCGACCCATCCAATTTTGTATGTATGTTACGCGAATTGTCGCGTAAAAAAACGCCGCCAATTGTATTTTTTTTTAAATAAAGAGTGACGAGACGGTCAGGACATGTGCCTGATGGTAAGCAACATGCCTGACACATAGCACAGTGACACACAGCTATTGGAACATGAAGAGTCCAAATCATTACTTAGCACTGAACTGCGCTCGTCACTCAGAGATCTAAGATCGCCCTTCAAACCGGAACACAGTGATTTTTGCATATCACTGCTTGGCGGTAGAATAACTGGCAAAGGTGTGGTACTTGCCCAGGCCAGGCTTTTACCCAGGCGGACTCTGCCAAGAATCCTACCACTATAAAAATTGTGAATCAATTTTGATGTTTATTTTTTTCTTTAGTTTATCATAGTTCAAAGGTAATTTTATTAAAATCGATTTGGCGATTTTTGAAATATGAACTGAAAACTATAATTTGCTTCCATGTATTTAGATAAAATACTGATAGATTTGTATGCTATCAATTTAAGGCCAGGTATTTCTGTCAAAGTAGGCATTTAACGCTGTCTTGTTCTCGCGACCGTCACCGACCGCGGAATCGGTGCCACAGTGCAGAAATAACATTAAAATATTGGACTATGTAATTTAAACTCATTTTTTGTTCAAGATTTTGTTTATGTTTGTTTGTTTATGATAAGAGTTTTGTTGCTATATAAACGAAGCAATATTAAATTTATCTATACTCGTAGGTATACAAAACTCAACCTTTTCTTTTTTGGTCACACTATAAGTTGAGAAAGGCTTTTCCAATTTCATGCATCTTTTTAAAATGTTTCCTAATAATTCACAAGTTCGTCAAAAATTTTAAAAAATGTGTGTTTTTTGGTCAACTTTGCACTCAATTTCTAAACTATTTTTTTTCTATGAGGTAAAGATCACTTACTGAGCATAAAATTACAAAATGCTCACAGATCCAGGTAGAGCTTCAAACGCCAATTGAAAAAAAAACTGTTTTAGCCGATATTTTGGAAACTATATATTTTGACAATAATTGTAGAAAATAAAATTTTGCATCTTTTGTTGCTAGTAAACTTTTTTTGTAAAAGTTACTGTTTACGATTTATAACCCATTTAATGATACGGTTGCAATGATTCCGATAATAGTGGATGAAAATGATGTGGTCTACGATGGAACTTGCTTCTCTAATAGAAACAAACACAGTGTACCTCGTAACCCCAAGGTTCGAACCTTCGACAAAAACCCACTCTGGCAATGCGATTCACAGCTTAGTTGTTCTTATTACAAAAGTGGAGACCAAACTCTTCGTTCAACTCTTCAATCATGATGATGAACGGTGCTGTTTATTCGAGCAACGAGCAATATGATAGAATAACTTTAATTTAAAACCCCGACTACAAAAAAAAAACTACACGTAAAAAATATTACCTACTATCTAAGGATACTTTGACGAATGAGACTAGTCTTAGAATATCTTAGTTACCAAAATCCATCCAGCCGTTTGGAAGATATGTGAAAATAAAAGTTTTACAAACATAAAGATACGCGCGAAAAACATAAACCTTCTTCCATTCCGCTAAAAAGAGACATGTTTATGCTACTGGGAACAGAATTCACATCTTATTTTTTTACATTGTTATCATTAAATTGGACATAATAAATCGTAATCGGTAAGTTCGAAAAAAAAGTTTACTGGCAACAAAAGATGGGAAATTTTATTTTCTACAATAATAATAGGCTTTATAACTTTTTCTGAATATCGGCCAAAAACGTTTTTTTCGAGCTGGCGCTTAAAGCTCCACCTGGATTTGTAATTATTTTGTAATTTTATGCTCAGGAAATGATTCTAAACCTTATATAATAACTACAAGAACAAAATTAAAAATTTTGATTAACCCCCGACTACCTTAGATTTGTTATCTGTACAACATTCTACTAGTCAAGCCCTTTCGTTTGATACCCATATTAAGGAAGTTGTGAAAAAAGAAATGTAATTCGCCATTTTGTGGTAGCGGCCATCTTGGATTTGAAATTTGTCATAGTGCAAAGTATTCTACTAGTCAAGCCCTTTCGTTTGATACCCATATTGCGGTAGTAGTGAAAAAATATATATAATTCGCCATTTTGTGGTGGCAGCCATCTTGGATTTGAAATTTGTTATAGCGTATAGTACTCTTCTAGTCAAGCCCTTTCATTTGATACCCATATTGGGGTAGGTTGTGAAGAAATATTTTGTCCGCCATTTTGTGGAGGCGGCCATTTTGAATCGATATTAACCAAACATAGCTAAGAACACCGATTCGTAGACAAATTTTAAAATATACGTTATGTCTGTCCATCCGTATGTGACAGCCATTTTTCTCCGAAGCTATAAGAACTATACTATTAAAACTTGGTAAGTATATGTATGCTATGAACAATATTAACATTATCATACAAAAAAAGAAAAAACAATAAATTTTGGTGGTGTCACAAACTTGGAAAAGAAATAAAAAAAAATCTATCAAAACCATACGTGTATCTATGGATAGGTGTTCAAAAATTGTACTGAAGTTCCTAACATTTTTTTCTAAACTGAATAGTTTGCGTGAAAGGTTCTTCCGCAGTGGAAAAATGTGTATGTGAGGACTTTTCTTCCAAGTACTAAGTACCTTACTACCAAAGAATTTACCTAACTGGCATATAAATGCATTGCATGCATTTATATTAGGGGATTTACGCAGTGGATTTCTCCCCTCTCATTATTTCCTTATCCCGATCTCTGATTTGACGGACGAATATTTTACCGATACTTATCTATTTTCCATTGCATCCGCATTGAATTTTTTTCTGATGTGTTATCGACGTCAGTTTTTTGAGATTCCCCTATTGGTCTACAACATAAAGTAAACAGCGTACTAATTAGTATCAGCGTCTATTTGCAATTCCAATGAAAACGGTATCAAAAATCAAGATCATAGCGTGCTTCACTAGTAACATTAACAGTAACACCTGCTGATATTGTTATACTGTGGCACTATGATCGTAATATTTAAAATTTATTGGTTGTCAAAATTGCAAAATCAAGCACAGGCCCGTCGTCCGTGAGCGCCGAAACGCGACTGATCAGGCCTGCCGAACGGCGCGCTATATATATGGTAGATATTAAAACATAGTGAATAACTGATACTTTTTATCAAGTCAAACTCTGCGAATGCATCTATAACTTTTTAGTGGCTTTCGTTAAGTACAAAAATTTAGTAAAAAAATTCATTAGTTTAGTCATAAACTTGAAAAAACTTTTTGAAAAGGGGTAACTTTGGGATTTTTTTCTATCAAGTAAAATTCATTAAATCGTGTTATTGACTGCAAATTGCACTAGATTAGATCCTTAACTAATACATATATTTTTTTATATAATCAAAATTACGGCCCACACGCCCTTAATTGGATAAATAGTCAAAGATAAATAGAAGGAAGATAAATAGTCAAAGCTAAAATGTATAACACATCTAATGACTGTTCAGGGAAGCCATAGACAACGGTCTATACAAAGAGCACTTCCGCTGTTGGCGTCTGTTCCGGGAGATCGTCGAAGGTCTAGCTCATGTCCACCAGCGCGGCATGATCCACCGGGACCTGAAGCCGGTCAACATCTTCTTGGACTCCAACGACCACGTCAAGATCGGGGACTTCGGACTGGCCACTAAAGCGTTCACTGGCCTGCCTATTGATGGTCAGTATGCAATAATAATTAAAAAAAAAATATCCGGACACATTTTTTTTTGGCCAAGTGGACAATCTTCTCATTTAATAACTAATCATCGGGAAAATGAGATACCCTCTAATTAACTAATTCATCTTCTTTACAATGCCAATTTAGATTCTAAAGAACCACATTGCTGAGTTAGATTTACAGTGGCTTACATAGAATAAAAGTAGTGGCTGAATTACTATTACTCGTATCTCGTAGTATTAGCGCGTTGCTTGTGGCCGACTTAGTAATTTAGAAGGTAACTTATATTTTTATTTATTTACGTATTTGTGTTATATTTTTATACCACACGATGGACCGCACGGTGAATCCATGGAATGCTAAGAAGATCGTCTCTTAAGTTTTTTGAGTACATTAGTTGTTTAAGTAGGTTAAATGTATAAGCTACCGAGGCTTAGGATTGCAGACTTCTAACAATTCCTGCTATGTTGAGGATGACCGCCTTTTGCATCTGACCCTTGATCCAACCGTCTAGCAAAAGTATGATGTTCTTCGAGACTTTTCGCTAATGTCTTGCTTGTCTTTCCACTTCTTTTTGAGCCGGCGTTGTGGCCGTTTACCCTATTGGCCCAATCAGCGGTTATTTTTGTCTATAGATATTCTATATAAAAACTAACGTGGTTATTACACATTTTAAATAAATACACGGGTAACTCACGTTTAATGTAGTCAGTCCAGTCCGACTCAAGTTTCGACCGCGTCCGGCGATCTTTTTCAAGGAGAGTGCGCTCGCGTGTTCGCAGCTTGTTTAGCACATTAAACGTAAGTTACCCGTGTATTTATTTAAAAAAATATTCTATACGCTGCAATATTTATGTCCCTTAACAAAACAAATATTTTACATTAAAACATATTGACAGCAAAATCAAATTAAAACAAGACAATATCCATATTACAGATAAATCCAAACCGGAAGAAATTGGTGGCTCACTGACTGGACAGGTAAGCATGCAATTAAATCACATTTGCTAAACTCTTTTCTGATGTTAAAAGTTCCAATGCCTTTAATTTGTTATGTGAAGAATTCATCGTTATCGTCATCATCATCAGCCGCAAGACGTCCACTGCTGAACATAGGCCTCCCCCCTAGATTTCCACAACGAACGGTTCTGCGCAACCTGCAACCAGCGGTTTCCAGCGACCTTTATGAGGGCATCTGTCCATCTAGAGGGAGGCCGTCCAACACTGCGTCTTCCGGTTCGTGGTCGCCACTCGAGAACCTTTCTTCCCCATCGGTTGTCAGTTCTGCGAGCTATGTGGCCTGCCCATTGCCACTTCAGCTTTCTTACTCTTTGAGCTATGTCGGCCATTTTCGTTCTTTTGCGAATATCCTCATTACGAATTCTGTCGCGCAAAGAGACTCCGAGCATAGCCCTCTCCATAGCTCGCTGTGTGACTTTGAGCTTCGTTATAAAGCCCACATGAGGTCGATATGAAAAATATTTTTTTTTTATTGATAATTATAATAATATTATCAAACCACTGTATTTAAACTATCGTTTCTAGGTCCACATAGTTTGGAATGTAATACAGTACTGTACAGTGTACTCTTATGTTATAGTTTGTGTTTATTACATTCTGTTTTGTGTGCTCATTTAATGAATAAATAAATAGGCGTCTGCTCATAGCATAGTGCCAAACAGTTATTTGAACGTGACATGGTGAACATCGTAGACCGCATCGCATAACATCAGACGAGAGGCGTAAACCTAAATCAGTTAAAAAAGAACATCCCAAATTACTTCATAGCACATATTGCTAGTACTCTAAATATCATTGGTGCTGATATGAGCAGGCATGTTGCTTACCCATTCTGTTCGTCTCGTCTTTCAATACTATAAAAAAAATCAATAACTAATATTTATATCTCTATATATAAAAATGTTATGTTGGTTAGTGTATGCTTCAAAAACTCAAAAAGTTCTGCACCGATCGAGCTGAAATTTTACAATGATATACAATCCGCACCAATGATTGTTTTAATCTCTTTTTTGCATCACAATATGCCACAGCGAAGCGTAATTTTACAATGATATATAATCCGCACCAAGGATTGTTTTTATCTAATTTTTGCCTAGTTCTATGTAAATGTTTTAATTCTTTCAGATCGGAACAGCACTCTACGTAGCCCCAGAGCTCCTCCAATCGGCGACAAAAGTGATTTACAACCAAAAAGTGGATATTTACTCCCTCGGGATCATTCTGTTCGAGATGTTCCATCCGCTAGAAACGGCCATGGAAAGGATGGGCGTATTGACACAGTTGAGATCGCCGGCTGTAACGCTGCCTGAATCTTTCTTGATTGAGGAGAATACTAAGCAGATACGCGTTATAAGGTAAGGTTTAAAGATACATCATGGTGTAAATGCGATCCATCAACATTGGTGTCTTTACGATGGCTTAGTAGTGCACACTTTGCAAAGTCCGCCTGGAGAAGTAACTCACATTTGACAGTTAAACCACCGCCATGCAGTTATGTGCTAACATCACTAGGTATATTCTGGTTTGAAGGCAAAATTTCCAGTGGTCATAGAGACATATCATTTTATACTTGGGTGATGAGCACAGTGCAGTGTCAAGTAATCATTTGAACTCCAAATGATTCCGCGGATCTTTTCATGGAGTACAGACTATGTTTAAAAATATAATAACTGTTTATTTGTAAGATATAATAATCCATGTCTATTAAGATTAAAGAGATAATTGACTACACTAAATACAATTTAAAAGTTCCTACTAATCTCTTCGCACTCACTAAGTAATAGCATGCAAAACACAAGGTGCTGCAGAAAGGTGCAACAACATTTATGAGTAGTTCATCGACATTAGGTTTTGTACATGTGAAAATTGGACATGAAACCCCAATTTTTTTTCCATAAAAAGAATAATTTATTTGTTTGTTATTTTATTTGACATACCCCTAATCACCAGATCTCAGCACGGATTTTTTTGTACAACGTCGCGGCGTGACGGCGTTGGCGGCAAGGTTGGTTGTCAGCTGTACATGCGTTAAGGTTGAAGCTGATGATTTGGCGGGACGTTTACGTCAAAATTTGACGAATTATCTCGTGATATACCGTGCTGAGGGGAAAGATACCTTGGGTGATGAAGTCTACATCAGTGTTAGAATGGACTGTTCAAATATTGTTGGGGGGTAAATCCACCACGTTGTATAATCACGAAACGTTAAAAGTAGGTAACTACCTAACGGTACTTTAAAACAAAAATTCCGTTGATGTTCAAAATGTGTTGGTTCGAGAGGATTTCATTTGGGAATTGGAAATTTAACTTTATTTCTTTGCCTTTTCCAGATGGTTGTTAGACCACGAACCGAGCCTGCGTCCTACATGCCCCGAGCTATTAGCAAGCGAACACGTCCCTCGGCCAGTCCCAGAAGGCCACCTCTCAGGCCTCCTGTCCCACGCGCTGAGCGACAGAGGCTCCCGAGGCTATCAAAGGCTTATCGCTGCATGTTTGGACCAGAAGCAATCTCCCGCTGAAGATTATACGTACCATAACGATATGAGAGTTAAACCTTTTGATGTTTTATCTAGCATCAAGGATGCGGTTATTAAGGTAAGCTACTTTGCGCTCTATTTTGTTGATTGTAAAGTTCAAAATTGCATAATGTGACCTAAAAATAAATGCTATGAAAATTTTGAGCTTTCTTTCGACGTCCTAACAAATTAATTTAGACTATCCTATTGGCATAAAGTACCTAATTGTTTCCATAATCACTTTTTGTTCTTACATTGAAGTAAAGTTATTTTTAATTTGTACTAACTATACTACGTCTTAAGTGCGTTTAATTTCATCTAATGATATCTGAAATTAGTCCTACGTATAGCGATTGGGCTAATTATTTTCAATCGTATGTCGCTGGCTTAATGTTCATTTCACTTTAAGATGAATCTTTTTTTGTATGGCTGAATCAAATCATATCCTATTGACATAAACTTTAAGGTATTTCGCTTTCAGTCATGTGGCCTTGAAGTAAATTTTCAACGTTTGTTTCGTTGACATAGAGTTTAAAAACGTTTGGAATTTGCGATCAATATCAGTCTTAAAGTATCATAAAAGCGATGATCGATTATGTGCCTTACCTTGTTGACATAAAGCTGAATTATGCAGGTGTTCCGCAGTCACGGTGCCGTGGAATTCTCGCCACCGCTGATGATCCTCGCGCTAAGCCTTGAAGTAGATTTTCAACGTTGTCTCTTTGTAATAGAGATCAAAAACGCTCGTTATCTGCAATCAATATCAGTTCTACAGTATCATGAAACCGTTGATCGATTTTGTGCCTTAAGTTGTTGACATAAAGCTATATTATGCAGGTGTTCCGCAGTCACGGTGCCGTGGAATTCTCGCCGCCGCTGATGATCCCTCGCGCTAAGCTCTGGGACCAGCATCAGAACGCGGTGAAGGTGATGACAGCTTCCGGGTCTGTTTGTCATCTGCCGCGCGATTTGAGACTGCCTTTTGCTAGGTAAAACATTTATTACCAATGTTTTATGTAAGTATTAAGCATAGTCGATTAATGATGATTGCCCGCAGTGGGTTTATAATGACATTAATAAATAAATACCTTAATTCATATGTATACACCACCCACATATCTAGTATATAACTTCCTTTGCTAGTTTAAACCTAAATTCAATCATAATAAACAAATAATATTCTCTAAATATTTTTATATGAGAAATGTACATCAGTATTTATTTTATTTAATACAATACAAAAAACTCTTTATTAAAAAACCACAACACAAAAAAAAAATACATTTAGTGATTTAATTGGCGGCCTTATCGATCTTAGAACGACAAATTAAAAAAATTTGGAACAGCCTAAATGTTAACATTTCCGAAATTTCTAGTGTCCGTTATTTCCTAGATCCACTTTTATTTTATCTTTAAGTTTCGCTGCATGTTCGATACAATCAAAACTAATCCGTATTTCTTCAGGCATACGGCGTATTACGACATCAAGAGCATGCGTCGCTACTGCGTGGAACGCGTGTACCGCGAGAGACAAGTGCCGGGGTTCCATCCGAAGGAGATACTCGAGTGCGCTTTTGATATTGTCACTCCTAAGACCGGTGAGTTATTGACAACGCTCTTAGTTTTCTTCCCCCGTATTATCTCTGTGACGAAAAGTACACGATGTACAAATACTAAAAGTATTTCGGAAGACAATGGCTCCTCCAATGGCGAATATGTGAAATGTGTGTGTGTGTGTGTGTGAGAGAGAGAGAGAGAGAGAGAGTGTTTGAGACAGAGAGAGAATATGTGTGTGTGCATGTTTGTGGCCATAAGATATACGTATATATTTGTATCATTGGGCATGTACTTCCGTTCTATATGTGCTCTTACAGACTATAAACTATCGTCAGATTATAAACGATCCGTTCTGCTGTTTCGACGTGATTGTCCAAACATTTATCTATATATATATATATAAAATAAATGTTTCTCTGTATTGGTATTAAAATTAACGTGGTTGTTACACATATTTAATTGGATAACGGGACACTCACGTATATACGGTCGGTCAAGCCAATTAAATATGTTTCTCTGTATGTTCTTTATATAATCGAAAACTATGCATTTGATCATGATATCTCTAGCAAAGTTGTTCTGCATGAGCCAAAATTAATTCTGAGTTTGTACGACCTATGTTCGACAGGTGGCGTAGCACGCTCAGAGTACAGCTAGTAATTTTAATAAAAGATCATAATAGGCATGTCGACTCATTTTTTATTTAATGTGCCGTCAAAAGGCTACTCAATAACTGAAACATAGGTGAAAGAATTACTTTGTTATCTTAAAAACTTCCCGTGATATCACGATTTTAAAATCACTGTTTTGGACTCTCCCAAAAACGTTTCATACAAATCGCTACAGAAACGTGACGTCACACTGTTGTATTTTCTATGCGTCGTGCGTAAAGTTTGTATGGTAGCTATATTATATATTGCGTTTAGGAAATTGGTTTCATAACAAAAGTGACTTAAAATTGAATGGGCATTCTAATAATTTCGTACTTTTAAAAAGGACTTGCCCATCCGGCTTTGAATGATCATAAAGTAAGTTAAACTAAAAAAATACCAAAATTAACATTGATACACTCCGCGAGGTATAAGCTGAGCTTTGCATTAGTGTGAATGATCACCAATCAGGCAGGAGCTTGAAATTTTGTCCGCGAGGTATAGGCTGAGCTTTGCATTAATGTGAGTGATCACCAATCAGGCAGGAGCGCGGCGAGACAGAATGGCGCCGCGCCTAAGGCCGGTTGTCACACCTACACTATCCATGTACACTCACACAAATGCAAAGCTCAGCTTATGCCTCGCGGAGTGTACCATATTTTATTATATTTAAATACTGTCATTATATCAAATAATTTAATCACGACCTGTCGTCACGCCTATTTATACTCTTCGTGTTCCCATAGCTGTTACGTTGTTACTTCATGGGCAGGCATGTTCCTTACCATCAGCTACATGTCCTACTCGTCACTGTACTCTATACTATAAAAAACTACAAATATATTTAAGTTACTATTTCATTCTGTATACATTTTTTCCGGAAATAAATTATTTTTATTTGTGTATTCCAGATTCCCTCTGGCCCGACGCCGAGCTTCTAGTGGCTGCGTACCGTGCCGCGTCGGAATGTTCGTTCCGAGTGTGCGTTCAGCTGAACCACTCGGAGCTTCTGCGCACGCTCCTAGTGGCGTGCGGCGTGCCGACTGACAGACACCCGGACATATACCCCGTGCTCGTCGATGTTAGTTTGGGTGAGTGACTACTATCTATACTTGGGCCTGTGTCTGTAATGATTTATGCGTTTAACAAGAACAAAATTAAAAATGTTGATTTACCCCGACTACCTTGGATTTGAAACTTGTACAGTATTGCACTAGTCCAGCCCTTTATGACTATGATTTGTACTCTTCATGTTCCAATAGCTGCGTGTCACTGTACAGTTGTGTGGCAGGCATGTTGCTTACCACCAGGAACAAGTGCTGCTCGTCTCGTAACTATTTATAAAAATAAACAATTTTCGTACAAAAAATTAAACCGACTTCAAAACCACAAATAGGCACTCAAAAGCGAAAAATAAACTAAAATCATTATTATAAACGCTACTCACTCATCTATTTGAAGTCGGTGCCAGCTAAATCTAACAGGTATAGGATAGATACTACTTACCTGTGCCTACATAGCATCAATCTACTAACTTTTTGACCTGACTGGCACCGACTTCAAATAGATGAGTGAGTAGCGCTTATAATAATGATTTTAGTTTATTTTTCGCTTTTGAGTGCCTATTTGTGGTTTTGAAGTCGGTTTAATTTTTTGTACGAAAATTGTTTATTTTACTCTTGTTAGTGTACAAGAACAAAATTAAAATTTTGATTAAACCCCGACTACCTTGGATTTGTTATCTGTACAACATTCTACTAGTCAAGCCCTTTCATTTGATACCCATATAAAGGAGTTGTGAAAAAGAAATGTATTTCGGCATTTTGTGGAAGCGGCCATCTTGCATTTGAATTTTTCATAGTGAAAAGTATTCTACTAGTCAAGCTCTTTCGTTTGATACCCAAATTGAGGTAGTAATGAAAAATATAATATAATTCGCCATTTTGTCGTGGTGACCATTTTGGATTTGAAATTTGTTATAGTACATAGTACTCTACTAGTCAAGCCCTTTCATTTGATACCCAAATTGAGGTAGGTTGTGAAAATATTTTGTCCGCCATTTTGTGGAGGCGGCCATCTTGAATCGACATTAACCAGACATAGCTTAGAACATCTGCTATGGTATTAACCTTGAAATAAAAGAAACCGCATCGAAATCGGCACATCTGTTTGAGTTCTACTACGGTGCCACAGCAGATGACAGACACACAGACAGACATCGACGTCACTAATAACACCCCTTTTTTGGTCGGGGTTAAAACAAGTTTTATTAAAGCATTTACACAATTTTGTATTGACAGGGTCGAGATTCATAACTTTTGTGAAATCTACAACGTCATCCAGATACGCAATTTTTCAGTTTTGGTTCATATTTCAAAAACTACTTGACCGATTTCAAAATGATTTATATGGGACCATTCGGGAAGCATACCCATCCGAACACAAAAGAAATTTTAAAATCGGTTCAGAGGTTCTCGAGAAATCAGGTAACATACATAAAAAAAAAAAAACATAGGGGTCGAATTGATAACCTCCTCCTTTTTTTGGAAGTCGGTTAATAAAAAACACTTGCGTAGTGCCAACGCATCTCAAACTGTCAAATAAATATGACCTTTCTTTTTCTAAAACAAGACATCCAGTTGCGCGCAGCGCTGCATAGCGAGTGCACGTATTCTTGTTTTTTCTATTGTTAACGGTACACATCTATATATTGTAGTTGACTTATACGACAAACACAATGGCCGAGGTCCAGCAAGGACCTTGGACCAATTAAGCGACATGAGTGAAGACGACAGTGTAACTAGCAAAAAAAATGTGCTGAATGGAACCGAACCGACAGGCGCCGGCGCGAGCAGCGCTAGCGCGGCAAGCCTTATCAGTCGCGCGAAAACATACAAGCGTCCGCGAGTGGAAAAGAGGGTAGACGAAGAAGGTTTCACACAAATCACGCGAAATCGAAAACAAGTTATTGAAAATTTTGAGGTCAGTCTATCTTCCTACAATGTATTGCCTAAGCAGATAGGATTAGCTAAATGGCTCAAAGCTGAGAAGATTAATGATGCAATACTTATTAAATATAAGAGCCCCTATAGAGTGGCAATATTATTTGAAAAAAGAGAAGATGCAAATAAATTACTAGAAAATGAGAACCTGATTAAATATGGATATCGCTGTCATCTTACTAGTGAAGTCGGAATATCATATGGAATAGTTAAATACATTGAGCTTGAGCTTGTAGAACAAGAGATGTTAAAAGAATTCCGATGTGATTTTGATATCGTTTCTGTGAGAAGACTGAAACGTATGGATGGGTCAGGCGAATGGGTTGACAGCGAAACGGTACGCTTTAGGTTTAAAGGAGCCATGCTTCCACAATACGTATACGGGTATGACTGTAGATTTAAAGTCGATGCTTATACATTCCCAGTAACCCAGTGTGGGTCGTGCTGGAAATTTGGACACACAACTCTTACCTGTCCGTTCAGGAAGAAAATAGTATGTCCAAAGTGTGGTGAAGGACATGCCAACTGTGAAGCTACAGTATCCTCCTACAAGTGTGTTAATTGTAAGGGTGCACACATGGCAATGGACAAGTCCTGTCCAATGTTTAAAAAAGAGAAAAGAATTCGATCGATAATGTCAAAACATAATTGCACCTACAAAATTGCATTGTCGAAATTTGTAGAAGCGAAACAAGAAAAATACGAAGAATACATACTATAACAGCGAGAAATAAACGAAAACAAAACATATAAACCGTTGTTATATAGTCAAAGTGTAGGAGCAAAAGAGATACAAACAGACGAACTTGTTGAAGAAAGCAGTGACACTTCTATTGAAAGTATATTGAAAATAGGGCAGACAAAAGACGAAAAATTAAAAAGAAAAATAATAATAAGAAAGTTGAAATTCAAGTCAATAGAGAAGAAGTGAAAAAGGTTCCTTAAATAACGCTATTCATGAAGAAAATAGAAACAAAAGTAAATTTACAACATTTTTACGCAAGTCAAAAGAGATTATTTTATCGGAGGCGAGTTTAGAAGATAAACTACAACAAGTGTTAAAGTTTCTATTGGATGAAGTGTTATCTTTTGTTGTGAAAACTTTCAGTAATGGTGAAGCGTTAAGTAATTTTATAGGATTTTTTAATAATGGATAGACACGCTCAAATCTTTAACAACTGCGGGGCACAGAGCTCTGTAGGTTCGACTGACCAATGCATAAACATTGCTCAGTGGAACGCGCAGAGCCTGACGCAAAACAAAAGCATAGAATAGATAATATAGATAGAACGGACACTCCCAACCCCCCGCCAATTTCAAGCTTCCTCACCCCTCAGGCCGTTTCGGATACGCTAGGAGCACTCAACGAAGGGCTGGTATGGAACATCTAATTCCTAACGAAATAACATCATGGTGGGTTGTTGTGCTGTTTACGGCTGTCCGTCAACTAAACGGGACTAGATTAAAAGCTTTATTTAATTTCCTAATGATAAAATAACGTAAGATTAGAAACTTTTCAATAACGTTGCTTTATAATATTACAAGCTTTGCTTAGTTTGGGGTCAGATGGTGTTGTGTGTGAATTGTCTACCAATATTTATTTATTTATAATAACGAAGTCGTTTTTAACTCAAAGTTCGTAACTCACACAGCCAGTAACTTATGTGCCCAAGCACGGATTGATAATGCCTGGAGGAATAATTGTAGTGACAGAATAAAGTTTCCTTCATGGGTAAGTTTAAAATAAAATGCGAATGTGTACTACTAACAGAAATAGATATCTAGGTACCTGATCTAATCTATCATCGGTTTCGTTTCATTTTACGCGGCAATACAAACACCCACAGATTTCTGAAACAATTTAGAAATCTGTGCAAACACCCTTTTAATTAGAATAGTACAATTTGGCTCCATTCTATTTATGTAACTCAACATTATCGCAAGTTTATAGACTACGTCACCAGGTGAACTCAAGGGGCGCAACTATTCAATAAAACAATTCAGTAGCCCTAGCGCTAACGCACACATTCACGCGTGTGTACGAACGACATCTGCGTAGTTGTGTGAAGAGTAGGTAACTCCACAGCGGCGGTTGTATGGAGTTTTATTGGAGTGTCCGGGGTGTGACAAAAGGCTGGATCTGGAACTGTTCTTGATACGGGAAAAAATTGGTATTTGTATAATTAGTGAGACGTGGTTTGATGATCAAGACACACAGATTAGGATAAGCAATTACAACATTTTACGACACGATAGATTTGATGCTTACGGTGGAGTGGCCCTAATAATACACAAATCGATTAAAATACAGCCTTATTCCATAAATATTTCAAATTCAGGAATCGAGATTTTATGTGTCAAGGTTTTAAACTGTAAACAACTTGAATATATTGTATCACTGTATTGTACTTCCACGGTAAGAACTACACATCGTGACTGGGAAAATGTATTTTCGAAATTTACTTCGAAATCCATTGTGGCTGGGGATTTTAATGCACACCATACCAACTGGTCATGTAAAAATGATCGCAGAGGTCAAATGGTCCTTGATGCCTCTTTGGAACATTGTTTTATTTCATTAAATACTGGGAAGCCACCAGGGTAAAATTAGTGAATGGTGTACTACAAGAGACTTCTCCTGATATTACGTTTGTGAGTTCAGATATTGCAGTATACTTTAAATGGCAAGTTAGACATGAAAATTTTGGCAGTGACCACCTAATTATAAAATATTCTATGCAATATTCTTGCACCCGTAGTTATTTAAAATGGCGGAATTTTAAGTTAGCTAATTGGGAAACATATGCCAATCTAATTAAAAACAGCTTTGACAGGACAGTAGTAGATGAAAATAACATCCAGTCTAGTTATGATCTGTTTATTAACAACTTAAACTATGCCGTTAATGAAAGTATACCTTTAATAAAAATATGTACAGATCCAACTAAAAAATTTCACCCAAAACCTTACTGGTCGCCAGCTCTATCTAAAGCTATTGCTGAACGGCGGTTGGCGCTAAAAAACTTTCGGCGTAATCCTACTCCAAATAACTTAGACATACTAAATACCAGAATCTCTGAAGCTCAAAAAATACACAGACAAGCACGCTCAAGTAGTTGGCAACGTTTCTGCAGTAGCATTAACGAAACGGTTAATTTATCAGAGATGTGGCGACACATGCGTTGGGTAAAAGGTGTAAAAAGAGACCGTGTTTCTGTTTCTGTAGATAATAAAGAAAAGCTATTATACAGCTTAGCTCCTGATTTTGTTCTACCACAAATGCCGTCCTTTCAATCTAAAAATAAAAATTAGAAAGTGAATTCTCTATAGAAGAACTACAGAATTGCTTAAAAAAAAAAAAGACACCGCACCAGGAGAAGATCAAATCACGTATTCTATGATTTACTATCTACCATCTGAAGGAAATTATTTTTACTCCATATATTCAATGCTATTTTAAACACTCAATACTGCCTCAGCAATGGCGCAATATAAAAGTTGTACCAATTTCAAAATCTAATAATAACAGTAATGAAATTAAATTCAGACCAATCTCGCTTATATCTTGCATTTGTAAAATTTTCCATGTAATGTTATGTAAACGACTTGAATGGTTTATTGAGTCAAACAAAATTCTACCTTCATTTACAAGTGGATTTCAGAAGCGCCAGTCTTCAATGGACTGTGTAGTACGTTTGGTGTCTAACATTCAGGTAGGGTTTTCTAGTAAACTAACAACTCTTGCAGTTTTTCTAGATGTTCAAAATGCCTATAATGAAGTGCTGATTGATAAATTGGTAGTAGTATTAGATAGTTTAAATATAGGCACGCAGATTTGCAATTATTTATGATCCTTCCTGACTCAAAGATGTCTCAGAATACAAGACAGCCCAGAAGAAGAAATGTTAAGTAGATGGACAGGAAGAGGGCTGGCACAAGGGGATCCAATATCTCCCATATTATTTAACATTATCACCCACAGGATATGTGAAGGGCTAGAGAATGTATCTGCTTTACAATACGCAGATGATTTTGTATTCTTTAATCAAAATAAGAACATTGACCGCAGCGCTTTGTTTATTCAGAATACCTTAGACTCAGTGGTGCGTAGGTTAAATTTATTTGGGCTACCTGTTTCTCACACAAAAACTAAGTGGTGCAGCTTTCAAAGGGGTCAAGGAGTACTCCCAGTTCGTCTAGACATTGACAGCTACCAAATCGAATCTGTACAAACTATTAAATATTTAGGCGTTTGGTTGGATAAGCGACTTACATGGAGCAAACATATCAATGAAACCCGAGCTAAAACGCTTAAGATGTTGAATACTTTAAAAATATTAGCAGGCGCTTCATGGGGTATACATCCCAAACATTTAAGGCGAATGTATATTTCTTTGATACGAAGCAGAATTGATTACTGTAGCTTTATTTATGACTCATCAGCAAAATCACACTTGACGAAATTAGATAAAATTCAAAATGCTGCAATGCGAATAATCGGAGGATTTATTAGAACCACGCCCATACACGTTATGGAATCTGAGTTATGTATCCCGCCGCTTGGTTTAAGACGTCTATATCTGGCCACAAAATATATCCTCAAAGTACAATCCTTATCAGATGCATTAACTATTTCACCACTTACTAAGCTAACACTTCTCTGCGACAATAGATATTGGCAAAAAAAGAAAAAACCATTACTTGTGTCTGTCTTTAAAGAAACAAAATCTGAAAAAATGAATTCTAGTGAAGCATCGAATTTATTTACTTTGGAGACTTGGATGTCAAATCTTAATACTAATTTTATTAAAACAAAAATAGACGGGATACATGAACCAAAACGACAATACGACAATGAACTATTGCTTTCTACTTCATTACTTATGTTGAACACTACTTATCAAGACTTTTTTAAACTATACACTGACGGTTCAAAGACCAGTGATGGGTGAGGTGCTGCTTTTACGTACCTAGCCGCAATGTTAAAGAAAGTACAAAATTGTATCGGATTTTAATTGTATTATGAACGTGGAATTATTTGCAGTTTCAGAGGCACTGTCTTATGTAACATCTAGGCCCGAAATAAAACAGGCTGTAATTTTAACCGATAGCATGAGCGCTTTACAACATATCGCTCGTTGCACTTCTGGTGCCAGAAGCGCTACCGTAGCATATGCTATTATAAAGAAGACCTTGCTTCTTTTAAATAAAGGCGTAAATCTGAAGCTGCAATGGATTCCATCTCACTCGGGTATTAGAGGAAATGAAGAAGCTGATCAGCTTGCAAAGGCAGCCATATCAAATGGAATGGAAGTGTTTCTTATGCCGGAAAGTACAGACATCTTACATAAATATAAAAACATATATGAAAAATGGAAACTGAGTTTTGGCAACATATGTTCTGAAAAGGCATTTGGTATGGGACTTTGCAGGCTGAACCCCTTCGAATACCTTGGTTTGTAAATAGCAATATTAAAAGAAACCTCATTGTTATTGCTCATAGGCTTCGCTCTGGCCACATGCCACTTAATAACTTCGAGTACCTGATGGGTAGGGCTGAATCCCCTGCCTGTTCTCTCTGCGGAATCACAGAGGATGTATCCCATCTTCTGGTCGCTTGTGGACGAAGCGAGCAAATGAGAACATTTTTCGCCAGAGAATATGGTACTAACCCACGAGATGTGGGCATGTTTCAGACAATCCTAGCTGCACCCACATGTGATGCAGCGAGGATCTTGTATACCATAGTGTCTGTTATACTTGAGAAACGTAGGGAAGAAATAATTTGAATGATTGAGAACTTAAATAGATATGTATACATTAAGACGGCATTTGTAATCATACAAAATTATGTAAAACGGGACTGACATGATCGCTCAGCGACCAAAGTCCCAAAAAAAAACACAGATTAAAAAAAAAAAAAAAAAAACAAGACATCTTTCGAGAACATCTGTCATTCACCCACCCGCACTTCGCTAGCGTTGTCCAGGCGTGGAACCCCCCTCCACCGCCACCAGTGGATCTTGACGTAGAGGCTGACGCGCTGTGTGTGGCGATGTCACATGTCTGCGATGCCGCCATGCCCCGCGTCAAGACCCTCCCTCAACGACGACAGGTCTACTGGTGGACGGAGGAGATAGCGGAGCTCCGCCAGTGTTGTGTAGCAAGGCGTCACCGCTACCAACACTACCGGCGCAGGAGACTCCCAGAGCCGGCGGTATTGGACACCTATAGACACTCTATGTCGCCTATAGAGAAGCGTCTAGAGCTCTCCGCGCTGCCATCTACGAGGCCAAGTCAGGCTCGTGGAAGCAGCTGCTGGAGACACTAGATCGGGATCCGTGGGGGGCGCCCCTACCTGCTTACGAGGCAAAAGCTTCGCCCCTGGGCGCCCCCTGTCACTAGCACGCTGCAACCGCACGTCTTGCGGCGGGTGGTCGAGGGACTGTTCCCGGCTAGGCCGGGAACCGACTTTGTCCCTCCCACTGTGGTGGAAGCGGCTCGAGAAGACTCCACAGAGGAAGAGGAGGACGAGCCTTCCGACGTCTCCGAGGGAGAGTTGGGAGCGGCCGTCCTGAAAATGAGGGCTAAAGACACGGCGCCGGGGCCTGACGGTATACCCGGCCGTGCATGGGCCCTCGCTCAGGATGCCCTGGGCCCTCGCCTCCGGGATCTCCTGAGTCGCTGCATGCGAGAAGGGAGATTCCCGAGGCGATGGAAGAGGGGGAGGCTTGTGCTCCTCCGGAAAGAAGGGCGGCCCGCGGACGAACCCTCAGGGTATCGTCCAATCGTGTTGCTTGATGAAGCGGGCAAGCTCTTAGAGCGCATTATTGCCGCCCGCCTCGTCAAGCACCTTGATAGGGTGGGTCCGAACTGGTCGGAGTCACAGTTCGGGTTTCGCAGAGGATGCTCGACGATTGACGCCGTTAATCACGTCTGGAAGCTCTCCGACAGCGAGGTCTCCAGTGGCGGGGTGTTGTTGGCGGTGTCACTCGATATCGCAAATGCTTTCAACACCCTGCCCTGGACAACCATCACGGAGGCGCTGAGGTACCATCGTGTGCCCCTGTACCTGCGGCGCCTCGTTGGGAACTACCTCTCCGATAGAGAGGTGGTCTATCCAACAAAGGACGGTGTGACGGTCAGCCCCATGTCACGCGGGGTTCCACAGGGGGTCTGCTCTTGGGCCACCCCTGTGGAACTTTGGCTACGACTGGGTGCTGAGATGCGCTAACCTTCGTGGCGTCAGCTTAATTTGTTACGCGCTTTCCACGATGCGGCGATCCTGGCCACAGCGGGCGTGGCAGCCGTGGTGACCAGTATTAGGAGCTTGGGCCTGGAGGTGGCGCTCCACAAATCGGAGGCCATCTGTTTTCATGGTCCTCGACGAGAGCCACCTGCAGGCGCGAACATAGTGGTGGGCGGAGTCACCATTCCTGTCAAGCCGACACTGAAGTATCTTGGTGTCGTGCTTGACAGCAAATGGAGGTGGGGGCGCATCTGCGTCAACTTACCCCCAAGCTGACGCAGGCAGCGTCGGCGCTGGGCCGTCTCCTGCCCAATATGGGAGGGGCTGGGAGGCGCTGCCGACTTCTTTACATGGCTGTGTTGCGCTCCATGGCCCTGTACGGCGCTCCCGTATGGGCAGGGCAGCTAAACCGTGCAGAGGAGGCTCTTCTCCACGCGTCCCAAAGGGTCATGGCCGTGAGAGTGTGTCGGGCATACCGCACACTCTCACACGAGTGTGGCGCTCTCGCCGGATCGCTGCCATGGTGCCTGGAGGCCGAGGTTCTGTCCTCGGTCTACTGGTGCCAGGTGCGTGCGAGAAGCCGGGAACCGCGCTGCGCACCACAGGAGGTGGTGCGATTGCGCAGAGATGCCAGGGCTAGGGCCCTGGTGAGGTGGAAGGAGCAGATCCTCTCGGGACCCACTCAGAGAGGAACCGGCGCCTGACGGCTCCTCGAGGCAATCCGGCCCATTCTCCCTGAGTGGGTCCAGAGGGGACACGGAGTCCTCACCTTCCGGACTACGCAGGTGCTCTCGGGACACGGGTGTTTTGGGAGGTATCTGTGTAGAGTCGCCGGAAGGGAGGAAACCCCGGTATGTTGCGCCCGGTTGCGCGGAAGATACCGCGCAACACGTGCTGGAAACATGCCCAGGAGAGGAGGAACCGCGGCGATCCCTGGCCGAGGTCATGGGGGCGGACCTCTCACTGCCGACCATCTTACCAAAGATGCTTGACAATGAGAGGTCGTGGGAGGCGGTGGTCTCCTTCTGCGAGATAGTCATGTCGCGGAGGGAGGCCGAGGAGCGAGAGAGGGAGATGGATCCTCTTGCTCCTCCGCGGAGAAGGAAGCGGACACGAGGGCGAGCCGCTCGGGCTCGCACCCCGTCTCCACTTGGAGTGCCTGGGGCGTCGGGCGTTTAGGGCCGCCCGGCCCCCCACCTAGGGATAGGCCCTCTCGAGGCGGTGACGCGCCGATGGTTTCTGGTGCGTCACTGGAGCCAAATGCGGGGGCCCCATCCCCCCGCGAGGCGGGCCCGCAAGGGTGCCGGCGTTGGGTCAGAGTCGTCGAAGGGAGTGCGAATAGTGACCCCGCGACTTGACTCACTGTCATGCTGGAGAAACCTGTGGGGGTTTTAGTCGGTAGGGGCACCACTTCACTTTTAGTAGTGGTGTCGAGCCCGACACACCTGCCGTGTCCCTACACGGTGGACGGTGCGTCAATGTATTTCCCCCACAAAAAAAAAAATAATAATAATAAGGTATTTGAGGCAAGCTTAAAGCTTGTCACATATCTCCTATAATACCCCATCACGGAGGGTCAACTGGCTGGTGAGTAGCAGAGCAAAATGGACTCCTGAATTCAAACCACTTGACCGGTAGGTAGAAAGTCTCTCCAAAACCATGTCTTTTTGAGAATCTTTATTTTTTAGTGAATACTCAATGATGTTTGCGAGCTACAATAATTTCGGGTTTCCTTATTTCAGGTCGTATAACAAACTTCCAACTGCAAACCCATCTTACGTCGCTCTGCGTGACGCGCCGTGACGTCACCAACCTGCTCCGGTTGATGGAAGCCGACGTGCCGGTGCACGAGCTGAAAGAGCTCGTCACTCCGCTCGTCAAACAGGCCAAGTGGGGCAAGAGAGTCACTCTGGCGGTGAGGGACCTACAGGCCGTCACGAGAGACGCCAAGGCTTTGGGCGTTGAGGTTAGTTGTAGTCAGATACTACGTCACTCTACAGTCTGCTACATCACTCTATAGTCTACTATTCAGTCTACTTCATGACTCTTTAAGTCTACGACGTCACTAAAATCTACTACATCACGCTACAGTTTACTACATCACGCTATAGTCTACTACATCGCTTTGCAGTCTACTACATCACTCTGCAGTCTACTACATCACTCTGAAGTCTACTACATCACTCTGTAGTGTACTACATCACTCTGTAGTGTAGTACTACATCACTCTGTAGTGTACTACATTACTCTGTAGTCTACTACATCACTCTGCAGTCTACTACATCACTCTGTAGTCTACTACATCACTCTGTAGTGTACTACATCACTCTGTAGTCTACTACATCACTCTGCAGTCTACTACATCACTCTGCAGTCTACTACATCACTCTGAAGTCTACTACATCACTCTGTAGTGTACTACATCACTCTGTAGTGTAGTACTACATCACTCTGTAGTGTACTACATTACTCTGGAGTCTACTACATCACTCTGCAGTCTACTACATTACTCTGTAGTCTACTACATTACTCTGTAGTCTACTACATTACTCTGTAGTCTACTACATCACTCTGTAGTCTACTACATTACTCTGTAGTCTACTACATCACTCTGCAGTCTACTACATTACTCTGTAGTCTACTACATGACTCTGCAGTCTACTACATTACTCTGTAGTCTCCTACATCACTCTGCAGTCTACTACATTACTCTGTAGTCTACTACATCACTCTGTAGTCTACTACATTACTCTGTAGTCTACTACATCACTCTGTAGTCTACTACATCATTCTGCAGTCTACTACATCACTCTGCAGTCTATTACATCACTCTGAAGTCTACTACATCACTCTGTAGTGTACTACATTACTCTGTAGTCTACTACATCACTCTGCAGTCTACTACATTACTCTGTAGTCTACTACGTCACTCTGTAGTGTATTACATTACTCTGTAGTCTACTACATCACTCTGTAGTCTCCTACATCACTCTGCAGTCTACTACATTACTCTGTAGTCTACTACATCACTCTGTAGTGTATTACATCACTCTGTAGTCTACTACATCACTATGTATTATGATGAGGAAATGTGTAGCTAGTGATTTTATTTTATGAACTGTGTACGTTTTTTGATTTTCTTTCATGCTTAGCCTAAGTCTAATGTGGTGCCACCCTAATTTAATGCATTTGGACGGGCTCTGTTTTCATATGCAAAGATGACACTCCTTACCACAACCCTCCATAATATAATATTAATTTGTGTTTTCAGTGTCAAATAACGGTAGCGCCGTTCCTAGCGTACAACGCGACGCAGCACTGCGGCGTGTTCTGGCAGATGTCCGTCGTCAGGGACGACCACAAGCCTAAGGGGAAGCACCGCTCGAGTGACGTCATCGCGGCCGGTGGGAGGTGAGTATACACTCTGTTCAACTCATTCTAGACTGATGTAGTAGACTTTGCAGTGCCCGCATAGAAAAGAACTACACTTTTTAATTTTCATTTTGTTGGTGGAGATGTGTGTTAGTTGGGTGTGGTCTTAGTTTTGATTATGGAGGTTCCAGCTAAGGCGTATCATCTCTTAGGGTAGAAAATTTTAAAAAGTGGTTCTAGCTGTTTGATATGAATAACAGTTTTTTCACAATGACGCTGGTGTAGACATAGGGTATTATGGTATTAATGTAGCAATCGTAAACGAATTGAAGTATGCCAAGTTAAAACATTTAAATAATATTATTGTCGGCTAAAATAGGTACGTACAGAAAATGTTAACTGCTTGCGTAGTACAAAATGACGTAGTAAGTATAACCTTAAATAATTATTATGAGGAAATGTGTAGCTGGAGTGATTTTATAACGTTAACTGTGAATAGTATGTATATTGATTTCTTTTAAAATATACCCTGATGCTGATGTGGCGCGCGCTTGATGTGGCGCGCGCTAATTTAATGCATTTGGACATACACTTTTTCATGTACACAGATGATACTCCTTAGCTCTACCCGCCATAGTTTTGTTGAAAATCGATCCAAGATGGCGGCTGCCACAAAATGGTGCATTATAGATTTTTACTCCCTTAAGATGGGTGTCAAATTAAAGGGGTTGGCTACCAGAATACACTGTGACAAATTTCAATTTCCACAAAGGTTTTTTTTTAATTTTTGGTTTTAATATAGTATATCTATCTTCATTCCATAGGTACGATGCCCTGGTGGAACAATTCTGGCACGTGGCTCGGACAGAGAAAGACAAGGACAACTCACAACTCAAGTCGAGTTCCCTCGGGTTTTCCATGTCTTTGGAGAGGATGGCGGCCATCGTGAAGAGGATGGACGTAGAGCTGCCTCTGTCGCCGGGGAGAACCGTGGAGGTAAAAAAGTCTTCTAAGTCTGGAACATTGTCGTAGAATTGCTGGTTTATCGGTTTTTGTCGGATACATTTCGGGTAGTGTGCAATTATTTCGCGTGATCTAATACCCATACCAAACCCTTTTTTATATTGGACTGCTCGTAGCTCGAAAAAGCGACATCGTTTCATGGTTACTGTATCATAGATTAGAACGAAGAGGTTATCTCTACTTTTGTTGTAATAACGTCTAGGCCCTGGACTGCGTTGCCTGAGTGGTGTTTCCGCGATGGTTACAATATTGGTGTCTTCAAATCGAGATTGAATCGGTTTCTTCTAGTTACGCACGTAAGATTTCTTATCATTTCCGAGCGTGACGCTAGAATTCAATTCACAACCCACGAAAAACCTGTTTTTACCGCGCCAAAAGAAGATTTCACTTCAAAAAACTTTAATTAGAAAAAAATATATATTTTATTAAATACGTGTTAGTTCGTGCTACTTTGCCATCATGTTATTTTGTGATAAAAAAAAATATTGTGAGTGTTGTCATAATATACATAACTAGATGTCCGCCCCGGCTTCGCCCGTGGAACATATATAGCACTCATCGAGATCCCGTATATATCCAACGGTGATAAATTTTTAGAAATCGGTTCAGTTATTCCTGAGAATATCGCTTTCAAACAAAACACCTCTTCAGCTACCTGCTACGCCACCTGTCGGAAATTGGTCTTACCAACTCAGATTTTAAACAAAGATTAGCAAAGGTTTTAAAATCAAGAGGTATGTAATCCTGTGATATTCAATGACGCAATCTTAGACACATGCTGTCATGTGTCATGTCAAAGCACGAAACGTACGAAAACTCTCAAAAAGGAATATTTTTCCCCGATTTTGTTACATTCTTGATTCATGCTCCGCTTCAATTAATAGTAGAGTTATTTTCTATAGCCTATAGCCTTCCTCGATAAATGGACTATCCAATAGAAAAATATTCAATAGAAAAATAATCTTTCAATTCGGACCAGCACTTCCCGAGATTCTAGCGTTCAAACAAACAAACTCTTCAGCTTTATAATATTAGTATAGATACGTTTAGCATAAATAACATATTTATTTATTTATTTATTATGTTACAGTCGACGCTTATATCGATCTCCGTACGGGATACAGTCGGCAGCGGACGCGACGGCATCGTTGCTTCGCAGCGCGCACAGCTGGCGCGCGACTTGTGGCAGGCGGGGTACACGCTGTGCCTGTGGCCCGCGCAGACGGACACGCACGAACTGAGGCGGCCCTGCATCGTGCTCACGCATGACGACTCGGGAGTGAGAGCCGTATGCGATGACAATAAGAGGTATATTGGCTCGACATTTTGAAAATAAATAGGTGAGGGTATTTACCAGACAAATACTGACGCGGCTTTGCATCGTGCGTACCCATTATGACTCGGGGGTGAGAGGCGTATACGACATCGATATAAATCAATGATGTGCCCTCCCAAACTTCAGGCGTACGAAATTATGTTATCGTTGGGAAGAGTGAGCTCACCCATTCCGATCTAGTCGGTTGTAGTGAGCGGTGAACTTGATTGGTAAAAACCTACCACTATTCGTTGTCAACAACCAAAATAAGAAGAACCGCAACATACGTCGCCACTAGCGATTCTAGGGGTCAAGTAGATTGGTAGTTGTAAGCCACTCACGCTTCAGACACAGACCCAGTTTATTAACAATATCTGGGTACTCGGGGGACATATTTTAATTTATATAATAAATAAATATTGGTGGACAATTCACACACAACACCATCTGACAAACTAAGCAAAGCTTGTACTATGGCGGCCAGATAGCTGATATAATACTTATATAGTTTTAAATACATACTTAATAGAAACACCCAGACACAGTACAAACATTTAAATTCATCACACAAATATTTGCACTTGTTGGGAGTCGAACCCACACGACCCTCGGCTTCGCAGGCAGAGTTACTACCCACTAAGCCACGAGGCCAGTCAATCGATGGTATATAATGGATGGTTATATCGATGGTATACGATGGAAATAAGATGTTGTTTCTTTTTTCCAGAGTACGAGAACACAAAGTACCGTATATAGACGTTCTTGACTTCATCAAACAACAACTCCAGCCTGACAACCGGTACACAGAAGGTGAGACGTTTATGTACCACAAAATTGTGAGTGTATTAAGTAGAGATTTACTACGATAACATGGCCCGCCCCTCCAAATTACTGTTTTAACGTGTGCAGTCACATCCTTACGAAAGATTTTGTATGTAGTTGTAATTATTCGTCTGCAGTAGCAGTACGCACACATGCGTGGTGGTGCGTTGTATATAATTTCACAAATACTTTCAAACGTTTTGAATTCTGGAGGGGCGGGTCATGTTATCGTAGTAAATCTCTACTGTTGTGCCCACGTCGCCGGGCCGGTCATATCTGTCGCAGAACCGATAACCGTTGGAGTAGACGTGTTCTTGAGTGGAGACCACGAATCGGCAAACGTAGTGTAGGACACCCTGAGACTAGATGAAGTGACGATGTACGGAAGACGGCAGGCAGTGGATGGAGACGTATAGCTGAGGATAGGGCTGAGTGGCGAGCCATGGGAGAGGCCTATGTCCAGCTGTGGACTAAGATAGGCTGATGATGATAATGATGATGGTTGTACCCACGTAGTTCCCTTTATTTTACCGGGACAAAAAGAAGCCTATGCGTTCTTGCAGACTATTATCTGTGCACGAAATTTCAGCCTGATTCGTTAATACGTTACGACGTGACTGAGAAACAAACATCAAAAAATCCATACATCCAAACATTGACATTTATATTGTATACTAGCGACCCGGCACCGGTTCCGGCTTCTCGCCTCGACACATCTGAGCAAAAATAAAGTAATATTGGATGCTTTGTAGGTCCGTCTGGGGAAGTACCACACCAATGCCAGCTATTCCATTGCCAAGCATTAATGTGCAAACATTACTGTGTTCCGGTTTGAAGGGCAATGTTTCCTGTGAAATCTCAGGGGATAGAGATAAAAGATCTTATATTTCTAGGTGACGAGAGCAGTGCTATGTATGCTATGTAATGATTTGGACTCTTCATGTTTCCAATAGCTGCGTGTCACAGTGCTGTTATTACACGTTATAAATATTATGTTACTGTTCAAATCCAGAAAGTTTAAAAACAATAAATATGAATACCTTTTTCTATTTTTCCAGGTGCAAGTCGCTCGATAAGTTGGAACGAGACGGAGAAATCGAACAGCCCAATCGTATCGGTTACGTTCGTGACGGCCAGCGAACGGATGACCAAGAACTCTAAAAGATCGTGTGAGAGCCAGGTAAAAGACTAACCTGTTTATATAAATACTAGTGACTCGCCCCGGCTTCGCACGGGTGCAATGCTGATACCAAATATAAGTAGCTACTAATAAAATTCCGGTCCGGCTGCAAGACGTTTCGATTTACGTAGTCACATAAGTCACAGTTTTTTGTGATGGATACTTTTTGGCGCGACAGACGCACGCAATGTGTTGATTGATGGAACGAAACGTGCTTCATACCAAAGATGGCGACAGCGGTTTGTTTGTCAGTGCCATCAGAATTTAACGAAATTCCCCATATTCTCCATGAGTCGACAACATATTTCCACAAAATTCGGATTGTAGACATATGTTGTCGACTCAAAATCAATATTTTTGATGTTTTGTTATTTATATAAGGTTTCGATCAAGTCTACCGTACCCTTGACAAAATTGTTAATTTAGAAATAGTACCTGGATGACCGCTGTGCTCAGTTTGTACACAGAGTATACTTTGATACTTACAGGTAATAAAGGGTACCCAGTTAACCCATTAACCGCCTACGTCGGATTAATCCGACAAATATTTTCGAGCCCATTCCGCCAGAGTCGTATATATACGACCAAAATGTCACTGCTCGTTTAATCAGCTTTTCTATTTAATTACGGTGTATTCTATCAAAAATATGTTTACATTAGGTAAATAGTAAACTAAGTAATCATTTACAGTTTAATACACTTTAGTCTCTTAATTAGAAGTCCTAAAAATAATGTCCAAAGTTAGATGAATTACTAACATTATTTTTAGAAAATTGTATTGATATACAACGCCCATGACGACAAAATCCGACATGAGGGACGGGACATATGCCAAGATTTACCGATACAAATATAAACATAAATCAAAATATTTCTCGTTAGACTGACTTATTAACTTTAGAACAAATACAGCAATTGTTAATAAAACATTTTTTTACAAATATTTGCGAGTAATTCATTTAATTCCTTTAAAATTAAGTAAATTTACTTATGAAAAGTCAGCGATCGATATGATAGTTCCCATCCCTAGCCTACATGTTCCGAAACTTACTTTGTTAGTACGCCCCGCGCTTCGGTCGGATAAAGACGACCGCTTCTTACGTCATGAGCGAGTGCCGACTTCTGGAATTTTCCATCAGTGTTGTGCTTGTCCATGAAGTTACACGTTCGTATGTCGATAAATGTACATGATAGAAATGTATCATGACGACTACTGAAGAGTTAATACGAATTCTAGAAGGCGATGAAAATGAAGAATTTTTATCGGACGAAGAGCTTGACATTGATGTAGAGGTAATTTTTTTTATTACATATCTAGTTAAATGTATTTTAATTTATTGTGTAGTATGGTGGTGATGTTTGAATGGAAATATAAAACTTAATTAGAGTGAGTGAGATGGCGAGAGCGCGCCGTGCGATGATAATGCGCGCGGCCACTCTGGAACGATGATTCTGATTGGTTGGAGCGCGAGTCACGTGTGGGCTCGCTGACTAGCTCGTAGATACCTACATAGGTAGAGTTTATCTTGTGCGTGCCGCCGCGCTGCCACACACCTCACTGAATCGCACTGCTAATTTTGCTTTTGTAGGCTATTCAAATTTCCTACCTTGGAGACCGATGTATTTTTATTACTCTACAATTATTTTTTTGTTATTTCAGATTCAAGGAAACAATGTCGCAACAACTAATTGGACAACGCAAATTGCTACCCCAGTGCTAGAAGAATTCGACGACTTTGTTTGTGGACTGTCGCCTGCTGTCAAATTAGATGATACCTCCACGGAATTCGAATTTTTCGAACATTTTTGTAGCAAACTCTTAAGAGATCATAGTACTCATCATTATGAACAACTTTGACTATGGGACCAAACCTAAAATCGTGAAAAAAATCAGCTGTTCCCTACATTTATGTTCGTATAACTCGCCAAACTCTTCTCTGGACTGATTTTATTGTGAATAGTTTTTAGTGATAATTAATAAATCGTTCAAATTTTTAAACACTTTTTGTTTTACTGGCTTGCGAAAATGCCGAATAATTTCGTAAGGTAAGTATTCAAGTAGGTAGGTACCTATATCTCCACCAAGCTAAATTTACACCTCGCTGGAATGCGGCGTGTACCCGCGTACCTACGTATAATATAATGTTTAAAACAATAAATGCAAAGTAAAATCTAATAAACGTTTGTTTACTGTTTTAAAGTCATAGCGAATAATTTTTTGTAGCCCGTACCTAAGCGTCAGTGTGACGTAAACGACGCGAGGTGCAAACTTAGCTTGGTGAGATGTCGTTGTTAGTTAATCACGCTAACAAATGCAAATGTCGTTATTAGAACGAAATATCGACATCGCAAAGTTAAGTATTGCACATCCCTCTTTCATGTAGGTATTTAATTTTCGATTCATTGTGCCGGGCGCTGGGGACACGCCAAGTGTCTTGAAGTCGGGCGGTTAAAGGGTTAAAGATTTTCTCAAAAAAAAAGAAGTTGAAAAAATGGAATACTGAAAGGGCGTGGGCCTGGCCGTCATGGCATGGCCATTTGGAAACGCAGCATTTCCCATTGGCTGACACATTTCTAGATGACCAATGGTCCCGAGCTTACCCGAAGATTTCTTATTATATACGAGCGTGACGCTAGAATCCAATTCACACGAAAAATCTGTCTAGGGGCGCCTGGAAGTTTTTTTTTAAGTTGTCATTTCAAAAAGTGGAGCTGTCTGTTATCTGTATCCCACACTAGGGTGGTCCTGTATCGTGGGATACAGTGCCTTTCCTTCTGCATAGGATTTAGGTAATGACAAACTGAACTACATTTATCTTAAAATAAATACATTTTTGACGTGACAACGTCTAATAATTCGATGAACGCCGGCTGCATGCACGAAAAAGTGTCCCGTTATGTACGCTCACTGTACGCTTGCGCCGCATCTATCAATGTGTTGTTATAACACGTCACCTCACATTGTCACGTGAAACTATCGTCCGTAAACCAACCAACTTTACAGACAACCAATTTTTTTTTGTTAATGAAGGAATGTACTTACTGACTAAAATAAATTATATTATGTATATGTGAAAACTTTTAGGTAGGTAGGTTAGTAATAGGTTGTGTAATGAAGATGATTATGAAATGAGAAAGAGCATGCTTGTAAATATTTAGCCTAAAAATAAAAATGATGAAAACATTGTGTTAATTTCCGATTATTATTTTTCGAGATGCGCCGAGTAACGAGTACCGAGTTTTATTCGGTCAATTTTTTTTTTTCAACCAAGTACTCGGCCGAGTAACTCGGTTCAATCAAATTCTCATTTCGCGTGCGTAAACAAGTACAAACAGATTACATTATTACTATTCATTAGGTATTTAGAATAATTTCGATTTTGATTTTATTAATTGAGATTGTCAGAGATTTTCTGAACTAGTAATAAATACTTTTTGATTAGTGTTGTTTACTTTAATGATATTACTTTAACTCGGCATTCAAACTGAGTTATCGGGCCGAGTACGAGTATCAAAAAACCCGCCGAGTATGCCGAGTACCGAGTATCAACTAGAGGTGGGCGTTGAATCAACGAACAGTTCGTTTCAACTGTTTACTAATCATTAACGGATAGACTAGTTTACAGCTCTCCGGTAAACTAGTCGAAGAATGAAATTTACAACTATTATTTTAGTTAAGGCTAATCATTTGATGCATCGAGCAACTCGATCTTCCGCGCAAGCACGGAAGGGAGTAGCCGTAGCTAAAAATATTGTTCAAATCTTTGTTATTTCTGGCGGGAGGGGAAAGTTGCACACTAGCGCAAAGCCGCACGATTGCATACAAAACATACCTGTATCTACCGATCCATTGCCGATCATACTCACACAGCCAAATCACTAACACATAAAAAATAAAGCACCATTCACAAATCTAGCCCCGACCTCACGCCACAGTATATTATCAAACTCCATGGTCCACGCGGACTTGTACTTTGACAGAGGGGAAACGTTGTGTATGCCTACTCCCTTCCGTGTTGCTCGCTGCGTTTATGGCGTAAACTAGTCGATTTAACGGTTTCTTAGACTAGTTCACAGTCGACGGTAAACGGTCTCATTTCGTCGACTCACCTCTAGTATCAACCGAATACTCGACCCATATCTAATTATTTTCTGCTTGTTTAACGGGGAAACAAAGTCAAAGTACTTTATTCATAAATGTACAATTTACACGTCAATTAATAAAAAATAAAAACAAAAGAAAGAGCATACAAATTGTATACATTTTCAAAGTTTGAAACTACTACTTTACTGTATTACAATAATTATTGTACAGAAAACTGTCAAGCATTATACGAGTATAATGTCTTTATTGCAATTGTACTAACCTATGTCAAATTTATTTATTTACATTTTTATGGGAACTTTGCCATCACTCTCTAAAAATTCGCTGTAACTATAAAAAGTTTGATCGATAAGCCAGCACTTTAATCTGTTTTTGAAGCTGCCGAAACTTGGGCCGATATAACTATTTTGGGAAACTTGATAGGTGTATTTTTGTCGTCCAGATAATGTCGCAGGTGACGTCGACGCTGGTCGCGCTGGGGTCGGGCGGCGCGCTCGGGCGCGCGCGCGTGTGGGCGGTCGCGCTCGCGTGCGAGGCGGCGTGCGTGCGCGCGCTCGCCGCGCAGCTGGCCGCGCCGCCGCGCGCCGACGCGCTGCAGCCCGCGGCCAGGGCGGTCGTCGCACTGTTAGTATCACATTACATTACCTATATAAACTATGCTAGTATTAATCCATACGTAATAAAGATGCTTGTCTATAAGGAAGAGAGACCGATGCGGGGCAAACGTACAATCACCGGAACGGGACATTATGCGTGCTGCTGTAAAATAGAAAAGAAATAGTAAAACGGGACAATGAGTGGAACGCGACAATAGGCGTAACGTGACAATGATCACAACGAGACAATGAGCGTAACAGTACACTGAGGATAACGGAGCAATGATAACGCGATAGCGTAACGGGACAATTATCGTAACAGTACAATGAGCGTAACGTCTAATAAATCTATAGACGAAACGCGAAACGTGCTGCATGCACGAAAAAGTGTCCCGTTACGCTCATTGTATGCTTGCGCATTTATCAATGTTTTGTTATGACATTGTCACGATAAACTATCGTCCGTAAACCAACCGACTTCACAGACAACCAATTTTTTAGACGTTATTACGTCAAACAAGAACAAAATTAAAAATTTTGATTTACCCCCGACTTCCTGGGATTTGTTATGTGTACAATACCTATTCTACTAGTCAAAGGATCATTTCAGATACAGATTTACAAGGTAAGAGATCAAGTTTAATTGTCTCTTCTCAATGTTCTTAACATCTTGATTGTTGACCCGTCCCGATTTCGCACAGGTGGTGGAATGCTAATACTAAAAATACGAATAACAAGAACAAAATTAAAAATTTTGATCAACCCGCGACTACCACAGATTTGTTATCTGTACAACATTCTACTAGTCATGCCCTTTCATTTGATACCCATATTAAGGAAAATGTGAAAAAAGAAATGTATTTCGCCATTTTGTGGTAGCGGCCATCATGGATTTGAAATTTGTCATTGTGAAAAGTATTCTACTAGTCAAGCACTTTCGTTTGATACCCATATTGAGGTAGCAGTGAAAAATATAATATAATCTGACATTTTGTGGTGACGGCCATCTTGAATTTGATTTTTTATAGTGTATATTATTCTACTAGTCAAGCCCTTTCGTTTCATACCCATATTGAGGTAGGTTGTGAAGAAATATTTTGTCCGCCATTTTGTGGAGGCGGCCATTTTGAATCGACATTAACCAAACATAGCTAAGAACATCCGCACGGATATTAACCTTCAAATAAAAAAAATGCATCGAAATCGGCTCATACGTTTGAGCTCTACGGTGCGACAGACAGAGACAGACAGACATCGACGTCAAACTTATAACACCCCTTTTTTTGGTCGGGGGTTAAAAATAAACATACAAGACGAGGTGTGTCATAAGTGTGACGTCGATACTGGTCTCGTTGGGTCTGGGCGCGTCGTTGGGCCGTGCGCACGCTATAAAACAAAAGGTTTTGGTCTTATTACTTGTCGTTTTTAACCAACGAGCAACACTGAAGGGACGCATACTCAGCGTTTCCTCTCTGTCAAAGTACAAGTCCACGTGGACCATGGAGTTTGATAATATACTGTAGCGTGAGGGCGGGACTAGATTTGTGAATGGTGCTTTATTTTTTATGTCTTAGTGATTTGGCTGTGTGAAGATCGGCAATGGATCGGTACGGGTATGTTTATATGTAATAGTGCGGCTTTGCGCTAGTGTGCAACTTTCCCTTCCCGCAAGAAATGACAGAACCCTTCTGTGCTCGCGCGGAAGTTCGAGTTGCTCAATGCTCAAAACTAAAACGGAGGACTTCAAAAAAGGAGGTTTCTCAATTCGACCGCAAAAATATATTATATTATACCCAACTTCGTCGTTTATGAACCGATTTTGATGATTCTTTTTATTGTAAAGGAGATATTCCAAGGGTGGTACCATGATAAGGAAACCCGTATCTGATGATGATATCTTAGAGAAATCGAGGACAACTTTCGAAAATTGTAAAGATGGCTAGTGCATTCGTTAGTCAGTTCTTTATTTAACCAACTTCAAAAAAGGAGGTTTCTCAATTCGACCGTATAAATGTTTTTAACCGACTTCAAAAAAGGAGGTTTCTCAATTCGACCGTATGTATGTTCCTTTTTTTTTTTTTTTTTTTTATGTGTGTTCGCGGATAACTTCGTCGTTTATGAACCGATTTTGATGATTATTTTTTTGTTGTAAAGGAGATATTCCAAGGGTGGTACCATGATAAGGAAACCAGGATCTGATGATGGTATCCTAGAAATCGAGGATAACTTTCGAAAATTGTAAAGATGACTAGTGCGTTAGTTAAGTTTTTGCTTGAGCATTTTAAAGCAGTATAGTTTAAAGATGGTCTGGAGTCGATCTGATGAGGGAACGGGAAGACGGTTGAGGGAACTCCTCGACGGTACATAGTAGTTACCTTGTGTTTGGGCTCGATGAATTTGTATTGATGAGAACTTTTTACATAGATGGGTTGTGACTGTCATTAGTGGTCTGATGATGAAGATAAAGGACAGTCAAGGGAATTTCTTAACGGTTTACAGGAACTACCCAGTGTTTGGGTTTAATTTATGTATTGAGATCTCAACACGAAATCGTGTAAATGCATTAGTGAAAACTTGTTTAGCACTAAAAAGGGTAAAATAAACTATTTTCACAAAAAATTAAACCGACTTCAACACCACAAATAGACACTCAAAAGCGAAAAATAATTTAATATAGGTAATTATTATAACCTCTACTCACTCATCTATATGAAGTCGGTGCCAGCCAAATCTAACAGGTAGTAGATAGATACTACTTACCTATGCCTACTTACTTACTACCTCGTACATAGTATATCTGCTAACTTTTTAACTAGCCTGGCACCGACTTCATATGGATGAGTGAGTAGAGGTTATAATAATTACCTATATTAAATTATTTTTCGCTTTCAGTGTCTATTTGTGGTGTTGAAGTCGGTTTAATTTTTTGTGAAAATAGTTTATTGTTAAAATTATTCAGTTTCAAATTTTCCTCATTGCTTGCAGATTCCCCAAACGCCAGAACATCATAGAAGAGGCAATGAAAGAGTTAGCCAACATCGTGAAACAGAACAACTCGTATCGGACCGCGGACGAAACTCAGCTCTACGCGTTGTATTCCATACCGGACTCGCTCTGTAGGCTTATTACGTGATAACTGAGATTTCCACTTACAAATTACGTTCTTACTTAAGCCATAAGCCTTAAGCCATAAGCCCTGTTCAGACCTGAGCGTTATTTTCTACCTTCTTCTTCTTCGTCTTGTCGATAACGTTAACTTACTTATAACTACACCTATTTTTATAGATTATCAAAGTAAATACTTCATTTAGTGCACCATATACAGATTCTTCGTGGACTGTGAATTGAGATCAAGCGTTACATTCGTGAATCAAAGTAATATACGGGTTCGGATGATCTAGAACTAGATACACATGGTCATAGCCACGCCCTCCGGCTTCAGCCGCGTAATTTTTAAATTGAGCCATCAAATTTTGAGTTATTAGTTTTCTCTTCGGTAGTCTTTTTTGGTAGTAGTTTGAAGTGAACACTTTTGGCGCTCCTAGACAGAATTTTCGTGGGCTGTGAATTGAAATCTAGCGCTACGCTCGATTACTACTAGTAAACTCGGGATGCTAGAGCGAGAAACAAAATACAGCGAACAAGCGCGTCAGAGCGAGAAAGATAATATAGTCCCTGTGTACCTGTGTTTATTATATTTATGTTTTTGATCGCGACATGAACTTCTAGGTGCTTACCATATTAATTGAACATTTCGCGAAATATTACATTTGCATTTCGCATCATACATCGCAAAAAGTTTTTGATGTAATATACTCGTATTACTGTTTTAACACAGCACTTACACAGACCCTATAAACACAACATATTTATTGACGAAATACCTATAAAATAAATAGCAAATACTACAAAATTTGCTTGTTTGACGCTATTTCCGACCCGCGTAATTTTTAAATGATTTAGTGATCTTTAAATATAAGTATTTTTGTTTTCACTTGTGCCGTTCGGTCTTAAGCGCACACTTTTTTTTGTATGAGTTAATTTCATTGTTTACACCTAAACGGATATCGCTATCTCGCGCGATTGCGGTACGGTTAGCGAGGCGAAGGTAGACGCGTGTCGCTACATGGAACTTGGTACTTACAACAAGCGGAAATGCCGCCTCTCAAAACGGTACAGGACGTCCACTCGCTTTCAAGGAAAAACGTTATTTCGTAATAAACTCGCGACTTTCCTGAACACACGGCTGAACTGCAAGACCTTGGATATAAACTACATACTTGTCAAAGTCCACAACAACATCCTGCTGAAGCACAAGACGTTGGCGTAATTGTGCTCACCAAACATATCACACTTACATAGCACTACCGGATAGAAGCCAGAAATCAATAGACTATGAATCAGATGACATATAATATGATACAACCAATCATAACGACTGGCCTTGTGGCTTAGTGGGTAGTAGCTCTGCCTGCGAAGCCGAGGGTCGTGGGTTCGATCCCCACCCAGTGCAAATATTTGTGTGATGAATTCAAATGTTTGTACTGTGTCTGGGTGTTTCTATGTATAATAAGTATGTATTTACAACTATATAAGTATTATATCAGCTATCTGGCCGCCATATTACAAGCTTTGCTTAGTTTGGTGCCAGATGGTGCTGTGTGTGGATTGTCCACCAATATTTATTATAAAATAAAAAAAATATGAAGCAGACTTTATCAGCTGACTATTATTCTCATTGTATAAATTCAGACCAATGGAAACAGTGTTGCCAGACATATTGCATGCCTCTAGAAGAAGAGGCCAGTTTGTATGGGTCTACTTTTAAAATGTTTTGTATCACATCATACCTGCAAACAGCAATAAAAAATTTTGTATTTGTATTTCCTACTCTGGTTCTGCTTCGATCCGTCGTTTCGTCCGTTTAAATGTTCAAAACCTACTTACTCTAATTAGTAGGTTAGAACTTTTAAACGTCAAACAATGTACACTCCGCGAGGTATAAGCTGAGCTTTGCATTAGTGTGAGTGATCACCAATCAGGCAGGAGCTTGAAATTTTGTCCGCGAGGTATAGGCTGAGCTTTGCATTAGTGTGAGTGATCACCAATCAGGCAGGAGCGCGGCGAGACAGAATGGCGCCGCGCCTAGGGCCGGTTGTCACACCTACACTATCCATGTACACTCACACAAATGCAAAGCTCAGCTTATGCCTCGCGGAGTGTACGATCGGACGAAACGAAGTAGAACCGGAGTAAGAAAGTCGCGATTTTATTGCGAAATTACGTTTTTCGTAGAAAGAGAGTAGACGCCAGTTCACGTCGGCTTCAGTCGCGAAACTTTATACTATTTACCCGAGCGAAATCGCGGTGTTTTCTAGCGAATAACGCTCAGGTTGGTCTGTATTTTTTTAAGATAAATACCCAAATAAATAGCATTTAGATTGATCGTAAAACGATAAGGCTGTTATTATTTATCATAACGAAACGTCCCACGAGTGGGCTCAGGAACTATCTTTAAAGTCGCGTAGATTCATACACAACAGCCTTTTTTAAAACATTCTAAAATTTTGAAGATATGAATAAAAACATGACCTTAGAATGTTTCACAACGTAAGCAATACTCGGCCCACGGCAATGACAAGACAAAGACACATGACTTTTTTTTTAAAGTATTTAAAAATGTTTAAAAACCTAGATCAAATGGGGTATTGGCCATTTATGTTTTTCGTTGAGGAAAATATTAAGTTCAAAATCGTAAATGAAATGCAAGTAAGGTCATTTATTACACTATAATTTATTTTGGAAAGAAAAAATCTGAATAGTTTTAAATGGAAGCACAGTTTCGTGTAAACTTATTAATAAATTGTATTTATACTTATTGTTAATTAAATAGTACATTTGTCATGTTTTTATCGAGTCTTGTACTGTTTTGAATATTTATATATTTGTGTTTTTATTTATCTTCAGAATAGTACAAATGAGAGATAAAAGTTACGTAACTTTAAGATACTAAATACTACCTGAAAATAATTTATTTTAATAGGAATAAAAGTTTTATGATTTTCTATATTTAGGTTATATTCGAATTGTACTTATAGTGTTTTGATTTAATTCACAATGCAATAATAAAAATAATAAATATACATAATTCATTTGACTATTTTATGAAAGAAAAGTCAAATAGCAAAATTTTATGATCTTATATAGAATCTTCGCCATTTTAGTTTAGTATAAGTTGATGTACTTTATGTTGATTTTTATGTTCTTGTTCAATAGTACTCTCACAGCGTTGACCACAGTCTACCTTATAATTAGAACTGGCTTAGCTTGGATCTTGCCATCTCTTTTCGTTTGAAATTATAGAGACAGCAATAGCAAATCCAAAGACGATTTAAATTTATCTAAATGTGAAAACCCAATGGCTTTGTTACATTTGGCTAAATTTAGCCTTCTCAAATTAGACGCTACTGAATTCAGTGAATTGTAATACCAAGCTTGCATAATAAATTCATAAGCGAGGCTTGCTTGCTTATAAACTTGCTACTAAACTTATCACTGAATTCAGTCTACTAAACTTGCAAATGAATTCAGAGGACTAAATGTAGCCATGGGTAATAAGGTCTTTAGTTGGGTGGTAGAAAGGCGAGTAACTCGAAACGTGTAATTTAAAACGCAATACGCAGTCTGTTGTAATATGACGCCTAGATCTTAGCTCGTGCGAAAATCTTCATCAAAATTGAAACAACATCATTCAACAATTTTTTTATTTTTTAAATTGTCTGAATGATGTTGTTACTGGTAATCACCCTGCATCCATTTAAGGGCGTGTTCTGTACCGAGAGACCGTCTTGTTACGAAGAGATCGATAATTTTAGCCCGGACAAATTCACTTATTTTCAATTTGAATTGCAAATAAATATACGAATTTTTGAAAGCTGTAGAACAAAATTTAACATATTTAATGTAGATAACATCCCCTTAAAAGAATGCATGCTGTTTACCAACACTCTATATGTGAGTTGTAGGAGTGGAGGGGGGTAGCCAAAACCGGCAACCGTTCATTTTAGCGTGAGACGCGGTGCTGATCGGACGTGCTTGCACTCGGGATTGTCATAATAATGTCCTAGTGTAAAACACTACAAGTCATGTTACATCAGAATGTATTTTACTTTATAAGTTCTAAGGTCAGTTGTGCATTCTGTGATTGTACTTAGCGAAAATAACGAAAGTATTTTTTGA
This sequence comes from Ectropis grisescens, assembly GCA_017562165.1. Classification (NCBI taxonomy): domain Eukaryota; kingdom Metazoa; phylum Arthropoda; class Insecta; order Lepidoptera; family Geometridae; genus Ectropis; species Ectropis grisescens. Next base: position 20,780,754 of record CM029791.1, read on the forward strand.
CAATCTCATTATTTTTTTCCATTTAATTACGTGTAGTCGATGTAATATTCAATGTACATTCTTATTGTATGTCGACGTATTTTTACACCATCTGAATAAACAAATTTTGTTTAAATTTATTGTTTTTTTTTTTACATTTTCCTACTCAAATACCTACTTTTGATAATAATATCTATACTAATACTATGGCCCGTTCTGGCTTCGTTCGGATAATAACCTTACCGAATGCAACACCATCTGTTGGGCTGATTTCTGTACGCCACTCAAACCCATACGAAAAAAATAATTCAAATCGGTCCAGCCTTTTAGGAGAAGTTCAGTGAAATACACACGCGCAGCAGATGCTCAAGGGAGGTCTTGAGTGGAGCGAGTCATGCGAGACCAAGCGAAGCGAGCCGGCGACCTCCGTAGTGAAACGCAGGCCGAGTATGGAGAATCGACACTCAGGGCTGACCGCACAGCTGGCAGGAGCCCACCCGGAGTCAAATTTCAGTGATAGACCCTAACCGGACCGGTACATATTTCTTCCGTCACCAAGATCAAGTGATCTTTTCAAGTTTTATCCGTTGTAAAAAAACTTTCCACGGTTCACCCAGGTGGACACAGGTAAGAACTGGATTTTGTACAATAGATACTGGACGTCTACCCTCTTTCTACGAAAAACTCGCGACTTTCCTACTTCGTTTTCTCCGATCGAACATTGTTTGACGACCATTGTTCTAACTTATAAATATTCTAAGCCTACTCTAATTAGAGTAGGCTTAGAACATTCAGACGGGCGAAACGACGGATCGAAGTAGAACCGGAGTACGAAAGTCGCGAGTTTATTTCGAAATCACGTTTTTCGTAGAAAGAGTAGATACCCTGGTTTTTATAATCATGTCCCAAGGGTTGAGCGAATCAGATTGAAAGTAGGAACATAGACGGCTTATGGCCTGCAGCATCGATATAAACGTATGGATGTGCCCTGAGCATCTTGAAATTGGTCATAAACTGCGTCTCTGTGTGTATCGTAAGTGGTTTACAAACAACCAATCTATTTGACCCCTAGAATCGCTAGCGGCAAGATATGCTGTGGTTCTACTTATTTTGGTTGTCGACAACGAATGGTGATAGGTAAATCACCCGGCGTCCATCGCTTCCTACAACCGACTAAAAGGGAAAGAGTCAGCTTACTCTTCCCAACGATGACATGATTTCGTGCGCTTTGAATTTTGGGAGGGCACATCTTTGTATTGCGATCGTTGGCCTGCATATGTTTTATGGTTATAGCCCCTAAAGCTACATAAAGTAGCTTTAATGGACAAAAAACCTGTAGGGGGAAGTGGGGCAGATTGATACACAAAATTAAAAAAAAAAGTTAAAAAGTGCATAAAAACTTAGGTAATATTTTCTATTATACTTTTAGCATAATAACTAAATTTTATAATGGCTCAGTTTAAATTTATTTAAGTTACATATGAAAGAAAAATCAATAATTGACTTTTAGTAAAAAATGGATTTAGTATCAATCTGCCCCACTGGTGGGGTACTTTGATACAGCACGTGGGGCATTTTCATACAGGGTGGAAAATGTATTGAAATTGTCAAATTAAAATACTTTTAGATTGACTAGACTTGTATATCGTGATGAAATAATAATCAACCTAGTTGCTTAAATAACTTATATTATAAGGTTGATTATGATTTCATCACAATATACAAGTCTAGTCAATCTAAAAGTGTTTTAATTTGACCATTTCAATACATTTTCCACCCTGTATGAAAATGCCCCACGTGCTATCAAAGTACCCCACCAGTGGGGCAGATTGTCACAAAAAACTAAGGAAACGTGAGTAAAACCGCGGGGCGCTGATAGTAAGTAGGTATCTTATGTAAATAAAACCGCACCAAGCAACTAGCTCTATTCACAATCTACCTACAAGCTAAATATAGCAACGACGAGTCAGTCAAAACTTGCCCTCCTTGACCTTTCAGATTATAACATGTTCCGCATAACCGCTGATCATTTTGTTAATTAATGTATGCGATAGATAGTTGCTAAGTAATAATATATACCTACTGCCCAATAGCGGTTTCATTGCCCATGATATAGGTATACTCGAATAGGTAGGTACCTATATGAGTAAAGTTGATTTTGTAACGCATAAATAACTTTTGTGAATTGTCCACCAATATTTATTTATTATTTATTTCGTTCCCACTGCCGGTACGTGACATAACTCACAAGTAGAATTATAGGGCTGTAATCCATTACGGTGGCATAGAATAGATAATATAGACGGTGACGGTGGCCAAGTGCCGTTTTTTTTTATATCGTATAAAAGGACGAGACGAACAGAACATGATAGTAACCAAAATGCCTCCCACATAACGGCACGGTGACACGCAGTTATTGGAACATGAAGAGTCCAAATCATTACCTAGCTCTGCACTGCGCTCGTCACCCAGAGATATGAGATGTTTTGACTTTTATAGATACCCTGTAAATTACCCTTCAAACCGGAACACAGTAATGTTTGCACATTACTGCTTGGCGATAGGATAACTGGCACTGGTAAGTGGTAGTTCCCTAGACGATGCTATATCAGACTATAATCTAACTATACATTCCAGTAGTGCCAACTTACCTGACGACACCGATGAGGATTAGGCTCGGTGCGTAAGGTGCGTTGGCTGCAACACCGATGTCCATCCGAGAGTTCAATTTGCAGATGGCCATCAAGGACAGAAATACAGTCGTGGTGGAGGCACTGAGCCGGGAGGAAACGACTTAGAAAATAAAATAGGCCTAGAATTAGAACGAAAATGTTCCCTACTCTCCCTATTTCCTTTTCTTCTCCTAATCCAAGATTCATGTAGATTAAAAAAGAAAACAACAAGTTCCGACGTGATTGAGTAACAAACACCCAATTGTTTTAGACAGAGGATCTTGAATTAATTTAACATTTTGCAAAGGCCTCATTACTACAACACGTTTTTTATTGTTATTTATCAATTTAAATACGTTTCGAATAGGCAAAAAAACGGGTCTCGTGTCTATGGTAATTTCGTTTAGCTCTAAGAATACGCAAAACAACTACACTATACCGAAAGAGTCTCGTTGTACCTAGTCGTTCGAACTTATAGCGGTAGTGGATTTTTAATAGGTAGGTACCAGCAGCGTCCTGCGGTTTTTCCCGCGTAGTTCTAGTTATTGTCCTGTGTGTTGTACCAAACTATAATCTAGCTGTGTTCCAAATTTCGGCCCGATCCGTTCATACGTTCCGACGTGATTGAGCAACCAACATCCAATGATCTAAACATTGACATTTATAATATTTAGCAAGTATCAAGTTATAACTTAACTGTTTAATAATTAACTGTTTGGTTATTTCATTTTATTTGTACATACAAAAACTTTATGTGGAAAGCAAATTGTTCCGCAACTTTACCATAGTTTTGTGTGTTACACCCTACATAAGATATACCTACATAAGATGTACCTAGATACATACTTATTTGTGTAGTGAAACAAAAGATGGTAGCAATAATGCGGAAAAGTATATGGAGAATCAAACAAACAGATATTATTACAAACGTATTTGTCAAGATATTTAAGTCAGTTAATCCTATTGACATAGATAGAAACTTAGATTTCGACATAGTACGCTGTTTTTTTTTGGGATACGTGGCTCGAGAACCGCCACGAGGTGCACCCTGGGCATCTCACAACAGCTTGCCTCGGTGGCATCTTGTTGTGTGATGGCGAACCCCGGCCGGAGCTGGGACTTCCACACGCGCTCCTCACCTCCTTGAGCAGTGCGTGTAGAGGTTGGCGATGGGGACTGGAAGGCTTGGGAAGTTACTCATAGATGACGGTCCTCCACAAGATGACGTTTAGGCCTGGGGCGTCGGACGTTTAGGGCCGTCCGGCACCCCGCCTAGGGCCTTCGAGCAGGTGATACTCCGCTGATTTCCGGCGCGTCAATAGAGCTAAATGTGGAAGTACTAACGCCTCCTGCGAGGTGGGTCCGTAAAGGCAGTGGCAAGCGTCAGGGTCGTTGACGGGAATGCGAAAAGTGACCCTGCGACCCTGACCCCTGGCCATGCAGGAGAAATCTGTAGGGGTTTTAATCGGTATGTCGTCGTCATGCTGTCGAGCACGACATACCTCACCATGTCCCAACATGGTGGGGGTAAGTAAATGTATTTCCCCCAAAAATAAAAAAAAATGCCTGTGGTGTCAGATAGGCGTCAACGGTTATGATAAATTGGAATCAATTTTCATGAGTGAAAACAGCTATGAACAACTATTACTTACCAACGCTGAGATTGTAAAAGAAATGGTCTAAGAATAATTTAATAAGAGATAATTGTTGTTTTTATTTTAATTTTCCCCTGGGTCGCAAATGAAAACCTACAAAATATAAAAACCTGTCAAATGTTGGAGTAAAATTGTTCGTAAATTTTTGACGTCAAAAACACTAAGTACCTATAAGGTTAGTAAATTGATAGATTGAGCTTAAAGCAGCTTACTAAGGTAAATACTATTTCTATTAGATTCGAGATATTCGAGAAAATGTAACTGATTTGTTTTGTCCTTCTTAGAGTTTGATTGTGGTTGGTTTCATATTAAATTGAATGTCGCTTATAATGTGATACCTTACTTTAGGATAGATACACTGCGTAACCCTACTATTTTGTAGGCACTAAACAAAATTTACATGAATTAAACAGTTCACTTCCTGCTGTTTCTATGTCCTACTGGTGAGGCTTGGGCTGTTTCTCACATCGATTTAATCAAGGTCATAATCCACCACGCTGGCCAAGTGCAGGTTGGTTAAAGACACACGTCGACAAAGATACATTTCTTGACTTTTGGTTTCTTCACGATCTCTTCCTTTAAGACTATTTCAATGGTACATCTGCACGTGTAAAAAAACATACTTTCAAACTTCGTTGTTTAACGTAGTTCGTAGTTAAAATCCCACGTCACTTTAGTTTTTTGAATAATTCAAAATAATGATATAACGAGCAATACGTGTGCCTGATGTAAGCATTCCTGGGCCATATCAGAACATAACCATGGAGCTAATTATTTAAACAAGAAGAGTTCAAGTTAGGTATAGGTTACCGCAGCTATTAAAAATCAAATTGATGATTTTAAATCATATAATTAAATAAAATTAGCATAATTATATTTTTTTCCGCTTTAGGCTTTGAATTTCAATGACTGACATTTTTATCGACTGGTTTTCGATCATATTTGTTTATTTACGAGACTGAGAGCTTGTGTTGTGAACTGTGCTTAAAAATGGTGCCTTTTCGTGAGTTAATTTTATAATTACAATGTTAGAAGGATTATTTTTCATGCTACCTATTTTACCATTATTTTATAAAACAAACATAGAGACAAACGTAAACTTGGCTGTGTATGGTTATCATAATTCGGTTGTGCTTTGTTTGTGTGTTCCGCGATAGCTCTACCAATTTATTGTGAATCATTTTTGACGTGACAACGTCTAATAAATCGATGAACGCCGGCGCCATGCACGAAAAAGTGTCCCGTTATGTCCCGTTACGCTCATTGTACGCCTGCGCCGCATCTATCAATGTTTTGTTATGACGTTGTCCCGTTAAACTATCGTCCGTAAGCCAACCGAATTTACAGGCTTAGCTTAAGGCCGTACCCTGAGCAAATGACCTTGAGTATTTACCTCATCCCACACCGCAAGAAAGAGCAAGAGAAAAACAGTAGAATTTGTCGCTGTTTTACGCTCAAATTTTAGAAAATACTCTTTATAAAATCAGAATTTGGTCTTTTGAAAACAATATTTCTACTAAAATGTTCGTAATGGAATTGCCTATCCGTTGGTGTAAGTACAAAATCCAAATAATGGCTGTTTTTCGAGTAGATGCATGATAATTACAATTATTTCAATGTTTTGTGGTTTTATTGTGAGGAGATTATAAGCAATAATTTGTTTTGACTAATGAGTATCTCTGAAAACTGGACAAAAAACTCCATTTGAAAATAAATTTGACTAACTTAAATATGGATTTATTATTGATTTCGCTTTACAAACTGATTTTTTTTACATTTGTATAATAATAAACTTGTATAAATATCATTGTATAAATCACATTTTATGATAATACGCATAACGATGGGCATTTTTAACACAATCTCTATGTATAAAAATGTTATGTTGGTTTGTGCACGCTTCAAAAACTCATAAAGTTCTGCACTGATCGAGCTGAAATTTTACAATGTTATATAATCCGCATTGAGGATTTTCTTTATCTAATTTTTGCATCACAATGAGCCACAGCGAAGCATGGCAGGGTACAGCTTACATACATTGATATATGATATATGGATACAGATTGTCAACACCCTACTAATATTTAAATTGCCAAATATGTATGCAGATTTGTAACTCTTCCAAGCAAAAAATACTGTAGGGATCTGGATGAAATTTGTTACTTATATAGATAATAATTTGGATAATTACATTGCTTATTTATTATAGTAGGAAAATAGTGGGATTGGGAACTAGGTACGCGATGAAACAGTGAGCCGCCAATTTCTATAAGTACATATCTCTCTATATATAAAAATGTTATGTAGGTTTGTGTACGCTTCAAAAACTCAAAAAGTTCTGCACAGATCGAGCTGAAATTTTACAATAATAAATATATAATTCGCATCAAGGATTGTTTTTTATCTAATTTTTGCATCACAATGTGCCACAGCGAAGCGTGGCAGGGTACAGCTAGTATATATCTTCTATTTATGAAAATATTATGTTGGTTTGTGTCCGCTTCAAAAACTCAAAGAGTTCTGAACCGATCGATTTGAAATTTTAGAATGATATATAATCGGCATCAAGGATTGTTTCTATCTAATTTTTGCTTCACAATGTGCCACAGCGAACCGTGGCAGGGTACAGCTAGTATATATCTTCCATTCATAAAAATGTTATGTTGGCTTGTGTCCGCTTCAAAAACTCAAAGAGTTCTGAACCGATCGATTTGAAATTTTAGAATGATATATAATCGGCATCAAGGATTGTTTCTATCTAATTTTGCTTCACAATGTGCCACAGCGAACCGTGGCAGGGTACAGCTAGTATATATCTTCTATTTATGAAAATGTTTTGTTGGTTTGTGTCCGCTTCAAAAACTCAAAGAGTTCTGAACCGATCGATTTGAAATTTTAGAATGATATATAATCGGCATCAAGGATTGTTTCTATCTAATTTTTGCTTCACAATGTGCCACAGCGAACCGTGGCAGGGTACAGCTAGTATATATCTTCTATTTATGAAAATGTTTTGTTGGTTTGTGTCCGCTTCAAAAACTCAAAGAGTTCTGAACCGATCGATTTGAAATTTTAGAATGATATATAATCGGCATCAAGGATTGTTTCTATCTAATTTTTGCTTCACAATGTGCCACAGCGAACCGTGGCAGGGTACAGCTAGTATATATCTTCTATTTATGAAAATGTTTTGTTGGTTTGTGTCCGCTTCAAAAACTCAAAGAGTTCTGAACCGATCGATTTGAAATTTTAGAATGATATATAATCGGCATCAAGGATTGTTTCTATCTAATTTTTGCTTCACAATGTGCCACAGCGAACCGTGGCAGGGTACAGCTAGTATATATCTTCTATTTATGAAAATGTTTTGTTGGTTTGTGTCCGCTTCAAAACTCAAAGAGTTCTGAACCGATCGATTTGAAATTTTAGAATGATATATAATCGGCATCAAGGATTGTTTCTATCTAATTTTTGCTTCACAATGTGCCACAGCGAACCGTGGCAGGGTACAGCTAGTAGTTAACAAATGTTGAAAGTTAATCCAAACTTGTTTGTTGCTCAGTAACGTCGTAACAAATGAAAGGGTCAAGCTAATGCAAAACTAAAATTTGGATATTTGATATAAAGCATAGAACACTTACCAACCCGCCCTGGGCCAGCGTGGTGGATTATGGCCTAAACTCTCTCCTTGCGAGAGAAGGCCCCGAGTCCCAGCAGTGAGAACATTTATTGGGCTAATGACGATGATAGAACACTTAATTTTAAAAAATAATGTAGAGTTTCTCCAATAGTATTTTTTTTTAATACATGCGCGGACAAAATCGCAAAAATAACAAAAAGGGTAAATTTGGTACAGATACAGATCACAATCTGAAATAATACAAAAAACTACTTTTTGAAACGTTTCAAATACACTAAATACCTATAATTTTTTGGCATGTTTAAATAACACATAAATATATCTATTCGTAATTAACTCGTTTTCGAGATGCCATTGTTGCACATTGCACAGTCAAAGGCTATAATAGGTTGTAGTGAGCTTGAACATCTTGATTATCTGTAGACCTACAGTGGTCTATGGAAAATTCAGGTGTGTGTGTACTTAGTGTAAGTAGTTAGATAGGTTTGTAGTGTAGTTTAGTTCTCACTGTATTTTAGTTTTGTTAATAAAGGCTCTGGCCATTCAACAAAAAAAAGTCTAGAAGTACCGGGTAGGTACATTGTACTCAATTGTATTGTCATAAAAGATTTATAATAATTTTTGATTTTATACTCGTATTTCATCTAACGGACATTACGCACGTAAAACCGCGGGACTCTACATACAAAGTTAATAATTGTATTGCCTGGTAGATATTTATTATTGTTATAATTATAATAAATCATTAGTTCATTACAGTTTCTTATCGAACAGGTCGAATGGTCAGTCATCCACTCACACTGTGAACGTTCTAGCTGCTTCCAACAATAATTAATAGTAGTGTGTTTTCAGTTAATAATTGTATAATAACATCTTTTATTTGATGATGTGATTGGTTTTTCATTCTGTTGACTGTTTTATTTCCTGGTAAATATTTCACTACATACAATAAAAAAAAAATGAAATTCGAATAATAAATGTGATGTGATGTGCTAAATTTCCAGATAAATTTACTGTGGTCAACCCTGGTGCCATGGATCCTGAAAAACAGCCGCTTCTGAGGTCAAAGGATCATTTCAGATACAGATTTACAAGGTAAGAGATCAAGTTAATGTTCTAAACATCTTGATTGTTGACCCGCCCCGGCTTGGCACAGGTGGTGGAATGCTAATACTAAAAATACGAATAAAAATGGTTATTGTGGGCTATTCCTAAGAGATAATCTTATACCATTGTTGGCTCTTTTGTAGACCTTTTTAAGGGTTACAATACTGCAGTACATTATTTTGATCCCTCTTGTAGGATCCAGTCAGCGTTTGCAAAGTAAGCGCAAAAAATGTGTTTATTTGTGACATCACATTAGAAACCTTTAAAATTATTAGTGTTTCTTTACTGTTACGAGTATATGCACATATTATACATATAAAGCTTCCTCTTGAATCACGCTATGTAAAAACCCGCATCAAAATCTGTGTGGTAGTTTTAAAAATCTAAGCATATATAGGGATATATGGACAGAGAAAGCGGCTTTGTTGTATACTCTGTAGTAAAGTAGGGTGCACATTATTTTTGCATTACATTATAGGTAATAGGCAAAAGGAGTACTTATATGTAAAACTAATTAGTCTGTCAGTTAGATTATTGAAAATTATTGCATACGTATTTTTTCTTTCGTTTCACAAACAAAAAATGACAAATATACATCATTGCTTAGAAGTTCCAGTGACGTCACATCAATGTACGATTTATACGAAGAAGTGACGTCATAACCTACCACTGCGGAAGTTTGGTGATCTATATCCTGGTCGATTGTTAATTATTTGGTAAAACAAAAAATGTGTGTTCCATAATTTTCCATAATCCTGATGACATTTCTGACCCAGCCTTTATCCCAAGATGGCTTAATTGCCTAGTGATACTACCACTAGGCCGTAAGCTGTTTGATTTCACAGCCGCTAAACCATCATAAGTTTTGAGTCCCGAATTCGTGTTTAGAAGAACATTTTGCGCAAACTCGTGCACAGTTGAAGAGCGCGTACCTCTTATTGGACAAGGGTATGGGAAGAAAATTAGCTGAACAAACCCGTGCGGTTTCGACGCAGTGTGTGAACTACACGGGAAGGAAATACGCACCTGGAAATTTGCTGATGTACCTATATCTTAGTCGATTAGTAATAATTGCCTAATGGCCGCGCTACACGAGACTAGTTTTCAAGCTAGGATAACCTAGTGTTAGTAAGCTTGCAAGCTAGTACCTACTTCTAGCTTCGTGTAGACAACGCTACACAATGCCAGTTTACTCACTAGTAGACTGCAGGCCCGTGAACAAAATTTATGGGTACAGCAGGAGACCTATGTAGGATGATGCATGGGTATAAAATAATAAGATTGCTTCTAATACATTATTTCGCAACGCCGTACAAAAATCATGCGACAAGGAGAAATGATTGAGGTTTAGAACCCACCCCTCTTCAACTGCTCTCAGTTGGACAGCTTACAAGTGACGGCATAGTGCTCAATCTTATTACTTTATACCCTTGTATCGTCCTACACAGGTCTCCTGCTGTATCATATGACCCATAAATTTTGTTCACGGGCCTGCAGTCTATAGCTTGTTATCCTAGCTTGAAAAACTAGCCTCGTGTCACTCTGGCATTATTGACTAATTAAAGCGATATATTTTTAATCATATCATCATTTCAATTGTTTCAGACCGCTTACATCTCAAGAAGTCCTCTTCTTCCGGAACGATGATACCTGGCTTCGAGTTCAGTTTTCTCTACTCTTCTTCTTCTGGTCTCTGATAGTCATTAGCATCCTCATCATCATAGGACTTCTGATATCCGACGTGCCTTGCATCGAAACTAGCTTAGCCAAGAAAACTACTGTATCTCCTGCGCATTTGAGTTTGGTACCTATGGTCTACGGTGCACAGTCTTTGGATGTAATTTAGGCACAAAATACGTACTCGTACATACCATAATGAGGAATAATTAAAAAAATATTAATAATAGATACCCCCGATATTTTGTGGTGGCGATTATTTTGGCTTAGAAAATAGTGATAATGTAGGTATAATATTAGTCTAGTCAAGGTCTTTCATTTTTTGAGGAACTTGTGTAAAAATATGCAATGTTTGTCAGCCATATTAGATTGGCTTTCATCAAACTTAGATGAGACAGAAAGCATTGATTCACCTTTCAACCAAAAAAATCAAAAATCGGTTCACCCATTCGAGAGGTAAGATGCCACTGACAGACACACTAATAACAAACAGTCGCTTTGCGTCGGGGGTTAAGAATACCTGTATAGAGACAAAACATTGTTGAGTAAACTTCAACTTCAACTCTTGGTTTATGGCTTTTATTGTTGTTTAGCCTCACAATTTCGCCAATGTCAAGTATAAATATCTACATTTTTTAAGAAAAAACGGACGACGCGTACGTCAATGCGCCATTTTTTCCAATTTTAGGTATAATTTATTACCCATTGTTGAGTCATTAGTGAAATGAACAATAATATGTCATTTATTTTGTCATCGTAACACCGGCAACTCGCGTTTTTGGCGAATTTTGGCGGGAAAATGGCTGTCAGGTTACCTAAGTGCGCGGCTTACGCTTTGGTATAATGAAGTGTCGGCTTATTTGTACCTGTTTTAGTGTTAGCCCATTCATTATTCTCAAGAGAGTTTCAAGATGTTTCTAACAGTATCGTTTGTTTCTATTTAATGCACTTGAAATGTAAACTAATAATTTTGGCACTTGAGTCGGAATTTTTTCGAGTTCTCAAGTGGTCTAGGAGCTATTATATTTTAAATTAGAAGGAATGCCTAGTTTTTTTTGTATCAAATTAATTGTATACGATAAAACAAACACCAAAACCAAAAAAACAAGAACACTGTGTTTGATAGCATAAATTGGATTTAAAAAAGTTGCTTCGGAACCATTTCCCAGACAAATTTTTTTTTTTTTTACGATTTTTCTACGTAATAGAAATTTGATTTTAACTTGGTTTATCGCAAAATAAAGACCGGTTCAAGAAAACGCCATTACAACCAAATTTATGGGTATACCTTTCCAATTTAAAATACGAAAAAAAAACCCGCCGAATACCCGACCGCAAAGGTAATTTTGTTGGTTTTCATCATTACGTGTAATACCTACCACGGTGTCCAAAGTTGTGTTTGAATCAAGATAAAACATGATCTGTACCTAATTCTGACAAAATTTTATTATTTTTTGTGTTACATAAATGATCTCAAATTTTACCTAAGACCAATGAAGTTAATTTGATTCTGATTTTATGATTTAAGTAAAATTTTAAAATTAGTAGCAATTTGTTTTATTTAACTACTCATAAGTATAATCAGATTATTATATGTTCTCACAGCTGGAATTCTAAGCCTTCTTGAGTGAAGTGCATTGCGCCTGAGCAAGCGCACAGTTCGTCACCAAAACCTGGCCGAAGAGGTTTTATTTTATAGTGATCGAACTCTTTGTAGAGTCCACCCGGGGAAGTAGCACACATTTACCAGTTATTGTACCGCCAAGCAGTAATGTGAAAATATCACTGTTCCGGTTTCAAGGGCAATGTATCCAGTGAAATTACAGGGCATAGAGATAAAACATCTTATATCTGTAGGCGGCGAGTGCAGTGCAGTGCTGGGTAATGATTTGGATTCTTCGTGTTTCAATAGCTGCGTGACACTGTGCAATTATGAGCAGGTTTGAAGAGATAACAATAAATATGTCATGTCGGCTCGACTATCTATACTCATCCCACATCCCCCACGACCGCCGAAAATTTAATAGACAGGATAGCGTTAGCTCTGGACACGAAGAAGACTGGAGCAAGAGTTGACCGAGTGCGAAAAGCTCGAAACAGGAAAGTCATCCTGAGTTGCAGCACAGAGGAAGACCTTGGTCTGGTCAGAAATCGTGCAGCAGGACAAGTCTTTAAAGGTGGAAACTGCGAAAGCGGGTAATCCACTGATTATCATACGAGACGTCCTGTCTTATCACAAAGACAACGAAATAGTAGAAAACCTTTTGGCGCAGAATAAACATTTGCTACAGGGGTCAATTTGCAAGAAAGCGCGATCAGAGTGCGGTACAGGAAAAAAGCACGTAACCCTCATGAGTGCCATCCGGTGATCGAGGTCTCACCTCGCATTCACAGAGCGTTTTGGATGCCGAAAAAGTCTACATAGGACTTCAGAGGAGACCAGTGGCAGACCACTCGCCCTTGGTGCAATGCTCGAAGTGTCTAGGTTTTGGTCACACAAAGGCGATCTGCCGAAAGAGGATGAGTACTGCAGTCACTGCGGGAAAACCCACTCTTGGACTCAATGCAAGGCAAGGAAAGAAGACCTGCCCCCAAATGCAAGAACTGCGCGACTGCTCATCCCAACAGACCCCAAAAGAACTCGAACACAATGCGTTTAGTAGCGAGTGCCCTGAAAGGTTAAAATGGGATGGGATAGCGCGGTCTCGAATATCTTATTGCTAAAGGCACTCATGAGGAACGTGGCTCAATCTCCCAAAGAGTAGGCGAACCAGGTATGCGTTTCATTCAAGCAAACCTGCAGCGCTCCCAGAATGCAACAGCAGAACTCCTGAAGGTCGCGAGAGAAGGGGGTTTCAGTTGCCCTTGTTCAAGAACCCTATGTGGGAAACAAAGGCGTAATGAAACAATATCCTGGAACTCGTGTTATTCAGTGCAGTTTAAATAGGCAAAAACCAGTTAAGGCAGCCATAATAGTCTTCGGTGACAAACTGGAGGTAATCCATGACCCCCAACTTGTTACCGAAACGGAAGCGGCTGTCCTGTTGGTCGGCACAGGCCTAAGACTGGGAGTTATTTCTGTCTACTTAGAAGGAGACCAAATAGTCGACCCTACCTCAGCAGGATTAAAGCATTCAGTGAAAAACTAGCGACAAAAGACCTGATTGTTGCCGGTGACGTGAATGCGTGGTCCCACTGGTGGGAAGTACATCCCAAAATGAGAGAGGAGAAGCCGTAAACTCTTTCTTCAACGAAATGGACTTATTTATTCTCAACTCTGGCGATACACCAACCTTCGAGATCGTTAGGGAAGGTAGACTTTGCACAAGCATAGTAGATGTAACAACGTGCAGCGAGTCTCTCCTGGGAAAAATCGAGGGATGGAATGTTGACAAAAGTATTACAACATCAGACCACAACGCAATTACCTTCACTTTGCGCCTAGTTAAAGCTCTCGAACAACAGACCAATAACAACACGCAAATACAACACCAAGAAGGCACAATGGTCAAACTTTATGTCACAGTTAAAATCCTCCCTTGTAGAAGGAAACATCTCGCCGGAGTCAGTGGAGAAATGTGAAAGTCCATTGGAACTCGAGTCGATGATTACGAGCTACACAGCTAATATACATGAAGCCTGCGAACAGACCATCCCACTGGTAAGCTCGCCGAAGGAAATCAACCCCCATGGTATACGAAAACGCTTGATAATCTGAAAAAGGAAGTTCTCAGAAGAAAGAGACGGATCAGGAATGCCGCCCCGACAGAGTTGAACTTGTAGTCGAACAGTATCAAATTGCTCGGCAAGACTACAAGTCAAAAGTCAAACAAGCTCAGACGGTAAGTTGGAAGGAGTTCTGCACGAATCAGGAGAAAGAAAGTATGTGGGACAAGATCTACAGAGTGATGAAACAAACTTCGACAAGACAGGAAGAAATACTCTAAGAGACACCGAAGGTAACACTCTATCCCCGCAGCTATCTGCAGAACTACTTGCCAAAACTTTCTATCCCGACGACTCTGAGAGCACAGACCAACCTTGTCATACAGAGCTACGGGAGCGAACGACAGAAATGCCTATGGGCTTACCGGAAAATGACCCACCATTCACATCAGCGGAACTGGAATCAGTACTGAGAACTCTGAATCGAAAAAAGCTCCCGGTACAGACGGGCTAACCGCTGATATCTGTGCAGCAGCCATACGTTGCGAATGGAAGGTTTTCTTGGCGATAGCAAACAAATGCTTGTCGCTGAAATACTTCCCCAAGCAATGGAAAGAAAGCACGTGGTCATACTACGCAAACCCGGTAAGACAGATTACACACATCCAAAATCATACCGCCCCATAGGTCTTCTGTCCGTTCTAGGAAAAATCGTCGAAAAGCTTCTGGTAAACCGTCTCCAATGGCATCTCCTCCCAACTATTAGTAGGAAACAGTACGGTTTCATGCCCCAGCGAGGCACTGAAGACGCCCTCTATGACCTGGTAGAGCACATCAAAAAAGGAGTAGACAGTAAAGATACCGTACTCTTAATCTCCCTGGATATAGAAGGCGCCTTCGACAATGCATGGTGGCCCACCCTCAAAAATCAATTAGCGAAGAAGAGGTGCCCAACAAACCTCTACGACATGGTAAACTCTTACCTCAGCGACCGTAAAATCAAGGTCAACTATGCAAGAGCAGTCTACGAGAAGGAAACAACCAAGGGATGCGTCCAAGGGTCCATCTGCGGACCGACCTTTTGGAATGTGATCCTAGACTCGTTACTGCGAATGCTAGAAAGCAGAGGGAGTGTACTGTCAAGCGTTCGCAGACGACGTCGTTCTCGTGTTTACAGGCAACTCGAATATCATCGAACAGCAGGCGAGCAGGGCGCTGAGCATGACAGTGCAATGGGGTAACACTAACAAACTCAACTTTGCAGCGCATAAAACCAACGCGATGCTTTTCACAAAAAGTTGAAATACGAAACTCCAAACATAGTCATGTCCGGCGTCCGGCTAAATCTGGTCGAGGAAGTTAAACTGCTAGGCCTACTGATCGACCGCCGGCTCAACTTTAAAGCACATGTGACCGCCCAATGTAAAAAGTGGCGAACATTTATAGACAGCTCGCATGTGCAGCGAAGGTGAACTGGGGATTAAATGGCGAAATCACGAGAACTATCTACGTCGCGGTGGTGGAACCTATCATCATGTATGCCTCAAGTGTATGGGCGCAAGCGGCAGACTTCGAGGAAAACAAGTCTCAGTTGAACGCTATCCAAAGAGGTTTTGCCCAGAAAATCTGTAAGTCGTACCGTACTGTTTCTCTGAAAGCATCACTTGCCCTTTCCGGCCTGCTCCCCTGGATCTGAGAATACAGGAAGCGGCAAATTTGTACAGAGTAAAAAGAACCTCTCCCAAGACTACCTCCCACCAGAAGTGGAGCTCGAACAGAATGTTAACTGCCTAGACCAACCCCATCCGTCCACGCAGTTATCCGTAGAGTACGAGCTCCTAGAAGACACCTCAATCTTCCACAAGGGCCTCAAATTTATACTGATGGCAGTAAAATTGAAGGTAAAGTTGGAGCTGCTCTAACATGGTGGGAGAATGGCAGAGAGGTCAAGAACTCGACCTTCAAGCTCCACTCCGAATGCACAGTCTTTCAATCGGAACTTTATGCTCTTTACCGGGCAACTCAAATGGCGTTAAAGAGCAAGGACCCAGAAGTCAATGTCCTGAGTGACTCCCGATCTTCACTCGAACTGCTAAGTAACCCAAAACGAGCCACCCCTTGGTTAAGTGCGTAAAGGAAAACATTGAACAGATAAATGCTGAAGGAGATCTCTTCGTCTTTTCTGGGTGAGAGCGCATGTTGGCACCGTCGGCAATGAAAGAGCCGACGAATTGGCCAAATCGGCGGCACTCACGGAGTCACCAGGGACTACGAGGGGATCCCTTGTCCTACGTCAAAAGGAAAATCCGCGAAGAATCGGTCAAGAAATGGCAGGATCGATATGAGACCTCGGACACCGGAAAAGTCACCCAGACGTTCCTCCCTGATATAGCAAACGCATATCGGGTGATGAGAACCACGAAACTGACTCCTTCCAGGTACAAGCGTTGACGGGACACGGAGGAATAGCAGATTACCTGTACAGATTTAAGCTCAAGAGCAGTCCGGCATGCGAGTGTGACCCCGACCAACCCGAAACGATCTGGCACGTGCTGGTCGATTGTCCCCGATTCATGGTCGCAAGACATGAGCTCGAATCTATGATCGACAGAAGACTGGTTGTCTCGGATCTCCACAACATCTTAGTAGATCCAGATAACAGAACACGGCTCCTGTCCTTCATGGAGAGCTCATTCCGCATAGCGGCCATGAGAAATTCCACTAAATCAAATACGCGCCCCCATCACCACCACACTCTGCCCCGCTGTCTGTGGACGCCGCGCGGCATGCGGTTCCCGCCCAACATAACTCCTCGAAGAGCATCTCCGTCAAACAACTACTGGAGAACGCAGACCGAGGAGAAGCAGGGATCCGTATCCGCGGGTGGCTCTCTTCATGGACAGCAACAAAAAAGATTCGAATAAGCTTTGCTTCGCTTGGGAACGGAAACGAGCCCGTTTGTCGCCTGGATTGTCTCGCCTGCTCAATGGGAGTACCGCAAAAGTCACGATGAAGCGGAAAACCTACGACGCCATGCCGGTGTGCGAGTTAGACGGCCACCGATTTCGGTTGGTGCGATCGAAGAACAAAACGATTGCACTAATAGAGTACTCGGAAGGTCGGACGCCTTTCACACAGGCAAGTGCGCTGCTCGCACATCTGAGCAGAAATGCGGGTGAAACACCCGGGTGATAAGCGTGGATGCGATGGCAATCGAATATTCAAGAGCGAGAGTCGCAGACCGGCTGGGTTGCATTGAGGCCTCTAAACATCATGAGGTTGTCGTATACGAAGACAGGGGGAAAATCTGAGCTTCCTCAGAACCCTTCGCACGACCAAACAAATGCAACTGACAGCTGGGGACATCCTGTTCCTAGTTCGACCATCCAAACCGGCTCCGAAAGAGTACAGCAGAGGGCAGCCGCGGAAAAAGCCTCAGCCAATCTAACTGGCAGCCGAGGCACCAACACGGCGTTCGTGACTGCTTTCAACGCAGCGGCAAGGAGCGTACTCGAATCACATCCCATCATCACCCCTCGACGTCAAAGACCCCAAAGCAGCTTCACAGCAACAAACAGCCCGAACGAGAGCCGACATGGGACAGGTTGAACCGCCCCGCTATGTCACGGCTTCGGAGCCGCGGAGTCATGCACGTAACGCCTTCATCGAATTCATAGCCACACTGAGCGCGACACGACAAGTCAACCTCAAGACCTGCGAAAACATCATGCAGTCCTATAGGCTAGGAAGTGAAAGCCTTTTAAAGGCGAAACTCGAGGAGGCCGAAGCAGCCATTTACAATAATGTCACATCCCGGGTCATCAAGGGAACCATGACAGGACAGTATATGGCAGCTTACAGTGCAGAAAATGGCTTCGTGACACTGAACGAGAGAGAGACAGAGCGCGCGGGAGTGCCTGTTTATGCGACACCACCAAACGACCCAATTGTTGTAGTTACTGCCCGATGCACCAAGATTATGCTGGACGATAAGATCCTAGAGATGGCCAAGACCATCGAAGGGAACGGAAACGTCAAAGCAGATTGGGAAAATTGGGAGGTACCGAGAATACAGTGGGTCAACGGAGTTCCAGGATGTGGAAAAACAACATGGGTGATTAGACACTTCGACGTGGACAAGGACGCCATCATTACTACAACAACTGAGGCAGCAAAGATCTAAGAGAAAAGCTATCGCACCGAATCGGAAACCTGGTCAAAACCAGAGTGCGAACCATGGCTTCTGCTCTGGTAAATGGTTTCGGTAGAGAAAGTTTCAGCCGCCTCATGGTGGACGAAGCTCTCATGAACCATTTTGGAGCCATTGTGATGGCTTCAAGGCTGTCTGGTGTTGGCGAAATTGTCCTCATTGGAGACGTCAATCAGTTGCCTTATATCGACAGGGAAAATCTCTTCGAAATGAGGTATCATCGCCCGAACCTGGTAACAAAGATCAGCCAGGAGTTGCTCTGCACACATCGAAACCCAATGGACGTCGCATATGCACTGAGGGAAATATACTCCGGTATGTACTCCTCAGCGTCCCGTATAAAGTCCCTAGAGCAGAGAAGATATAAGGGAGCGCAAATACCCAACACCCAACCAAACACCCTCTTCTTAGTTCACACTCAAGAGGAGAAGGAGACCCTGACAAACCAGGGTTATGGGTCAGGCACCGGGTCACGCATCCTTACCATCCATGAAGCTCAGGGACTAACATACGAGTCGGTAATCGTAATCAAAACCAAGGCAAACATGAAGCTGCACGAGAGCGTGTCCCATGCGGTAGTTGCAATCTCACGGCACACGGGGACCTTCACATACTACGCTGACGACACCGACGACGCCATCGGTCGGTTCGTGCGGCGAGCGTGGGCTGCATCATCGAAGACCATCCGCGATTTCAACCTACATATGGCCATCAGGGACAGAAATGCGGCCGTTGTGAGGCAGCTTAGGCAAGTGGCAAAAGGCAATTATGCAAACACTCGATGTCGAGTCGATTACTAGCGGAATCCCAACTGGTAGTGATCGGCTCTACAGACGAAACACTAAATTAGATTTGAAATGTACCCAAATCCTTCTATTTTCCTCTTCTCCTTATCCAAGAAATGTGTAAAAAAAAAAAGATTATTGTAATGACAAAGATCACGGACCCCGGAGTCTGTGGAGTGGATAATTTAAATAAAAAAAAAAAAAAAAAAAAAAAACTATCTATACTATAAAAAACTATTTTCGTACAAAAAATTAAACCGACTTCAAAACCACAAATAGGCACTCAAAAGCGAAAATTAACTAAAATCATTATTATAAGCGCTACTTACTCATCTATTTGAAGTCGGTGCCAGCCAAATCTAACAGGTATAGGATAGATACTACTTACCTGTGCCAACTTAGCATGTGCCTACATAGCATCAATCTACTAACTTTTTGACCTCACTGGCACCGACTTCAAATAGATGAGTGAGTAGCGCTTATAATAATGATTTTAGTTTATTTTTCGCTTTTGAGTGCCTATTTGTGGTTTTGAAGTCGGTTTAATTTTTTGTACGAAAATAGTTTTATTTTACCCTTTTTAGTGTACAAGAACAGAATTAAAAATTTTGATTAAACCCTGACTACCTCGGATTTGTTATCTGTACAACATTTTACTAGTCAAGCCCTTTCATTTAATACCCATATAAAGGAAGTTGTGAAAAAAGAAATGTATTTCGGCATTTTGTGGAAGCGGCCATCTTGGATTTGAATTTTTTCATAGTGCAAAGTATTCTACTAGTCAAGCCCAAATTTAGTTGATATCCAAATTGAGTTAGTAATGAAAAAATAATATAATTCGCCATTTTGTCGTGGCGGCCATTTTGGATTTGAAATTTGTTATAGTATTCTACTAGTCAAGCCCTTTCATTTGATACCCAAATTGAGGTAGGTTGTGAAGAAATATTTTGTCCGCCATTTTGTGGAGGCGGCCATCTTGAATCGACATTAACCAGACATAGCTAAGAACATTTGCTATGGTATTAACCTTGAAATAAAAAAAAACCGCATCGAAATCGGCCCATTTGTTTGAGCTCTACTACGGTGCCACAGCAGACAGACAGACACACAGACAGACGTCGACGTCACTTATAACACCCCTGTTTTTGGTCGGGGGTTAAAAATAAGTTTTTATTAAAGCATATACACAATTTTGTATTGACGGGGTCGAGATTCATAACTTTTGTGAAATCAACAACTACGTCATCCAGATAATTGTACGCAAATTTTCAGTTTTTTGGTTCATATTTCAAAAACCACTTGACCAATTTCGATAAGATTTATATGGGATCATTCGGGAAGCATACCCATCCGCACAAAAAAAAGTTTTAAAATCGGTGTAGAGGTTCTCGAGAAATCAGGTAACATACATAAAAAAAAAAAAAAAAAAAACATAGGGTTCGAATTGATAACCTCCTCCTTTTTTTGGAAGTCGGTTAAAAAGGTGGAACGGCGATCTGCGTCGAAGTGACAGGAAACAGTAGGTAGCTATAACAGAAACAGTTCATCGAGCTATGTGGCGTAAGTTATGAGAAGCCTATGTCCAACAGTGGGCGATTAAAAGCTGATAATAACAATAAATATAAAAAAGATATTTAATTAGACACATATAGCCAAGCTGTAGGTAGGTATTTACATATTGTAAATACCGCTGATTTAGGTAAACGTCCATTATGTGTATTTTACACCTACGGTTGACGTCCGTTAAGGCGATAATTAATAGCATTTCCCGTTAGTATGGCCCAGGAATAACAAAAAATCAAGTTTTCAGCTGCACATGCTGCCTGAGTAAGCACTACTTACGTAACGGTACATACATAAACATTCCACTTTGTTTTCTCACATCTGGAACCTGGAGTCTTCTCACATAAGGAGAGCGTCGAGGGCCACAACGCTGGATATTTACGTGTTGGTGCTTGATACAAATCCTTGAAATATGTCTTCCTTGGACCATTCCTTTTAACGATTTGTTTCTTCACCGACATTTTTTTTTATAGAATAGAGAGACAAGATGATCTCCTCGTCTTGTCAAAAAAACATAATGTGCCTGATGGTAAGCAGCATGCCTGCCCATAACAGCACAGTGACACGCAGCTATTAGAACACGAAGAGTCCAAATCATTACCTAGCACCGCGCTGCGCTCGTCACCCACAGATATAAGGTGTTCTATCTCTTACCCCAGTTATTTCTCTGGGAACATTGCCCTTCAAATTGGATCACGGTAATATTTGCATACTGATTGACGGCATAATAACTGGCAAAGGTGTGGGAATTCCACAGGCGGACTGTGCAGAGACCTCTATCACTATAAAAAGACATGCCACGACATGATGACTAAATAGCTATAGTACATATTTACTAGGACAAATCTTCAAATGTGCAGGCGATTCAAATCTGTGGCCTCACAAAGTCACATGGCACCATGACAGAAGATTCGGAATGACAATCGTGGACCCTGACCTTCTACCGCCTAACTAATTCGGATTTAGCTTTGCTATTGCCATCTCTATCATTTGAAACGAAAAAAAAAGAAAGAGAAACATCTGAGCTAAGACCGCTTTCGTTCGGCGGTAGCCCCAGGTGTCCTCGCCACTTAAATAAGCTAAGTACTACTACCTTTTTTTCCTGCCTCTTTTGGCATTTGTCTTCAACAAATTAGCATTCTAACAAACGTTTGCTTCCGTAGTTCCCATATCGTAGACAATCGTTTTGCCAGGAAAATAGGAAGGTCAAAGTCATAGCCCTTCCATAAACCCAACTTTTTACGCCATTTTCCCTTTTCCCAAGATGGCCGAGTTGTATAAAATGGTGTAGGCTAAAAAGAGTAGTAAATTGCACTCCCTCAAGGCCGAGCCGCGTTATATTATCAACAAAGGTCTACTACCCTTAAATAGATGGTTCCTGAAAATTTTCTTTACAAAATCTTGGGGTAAAATTAGGGGTTTATTCGATTGGAGCTTAGGGAATACGTAAGCAGGCAACTAACTAAAGCACGGTTTAGATTAGGAGAACTACAGTCGATACAAATAAATGTGATAAAATATTTTTGGTTTTATTTATCAGTCTAAACTTTAGGAATGAACTTATTGACTGTGACCTACACGTCAAGAGATGTATAAATCATAGTGCATAATACATTAAAATGGTAAAAGTAATTTTCTCTGTAATGTCACTATGATTGTTTTAATAAGAAGTGAAGAGACAAGTAGTACATGTGCCTGATTGTAAGCAACATGCCTGCCACGTAACAGCACAGTGACACGCAGCTTTTGGAACATGAAGAGTCCAAATCATTGCCTAGCACTGTACTGCGCCCATCACCCAGAGATCTAAGATGTTATATCTCTAAGCCCTGTAATTTCTCTTGAAACATTACCCTTCATGCCGGATAAGTAATGTATGATGAATTTAATGGTAGATAACATTAAAATAAATATACTGTTTAAACTAAGTCTTTATAATTTTCAATTAATCTGTGTTTTAAGCGACTTCCAAAAAAGGAGGAGGTTATCAATTATGTATTTTTTTATGTATGTTACCTGATTTCTCGAGAACCTCTGCACCGATTTGAGAATTTCTTTTTGTGTTCGGATGGGTATGCTTCCCGAATAGTCTCATATAAATCTTATCGAAATCGGTCAAGTGGTTTTTGAAATATGAACCAAAAACTAAAATTTGCGTACAATTTTCTGGATGGCATAGTTGTAGATTTCACAAAAGTTATGAAGCTCGACCCTGTCAATACAAAGTTGTGCAAATGCTTTAATAAAAACTTGTTTTTAACCCCCGACCAAAAAACGAGGTGTTATAAGTGACGTCGATGTCTGTCTGTCTGTCTGTCTGCTGTGGCACCGTAGTAGAGCTCAAACGGATGGGCCGATTACGCTGCGGTTTTTTATTTCAAGGTTAATACCCTAGCGGATGTTCTTAGCTATGTCTCGTTAATGTCGATTCAAGATGGCCGCTTTCACAAAATGGCGGACAAAATATTTTTTCATAACCTACCTCAATATGGGTATCAAATGAAAGGGCTTGACTAGCAGAACACTACAACAAATTTCTAATCCGATGGCCGCTACCACAAAATGCCGAAATATATTTCTTTTTTCACAACTCCCTTAATATGGGTATCAAATGAAAGGGCTTGACTAGTAGAATTTTGTACAGATAACAAATCCAAGGTAGTCGGGGGTTACTCAAAATTTTTAATTTTGTGTTTGTACACTAAAAAGGGTAAAATAAACTTTTTTTGTACGAAAATAGTTTATTACAAAACTTTTTTACTTAGGTATAAATTTCCATTTTGTTGTGTTACTAATTTATTTTTGTGACTTATATTTTACTCTACGTATTACACTAAAACGATTTTTTTTTTAATCTGAAAAGATCAAATGTAAGTATGAGTATGTTTTATCTGTTTGTATGTATTATGTGTTTCCCATGTTTCCTGTGTGCTAGACAAAACTTAGGCGTTCAAATATAGAGTAAGAAGTAAAGATATATAATAATAATACTATATTACAGATAACGCTGTCCTATCCTGTTATACTGCAATATCTGACAAATCACGGTTAAATAGAGCGTTTTTATAGAAGTAATAATTGTTCACCCTGAAAAACCTTACTTTGTAAATGCCGAACTGGCTATCCAAACGAAGAACGCCTGCTACGTGTCACTAAGCTGCACTACTTGCTATTCTAATACTGAACTACTAATGACAACTATTAACTATTGCAGGAAATTGCTGGAAGTCACGTTCCTGCAAGTTTTCTTGCCAGTTTAGATGTCCCATTATACGGAAGAGGGTACAATAGCCTAGTTATTTTTTAGTATTGGTAAAATGGCTCGTTTATTTGTGAGAACATCGTCTATTTTGTGGTAATAGGCTTAACGCGTGTCATTAAATAATAATTGTTTAACCACCACACTCACTAGAGGTAAAATTGTTGTAGGTACCTACCAGTATTTATTGTTCGAGCTTTGTTCAGTCTGACTTACACTGAAAGTATAGCAAGTATGTGTTAGTTTGATGTTCTCCTACAAAATTATTAGGTACTATGGTCAAGTTCATGATTTGTAAAAATAAATAAATAAGTAGATAACAGTACCAAAAATATCTCTTTAAGTTCTAAAAAACAGTGTGATGTGGGCCTGCTCAATCAATACAAACGAATTTCATCTAGCCTTGCAATCCTTTTTAATCGACTTCCAAAAAAAGGAGGAGGTTATCAAATCGACCCCTATTTTTTTATGTTACCTGATTTTTCGAAAACCTCTGCACCGATTTTAAAATTTCTTTTATTTTATTCTTACGTGTTCATGCGTCCTCCAGCCTGCACTGGACCATCGTGGTGGATTATGGCCCTGTCTCTCTACTTATGAGAGACGACCCCGAGTCACAACAGTGGGAACATTTAGCGGGCTTTTTAAATTATTCCACAAAGCAGTGCCCTTTAAACCGGAAAAATTACATATATGTACATCGGTCAGAAATGTACTAATTCTAATTAGTCTATCAGGTAGATTATGAAAATATAATTATGGGATTTGTATTTTATATTATACCAAATTATTAAAAATCAACAAAGGCCTTCAAATTTCCGGAGTGGGAGGGGTTGTGACGTCAAGGCCACATAATTAATAATGTAGGTACCTAACTAATCTAAACCATGGTTATTGAATAGTTTTATAAACAATACTAGTTTTCACATAATAGTGAAACAATAGTGCACAAGACAAATATTTCATTAGCCCACATCAAAACTCGCTCACCATCGATCATAGTTCGCGGTCGGGCGACAGTACAAGCCGAAGCAATATCAGAGGCGTTATTAATCTCATTTATCACGACAGACGGCCCGGCGAGTTATTGTGTCCCTACATTTTCGAGGACTTAGAAGACATAGAAATGTCAGTATGGGAAGTGCAATTTGGATATTTCCCCAGGGAGAGGAAAAAAAGGAGAATCTGGTTAAATACATCCTATCATACTTCCTACTTCCTACTAATATTATAAATGTCAAAGTTTGGATGTTTGTTGCTTAATCACTTCGTAACGTCTGAACGAATCGGGCTGAAATTTTGAACATATATTTTGTTTCAATAAATAAATCTTCTTAATGAGACGATATTCTTAGCATTCCATGGATTCACCGTGCAGGTGCCGGGTCCATCGTGTGGCAGAGAGAGAAATCCCGAGTAGATCCCGAGATTTGTGACTCGGGCGTAAGCTTAAGGGGCCTCTTTCCGACGTACATCAACACTTACCTTCACTACTCGTGTCTCTCTCCCTGCCCAGCCAAATCTGAGCCTACTAGTGCAGCTTTAGATACTCGTTCTAGTATAGAACTTACTTACATAGGCTACTTTTTATCCCGAAAGAATAACGGGACCGGGACCTAAGCGGATTATCACCCGCTGAGGGGCGCTGTTAGTTAGTATTATAATTTATAATATCTGTTATCCGGCTCCCATAATACCAGCTTTACTTAGTTTGAGGTTCGATGGTGTAGTGTGAAAAATATCCAACAATATTTATTGTATCACCATCATCAGCCGCAAGACGTCCACTGGTGAACATAGGCCTCCCTAAATTTCCACAACGTACGGTCCTGCGTAATCTGCAACCAACGGTTAAAAAAACAATCCATCTTCTAAAATCTTTTAGTGTCGAAGAATATTTATTTATGATCATTTTTTGCTATTATTATTTATTTATTATAAATAATTTAGTTTGTTTCTATAATAAAGTGTAACCTTCTTCTGCTCAGGTGCGGTCCCAGCCTTGAATTTTGGAGGGGGTCACCGGTACGCAGTCTCAGATTGCGGTCACCAGTAGAAATACAATAAATCGAGTAAAATACTTTACCAGTTTACCTCACGATTTTACCCGCGTAGTTGCCGTACCTGTTGTTTTCCCGCGTTAAAAAATTGTCTATGGACTATTTATTTATTTTCATATATACATTTACATTTTTTTAGATTTTTAATTTAAAGTACACTATTTTTTAACCCCCGACCAAAAAAGGGGTGTTATAAGTTTGACGTCGATGTCTGTCTGTCTGTCTGTCTATCTGAATGTGTGTGTGTCTGTCTGTGGCACCGTAGAGCTCAAACGGATGTGCCGATTTCGATGCGGTTTTTTTTATTTGAAAGTTATTATCCGTGAAGATGTTCTTAGCTATGTTTGGTTAATATCGATTCAAGATGGCCGCCGCCACAAAATAGTGGACAAAATCTTTCTTCACAACCTACCTCAATATGGGTATCAAATGAAAGGGCTTGACTACCTCAATATGGGTATCAAATGATATGGTTATGAAACGAAAGGGTTTGACTAGTAGAATACATTGCACTATGACAAATTTCAAATCCAAGATGGCCGCTTCCACAAAATGGCGAAATATATTTCTTTTTTTACAGCTCCCTTAATATGGGTACCAAATAAAAGGGCTTGACAAGTAGAATGTTGTACAGATAACAAATCTGAGGCAGTCGGGGGTTAGTAATTTTTAAAATTTTGTTCTTGTTTTTACATGTTCCTGTGACCCCCGCCTTCGGACCGCGCATGCTTCTAGCGCATCGCACACAGGTTTTTTCAGGCTGAAAGTGAGCCTCACTGTGCAGATCCGAGTGAACTCGGGACTGTCGGGAGCGCCGAGTGTATCCGAGCGAGAAAGATACAGTCAGCCGCTCTTCACTGCAGTGCTGTGTCGTTGTAGCAATTGCCATTGGCAGTTTTGAAGTGTTTCCGTGCGGTTTAATCACACCCATTTTTTTTATTATTATTGGTTTGGTATATCAATGTAGTATTGACCAGTGTAACTGAAACTTCCCTTACTGATGTACAACATCAGATCCGCTTTATTAAAAGCTATTATTGGATCGGGATTTCTCGGTAATGGTTGATATTTTCATAAAGGAAGCAAGAGCCATAATGGGACTTGGTAACTTTTCACGCAATTTTTGGTCGTGTTATATAATAGGATTTATTGTCGCGAGAGTTTTTATTTAACATTGTTTAAGGTCTTTTTTTCAATAAGTTCCAAAATTATACATAGAATATTGTATGTTTTTCACACAACAGAAACTAGGACCAATTTTTTTCTTATGGAAGTGAAGTCCTACAAATAGATATTTTATAACTGTCTAAGTTTGGGTGTTTGATCGTTAGGCACGTAGGAACGGCCTCTAACCGTAGCCTTTTCATAGATAAACCTAAACAAACAGACAGTCAAAAGATTAAAAAAATGTCAAACAAAAAAGAATTGGCTTTCATAGGAACTGCCGATAGAAGTGAAAACTTATAACTCAGAATTTGATAGCTTACTTTGGAAACTACGCGGGTGAAGAGAAGATTTTGAAGATTGACTGCCCTAGTGGCTAGTGGTAGCCGAGCGTCGTGGGTTCGATCCCCACCGGGTGCAAATATTTGTGTGATGAATTCAAATGGTTGCACTGTGTCTGGGTGTTTCTATGTATAATAAGTATGTATTTAAAACTATTTAAGTATTATATCAGCTGTCTGGCTGCCATCAAACAAGCTTTGCTTAGTTTGAGGTCAGATGGTGTTGTGTGTGAATTGTCCACCAATATTTAATTATTTATTATTTGAAAAATTGTAACAAAAAAAATTGGCTGTCATAAGAACTGCACAACGATAGAAGTGAAAACTTATAACTCAGAATTTGTTAGTGTTCTTTGGAAACTACGCAGGTGAAAGGTGAAACTAGAGGGCGTGGCCATGAGCATGGCTGTGATCCCGAGTTTATCCGAAGATTTCTTATCATTCCCGAGCGTGATGCTATTATTAGAATTCTATCTACAGTTCACGAAAAATCTGTCTGTGGCGCTTAAAGAAGTTTTCTCTTCAAAAATGTTGGTTTTAGTATTTATAAAATTGAGTTTAATGAAAAGGTATTTTATAATTTGTAATTACGGACAGACACTTAAATTGTATCTATAATGTACATTGTCGATAAATAAAACATAGATAGCCAAGTCCTATGACACGGTCGCCAGCGTAACGAAATTTTCCTAGCTTATTTTCGCCCAGGCTTCAATTTCCGCTCCATTATCGCTTCGCTTCGACTTCCGCTTGTTTAGTTAACCATTTCCGGTGACACCTGCGTGCTGGAATTTCTAGCCACCGATAGATACCTACCTACTTATTTTACACTGGGTTGGAAAGTATGTTTGTATTTGTACTCGTATTAATATTATCTATAACCTATTAATGTTATCTATGTCGGATGTCATCTATAATCTAAATTATAGGCACGGTGACTTTAAAAAATTAAATTTGTCTGTCAGTTAGATTACGTTCCCCATATCTTTTCAAAATCTACCTGGCGGACTCATTAGAATATTGTATTTTTGACCCAGCTATCATTATCCTATTATAGATACAAGAACAAAATCAAATTTTTTTTATTTACCTTCGACTACCTCGGATTTGTAATCTGTACAACATTCTAGTCAAGACTTTTATACCTATATTGAGGGAATAGTACAAAAATGTATTTCGCCATTTTGTGGTGGTGGCCATCTTGCATTTGAAATTTGTCATAGTGTTTTTTATATAGTATTCTACTAGTCAAGCCCTTTCATTTGATACCCATATTGAGGTAGCTTGCTGTGAAGAAATAATATGCCTTTATATGTATATGTTTAATAGTTTGCTTGTTACATACACACAAATTTATATTAACCCCAACAAAAATTAATGTTTGTGTCTTTTGTAGAAACGTAAACTATGCATTTGATCATGACTGTGATGCAGCGGCGGATCCAGGGGGGGGGGGTCATGGGGTCATGACCCCCCCTGGCCTGAGTCCAGCACCTGGGTGGACCACTGATTTAAAAGTATGCATGTACTTATCGCACAGTTTTGTGACATGACCACGACTATGTGACCCCATGGACGCCCCCCTGGACAAAACATTTAGCCCTTTTTTATGTTTAGCTCGTATTTCTAAAAAGCGACATCGTTCCATGGTTGGACTTCTAAAGACTCGATCGAAGAGGTTTGGCTCTAAGTACTTTAGGGATAAGAATGTCTAGGCCGACGAACGCGTTGCCGGAGTGAGTGTTTCGCGTTTTGAGTATAACGAACTGACTGTCTTAAAGTTGATTTTTCTCTAATTAAGCGCGCTCTATTGTAGATTTTGTGATCATCTGGCGAGATAGCCATCGCCAGATGGTAAGTGACAAGTGAAAACTAACAGTCAATAATGCCTTACCATAAATCGAACATTTTTAAAAGCCGTTGCTTAACAATACGATGTTTTAATTCATATAGGTACGTGTAATATTTACATTGTACCTACTCCTCAAAATTATTATTTTTTTGATTACAGGGACCCCATAGACAAAGTAGGAATAAGAATACTACCAGCTTAGATAAAGTTTACCGTAGTACTTTGAAGCTTGAAAATTTGAATTGTATAAGGCGTATATAGCATTTAAATGCACTTGTCAAAGTCTCCATTTTAGCAAAGAAATTTGTTAGATTTTTTTTACAAAATGAAACATTGGCGCCTCTTTCGTCTAAATTGACAAATGTCTTTTACAGGTAAAATTGTACCCCGAGAAACGATCATTACATGAAATTGAATATAAAACCATAGTAAAACTTACGCATAAGCTATATTTTTTTGAAATAAGTCTACAGCTAAACTGTTGAAAAGTTGACAAAAAAGTTTCTGATCAAATGCAAATCGAATTATTTAAACAAAAGTCATAATTTGCCAATGACAATGGTCAGCTGTCAACAACCGACCCATTAAATTATAGATCCCGTTATCCACAGGTTCCTGCACCAACACCCTCCAAACAAAGGATCCCATAATCTCGGATCTTTGGAAGTGATGGTGCAAAGATGCTTCCAACAAGAATAATGGAGGGACTCGAGGACGACCCTAGTAAACTTCTTACACAGGCTTACGCAAACGAGTTATGCTTGCTAATAAATTTAGGCTAAAACCAAGTTTCTGTACAGGAAACAGGACTCATGTTTAAGATTCTGTGTTCGTCTGTCCGTCTATCTGATAACCTAGATCTAAAATGTTATTTTCATCCCACCAGCTCGGAAAGAGTACTTTTGCTCCTCGATATCAGGGTGCAAAAGTCGTTTTTACCCTCTAGAGGTTAAAGTAAATTTGAATTTAGAACATCGTGTGTACTGAGGTTTTGAATTCAAACATAATTCAACCTATTTATTTCTACCTCCTTGGTGCCGAATGCATCATACATTTTTTTTAATATGATAAAAACTCAAACTCGGAACCTCCTTGGTGTACTTACTTTTTTAATTTGCTTAGCGCGAAAACATTTAAAATTTTGCATTTAGTAATTTCCTCGCTGAGGTGGAATGAAAAGTTACGTGTTGCACTCGAGTGCAAAGATTTTTCACCTTGTGCTCTTTTGATTCCCTTGCTACGCTCAGGATTCTAATTTTGAATCACTCGCTGCGCTCGTGATTCAATTTTAGAATCCTTCGCTTGCTCGGTCATCAAAATTGAGCACGCGGTTAAAAATCAACTTTGCACTCTTGTATAACAAATAACTATTATTTATTTTTTCAGGAAAAATGAAAAACTACTTAAATTTTAAATTAATCTGAGACTCAGTTGGTCTGAGGAGACACTGGAATAAATTTCATAATTTTATATAATTTAATATAAATATAAATCTACGGTTACGTCGTTCGGGTAAAGGTACCACATAGATAAACATAGACAAAATGTATATAGGACTACCCATTTATTTTTTATTTATTTATTTAATTAATTAGAACGGCATAACGCTTCATTAATTTACTAACAAAATATTGTGAACAAAAGTAAGCAAAAAATTTAATCAATTTATGTCATGATACAAGAATTATGTTATGTTGTAATAATTACGCACATTCATATATTAGGCAAATAGAAAATAATTCAAATTTTAATTTAATTAAATTGATAATAACTGCATAAAATGTCAAAAAATAAATAATGATGTAAAAGTAAAACTAAATTAAACAAAAAATATTTTTTTTAAACAGACACGAAAAGTAGTGTACCTACTATGTACCCATGGAATACTATATACCTAACAAAAATGAATCATCCAAATTTATTCACAATTGCGAAGCTATATAAAGCCAAGGCAAGGCAAGGCAAGGCAAGGCAAGGTAAAAAATCACTGTATATACATCACTTACATCAATAAACAAAAAGGCACGACACAATCCAATCATAATGAGAAAGTGACAAAAAAGGCAGTAAATAAAACTAAACTAATAAACTATAATATACATAGTCAAACTTATCGTTAAAATTTCAGTTATAGCAGCACATTCAATAGGTACCTAATATACATATACCCAATCAATGTCCTTTAAAAATCTAAAAAATAGCGGCCATCTCTGTTACACTCTCATCGATATGCACGTACACGGATATTAATTTCGAAGGTTCACCCTCTATTCAGATCTAAAAAACGTTTCTAACCGCAAGCGCTCCTATGAAGCTTCCCTTTTATACGGTTCTTAAATAAAACCGTGGCGAGTCCATTGACCGCGCAACGTACCTCCGTGTTCGCACAAAAGCCGTGAATGGTTACCTTTCAGCTTTCAGAATGAGACGACTTCCCTATTTGAATGTGGTAGACATAAGGGTCAAAATCGAGCAAGAAGTTAATGCTTACTGCATCACTTTATTCCTAATGCTATAATTTTAACAAAAAAGAACCGACTTTCAACTGAAAACTTATAAAGTAAAAAAGTTTTCCTCGTTTTCTCTAGGATGTCATCATCAGATCCTGGTTTCCTTATCATGGTACCACCCTTGGAATATCTTCTTTACAACAAAAAAAGAATCATCAAAATCGGTTCATAAACGACGAAGTTATCCGCGAACACACATTTTTTTTATCAGTGTTCTTGCAATCGGTTGTAAACCTTTAGCAGATGTGCTGAGCGAACACACATAAAAAAGACATACATACGGTCGAATTGAGAAACGTCATTTTTTTTAAGTCGGTTAATAATAAGAATTGTGTAATAACTAACAATAATCTAATTTTAATCAAAGTTTTATTTTATGTAGTATTTGTCGAAACGAGATGAACAGCCATGTGCCTGATGGTAAATAACATGCTAACCCATAACGTGTAAGCATGTGTCACTACACACAGCTACTGAAATATGAAGAGTCCAAATCATTACCTACTGTCAATACTACTACCTGCTAGCACTTTCCGAGGTGAGCACAGTGTGAGCGACTTTCATTTCCAAGCTATTATACTAGTTAAAGGTGCAATCGTAAAATTTAGGAGTTTTTGCGTAACAACCGCTACAAAAGCATGGTGGCTTCATGCCTGCGAAGTCGTGAGTTCGAACCCCACCCAGTGCAAATATTTGTGTGATAAATTCCAATTTATTTATCATTTACAAAAGATCATCATCATGAACAACTCACTAAATGTTCCCACTGCTGTGACTCGGGCCTTCTCTCGCAAGGAGAGAGTTAAGGCCATAATCCATCACGCTGGCCCAGTGTGGGTTGGTGGATGACACATGACTTCGAAAGATTCTAGGTACATGTCGGTTCCCTCACGATGTTTTCCATCACCGTTTTAAGTTAGCAGCATTACGCATATGACTTCGAAAAGATAGTGGTGCGCGTGGGGTTTGAACCTGGGGTCTCCCAATCGGCAGGCGCCGTTCTCCCGACTAGACCAGCCGTAACTCACATTTGACTAAAGAGTACCTCGGTTACATCGATACATACAGATTTTCTCAAAAATAAAAATAAACTTGAAAAAAGAAAGGCGGTCCGGCTAGATTCGAACCCGGATCTACTATAATATTCATCATCATCATTAGCCGCAAGACGTTCACTGCTGAACATAATCCTCCCCCCTAGATTTCCACAACGAACGGTTCTGCGCAACCTGCAACCAGCGGATTCCAGCGACCTTTGTGAGGTCATCTGTCCATCTAGTGGGAGGCCGTCCAACAACCATAATATTATGACTGCCCAATTTCCCGACTGAGCTAATATACTGTCGCGTGACATCGCAAAATTTACCGTCGCATTCTAATGTTTTTGTAACAGTTTTTCATTGTCTAAAAACGCGCATAAAACGGCGTTTTTCAATAATAAAACCTGGCTAGATCGATTTATCGTCCCCGAAACCCTCTTTATATATAATGTCATAAAAATCGTTCGAGCCGTTTCCGAGATTCAGATTCTATATATTTACTAGTGGCCCGTTCCGGCTTCGCTCGGATATTGTCATATAAAGACAAATAATCGGAATAAAAATTAACCTATCTTTCAAGTTGGATCAAACTGCACATAGTGTGTAAGTTTTATTGAAATCGGTTCAGTGGTTTAGGAGTCCATTGAGGACAAACATTGTGACACGAGATTTATATATATTAAGATACATACATACCTACAAGAATTGCTCGTTTAAAAGTATAAGATAAAATACATGGGAATAAATTTACTACATATTACATTACATACACTTACAAATTTTATACGTAAACTTTCGTCTTTAAACAATAAGTGTAATTGTTTGTATACGTAACGCAACCTATAGCACAGAAGCATACATTTATTAAACTCCCAATAACTTAGTTAAGCCAATAACCAATCAAGCCATTCGGCAAATACGTAAGTACCTCAAATTTCCAACTTTCCCAACTGCCTCTGACTCGCAAAGATTGCGTTCCAGTTTGCAGACAAAACAAGTAAACACAATTAGCGCACTTCGGCTGTTTTCAATAGCTTTGCCGAAACGCTTCGCGTCGGATTTTGGGGAAATATCTGAGCTTATTTCGGGGAAAGTTATTTTATGCTGGTACCTATAGTAAGGAAAGTATGTCGATAATATTGATTGCGATATCGTGGCCTCGATTGGCAAGACCAAGACAAGAAGCAAGAGGCAGCTAAACGTAACAGTTACGATAAGGATGATAATGAAAAACATTCCGACACCATTGGATGGAAGCAAATATTCTTCATAAAAAGTTTGACTGTGAAACTGTGGTTTCAGCCAACAAACAATTTTAAAAAGTTTTACCTTTTCCTACCAATGGCTTAAAGTAGCTAAAGAAAAAATAACAATCTTAAAAACCTAACGGAAACTGGTATTTTCGACAACTAAGAAAAGAAAAGCTGTGGATTACACAGCCTCAGCCACACACTTGATAGAAGAAAATATTTCTTTCACATTGCGATTTTGAAAAGTCTAAATCTAAACTACGAGTATGCTTACTCGTAGCGTAAAGTATCTGACGGAAGAAAATATTCTGGAACTGAAATTTACATCCCGTAGGACAAAGAAACATTTAAATGTCATTACTGTTATTCATTATTCATTAACCCGTTTTATGAGGAGAAAATTTTACGTAGCGTGTGATCATAATACGTGTCTACACT
Organism: Ectropis grisescens; assembly: GCA_017562165.1. Classification (NCBI taxonomy): domain Eukaryota; kingdom Metazoa; phylum Arthropoda; class Insecta; order Lepidoptera; family Geometridae; genus Ectropis; species Ectropis grisescens. The sequence continues at coordinate 20,815,622 of CM029791.1, forward strand.
AGATTTATAATAGGTAAAGATTTTTTTTTCAACAATAATTTAGCTGTGTGCTGTAACCCTACATGCCTTACAGTGCTGTAGGTGACTACATAAAAATCGTACAAAGACGTGACGTCATGTCGTGAAGACGTCACATACTTCTAAACGTCTTCTTTCTTTTATCTTCATTATTTTTAAAATTCTATATAGCGCATTAATCATGTTTTTAGATTTGTCAATTATTTAATGTATCCTATAAAAGACCCGATAAGCTAGCGACTCATATCTAAATCTCTATATATAAAAATGTTATGTTGGTTAGTGTACGCTTCAAAACTCAAAAAGTTATGCACCGATCAAGCTGAAATTTTGAATGATATATAATCCGCATCAAGGATTGTTTTTATCTAATTTTTGCATTACAATGTGCCACAGCGAAGCGTGGCGGAGAAAACTAGTGTCATATAAAAATCCACCTGCAATAATTTACTTTTTTTTTCACAATCCAGAAACATTTCGAAAATGAAAAACTTGTGTTTTATTCATGCAGTCTCTATATTTTGTCGGAAACATGTTCGGTTGAAATAGTTTCCTATAAATAAGGAGAATTCTGAACCGTGCAATAAACAAGGCGTTTCTCGCCACAAACCAACTTTATAGTCCCAGTAGGCGCATCACATTCCCTTTCACACGTCCGACCGCCATTCCATCACGTTCAAAGCCCGCACATTTTTCCTCACACATCAGGTACAGTCACAGGCACCGGTTACGTTGTTTTTAATCCCCGACCAAAAAAAGGGGTGTTATAAGTTTGACGTCGATGTCTGTCTGCCTACCTATGTGTGTGTCTGTCTGTGGCATCGTAGAGCTCAAACGGCTGGGCCGATTTCGATGCCGTTTTTTTTTATCTGAAGGCTAATATCCATGGTGATGTTCTTAGCTATGTTTGGTTCATATCGATTCAAGATGGCCGTGTCCACAAAATGGCGGACAAAATATTTCTTTACAACATAGCTCAATATGGGTATCAAATGAAAAGGCTTGACTAGTAGAATATTTTGCACTATGGCAAATTTAAATCCAAGATAGCCGCTACCACAAAATGGCGATATACATTTCTCTTTTCACAACTCCCTTAACATGGGTATCAAATGAAAGGGCATGACTAGTAGAAGGTTATACATATAATCTGATATCTGAGATAGTTGGGGGTTAATCAAAACTTTTAATTTAATTTTTGCGAATTTCTTTATTTGCGAGAATGGGTTTGATTGGGGAATTACAATAAGATCTTAAATGTTTACATTGAGAACTCCGTAATCAACCTTACGGCATGCAAATATTAGGTTGTCTATGACAATTAAACAAAAAACGTTATAATTCATCAATAGGTGAGACGACTAAAAAAACAAATTACTCCGTTAGTTAAATTATTACAAAATATTGTGCACGAGTTTTTTCTCATGCTTCCCAAACAAAAATGATGAAGATACAGTGCTTAAAAGTTTCGAGTGACGTCACGTTATGGTACAATTTTTAAGACAGTGACGTCACAACCCCCCCCACTCCGGAAGTTTGATGATCTGTATCATTGTAAATTTTTGGATTTTTGACAAGGTATATTATTGACCCTGACGATGACATCATCCCAATTATTTTCAAAAATATATCTAAAATGTCACTTTGCATACTTGTTAGTCCAGTCTTCCTCGGAATTTAACGGAATACGCAAATTTTTGTGTAAAAAGTTTGTACATTTATTTTAGAAATGTTAATGTTTGTCTCAAATGTCAAAATTCGGAGTATGAAATAAAGTGTATCTATGTATTTATCTCAATTTAATGTTGAGTGTCCTTAGATAACCAAGGCTAAAAATCTTAAAAATATTTTTGAGAGCATTTTGTTTTCTCCGTATTCTACTGTACTTGCATTCATATTAATAGTTGTGGTAATAAAATTCTCTTCGAACTTCATCTTTTTCTACGTCGAGTATTTTTTGGGATAGTAGCGCAGAGCGTTTTTTTTTATTTTGGTCCCAGTGACGACCTGAATACCAGCGACGCGTCACCTCCTCAGAAGTGCTTTTCTGATAAAGGAGGAGAGGATTTATGGCACTAGATGTTAAGTTATTGTTTTTATTGTTTTCGTGTTTGTAGTTTACTAGTGTGCATAAGAGTTTCTGTCTGTCTGAACCTCGACGGAGCGAGGTTTTCGCATAGAGAAGCTCAAAGTCAAAGTCAAAGTCAAAGTCAAAGTCAAAGTTCTTTATTGATAAATGTACAATTTACTCGTCAATTTTATAAAAAAACAAAATAAGAGTATACAAAGAGTATACATTGTTAAGTTTAAATTGAACTTTATATTGTACGATAATAGGTATCGTACAAATAAGTGTCAAAAATTAAAATATATGTACTTATTACAATTGTAATGAACAATGTCAATTTTTTACAACTTTATTGTGAGTTTGCCATCACTATATAAAAACTCGCTGTAACTATAAAAAGTTTGATCGATAAGCCAGCTTTTTAATCAGTTTTTGAAGCTACCCGAACTCGGTGCTAATTTAACTATTTTAGGAAGAGTGTTATAAACTTCCGGTCCCATAATGTGAGTCAGTTTTTCCGATCTCGCGAGAGAGTGAGGTATACTATCCAGCTTGTCCGCATTACGTATATTGCGCGAATGTCTCTCTCCTCGCGTGTCGTATGAGTCTAAGTTGTTTCTGACATACACAGCTACTTGGTAGATCAAGATTGCAGGCAACGTAAGTATGCCAAGCTCTTTGAAATATGGTCTGACGGAGGTGCATTGCGACACGCCCACGATGGCGCGTATGGCACGTTTTTGGGCGCGGAAAGCACGCTCCCAGTCGGCAGCGCGTGCGTATAGTTCGGCTCCGTACTGTAATCGGGAATGCACCGTGGCGAAGTGACACGAACGAGATACATCTGCAGACACCACTCGGGATACCCGTCTTAGTGCAAAGCACGCACTGCTTACTTTAGCACACATCTTGTCGATGTGGTGTTCCCATGTCATGCAGCGATCAATCTCGAACCCCAGAAATGTTGTGCTTTGTACCTGCTCAATCCGGACCCCGTCAAGTAAGACTTTTAGCGATTTTGTACAGTGACCCGATAGACAAAAGTGAATAAAATGAGTTCTCATCCCGCTCTGGCCAGGATTAGCCATCAAAGCAAGAAATACCACCAAGATAATTTATGTTCACAAGTTCACACTCACACTCCCGAGTCTCACACCGCAGAATATGGAGCGCTCAATCTAAGCGCATGGTAAATTTTGATTTATTGTACTGTTTTTTTACATTGTAGTTAAGTAATTATTGTTATAATATACTATTTTGACACTAAGATATTTCTAAGCTGTCTCTCTCTCTCTTTCGAAGTCAATTCCGAATTCCAAGATTTTTTTACCAATACCTACATATCGTTAAACTATCAATCTATTTTAAGAATAACATATTTATACCTACTTACCTACTAACAAGAAACTATTTGCTGGTGATTGTACGAAAAAACGACCACTGTATATTTTTTGTTCTGCAACAATAGACAGTGGGCAATGCCGTACCCTAGCGATGCCGTACCCTGGCGATGCCGCCATCTGTCACGGAAGGGGGCGATTTATATCCCATGTCGATTTATATCCAACTGACAAATGAGTGACGTCTGGAAGGACATTAGGAAATTGAGGAAACTCATTCGAGGTAGTTTTTCATCTCGAAGTGTCTTAAAGTGTCTTTTCTAATTATTTTTCGTTTGATCGAAGTATTACAAAACTTTTGTCAATTTTCACGAAATAGAAATGGACAATAAAATTGATTTGTTCTTTATACCTTTTGATGATTAATTTCTTCCTGACCTATTTCAGTGACCTCGCTACAGATGACATGAGTCGGGTGGTAGGATGGACCTATCTACTCTAATTTACGGAGGCCATAGATAGAATAATTCCGGGTGGATAACCATTATTTTCATTTTATTGCAAAAAAATGTCGTACCTTAGACATCTAGGTATGAACAAATGAAATGTCTCCATAGTTCATGACGACATTTTACACATCACAAATTAACAATTTCTAACGAGTATTTTCTTTAAATCAGGTTTGGCCGTCCCGCCCGAGATGTCCGGTTGTGACTCCCATGAGTCCAGAAGTAAGATGGCCAAAAATATTCTAACCTCAATTAAAAATTAATTCTAGCCTCAATCTATAACATTTCAGTTTTATTTTGAACTTAAAAATCTTGTATTATCTATACCAGTATGTACAAAATGTGTAGTCGGATTTGGAACACATACAGCTTGTTTATTGTTATTCTTCTGCGCAGTTAATTCTCACAGCCACAGCGTTTCTCGTCAAAATCATGCCGAGTTCAAAAGAAAATTTAAAAAGTAATGAATTCGTAGATTAAAAAAAATTTATGCGGTTGCATAGATTGTGTATCAAAATACAAAGTTACTTTTCCAAAAATAGTGACCGTGAAAACCACCGGTAGGGCGGGGGGTTGATCAACCAACACTAGTTTGGTTGATGAACCCCCTATTCTCAACATCTGTCCGATGCTGAGTTTGTCAAACGGTTTAGGGAGTAGCGCAGGTCGTACAGATCCCCTAAACAAGGCCAGTGGACTATCCTTCACGAGGTTGCCGCCTGTTACTAGACCAATTACCCTCTGTAATTGGTATAACTGAAACCTCTGGCCGTACCAAAACTTCCCTATCCCATCCCAACTCCCATACCCTACCCCAACTCCCACACCCTATACCAACTCCCATACCCTATCCCAACTCCCATACCCTATCCCAACTCCCATACCCTATCCCAACTCCATCCATCCCTTTCCCGCAGTGCCGAACCGTGGCGGCCAAAAACCACAACCCGAGCCCACAAGGCTCTGGGGGCCCCAAATACCCCCTTAAAAGATCGTACCACACCTACCAAGGGCGGGTAGTGTGTGAGTATTACCACCAGCCCAACACATCCAACATGTCGGCACAATGCAATAGAGATCTACCCCAGGAGGGTACCACTAGTCACACTAGTGGAGAATCCCTCACCGAGCCTAGCTCGGTCTGCCCCTCGTATTCTGGGGGGGGCAAATTGTGCGCTACATCGGGCCTCCTAAAGGCAAACACACAAACACACACACACCCTCGAACCATCACACACCCTCACACACACACACACCCTCACACACACACACACCCTCACACACACACACACCCTCACAAACACACACACACAAAACCGAAGGCTGTCGCCCCAAAAGGTGACGCCCGACGTCCGGCTGTCGCCCCCAAAGGTGACGCCCATCGCTCGGCTGTTGCCTGGAAGGGCAACGCCAGACATCTGGCTGGTGCCCCTAAAGGTGACGCTGAGCGACAGGCTGTCGCCCTCAAGGGTGACGCTGGAAAATCATCACCTGCGGTTAAGGGGAAACCTGAAACCGCAGTGTCCACAACACCACAGGGTAGTGGAGGCCCGTCCAAAGGGAAACCGGAGGACGGGAACTCCAACGAACCCTGCCCATCAAGCCAGCCGTCTGGATCTCAGCACCTAGGTGTTGATGAATCCTGGACGCTGGTTAAACACAACAAGAGCAGGAAAAAGAAGAAGTCGTCACAAAAACAAGCTAGTGACGACAGAACAAGCTCTACTTCGGGCCGTAAGGCGAAGCCTAGCTCCAAACGTCGGAGGAAAGGACGAGCCAAACGCGCCATTCAAAACGCTTCCCTGGGCCACGCCGATGTCGCTGGCCCGTCTGACCGGCCTCAACGGGAGGGGGGGGCGGAGAAATCTGCCCAACCACCCCAGCAGGGCGTCAGGGCGGACGGGACCGGAGACGACGAGCGGAACCCTAAAGGGAAGGGACCAGCGCCTAGGGCGTCTAAAAGGCCGAGGCCGGAGGAGACCCCTCCTCAGTCCACGTCCAAAAAGACGAAGTCTGGGCCCACACCAACGAGGCAGAAGCCTGGTTACGTTGACGTGGCAAAGGAGATCTCGTAGTAGCCGTCACGACGGCAGTGACGAGACGCCTCAGCCACACAGATGCCAACTCAGTGCTGGCAAGCCTTCAGGACCAGATTGTGAAGCTTTCACTCTCTGTGTCCGAAGCAACGCCATTTGGACCGGTTTTCCGCGGTAAGCCCATTGTTGCCGATGGGGTTATCAAACTATGGTGCGAAAACCTCCAAACACTGAGTTGGCTGAAGTCAGCCATTGGGGTGTGTGCCTGCCATCAGGTGAGAAGCTCACTGTGATAAGGCAGGTGGACATCCCCAAAAGGGTAGTCTGCGGACTGGTTGTGCCGGGATCGTGGCCGAAGCCAAGCGTAATTGCTTGCTTGCTGAAGCTGCAGAACCCCTGGGCACAAGTGGACCAGTGGACCTTGCTGAGGGTAGACGCAACGGAGAAGGACACCTTTTGCGTCCTCAGCATACCGGAGGGTGTCGCCAAGGACATAATGTCAAGAGACCGGAGACTGGGCTTCAGCCTAGGCTCCGCATACGTGAAGTTCCGAGGCCCTAGGGGAAAGTTCATCACTGAACTACCCAATCTAGTGGCCGAGTCCGTGACCGCTCCCGGCCCCCCGATAGGGGGGACTGGAGAGGACATGGACACTACTCCGCGCCACCAGCCTCCTCCGACGTCGCTCCTAGGGTGACGACGGGCAGGTAGTGGTGCCTCCTCCGTCAGTGCCTGTGCCCACTGAGCCCGAGTCGAAGGAGAAATCCGACGATGAGGACGACGAGGGCTGGGCCGGGAGGATGAGTAGGCTGGAGCTTGACGTGGAGGGCACTCTGTCCGATGGCGACGGCACCCCCTTCAGCCAGGACCCTTAAAGTCCTACAAATCAACCTCCAACACAGTCGCACAGCAACGGCTCAACTACGCAAATGGTTGGAGGTTAACACCGGGGCCATCGCCCTGATCCAAGAGCCGTGGATCAGGGGGGGGAAGATATGCGGCCTCAACAACACCGGAGGTAAGATGCTTGCTTATAGTGGACCACAAGTACCAAGAGCCTGCATCTTAATTCCCAATAACATTCCTGTGTATACGTTAACTGAGTTCTGTTCCAGGGATCTGATAACCGTCAGCATCCTGCAGGCTCAGGGTTCGAGCCTTCCGAACCTGGTGTTGGCCTCTGCCTATATGGCAGATGATGAGATGATGCCACCACCAGATGTCTCAAGGCTGGTCGAGCACTGCGAGCGCCAAGCCCAGGAGCTGATCATCGCAGCAGACTCCAACGCGCATCATCCAGCGTGGGGTATGAAGGCAAGTAACAAGAGGGGTGACGACTTCATCACCTACCTCTTTTCCACCAAGCTAGCTATTATTAATAGAGGCTCTAAACCAACATTCGTCACTAGACGTAGTAGAACGATCATCGACGTGACACTTGCAACGGAGGGAGCGGCGGAACTTATCCAGGACTGGCACGTGTCGGACGAGGCATCTTGCTCCGACCACAGATGGATCCGCTTCAACCTACAGGCATGTACGATGATTCCTGAGCCAACCAGGAACCCGAGGAAGACAAACAGGGCCACTTTTGCCAAAACAGTGCAAGGTAAGCTAAGTGGCACTCAGTTGTCGGCTCGGCTCCAGACTAGGCCAGGCAACCAACAAGACATCGAAACACAGGTAAACCTATTCACTGACTTAGTTATAGGAAGTTACCATACATCGTGTCCTCTAACCTCAACCACCAGGAACAGTAACAGAGACAGTTCATGGTGGGGTCCCAGCTCGAAAGAATCAGGAAAAAGGTTAGGCGACTCCTAAACAGGGCCATGAATACCAGTGAAGACCAGGACTGGGATAACTACAAGGAGGCCAAAGCACAATACAAGAAACGACTACGCTACAGAAGTTCGTCATCCTGGCGCGGATTCTGTAGCAACATCAAATCCTGCAATGAGGCAGCACGGGTAAGAAAGATCCTATCCGCAGGGGCACAACAAAACATCGGGTCCCTATGCAGGAACGACGGCACATATACTGTCTCTCTAGAAGAGACGTACGAGGTACTACTCCAAACACACTTCCCAGACTGTCAGCTCAGCCAGAGCATAAACTGGGAGGCGGACAGCTACTCACCATCAGAAAATGACTGGCAGACCGCCCAGAAAGTAGTAACGTATGAAAAAACTCTCTGGGCTATCAACAGCTTCCAACCATTTAAGGCGGCTGGACCGGACGGCATTTTCCCCGCTATGCTGCAGTGGGGGGGCGCCGAGCTCGCGGAATCTGTAACAACAATCCTGCGAGCGTGTCTGGCCTTTCAATACATCCCCCTTAAGTGGCGGGAAGCTAATGTCATCTTCATTCCCAAACCAGGTAAGAGTGACTACACCAACGCTAGGTCCTATAGACCTATCAGCCTCACCTCCTTCATGCTGAAGACGCTGGAAAGGCTATGTGATAGGCACATTAGAGACACAACGCTCCTATTGACTCCACTGCACAGGAATCAACACGCCTACAGTGCGGGTAAATCAACTGAATCAGCACTTCATGCTATCGTAAGTGAAATTGAGGCAGCCATCCAATCCAAATCTGTATGTCTGGGCGCCTTCATAGACATTGAGGGAGCCTTCGACAAGACAAAGTTCTCTAGCATCAAATCAGCTCTGAACAAACATGGAGTGGACGCCTTACTATCAGGTTGGATAGTAAAAATGTTGAGACATCGCATCGTAAGACCACCAGGTAATGTAACCAAAATAGCATTAGTCGCGAAAGGATGCCCCAAGGGGAGTCCTCTCGCCCTTGCTATGGAATATGGTGGTTAACTGTTTAATCGAGGTATTGAACGCGCAGCGCTTCTACACGATAGGCTACGCCGACGATATAGCAATAATGATAACCAGTATCCACGCCAGCACCGCTTGTGACCTGATGCACGCGGCTCTAAGACTAGTAGAGAGATGGTGTACGGACTACGATTTAACAGTGAACCCGTCAAAACGGAACTGGTCATGTTCACACTCAAACGCTCTCTGGGCTTGTACACACTACCAGGTCTGTATGGCGTGACGCTACAGCTGTCTGACGAGGTAAAGTATCTAGGGATGATCCTCGACAGCAAACTGAACTGGAACAAGCACTTAGAGAACAAGATCAACAAGGCCTGTATCACCTTTTATCAATGTCGTAGAATGATAGGTAAGACATGGGGACTTAACCCAAAGGTCACCCTATGGCTCTATACCACAGTGATCAGGCCAATAATCACCTACGGGGCTCTGGTCTGGTGGACCAGGACGACACTGGCTACATCCATCGCGAAACTGCAACAATTCCAGAGGTTGGCATGTCTGGCGACAACCAGCGGTATGTGCACGACACCAACGGCAGCCCTGGAGATAATGCTGGATCTGCCTCCTCTCCATTCACACGTGCAACAGGAGGCGACGATGTCTGCAATAAGACTGCAGACTCTTGGCCTCTGGCATGACACAGGTATTCCTCACACGCGGGTCCTTCAAGACAATCTGAAGCATCAACCCATGCTGCTGGCGATAAGTGATAGAATACCCAAACAGTATGTATTTGACAAGAAATACAAAATTCAACTCGTGGAGCCTCCCTCCGGGGATCATAGCTCCACCGAGTTGATGGTCTTCACCGATGGTTCGAGAACCAACGAGGGCGTTGGATCCGGCACCTTCTCAGAAGACTTGAATATCAGGTACCACACATCTCTTGGAGCCCACAACTCCGTCTTTCAGGCAGAATGCGTGGGCATCACGAGGGCTGCCACCATAATCACCGACAGGAGGGTGCAGGGTTATAACATCCGCATACTCTCCGACAGCGCGGCGATCCTACATGCCCTAAAGAGCAACACCATCACTTCGGGACTTGTCCTTGAATGCCACAAGTCTCTGACGGAGGTTTGTGAACACAATCAAATCGTTCTCCAATGGATTAAAGGCCATAGCGGATCGAGAGGTAACGACGCGGCGGACGAACTGGCGAGGAGGGCATCAGCGGAACAGGTCCAGGGACCTGAACCGATTGTCCCGCTCCCACTGTCGCAGGTTCGGAAATGGCTGCGAGAGAGGTCAGTGAAAGAACATAACGACAACTGGACCAAGAGGTCGGACTGTAGTCAGTCTAGAGCGGCACTGGGGGGCCGTAACCCACGGTACACCCGGCAGCTGCTAAGCCTGAATCGTCAACAGTTGCGACTGGTCACGGGCGCACTGACAGGTCACGGTTTGTACAATAAACACCTATTCACACTAGGTATTACCGACAGTCCTCTTTGCAGAGCTTGCCTTGAGGCTGAAGAAACGGCCGCTCATGTGCTCATGGAGTGCACAGGAGTGGCGGCGCATCGAGCGAAGTTCCTGGGCACACCGGGGACGCTCCGTGAAGCATGCGGCAACGTTAAGAAGCTGCTGGGCTTTCTGTTGGAGTTGGGTTGGCGGGAGTGAAGCCCACTTCCCCACACGCAAAACAGGCGCACCGAGACGTCGAGTTGCGGAAACAGCCCGCCCACAAAGCCGGAGCGGAGCGCTACTACTACTACTACTACTACTAAACCACCGGTTGTTGTTTAGTGAATAACTTACATGCGGACTGGTTGCGTAGCTCAAGTGGTCTAGCTATTAAGCGGGAGATTTTGGTTTTGATTCTCAGGACTCTTTTGACAAGATCAACAGATACACGGTGGGCTTGCCTTATAGTTTAGTTGGTACCAACTCTGCCAGCGAAGGCGGAAGTCATGGGTTCGATTCTCACCCAGGACAGACACTAGTGTAATTAATGCAAATATTTTTTATGTATTTGGATGTTTCGATGTATCATAAGTATGTATTTACTATGGATATTTTCACTTTTTGTAGATCTTTTGAAGGTGCACAATATTGCTCTATTATTTCTCTCATCTAGCTCATAGGGTTCAACCAGCATTTGCAGTGTAAGCGCAAAAAATTGTTTATATATTACATTAAGTACATTAGACACCCTTAAAATGATCCGTGTTTCTCTGATATTTTATGCGCTTATTATACACGTAAACCTTCCTCTTGAATCCACTAAAAACCCGCATCAAAATTTGTTTGATGATTTTAAATATCTAGGCATTATATACGGACGGACTGACGCGGAAATCGACTTTATTTTGTACTATGTAGTGATGACGAAGAATGAGTTGCATTCAAAGCGTTGTGCGGAGTGTTTTTGAAAGGAAGCCTAGCTATAACAGCTGTTTGATATACCAGCTATTTGGTTTCAATAAGACAAAACTCGTTAGTTTAGAGTTTTATACTGATGTGAAAAAATCCACCAAGCTTTATCTGGGCTAAACGAGCAACTAATTGGGTCCACGACCGTGTACGAGCGGTCAGGCAACCCAGGAAGAGCTGGCGGAGTGAACTAGATACTTTTAGGGAAGATTGGAGGACTGTTGCTCTGGACCGGGAAATTTGGAGGGAGGGGAGAGGCCTTCGCTCTTCAATTTGACAATATATAGGGTGAGATAATACTTCATTTCTAAATTAATCAAGATTAGAATCAAGAGGAGAAATTACATACAATAACAAATCACAAGTTGATTCCTATGAATATGTCAGATGTGTTATTTTAACTAACTTCCTATCTAACCCTTTTACAGCGCAGATTCCTTCACACCGTAAACGGTATAGGGTTGTCCCTCAGTTGTCTCCGGTTTATCCTTTGCAATTTCCGGTTCGTCCCTGCAACCATAACATGGAGCTGAAATTATAACAGAGAAGTGGGTTCCAAGGATGGTATTTAAATCACTAATTTCATTTTTAATTCACTTTACGCAGAACGAATGTAAATACTTAGCTAAAAAGTGGTTTATGTGATTAATAACTTTAATGTGAAAAACTCCTGACGCAAAGACAACTGGATATTGTAAGTTTATTGTGTCCCTACTTTTGTGGAGCACAAATTTTGTGAACGTATTTCAATAATATAAAAGTAATAGACATCTCCGTAGTTATGTTGGGAGCACAGCCCTACCGCTCTGCAAACACCATGGTTGTGCCGTCAGCACAAAGCTAAGATTCACAGAAGACGGCCACCCATAGCGGCCGGATGCAGCGTAAACTGCTGAATTAGCGTCTGGCTCCCAGCTTTCCTTTTAGAATAAGCTTTAGGTTTAAGTTGTTCAGTGTTAAATCGTTCTAAAGTAAGGTCTAGAGCAAATAAATTCATTTTATAATCTTTTAACTTGCTTTTCAAAAAGACCTTCGTGTAGCCCCCGTGCATGTCTACGTACTTAGTGATTGCAAATACTATTAAATGCAAAATTGCTTGATCGGATTTGAAATACTTTGCCTTATTGATATTTTTTGTTTACATAAAGGTTCCTAAGACCTTAGGTCTTCTTCTCTGCGTCTTGTACTCTCCTCTGTTGACAAAAAATTGGTTGCCTGTAAAGTCGGTATACGGGCGAAAGTTTTACGTGACAACGACTTTGAGTGGTAAAATAATTTTACGGAAGGGACGCGTGCCTTTCACTTTTTATGTCTGTCTCTCTCGCTCTTAGGCGGGCTAACCATGCCCGAGTGGAAGGGACGCGTGCCTCTCACTCGCTCTCGTTGTGAGCGCATAACGTGAGCGGAGCGTAACGCAGTTTCTTGAAGTGTCACCCGGCAAACCAATTTATAAGACGTTGTCACGTCAATAAACTTTGAGAAAAAGTTTTATCTTAATATATATAAATCTCCTGTCACGATGTTTGTCCACAATGGACTACTAAACTACTTAGCCGATTTTAATCAAATTTGGACACCGTGTGTAGATTGATCCAACTTAAAAGATAGAATAGTTTTTATTTCGATTAATGGGCTTTATGTGACAATATCCGAGCGAAGCCGGAACGGGCCGGTAGTGTAGTTATAAAAACTAGCTGATCGCGCAAACATTATTCTGTTATACCTATAAACTATCACCGCAGTCCACCTCGCCTTCACTTGTGGTATGAAATAGCTTATTATAGAATTTAAGGACCACGTACATATCCGAGTTGAAATAAATGTTGGAATCGACCTATTAGATCCTGACATTAGCGCGTCCAAGCAAGCAAGCTCTTCAGTAATACAAATCAGGCGAGATGGCGGTCAAGTGTAAACCTATAAAAGTAAAAAAAAAAAATATTGCCATTAAAAAGAAGAGTGGATCCATGGAGGTGAAAATTGACGATCTAATTATTTTTTTATTTGATGGTTAGTTAGTATATTGCTTTGAAATAAATAATTTAAATAAAACAGAATTATTGAGATTATAAGGCAATTTCAATTTTGAGAATGCTAGCAAAGTAGAATCTATGATTTGCAATGTGTTGGTTTATCAGATTGTTTAGACATGGGCAGTTTCTCTTCAGATGGTCTACTCAGCAATATGTCGCAAAGAGGCTAGTGTCTGTCTCCATCGATCACAGCGCGACATCAATTTATATCTCGACGACAAATTGAGTTCTCCACATTCAGCTGAGAACGTAATGCGGTTGGCTGTTTGTCTTCCAAACTGTATCATGTTTTATTAAATTTCAACGAATGAGGACGGGAAAAGGGTTTGGGAAAACACAGAGCAGAATATCGGTATGAACAGAATTGTTTAAATTTGTCGTGAATTCATAAACATATTCCTGTTTCCTTGATCGGAATGTTTGCCTACTCTACCGCTGCTCCAACGTTAGGATACTACATTACCATGTTGGTGATTATTCTGTAACAAAAAGTGGTCAACTGAATTTAAGTAATTCACTTTAAAAAAAATAAGTTCTCTGACATGCGGATGGGATTAGAACCAAACGACCTCACGATCCCTATGGTTATACTCACCACTGTTTTCTGTGGCGGGGTGTAGTCACTAGATCAGCAGTTTTGTTTTGTACCAATCGAGTATCCACACGTCGCACCAGTCGTTCCCCGCTGTACTATGCACTTGTCCGTCAACAGTAATCCCCTAGCGAAACTAGGCTAGTTTTTAAGCTAGGGCAGCAAGCTATTGTTAGCACACTAGCAGGAGGCTAGAATCAGAATCAGAGTCAGAATCAGAATCAGAATCACTTATTGCTAAACTGTGTACATAAGATGGTACTTAACATAATATTAAAGAAACAACAGTTTACCCATTTCGGGCGTGCAATTTAAGTTTTACATATAAATTATTTAAAATTACTATTTTACACACGAAAATGTTCATACCAAATTAACATGCTATAAGATAAAGTTATAGAATTGAGTTTAAAAAATTAAATAAAAGTTAGGTTATTATATTTTAAAACCTACTAATCTAAAATATTCTTCTAAGCTATTTTCAAATATACATGTATCTCTAGTATATAGTATAGTACTTCTAGTTTCGTGTAGACAACGCTACGCAACACTAGTTTTGTCTACATGAAGCTAGAAGTGCTTGCTAGCTTATTAACACTAGCATACTATCAAAGCTTGAAAAACTAGCCTCGTGTCGCTCGGGCATCAACGCGTTCTACCGCATTCAGAATCAGAATCATTTATTGCTAAACTGTGTACATAAGATGGTACTTAACATAATATTAAAGAAACAACAGTTTACCCATTTCGGGCGTGCAATTTAAGTTTTACATATAAATTATGAAAATTACTATTTTACACACGAAAATTTTCATTTTCACCGTGACACACAGCTTTTTGAAAAGTCCAAATGACTACATTGCATTTGTCTCCCAGTGATATAAAATGGCTGAAATAGATGCCCTGTAATTTATCTGGAAACATTGCCCTTCAAACTGGAACACAATGACGTTTACACAGTACTGCTTGGCGGCAGAATAACTGGCAATAGTGTTTTACTTATCCAGAAGTGGCATCAGCAGCAGCCCTACCACTAAAACAATTGTTCGTAGGTTTTAATTTTAGTCTTTACAGAATACAGACACAGCTCACGGAGTCGAGATGAAACAAGCTAATTAGTGGAGATCGTAAATTAAATTCTGTCTCTGAAACCTTGATTTTGTCGTTGAAACAAATCGTGGACTTAATTAACACTGCAGTAGGTAGTATAAATAAATTATTGGTTCTATGTTTGTAGTTCTAAAATAGGGTCTGTAAAATCTATAGGCTATCTGTCAAAATGTATCATTAAAGTTTCTCCTCTACATTGAGAAAAAGATGACATGTAGCAGTAGTGTGCAAACATTACTGTGTTCCGGTTTGAAGGGGCAATGTTTCCAGTGACTTGGCTAAGAAATACAACACCTTATATCTCCGGGTGACAAGCGCAGTGGGGTGTTAGGTAATTATTTGGACTCTTCATATTCCAACAGCTGCGTGTCACTGTGATGTTGCTTACCATCAGGCAAAAATCCTGCTCATTTTGTCACTCCATACTATACAAATCTTTCGACATCATAATCACAGTTTCGAACGCCGACACAACGATGTAGTAATTTAGGAGAATATAAAGTGACCGGGCGGCAATTGATGTTACTCGTATGTTGTTGGAAAGCAAATAATAATTACTCTTACCCTGTTACTGCGTTCGTCACCCCGAGTACCTATAAGATGATTCACCCCTTTCCCTATATTTGTTTTGGGAACAATTAGATGGAGGTGTCCATAAATACATGTCCCTTCAAACCGTAACAGGATAATGTTTGCACACTACTTAGATGACCAGAGTAACGGTTTAATCATCTATACAGTGCCTACGTTTTTATCAGCGTAGTTCGTGCTCCCTTTATTTTTCACGATGAAAAGAAGCCTATGTGCTATTTTGGACCTTAATCTGTGTTCTAAATTTCAACCCGATCTATTCGTCGTTTCGATGTGATTGAGCAACCAACATTCTAATTTGTACGTTTAGAAAATAGAGGTATATTACCTCGTTGCCGTTATTTTCTCGTGATAAAAAGTATCCCGTGGACTATTTCAGACTTTTATCTTCCTGTGTTCCGGAAACCGTTCAGACGTTTCGACATGATTGAACAAAAACATCGAAACATTTGCATTTATAGTTTTAGTACAATTAGTAGGTCAAAAAAAATCTTCTAAATTTCCTCTACAAACTTCCCAACTACAGCTACAAGTATAATTTCTAGCGTAACATTTCGAACCTGCGCTGAGCGTTAATTTATGAAATGTCAAGAGCCACTCGCAGACTCTCTGCGATCTCGAAAACACGGCTTTCATCGTTTTCATAGACAGGCGTGCTTGAAGTAGGCACGAGTTTTGGACATAAGTAGATTTTATTTTAATGGAAATAATATCTACTTATGTCCTACTGGTTTGAGTACTTTACTATATAATGATTATAAAAACATATTGGTGGACAATTCACGAACAACACTATCTCACCCCAAACTAGCCAAAGCTTGTACTATGACGGCCAGACAGCTGATATGATACTTATATAGCTTTAAATACATACTTATTATACATGGAAACACAGTTATTAGGATGATCAATTCCACTATCAGTCAGAATCGTGCGGGCGACATTTTCACGCTGAATGTATGATGCTGACGTTTATTTGGCGTAAACGTTGGCTCAACGCGTTGGGCCAAATAGACGTCAGCACACGTTTTGATCATGCTTCGCGTCGACCAAGTGCTGAGAAAGGTTTTTGAAAATTTTATTGAACTTCTTTGCCCTTCTACCGTCGAATAAAATCTGCTTTGGTAATGATATAGCTATCTATATAAGTATAAAGAAACTGGCCTGATGTCTCAAAACTGATAACGGTCTTGTGATTTGCATATTTCGTTTAAAACTAAGTCCTTAATTTGAAATTTTAGGTGCTACGAAAATTTAAAACTTGACCTCTTCAACATTTTTATTTAGATTTGTCAGAGCTCAGGAAAGTTCGTTCATATTAAAAGCGTCTAATTTTAGAATTTGTCCGAAAAGGTTTTCTGAAAAAGTAATATCTTCATGACGAGAAACCCCTTTCCTTATCTTTATTATCCCGGAAAAGTATCCATTCGGCCTTTACATCTCTATTTCCAACAAAATGTCCATGTTTGATGAATATAAAAATGGACAGATAGGTGAGTCGATAGCAACTCATAAATCCTAGTGGTAAGAGTTTTTGCAGAGTCCGCCTGGAGAAGCACCCCACATTTGTCAGTTATTCTACTGTCAGGCAGTAATGCGTAAACCACCGGTTTGATGGTTAATATCTCCGGAAGAATTACAGGACATAGTGATAAAATCAGCTTATATATTTATGTACCTGGGTGAAGAATTCAGTGCAGAGCTTGGTAATGATTTGGTGACACTGTGCTGGTGGCGGTTGAAGACGTTAGGGTAATATGGGAGCAGGCCTATGTCCAGCAGTGGACGAACACATGCTGATGATGTACAGCTATGGGCAGACGTGTAGTTTACAATCAGGCATATTTATTGCTCATTCCGTCACTCCATCCTACAAAAATAGAACTTTCTGTGCCACTTACGATACTAGTTCATAAATATTTTGCTGTAATCATTTTATTTGTTTATTTCACCATGTTTATTGAAATCGTCACCATATTTATCTCAACAAAGCATTAAGGTGGTATTTAACAAGGAATTATGATCAGCATATTTTTGCGAAACAAAGGAAGAAATACGTGCATAATATTTATTATTATTTAACTATGGGATTAATTAGGTTTTTAATACTCGTTATTACGGTCGACGCATATCTGTCTGTAACTGATAATCATAGCGTTCAACCCTTCTGGCCTAGAAGCGTGAAAAGCGTTCAAATTAGGCGAGGTGCGTCCAGTAATCAGATTACAGCAATATCTCGGGGAATTACAGTCCCGTGCCGTCCGGCGGGCCCGGGATAGAATACAGAACGTTTAAATTGGAGTAAACAAACAATTTCACTTAATTCAAGACACACCCAAAACAACAGAGTCAAAAACCGTAGCTCAATTTTATCTTATAAGGACTGGTAATCAATAGGCATTAGGCAATATTAAACAATCTGAATAGTTCGTTTGTTTGAACGCTAGGATCTCGGGAACTACTAGTCTGGATTGAAAGATTATTTTTCTATTGGATAGTCCATTTATCGAGGAACGATATAATATAGTATTTATCTCCTTTATATATTATATTATATGAGGTTCAGCTGGTATCCTAATATGTATAATGTGTGAGACTATCTGTACGATAATTATTATAGTACCTACTTACAATGGAATTTTCAGGTTATAGTTTAAAAATGTGTACTTTGTATGCTATTTTTTGTTCTTTTTACCCGCGACGGAACGGAGACGGTATAGGTATACGTTTGGGTTGAGAGGGTGCTTGTGCAAACACATATTGCCATCTTTATGATTGACGTGTAAACTGTAGGTACATTTATGAGTTAAGAATTTTGACTTAAATTCCAGTATCATGATCTTTGTTCTTTTGTTCCCAGTGAACTCTTTATCAAGTCAACACAAAATAACACAAAAGTTGATATAATTATATGTGTTATTTGGTCCAACTTCAGAGATGGGATAGTTGTTATTTCGATTAATGGTCTTTGTGTGTTAACGCACGCGTAATCGCAGCTAAACAGCGCAGCGACCAATGTTTGAAAAAGAAAAAGATCCTCTCAAGCGATCGAAACTTGAGTCGGACTGGACTGACTATATCAACCGTGAGTTACCCGTGTAATTTCAAAAATTGTAAGTTTACTTACGAAAATATACAATTTATTTCAGTACTCGGTATGCCAACGGTGCTTCTATGGGGGCACTGCAAAACAAAGCTCTTACAAAAAAGCCGTAGGTAAATAAATCCATTGAGCTGAATTAAATCCAGCATTTTGGTCACGCGTCGCTACGGTCAAGCGCTAGGAAAGATTTTTGAAAATGAGATGAGCTCCCCTACTGATTAATGGACGAAATTGTAAAAGTAGAAAAATATATGAAGCAATTTTTTCATTCTTTTCCAGTAACGATTCAAAACTTTTGATAAAAATTCTTATCACGGAACCGTTCCCACGTCCCGGTATTCCCACCACGTATTTATTTCGTTGTCATTTCATTTGCAGTAGGATGCGTGACCCAGTACAAGTGTCCTCTTTTCAAAGAAGTTTTAAACATGGAATTCGTCAATTTGACTGCAACTTTTCAATTTACAAATTTTCGCTGTGTTCATTTTCATTTCTCAAACGGCATCGCATATGTGGGAAGTATGATAGGATAGCAACAACCGCGTAATCACATTTCCCTTTACGAGTAAGTATTTTCCCGCAATAATTGTACAAAATTGGTGGCCAATTCACACACAACACCATCTGGCCCCAAACCAAAGCAAAGATTGTAATATGGCAGATAGCTGATATAATACTTATACAGTTGTAAATTCATACTTATTATACACAGAAACACTCAGACACAGTACATAATACGAGTATATGTGCTATTCCATACTGTAATCTAATTGTTTCAAATTTCAACCTTATCCGTACAGTTTTTCAGTGTGATTAAGCAACAAGCATCCCAGCTGCCACATTTATAATATTGGTATGACAGATTAGTAGCATCCCGTGATTTCACCCACGTAGGTCCCAATGCTGTTATTTTCATGGGATTTATAATATTATGCGTAATTAGCGAACTCAAACTTATTTAACTATTAAAATACACATTAACAAATTAATGAAGAAATGCGACATCAAATGAAATATACTCATCCTCGAGTCACAACCAAAAAGACGTACGTAAGTACGTCCGGCCAGAGAGCTTGGAAGCGAAAGAGCACAGAGTAATAAGTAATCACTACGAAAGAGGTCCGTTCGTCGATCTTAGGTAGCTCGCTGCCCATACCTCCTTGATTGGCTAAATGTATAGTATAGTAGGTATAGTAAATTTATAGTATTAAATTTATACCCTTCGTGTTATGCCAGAGAGATATATTATCTATTGTATACACACAATTTTATCCATACCGTTTACCGCTTAATGTTTAAATTAAACAACATACTCGTAATACAGCTTCCAGTGTGTTTAATACTTCTTTTGCTCTTTTATATTCGAGGTGACGTTTGATTAACCGCTTCCCCACTCCAAATGGTGAAAAATGTTGTCATATAACCTTATGCTCATGTTTTTCAATGATATGAATGACTAGTAGCATGCCCCGGTTTCGCACGGGTAGTTCCTAATCCCGTTATCTTCCGGGCATGATTAGCGAGAGAGAAGGCCCCGAGTCCCAGCCGTGGAAACATTTAGTCGGATGGTTATGCTTAATTTATGCTATGTTCAAATACAGTTTTTTGTAGTGGTATAACTCTTGGCAGAGTCCGCTTGGGGAACCACACCCTTGCCAGTTATTCAACCGAAAAGTAGTAATGTGCAAACATTACTGTGTTCCGGTTTGAAGGGCAATGTTTCCAAAGAAATCACAGGGCTTAGAGATATAACATCTTAGATCTCTGGGTGACGAGCGCAGTGCAGTGCTAGGTAATGATTTCGACTCTTCATGTTCCAATAGCTGCGTGTCACTGTGCAGTGCTAGGTAATGATTTCGACTCTTCATATTCCATTAGCTGCGTGTCACTGTGCTGTTATGTGGCAGGCATGTTGCTTACCATCAGGCACATGTCCTGCTCGTCTCGTCACTCTGGACACGTCTGGCCCTGTAATGGAAAATCGTGTTCCTTACTATAAGGCGCACATTTTGCTCATCCCGTCTCAATTACAACAAGAATATCGATAAATTTGTTAGTCATTCAAGTCATTTAATTGACGTGTGTTTTTTTTCTCATCAACACCAACAGCCCACTAAATGTTCCCACTGCTGGGACGCGGGCATTCTCTCGCAAGGAGAGAGTTAAGATTAAAGAGTTAAGTAATCCACAACGCTGGCCCAGTGCGGGTTGGTGGATGACACATGACTTCGAAAGGTTCTAGGTACATGTCGGTTTCCTCACGATGTTTTCCTTCACCGTTTTAAGTTAACGGCATTACGCACATGACTTCGAAAATACAGTGCCGCGTGTGGGGTTTGAACCCGGGGTCTCCGGATCGGCAGGCGCCGTTCTCCCGACTAGATTAGACAAGCCGTAACTTTCTTGAATTTATACAATTGTCGAGTCATTGTTTCTTGTTTCCACCTGGAGTAGATTTTTGGACATTTCTCGCTTCGGGAATCTTCAAACACCCTAGTTCTTTGTCTAATGGCGTCGACCGTTCAATGGCCGCGTAATTTATGGACTTCGAATTTGAACAATGGTGCTCTTTCAATTCAATTAGACGAAAACACAAAAAGTTTCTCAGCTGAGATTTATAAGGAAATTAATAAGAAGGTTCTGTTTGCTTTTTTATAGGAAAGTGGATCAAAGAACAAGCTGATTCTTTGATGAAATTTACACAAGATATAGATTTCTATAAGTTCTTATTAATGCGTAAAGTTGTGTAGGTATTTATTACCTTTTTATAACATTTACGAAAATTGCGTGGACGGAAAAGTATGAAATTTTGCACACTAATAGTTTTTTCTTTTTTTATCGCGTATAGGTCCGCTTTTGACCACAAACTCGCCTGATGGTAAGCGACGGTGTGGTCGAAGATGACGCACGTTGACCTAGAAGGTACCTATTCACTCTGACCTTGAAAAGTTCTAGATTGTATCTGTCAGGGAACAAGGAGGCCGGCAACTTATTCCACTCCAAAGCTGTACGTACGAGAAAAGTGGATTCAAACCGTTTAGTACGTAATAGTTTTTTAACTAAGCAACATGCCTGCCACATAACAGCACAGTGACACACAGCTATTGCAACATGATCGGTCCAAATCATTACTTGCTCGTAGCACTAAACTGCGCTCGTCACTAAGAAATACAAGTAAGATGTTTTAACTATATGCCCTGTAATTTGCCCAAACATTGCCCTTCAAACCGTAACACAGGAATGTTTGCACATTACTGCGTGGCAGTAGAATAACTGGAAAAGGTGTGGTACTTCTTCAGACGTACTCTGCAAAGATTCTTACCACTACAGAAAGTATAGTTTAGTACAATATAGTTTTTGTAGAAATGGTGTGCAGAATACCTACATTTTTTGAATACCTACCTAATGCAATAAAAATAAAACATGAAATAGACACATTTATAATAGTTATTAATCAATTATACAAAATGTTATTATTTAAAAACTGATATCATTAATAATCTAATAATTCAATGTCATAAATGAATGTCAGAATAATTAAAATAACCATGTCAATTATTCAATCTATTAAATACAATAAATTAAAAGAAATGTCAGAAAAAAACGATCAAACGATTACAATGTCACAAGTACCGTAAATACATAGTAAATTCACATTTAAAACAAAAAACAATAAAATAAACGATAAAATAACAATACACACGCACACTCCATGTATTTGACTCACACTCATTATTAATATAATAAATATAAAATAATATAAATATAAATATTGGTGGACATTTCACACACAACGCCATCTGACCCCAAACTAAGCCAAGCTTGTAATATAGAAGTCAGATAGCTGATATAATACTTATATATTTTTAAATACATACTTATTATACATAGAAAACACCCAGGCACAGTACAAATATTTGAATTCATCACACAAACATTTGCACTGGGTGGGGATCGAACCCACGACCCACGGCTTCGCAGGCAGAGCTACTACCAAATAAGCCACCAGGCCAGCCGACATTAATCCAGAAGACATCAAAAATAGGGTTAGTGTTACTACAACAAGGTCTGTGTAAAAGGTTATAAAGCCAAAAAAACATCATGTCAACATTTCACAAGCAACAGAATTACCAGCCCCTAACGAGATGTCCTGGACGCTCGCTCCGGGGCCGGAAGTCGGCTGTAATGGGATAATCAGGCCATATTGTGTTTTCTGCCGGTTTCCGGCTATATTTCAGGAGTCAGAATTTTGGTTATTTTACTGGGTAGAACCTTTTTAACAAATCTAAAACACAATGAGAACTACACTACGCTACCTTAAAACTACCTACGCTAAGCACATCTGAATTATCCATAGACCAATGTAGTTTGTCAGATAATCAAGATGTGGACACGCAGCTCACTACCAATCGAAAGCGTGCTCAGTATACTGGGGACATTACCACGCTGTATTTTGGTAAAAACATTTGATTTGAATTCGGGCAAAATTTTGAAATGAAATAATTGATAAATTATTATTTTCAATGAAATAATTGATAAATAACCTCTACGTCTGTTAGTACATCGTAGGTACATCTATCTGTCCGATATCTTTAAACGAGCAATACTAGTACTAGTAGGTACCTATTTAAATGATCTGAATCTCGGATATGGCTCCAACGATTTTCTTGAAATTTAGTATGCAGAGGGTTTCGGAGGCTATAATTTGATCTAGCTAGGTTTCATCTTTAAAAACGACGTTTTATCCGTGTTCAAACGAAGCAAAGCTCTGTGATCCAGGTCCTTATAAAATTCCACTATTAATGTAGGTAAAAGTTGGATATTTGGATGTTTGGTCGTTTGGATGTCTGTTGCACAATCACGTCGAAACGCCTGGAATGTTGGAAATTTAGAACAGTTAGATTTTAGTCTATAATATCGTATAGTTTTAATCGTCGCAAAATTAGAGTAGTGAGAAAAAGTGCAGCGGTTACGATGCCATCTTGACTTTTTTCTATTGGACTGCCGGTAGCTCCAGAAGAAACCATCGCTTCTCTGTCTTCAAAGAATCGAACTTTCGTAATAAGAACGTTTCGCCTGTGGTGTTATGACGCTGTCGCTTCCAATCAATACTGTTTGCACATAACTGGCAAAGGTGTGGTACTTCCCCAGGCGGACTTTGCCAAGAGACCTACTACTACTAATTTGCCTAACTAAAAGAAATAATATTATTAAGTCAGCTTTGTAGCTGAAATTCGCGTCGTTCGCTGGTTCCGCGTTTTTATTACACATTCCGGTGATAAGCGGAGCGGGCCGCAGGCATTTTATCTCTTCACGCGAGTGGTCACAGGGGTAGAATTATAAGTCAGTGACTAATCTTACGTTTTTTTATTCTTGCAATGAAAACTTCTTTGATTTTTGGCGCGCCACACACATCTTTGACTTTTTCGTGAGCTGTGCTCGAGGTCAAGCGTCACGCTCGTAAATGAAAGAAATCTTCGGGTGAACTCGCTGACGCGTTTGAATGCTGACGCATTTCTAGAATTCCATGGCGAGTTACCATGGTTACCATTACATATTTACACATATCTAGTCAACATGGCCATGCTTAGAAAACTTATTTAGATGACACTTCTTTGCAGATTTATTCCAGACTAGCAACCCCTCCGGTTTCACCCGCGTAGTTTCCAAATTAATTATAAATAAACGATACCGCTAGGAGCGTCTTGAAACGCTCTTGAGAGTAAATGGGCTCAAACGGGTACAAGTAAGGCGGCACTTCATATGCCGAAGCATAAACACCGCACTTATGTAACCTGACACCCGTTTTCCCGCCAAATTTGTAAACGCGAAGAGCGGGCGGTGTATCAAGCGGTTAGTTCCTTCTGTGGGTCTTCGTTCTGCGTGAGAGCGGTTGCTCTCTGAAATGCTCTTCCGGTGGGTACCTATTAGGCGTGCGCAGAGCTTAGACTTAGGCTCAGATTAAAAAACACTATCTGAATTAATCTCTTGATTCGTCTTACTTCTTATTTGTTTCCTGAATGATCACTTTCAGAATAACGAGACGAGCAGGGCATGTGCCTGATGGTAAGCAACATACCTACCACATACAACAGCCCAGACGCAGCTATTGGAACATGAAGAGTCCAAATCATTACCTAGCACTGCACTGCGCTCGTCACCCAGAGATCTAAGATGGTATATCTCTAAGCCCTGTAATTTATCTGGAAACATTGCCCTTCAACCCGGAACACAGTAAAGTTTTCACATTACTGCTTGGCGGTAGAATAACTGGCAAAGGTGTGTACTTCCCCAGGCGGACTCTGCTAAGAGTCCTACCACTACTAAACTATGTATTTTTGCATATGTATATGTATTTTGTTTTAATATCTTTTTTTTTAATATAATTCTTTATTTTTGTCAAGAAGTTGTAATAAAATTATGTACATATTTATTTCAGGAAACTATTAATAATATACAATATATATCTATTAATATCTAAATTATATGCGTAAAATATTGTTAAGTAGTCTATTAAGTTTTTTTTAAACTATCAGTTTCTTGTGTTATTACGTGACATCACTTTTTTTTTTCATGTTTGCGCTTACTTGGTATGTTTTCCTGCTGTTAATGGTTGCTTGGAAGAGATCGCTTTAAGCGATAAGGCCGCCATTTATGGCACGTTTAAGTGTTTGTATAAAAAATTGGCAGTCTGCATGACTGCCATTTTTTTTTTAAATTTAGTAACTACAGACTCCAGGGTCCAGTCCAGTCCAGTCTCCAGGGAAAAAATATATATAAATAGATATATTTTATGACGTGCACTGAGCTAATTATAAGATATAATTAGGCTATTATTATATATTATGTTTCTACGGCTTTCCTATTTAAGTTACTGTCTTCTAAGGAGAAGGTCGAGGCCAAAATTCACTACGCAGAGAAAACCTGTCATATAAACCCTCTACACACGAAGCCCTAAAATCAGAAGAAATTACGTAAAAGTAGTGGGGAGGAGCCTACATCGCAACATATGATTGGTGATTTATGGTGCAATGTAGGGTCCTCCCCATTAGTTTTACTAATTTTCCTCTGATTTTAGGCCTTGTGTGTAGAGGATTTCTCTACACTACTAAAAGCTTTTGACATTATTCACTGCCTAACAAGTGTTTCAGCTTTTTACATAGCAGTAGCATAGATATGCTATGTTGTTTTGGGTTTCAGCTGATTTAGCATTGTAATGAATACGAAAAATTCAAATCGTCAGACCTTTTTAACCCCCGACAAAAAAAAGGGGTGTTATAAGTTTGACGTCGATGTCTGTCTGTCTGTCTGTCTGTCGGTCTGTCTGTCTGTCTGTCTGTCTGTGTGTGTGTCTGTCTGTGGCACCGTAGAGCTCAAACGGATGGGCCGATTTCGATGCGGTTTTTTTTATTTGAAAGTTAATATCCGTGCGGGTGTTCTTAGCTATGTTTGGTTAATATCGATTCAAAATGGCCGCCACCAAAAAATGGCGGACAAAATATTTCTTCACAACCTACCTCAATATGGGTATCAAATGAAAGGGCTTGACTAGCAGAGTACTAAACGCTATAACAAATTTCAAATTCAAGATGGCCGCCACCACAAAATGGCGAATTATATAATATTTTTTCACTCTACCTCAATATGGGTATCAAATGAAAGGGCTTGATTAGTAGAATACTTTGCACTCTGACAAATTTGAAATCCAAGATGGCCGCTACCACAAAATGGCGAATTACATTTCCTTTTTCACAATTCCCTTAATATGGGTATCAAATGAAAGGGCTTGACTAGTAGAATGTTGTACAGATAACAAATCTAAGGTAGTCGGGGGTTAATCAAAATTTTTAATTTTGTTCTTGTATTCATTTTTGTCATAGCTCGGTAGGATTCAGATTTATCGTCAATCTCAAAGGAAGCTATGAACCAAAACATTATTGTTATAAAGTAGTATTTTTAAAATCATTTGACGTCACATATGACAAACATTTCTTTGCCTTACGACTTTCACTCAATCTGTTTTAACACTTTATTTTTCAATAGAAATAAAGGCAAATATGCAGGTCAGCAGCACACTCTCTGAAATGCATCCGGTAAAGTACCTTTGAGCTGTTTGGCTCTAAGTTTTGAATAAACTCTAATAAGCAACGTTCACAGTAAATAACAATAAATAGGTATTTCATCAAAAATACGTATATAAGCAGTAGAATATGTTGTTGAATGCATAAACGCTCCTTGATACTACGTAGTGATAGCGTAGGTAGACCTTCTTAGCTACGTAGTACGTTGTATCAACCCATCCATGCCCAACTCGGTTTTGTCTCCGACCCCGACGACGACTCATACGAAAGGTACTATAGTCTATTTCAACTAGAGAGCGAAAAAACGTACGTTCACGCCACGGTACTACGAGAGCACCGAAAACACACGATGCGTATCGTTATCCATACATTTATGTATCGTTTCCCTGTCGCTTATGCATTAACCGTGTTTCGTGGTACCGGGCGAGGCAAGCGACAAGGTCAATCAGATATTGCAAACCTGTTTTGACTTTGTAAGGTATTACGTAGTCCTGACTGGGCCCATATTCCGTTCTGGAATGCGCTTGGATTCGGTTTGTTTTAGTGTCCTATTTGACTGTTTGGTTGTTAATGTCAGATGATTAATTTACTAATTTGTAGGTAGATAGTTACATGTAAAACTTGTTCTACAGTTTTGAGTTAAATAGTGATAATAGTAATATAATGATAATTGTTAGGTAAAAACTGAAAACCTGAAATTTGATAGTGACAAAATAGTTGTTAAGTAAGTATTAAAATAATTTATTGATGCAAAGAAGATTGGTCTTCCCTGCGCAACACTAAAAGGTCAATGTCCGTTTTTCGCTCTCTAGTTGAAATAGACTATAACGCGGTCTCTCGTAGACCGCATCATTGTTTCGAGCCATACATCAGGCGAAACAGCGATCAAATGACTATTAACTGTTACTTACTCACCGATAAAAAAGTAGGAACCCTAAGGGCAATGCCAAAGAGTTTACGTATACTACGTATTGAGTTCGAATTAGATTTTCCGCACGGTTCCTTTGTGTCAATCGTAAGCAGATGACGTGCATACTTTCTATGCCAACAGAGTGCCACTATGCCACTTCCACAAGAGCGACAAGGCAAGAAAGATGCTACCCGTTCTTTCGCTGTAAAGCGTTTGTGCCAACTTTATAAACTCCATAATTATATATATTCTATGGGCAATACAAATGAGAATTTGCATGACCCTTGACACAAAATTTGACAGATTTTTTGCATGCAATATAGCAGGCTGACAACGTTTTTTCGAATTATGCTACGCGATGTGCTAGAGAGCTAGACTATAACGATTTCTTGTTTGAGCTAAGTTTTTTTGCGTCGTATATCAATGTCGGATAGTTTCTGACAGGCTGATCTCGAACTTTCACTCGTTGCGGCGGCAATTCATCAAACCTAACGTCCGATAGCTCAGAACCGCGCTCGCTCGCTTTTGTTTAGAAAACCTATTATTGTTTGTGTGAAAAAACGTTCTCTCTTCACATGTAAGCTGTTTGATTGATTTTTCGTACTAGATATGTGTGTGGACTAAACCTATGCATTAAAAAGTTTTTATTCCCACATTTGGGATGCAGGGATTTTTCCACCAAGATAACCAAGAATATTATATTATTTTCCATCCCAAGGCTGCCTGTAAGAAATCGCTTTTAGTAATAAAGACGCAAACTTACTACTAAACCTATGCATTAAAACGTTTTTATTCCCACATTTGGGATGCAGGGATTTTTCCACCAAGATAACCAAGAATATTATATTATTTTCCATCCCAAGGCTGCCTGTAAGAAATCGCTTTTAGTAATAAAGAAGCAAACTTACTACTAAACCTATGCATTAAAACGTTTTTATTCCCACATTTGGGATGCAGGGATTTTTCCACCAAGATAACCAAGAATATTATATTATTTTCCATCCCAAGGCTGCCTGTAAGAAATCGCTTTTAGTAATAAAGAAGCAAACTTACTACTAAACCTATGCATTAAAACGTTTTTATTCCCACTTTTGGGATGCAGGGATTTTTCCACCAAGATAACCAAGAATATTATATTATTTTCCATCCCAAGGCTGCCTGTAAGAAATCGCTTTTAGTAATAAAGACGCAAACTTACTACTAAACCTAAGCATTAAAACGTTTTTATTCCCACTTTTGAGATGCAGGGATTTTTTCACCAAGACAACCAAGAGTATTATATTATTTTCCATCCTAAGGTTGCCTGTAAGAAATCGCTTTTAGTAATAAAGACGCAAACTTATCGCTCTATTTTTAAGGTTAATTGATATTTCTTATTGTGTATCCTATTATTTTGGTGTGTCAATAAAGCGTAGGTATACAATATACTTACATATCTAATAATAGTCTCATCACTTATGAGTTATCATCAATTGAAGAATAATCTCAATCGGGATCTGGGATCAAACAGTTTAATATGTTTGAATGTTTGTTGCTCAATCACGTCGTAACGGCTGAACGAACCCGGCTGAAATTTGAAACACAGTTAGATTATAGTTTGGAAGAACACATAGGTTATTTTTTATCCCGAAAAAATAGTTGGAACGGCAACTGAGCGAGTAAAACTACGGCCGCTGCTAGATTATAATATTGATAATATGCACTCGTATAGAAGAACCGTAATCGTTACACATCGAACATAGTTTCCCCTACAAGTAGTATTAAATATTCAACTTCCCGTATCGTCGATCGAAGTAGTGAAGAGTTTCTATCGGTTCATTTGTTGCGATCAACCCGACAAGCCTCTGTCAAACTGACGGATAATTTATTATGTGTAAATGTGTTGGTACACTTGGTGCAGAGAGTGTTGTTACAGAGATAATCTTGGAATTGTTCTTTGCTTTTGCATTAAATTTATTAGTGAATTTTTCAATTCAAAATAAAATAAATAAAACGAAATATAGGTGGACATATCACACACAACACCATCTACCCTCATACTAAGCAAACCCTGTACTGTGGTAGCCAGATATGTAGCACATAACAGCACAGTGACACGCAGCTATTAGAACATGAAGAGTCCAAATCATTACCTAGCACCGCACTGCGCTCGTCACGCAGAGATCTAAGATGTTATATCTCTAAGCCCTGTAATTTATCTGGAAACAATGCCCTTCAAACCGGAACTGCGTAATGGTTGCACATGACTGCTTGGCGTTAGAATAACTGGCAAAGGTGTGGTACTTCCCCCATGCGGACTTTGCCAAGAGTCCTAGGTACCACTACAACATTAGTTACATTATTTTGACGTGACAACGTCTTATAAATTGGTTTGCCGGGTGACACTTCAAGAAACTGCGTTACGCTCCGCTCACGTTATGCGCTCACAACGAGAGCGAGTGAGAGGCACGCGTCCCTTCCACTCGGGCATGGTTAGCCCGCCTAAAAGCGAGAGAGACAGACATAAAAAGTGAAAGGCACGCGTCCCTTCCGTAAAATTATTTTACCACTCAAAGTCGTCACGTAAAACTTTCGCCCGTATACCGACTTTACAGGCAACCAATTTTTTACCTTTTCGTCAGCACAGACAGTAAACAAACTAAATAATGAACTCCCACTGAATTAAGACACTGATGTTGAGGACAATGAAGCAAATTCTAACTCCTGAATACTGAAAATACCGTCGGAACATTCCTAATGTCGTTTTGCGAATTTAATTTACCTTTTCTTTGCTACCTGAATATTCCCTGATTTTCACTGGTTTAGGGTTAGTTGTTTCGAAATAAAAAGTAAGTTGAAACCTAGCATACCATTATTATATTTAGCATTACTACGCTAAATGAAATGCTTACTCGTTGAGCAAATAAATGCCAATTCATAGAACAAATGCTGACGTTAACTTTGCTGATCGTATAGACATTCTGGTAGGATTCAGCAACGCCGAATGCTACCAGCATGCTAGTTAAGGCTAGTTAAGGTTAAGGCCATAATTAACTTGATTATCCCTACATTTTTATACGTCTGTAGTTTTTTAAAACTTTTATAGGTTTACACTTGTCGGCCATCTCGCCTGATGTTAAGCGACGATGCGGTCTACGATGGAGCATGTTTACCTAGAAAAAACCGATTCACTCTCGATTTATAGTTTTGTATGTAATAAATTAAAATGTTGTAGTCACTATGAATGAATGAAACTTCATTATAATTCACAGAAACATTAAAAAAATGACACTATAAAATGGCATTATTATTTTTGGAATGTATATCTAATTTTAAGTTTTATTTGTGTTACAATAAACATCTTATAAAAATCATCACTGCATAGTATATCTAAAATAAGATCACTTTCCGCGTCTGTCCGTCCCGCTATATGCTTTGATCTGCAAAACCACCAAACAAATTTTGAAGCGGGGTTTTTAATAGATAGAGTGATTCAAGAAGAAGGTTTCCATTATAATACGTGCATAAAATAGCAGAGAAACACGGAGCTTTCTAATGTAATGTCATAAATAAACACATTTTTTGCGCTTACACTGCACTGGCTGAACCGTATGAGCTAGATCAAAATAATGTACAGCAATATTCATCATCATCATAATCCACTGCTAATCCGTCCAATCCATCCACTGCTGGGCATAGGCCTCTCCAATAATACACCACTAAGCCCGATCATCGTTTTTACGTTTCCAACTGTCACCAGCTGCCTTCCGTAAATCGTCACTCCATCAAGTCTCAGGGCGTCCTACACTACACTATAGCAATATTGTACCCCTTTAAAAGGTCTACAAAAAAGTCTCCAATGGTTTAAGTCTACGAGTATCTATCAGGAATAACCCTCAATAACCATTTTTATTAGTACTTATATTTAGTATCAGCAATGCACCCGAGTGAAGCCGGGCCGCGTCCCTTGTGCATCATAAAATAAAAAAAACAATGTTTGGAATTTTAGTACCTATAGTGCGCCAACGGACCTCTGAAAAAGCCGGAGGGCAAAACACGCTGTCGAATCCGAGTTTGTAATTTTTGGAATTACTCTCACATCACAAACGAAACCTCAGTATTATGATATTCGCTCTTCAATTAACGCGACTTGTTTTTCTTTTCCAGATTACGCTTTATGCTTATTTTCATTCAATTTAATTGGCAGTGGGACCAACCACCCGTACAATAAGCAACCCACTAAATGTACCTATACCTAGTGTAGGTACCTCTGGGATTCGGGATCTTCTCTCAATGACAATGAGACTCAAGGCCTAAATCCAACACGCTGAAAGCTGCAAATGGCATTCCAACTTACGACATAACATACCTATTAATATCTATAATAGTAGGAGGTAGTAGGATTTAAAGTCCTACTATTCCTACTTTCTTAATAATATCATAAATACGACAGTTTATATGTCGAATCACGTCAGAACATGTAAATGGATCGGATTGAAATTTAGAACATAAACACATATTTATATATGCTACTACTTCTTTCGGCGCATTAAGAAATAATAAAAAAGCCAGTCATAGGAACTGCCAGTAAAAGGGAAAACTTATAAACTCAGAATTTGATACCTTACTTCGGAAACTACGGAAACCGGAACGTGAAACCGGTGGGCGTGGCCATGTGCATGACCATCTAAATATGCCAACGCATTTCTAGATGTCCAATGGGAAATGCTGACGCATTTCTACATTTCTAGATGGGCCATGGCCATAGTCCCGAATTTACCCGAAGAATTCTTAATAATCGCGAGCGTGACGCTAAAATTTAATTCACAGTCCACAAAAAATCTGTTTGTGCCGCGCCAAAAGAAATTTTCACTTTAAAAATGCGATAGTAAATGTCAATTAAATCAAAAAAAAAACAACAAACCGACACTCTGAAGTTAGCTAGTTAACATTTTAGTAAACATCAGGGGCGTAGGTACCGCTGTATCTGCCGTATCAATTATACGGGGCCCCGGGAATGCGGGGCCCCCGGCTGCAGGGCCCCGGGCTGCGGGGTCCCCCGATGTACGTAAAAATTAATAATCACTTCCCAAATATATATTTTTTTCAGAAGTGACAAAAGCCAAAAAAGCTGTTTATTTCTTTCCGCGTAAAGGGGGCGATCAAAAATTTTATTTTAATTGTTCGTAAACATTTTAGAAAAGGTGACGAATCCTTTGTGAGGAATCTTTACCCTTCATGAGGGCCCCAAACCAATGATTGTACGGAGCCCCGCCAAGGCATGCTACGCCACTGGTAAACATTGTTACTGACATTACGTTAATACCTAATTGTTGCGTTGAAGATATATCTTCTGTTCTGTGGTATGTGTTAGTGAACGCTTCGTACACAACACCATCTGACTGAACTATAAAAATAGTACTAAACAAAGCCTACGTACTACGGGAACCACATAGCTGATATAATACTTGTACGAGTTTAACTTCTAGGACACCAGATAAGTTTTCACTTCTTGCTAGCGTACATAAGTACGCGTAGGTACCTCAAACTAATTAAATGCACTAAGACACACACTTATAACCGACTTCAAAAAAGGAGGTGGTTATCAATACGATTGTGTTTTTGTTTATGTATGTCACGCGACAGCAGTGCCAATTGTGATTCGATTTTGTCAGTCAAAGTCAAAGAACTTGATTCATAAATGTACAATTTACACGACAATTAAAAAAAAAACAAATGAAAGAGCATACAAATTGTAAACATTTTCAAAGTTTGAAATGACTACTTTACTGTAGGTATTATAATAATTATTATACAGAAAACTGTCAAGCATTATACGAGTATAATATGCCTTTAATACAATTGTACTGACCCATGTCAAATTTATTTCTTTACATTTTTATGGGAACTTTGCATCGATATAATTAAAGAAACGAAGATGAGGTATGCCATGATCTAAAGACAACATAACGTGGCGAAAATTTTTTTGAAAATTGAACTGTCAGCGAACGTACACAATTGACAAGTTTTCATATTTCACAAGGCTATGAAATTGCAAAACCATTTCGAGATATTGCGATGCTGATGATTATGCTTATTTTTCCAAAATTATTGGTGCAGTTACTACAAAGTTATTAAATAAAAACCATCCGCCAAGCCGTTTACGGATTCATAATTCATGTTCAGTTGCCTTTGATAAAAAAAAACACTAGCAATATAAAATGACAGTTGACACTGACTTTCGGTTACGTTTTGTTACGTGGAATGTTATTTAGTTGTGAATTCATGTATGTTTTGATTGTCACACTACTGACAGTGACAGCAAAGCATGCGCCTTTTTTTTTTTTTTTTAGAAAGTGGCTACAGCATTACTCTTTGTGAATCCAGAATTATGCACCTACGACCTTTTGGAATAAGCTCATTTTCAAAAATTAATTTTGCGGAAAATATGAGTCATATCGAAAAAATAAAAAATACGTGTTTCTTAATTTTCCATATTCTGGCAGAAAAAAAATAAAAACAAATACGTAAAATATTTGAAATGTTGTCAATTGTCAGCGAACGTACACAACTCCTTGTTGCGACTGAGACTAAATCAGGAGACGTCACCTGATTTTGCATCGCCATAGTAGAAGCGCGTTTGCCGCTTCTGCGTTTTTATGAGTTCAATGGAACTTTGCCATCACTCTCTAAAAAATCGCTGTAACTATAAAAAGCTTGATCGGTCGTTGTTTCTTTGTTTCATAGATTGTAGTTCAGAGCTGTATACATTTTACCAAAATCGGCTTTACGGTTTCTGAAATATGAATAAAAAACTAAAATTTGCTTACGAAATTTCGTCGAGTGTTTGGATGTATTTGTAAATTGTAGTCGGTATATGTTTTTCCAGAAATAATAAATTATTAGTTAAATAATAATAAAAGCGTTTTAGTTACAAATTAAAACTTGAATGTGTAAATTGAAAACTATAATATAATCATACAATAGATAATAGGAGGTATTTCCCCTTCAAAATATCTCATATCGTGTCTTAAACGAAGGATAAATAAATGCTACAACTGTAGTATATTTTTCTCTATAAGCGAGCAGTAAAGCAGCGTACACACCATACATCAGGCTCTCGCCACAAATCAGCTGGAAGCTGGAGCTATCTCGCGGCAAGCGGAACACTCGAACTGAAGCGTACCTAAGGCTTGGATAAGGTAGAACATTTGTTAACAAACGAAACGATCCCACTTGTTAATATATATACTAATATTATAAAGCTGAAGAGGTTTTTTTTTTAAATACAGAGTGACTAGACGAGCAGGACATGTGCCTGGTGGTAAGCAACATGCCTGTCACATAACAGCGCAGTGACACGCAACTATTGGAACATGAGGAGTCCAAATTATTACCTAGCACTGCACTGTGCTCGTCGCCCAGAGATCAAGATATTATATATCGAAGCAATGGGAAATGGCAGTCCCGAGTTTAGCCTGAGATTTCTTATCATTTCCTTTCATCATAGAATTAAATTCACAGCCCAAGAAAAATTTGTCTGTGGCGCGCCAAAAGCAGATTTTACTTCAAAATTAAAAAATCCGCTCCGCTAGTTCACTTTCACTCCGACGCTACGCAGTTACATTCGAATCTCGGTGACGTGACGTGAGCCCAAAACCATTTTTCCCCTACCAAAAGCGAGGCAAATAAAACCCTTTTAAAATAGTGATCATCATCATCATCAACCGCAAGACGTCCACTGCTGAACATAGGCCTCCCCCCTAGATTTCCACATTGAAAGGTCCTGCGCAACCTGCAACCAGCGGTTTTCAGCGACTTTTGTGAGGTCATCTGTTCATTTAGTGCGATGCCGTCCAACACTGCGTCTTCCGGTTCGTGGTCGACCCTCTCACTCGACACTCGAGACTCTTTTTCCCCATCGGTTGTCAGTTCTGCGTGGCCTGCACCAGGGTTGTTACGGATGCAAAAATTTAGACATCCGCGGATGCAGATGCGGATGCGGATTATTAGAAGTTCACATCCGCGGATGCGGATTCGAAGCGGATGCGGATGCGATGCAGATGCGGATTTTGGGATTTTAAAAGGATAATTATTTAAATTTTAAGTGTAAAATAAGTCCAGATATTGCTTTTTATTGGTGGCGACATTTCACCTAATATTTATATCAAAATATTCATTAAACACACAAAAAACTATGAAGTACACAGTAAACACTCACTGTAACTATAATTTATTGACAATGAGAAAAAACACAACAAACAAACCTGTAGGATCTTGTTACCAATGTGCGCCTTTCTATTAGACAGTTACTGAATGAAGTTAGTAATTACCAAAACAAACGCGAAGCACGTGCCACTCTGGCTCCGCCCACTTTCTTTACATGTAGTTACTTGTTGATGTGAATCTGCATCCGTAAAAACTCCGCATTGATTGATGCGGATGTGAATGCGGATGCAGATGTCTGAATTAATGCGAATGTTCCGCATTTGCGGATGCGGATGCGAATATTCGCAACAACCCTGGCCTGCACATTGCCACTTGCTTGCTTGCACACCAGCTTGCTTACTCTTTGAGCTTTGTCAGTCACTTTCGTCCTTTTGTGAATATCCTCATGACGGATTCTGTCGCGCAAAGAGGCTCCGTGCATAGCTCTCTCCATAGCTCGCTGTGCGACTTTGAGCTTTGTTATAAGGCCTACAGTTAAAAACATAGTGATAGTGACTAAATATTTTGATACTTTTCTCTCCACGCAAACGCTACCCAGCTACTCAGCTTACCACTGAGCACACACCCGTCGTGGACCGCGACACAGCTCACAGAAACCGCGTACAAAACGATCTCCCGACACGTACTCGTACCTACATAATGAAGTAACATTCAAGAATACTAATCTGAATTACTTGTACTAAGTGGGTATTGTGAAGGTCTGGGATGGACGTTTTGTGTTTTAGGCACTAGTAAACATTGGGCGTGTTCCGAATAGAGTACTAGCTTTTTCGAAAAAGTCACTAGTCAAAGTCACTAAAACTTTAGCGTAATATGTTTGGTAACAAAATTAAATTATTTTATTTATTCCGAAACAAAATATATTTATTTATTATTTATTTAACCAATTATACGAATGATAGATACCTACATTCATTTTCTAACAAAATATTGTGAACAAAAGTGAAATGTTATCAATTTCTGTCGTGATAAAATAAATATGGTATGTTATGATAATTACACACATTAAAATATTAGGCAAATAGAAAATAATACTAAAGTTACATAATGAAACAAAATTAATTTCAAT
Organism: Ectropis grisescens; assembly: GCA_017562165.1. NCBI lineage: Eukaryota > Metazoa > Arthropoda > Insecta > Lepidoptera > Geometridae > Ectropis > Ectropis grisescens. The sequence goes on from CM029791.1 coordinate 20,852,527, forward strand.
TTAAAATTAAGCTCAGACTCTTATTTTCGGTTAAAAGGAATAAAGATAGGAATAAAAGCACTAATTACGGTATACGTTTTTTATACTTTATTTATTTACTCGTGATCATGGTGTACGAGACTGCATTGGAATATCGGGAATTCCCTTCAGTAAATATCTCGTCATATACAATACAAATGTATAAGTCAAATATAATTTTCTTTATAATCGTGAAAATACTCGTAGCTCGGAACTATCGAAATCGCAATTTCTGCTAAGTCATATTTCAAAGTTTTTTAAGACTACAATTTCATTTTTATACTGAACTCAATACAAGTATAAATCAGTACATTAGCTTGAGATTATAATTAGGTGTTTTAAGAAGAAAATAGAGCAAACCAAATTCCACGAATTCCGTTTCCCAAAATGTGGCAGCAATGTTTTATTTTGAAAAAAAATCTTCCAATATTGTAATATAATGCCTTGCCTGTGGAAATAAGACAAGCTCCGTCACTTTCCGTATTTAAAGTGCAAGTCAATAAACATTATTTGTCGAAGGCCTGCTGAAGTCTGATTGAAGATGATATATATGGACCTTTATTAAATAATATTTTGGATTCGTTGCATATGTATTAGTATATGTAATAAGGTTATTTATGTATTAGCATGTATTCTTATTAGTATCTTAATTATCTTTTTTATAATATATACATATATATATTAAGGTATCAAATAACTCTTTATTTGATTACTCCCGTCTTTCTATACTTTAACTTCTTTTCCATCCCATGGTTGCCTGGAAGAGATCGCTTTTAGCGATACGGTCGCCATTTGCTACTACATTTTAAGATTGTTTTTTAAGTTGTTTGTTTTGTTAAGTGCAATAAAGAGTTTATCTATCTATCTATCAATATTGTCGCTGCCTACAGTAGTGACAGGACTCTTTACCCCTGAATTCATGTGTAGTACTTCCCCATTGAGTCCATCTGGGAAAGAGATAAATTATCTTATATTTCAATTAGATAAATAAATAATAAATATTGGTGGACAATTCACACACAACACTATCTGACCCCAAACTAAGCAAAGCTTGTGTGATGGCAGCCAGATAGCTGATGTAATACTTAGGTATATAGTTTTAAATACATACTTATTATACATAGAAACACCCAGACACAGTGCAAACATTTGAATTCATCACACAAATATTTGCACTGAGTGGGGATCGAACCCACGACCCTCGGCTTCGCAGGCAGAGCTACTACCAACTAAGCCACTAGGGCAGGCAGATGAGCGTAGTGTAAGGGTAGGTAATACTTTGGACTCTTCAATGTCAACTCTTCAATATGTACCTACTCTGTTGTGGTCATATTGCTTCCCATCAGGCACATGTCCTACTAGTCCCGTTACTCTATACAGAATCCTTTCAATAGCTTTTGCTTGTAAGTAAAAACGCCCATATACAGGGTTACTGGTAATTTAAATAAGAAATAATAAACAACTTTATTTAAATAATAAACAACTAGTTAAAACTCAGGAGGAGGAGGAGGAGGAGAAGAGAGGTAGACCTAAGAGAAGTTACATGAACCAAGTGAAGGAGAAGATAAATGTAGTGTCGTATCAGGAAGTCAAGGAGAAGGCGGAGTGTAGAAGTACCTACATGGAAAGAACTCCACCGACAAGAGCGTCGCTCTTAAATTATGAATGAATGAGTTTAAATTCAATACATATCCCCAAAAACGTGTGTTCGTTGTCCTCTCTAGCACTATTTAGCGGCTGTTCAGTGTTTAATCACTTCACTTCACGCTGTACATCATTTATTTATCGAGTTTTAAAGAGCCCGCGCTCTTTGTTATGAAGATTTTAATGCTTTTAGACCAGGCAATTACCCTTTTTTTATTTTGTGTGGGAAGAAAATATAGACATTTGAATAAACTGTAGAACAAAAGATGACGTATTTAATGTACATAACATCCTTGAAATGTTGCGGCCTGATTTCCAATAACCCTGTATATGGGCGTTACTTGCACATTTATAATATTTGCATGGGATCAATTTCGTACATAATAAATATTTTGGTACAACTTAATGTACTGTTACAAAAACGTACAACTCTTAAGTGCTCTTCTCTCGAGAAATTAAAAATGCATTTGAAACGTTTTCGCCTTGTGTTTCGGTATATACGGGATGGAATTTCAACGCGTTAAATTGAATTCGTTATTTTTGGGGGACTTAAAAACTTGACGTTTTCGCATCGTTGCTTAGAATACGGTCAAATTGCTATCAAATAATTATTTATCGATATGATTAAAATTAAATTATGAAAATAATTTTACAGGGATATGACATTCTTTTTTTAATCACAGTAGTTACGATTAAAGTTTTCTATTGTTAATTTTTTTTACTTATAATTAAACTTGCTGAGAGTTTAATTATAAGTATTATATTATTATATTGATTAGGTACTGGTTTTAACTAGTCGCAAATAAAAGCACGAAGCATTTTTTTTCTCTTTTGACAATAACAATCCAACGTGTTTACGTAAGAAACCCACATTTTGAAAAATCTCTAACTAAAAACTGACGAAGCTGGGACCTCTGGGGCCGCTGTGTAGGGTGCAATCCTTAAAAACTAAATCCGTCAGTTTTACTGCTAACAAAATATCGTACCTGTATTCTTTTTTTGTTTCACAAACAACAAAAAAATATTAAAATTAACGTGGTTGTTACACATATTTAATTGGATAACGGGACACTCACGTATATACGGTCGGTCAATTCGACTCGAGTTTCGGCCGCGTCCGTATATACGTGAGTGTCCCGTTAACCAATTAAATAACAAAAAAATACATAAATTACTAAATATTGGTGGACAATTCCCACACTACACCATCTGACCCCAAACTAAGCAAAGCTTGTAATATGGCGACCAGATAGCTGATATAATACTTTTATAGTTGTGAATACATACATAAGTATGTAAATGTATATAAATACATAGAAACACCCAGACACAGTGCAAATATTTGAATTCATCACACAAAAATATTTGCACTAGGTGGGAATCGAACCCATGACCCTCGGCTTCGCAGGCAGAGTTACTACCCACAAAGCTACGAGACCAGTCGAATGACGAAGATACAATGCTCAGAAGTTTCCCGTGACGTCACTTATGTGTATGATTTTTACCCACAAGTGACGTCACAACTGGAAGTTTGATGATCTATGTCAATATATCATATTTATCTTTGTCTTTTTTTTGGTAAAACAAAAACTACGTGTCGCATATTTTTCTATGATCTAGCTAACGCACCAATTAGCATTCTAATTGGTTTATTTTACCCAGACCTTGAACGACGACGGCAAGAAGTCTCCAGTTTTGTCTCGTGTGTTTCCAACGCAGACGCGAAGAAAAACAGAGCGTAAAAATGAAGTTGTGCCATCAATTACGTCAACAGAGAAAACCATTTGATTACTCTGTGATTTATTTAGTAACTACTCCCTGACGATGTTATTTATTTAAAACTAGTAGCGCCCCGCGGTTTTATCCGCATAGTTCCCGTTTTCTTCATTTTTTAAAAGTAGCATCTGTGTTTTCCAGATTATAATCTAACTGTGTTTAAAATTTCAACCCTATCCCTATAGGTACGTTACGACATGAGAGCGTGGAGTGGCTGACGGTTGCGACGAAGTGGGGGCGAAATCTGAATTCGAGCTGTCGTATGGTCGCCCCTTAAGCAACAAACTTCCAAACATTGACATTTATACCCTAGCCATAGCACATTTGTTTAGTGCCCCGCGATTTACTAAGATGCGTATATTTAGGTAGGTCTTGGGCATGAAAGAAAAGTGATCTCGCTGATACGACACTGCCCAAGTATTTTGTAGTCCACGCAACGCCATTTTTTTAAAACTACATATTATAGGTTCACACTAGACCACCATCTCGTCTGATGTTAAGCGACGATGCGGTCTAAGATGGAGCGTGCTTTTTTTTTTTTTTTTAATCCACTACACAGTCTCCGGGGTCCGTGATCTTTGTCATTACAATTATCTTTTTTTTTACACATTTCTTGGATAAGGAGAAGAGGAAAATAGAAGGGATGGAGCGTGCTTACCTAGAAGAGACCGATTCACTCTCGATTTGAAGACACCAAGATTGTAACTATAAGCGAAAACCCACTCAGGCAATGCATTCCACAACCTAGGAACTCCACGTTCGTCATATCAAATCTCTTCGTTCGTGTTTTGGAACATCAACCATGAAACGTCATCGCTTTTTTGAGATACGAGAAGTCCGATAGAAGAAAGGGCAAGGTGGTATTAGATCATGCAGATCAGTTGCACACTCTAAGAGACCGATTCACTCTCGATTTGAAGACACCAAGATTGTAACTATAAGCGAAAACCCACTCAGGCAATGCATTCCACAACCTAGACATTCTTATCACGAACTCCACGTTCGTCATATCAAATCTCTTCGTTCGTGTTTTTGGAACATCAACCATGAAACGTCATCGCTTTTTTGAGATACGAGAAGTCCGATAGAAGAAAGGGCAAGGTGGTATTAGATCATGCAGATCAGTTGCACACTCTACGAAGTGTAGCCGATAAGCTACGAGTAGCAATTTTGAGACGATATTCAAGACTTTGAAGTCTTTATTACGTACATATATATATACTAGCGGCCCGTTCCGGCTTCGCTCGGATATTGTCACATAAAGCCCATTAATCGAAATAAAAACTATCCTATCTTTTAAGTTGGATCAATCTACACACGGTGTCCAAGTTTGATTAAAATCGGCTTAGTAGTTTAAGAGTCCATCGCGGACAAACAGCGTGACAGGAGATTTATATATATTAAGATTAAGATATCTTATTTCAGTTATTCAGTTAGTCAGGTCAGGTACATAAAGGTGTTATCATTTTGATTACTTAAGTGCTAGCTGTTTTGTCTACGCGAGTCACCCGCTAATTATATAAAACCAAAAACGTGTGAATTCAGAAATTAGTGGTTCCAGTTAAATAAACCCACCTATAAAAATACATCTGAACTTTGTATTCACACTGTAGGTACAAACTCAGGGATTTATTTCCTTAGCACGAGGAACGCTCAACGAATACTTACTCCTTTAACTTGGGAAGACAATTAAGTACAGTTTACAGCATGTGCTGTTGTTGGCATACAAATTGAGCCTGGAGAGAATAATTTGCTTTCCTGGGTATTAAGACAATTAAGTACAGTTTATCTTGTGCTGTTGTTGGTCATCTTGGATACAAATTGAGCCTGGAGAGAATAATTTGCTTTCCTGGGTATTAAATAAATATCTTTTGGAATACCACATACTACAGTTACCAGATCAACAAGAACAAAATTAAAAATTTTGATTAACCCCCGACTACCTCGGATTTGTTATCTGTACAACATTCTACTAGTCAAGCCCTTTCATTTGATACCCATATTTAAGGAAGTTGTGAAAAAAGAAATGTATTTCGCCATTTTGTAGTAGCGGTCATCTTGGATAAAAAATTTGTCAATTTGTCATAGCGCAACACATTCTACTAGTTAAGCCCTTTTGTTTGATACCCATATTGAGGTAGGTTGTGAAGAAATATTTTGTCCGCCATTTTGTGGAGGCGGCCATCTTGAATCGATATTAACCAAACATAGCTAAAAACATCAGCAAATAAAAAAACCGCATCGAAATCGGCCCATCCGTTTGAGCTCTACGGTGCCACAGACAGACACACACAGACAGACAGACAGACAGACAGACAGACAGACAGACAGACAGACAGACAGACAGACATCGACGTCAAACTTATAACACCCCTTTTTTGGTCGGGGGTTAAAAATATACGACTGTAATTAATCCATCAAGTAGATTATGGAATATAGGATACGCTTTTTTATCATAAACACACTAAATATTCCCACAGCTGGGACTCGGTCAAGGCCATAATCCACCACGCTGGCCCAGTGCGGGATGACTGACACATGACTTTGAAAGATTCTAGTTCTAAATACATGTCGACTTCCTCGTGATGCTTTTCTTCACCGTTTTAAGTTAGCGGCATTACGCACATGACTTCGAAAAGACAGTGGCGCGCGTGGACCCAGGGGGTCCGGATTGGCAGTCACCGTTCTCAATCTGTTTTATCAATTATTAATCTTATAATATTATATCAATCTCTATATATAAAATGTTTTTGTGTACGCTTCAAAAACTCAAAAAGTTCTGCACAGATCGAGTTGAAATTTTAGAAAATGATATATAATTCGCATAAAGGATTGTTTTTATCTAATTTTATATCACAATGTGCCACAGCGAAGCGGGGTAGGGTACAGCTAGTATTATTATAAATCTACAAAAATCAATTAACTTCCGGAGTACCCCTACTTGTGACGTCACGTCCCGTTAGTTACAATCTAGCTTGAATCGGTTTCTTCTAGGTAAACACGCTCCATCGTAGACCGCATCGTCGGTAAACATCAGGCGAGATGGCGGTCAAGTGTAAACCTATAATAGTAGAAAAAAAGGCAGCCATAGGAACTGCCGATAGAAGCGAAAAGTTATAACTCAGAATTAACTCGCGGGTGAAAACGAAGGGCGTAGTCATGGCCAATGGCCATCTAGAAATGCGTCAGCATTTATCGCCATTTGGCCAATGATAAATGCTGACGCATTTCTAGACGGCCATTGGTCATGGTTCCGAGTTTACCCGAAGATTTCTTATCATTCCCGAGCGTGACGCTAGAATTCCATTCACAGCCCAAGAAACATATGTTTGTGGCGCGCCAAAAGAAGTTTTCACTTCAAAACCCGGAAAACGCTGCTAGTTAATATAAATATATTTTATTTATTTAATATTTATTGCACAGTAACAAAAATAATGTACAAACGGAAAGCTTAATGCTAGGGTGCATTTCTACCAGCTACCCGCTGAGTAGGACATTGAAATGTTATGTAGGCAAATATAAACAGTGGAAACTAAAATAATTTTGAAACAAAATAACGTGGGAAAAGTTTTAAATAATATATTATGTACACGTTGTTAAATAGACAACACCATACACAAGTCACAAGACCATTCGTATAAAAACTTTTTTTTTTTTTTTTAAATTAGCTACTCCATAGACTCCGGGGTCCGTGATCTTTGTCATTACAATTATATATTATTATTTTTTACACATATTTTGGATAAGGAGAAGAAGAGGAAAATAGGAGGGATTTGGGTACATTTAAAATCTAATTCTAGTGCTCGTCTGTAGAGCCGATCACTACCGGCTGGGATTCCGCTAGTAATCGACTCAACATCGAGTGTTTGCCTAATTGCCTTTTGCCATTTGCCTAAGCTGCCTCCTCCCGGCCCAGAGCCTCCACAACGGCCGCATTTCTGTCCCTGATGGCCATCTGTAGGTTGAAATCTCGGATGGTCTTTGGTGATGCAGCCCACGCTCGCCGCACGAACCGACCGATGGCGTCGTCGGTGTCGTCAGCGTAGTATGTGAAGGTCCCCGTGTGCCGTGAGATTGCAACAACCGCATGGGGTACGCTCGTATAAAAACTCGTATCGTAGTTTTTTTTTTTACTATAATAGGTTAGCACTTGACCACCATCTCGCCCGATGTCAAGCGACGATGAGATCTACGATGGAGCGTGCTTACCTAGAAAAAACCGATTCACTCTCGATTTGAAGACACACGGATTGTAACCATCAGGGAAGACCCACTCAGGCAACGCATTCCACAATCTAAACGTGGATCACAAACGTGGAGTGAAATATCTTCGTTCGCGTTTTTGGAACATCAACCATGAAACGATGTCGCCTTTTTGTGGAACGAGAAGTCCGATAGAAGAAAGGGCGAAAAGGGAAATCGTAGTGTCGATTTCCACAAGATACCTAAGTATCACTGCTCTCGCAGCGCTGGGGCCAATTTTCGTACGGGATTACCTCCATCGGATCACTCGGATACGCTCGGGGTCTTCTGGTTTTCGATAGGCTTTACTACAGATTGCTTTTCCAATTGTCTTTAGATACCAGTTGCTAGTTAAAGGATATAAAGATTAATATCCTATTATTTTGTAAGATTTCGGGGTAAATGTGCTGCGCCTCGCGGCTTTTGCGTGTGTAATAACTCTCTCTGGAAAGCCGAGGGTCGTGGGTTCGATTCCCACCCAGTGCAAATATTCGTGTGATGAATTCAAATATTTGTAGCTACTGTGTCTGGGTGTACCTAAGTATATTAAGATAAGTACGTATTGTAGTATGAAAACTAACGTGGTTATTACACATCTCTATATGTAAAAATGTTATGTTGATTTGTGTACGCTTCAAAAACTCAAAAAGTTCTGCACCGATCGAGCTGAAATTTTACAATGATATATAATCCGTATCAAGGATTGTTTTCATCTAATTTTTGCATCACAATGTGCCACAGCGAAGCGTGGCATGGTACAGCTAGTTTAAAATAAATACACTGACCACAGGATAGTCAGTTACTGTGTCTTTATTTCGAAATAAGTATGTACTTAGCATCGAACTCTTAAAAACGGCAGAAGCGGCAAACGCGCTTCTACTATGGCGATGCAAAATCAGGTGACGTCTCATGATTTAGTCTCAGTCGCAACAAGGAGTTGTGTACGTTCGCTTACAATTCAATTTTCAAATTTTTCAAACAAAAATTTGCCACTTTATGTTGTCTTTAGATTACAGCATACCTCATCTTCGTTTCTCTAATTATATCGATGGTACTTAGGTATTTAAAACTATATAAGTATCATAGCTAAGTTTAGGATCCGATGGTACCTCAGATGGTGCTGTGTGTGAATTGTCCGCCAATATTTATTTATTTTCTCGGAATATGAGAATGTGTGTGTGTTCCAAACTTCAACCCGATCCGTTCATAAATTCCAACATGATTGAGCAACAAACGACCAAACCTTGACTTTAATGATTATATAATTTAGTAAGATTAGTAGGAAATAGGATTCTTTATAGTATATAGTGACAAGACGAGCGAGACACGTGCCTGATGGTAACCAACTTGCCTTCCACATATCAACAGAGTGACACGCAGCTATTGGAACATGAGAAGTCCAAATCATTACCTAGCACCGCACTCCACTCGTCACCCAGAGATATAAGGTGTTTTATCTCTTAGCCCAGTAATTTCTCTGGAAACATTACCCTTAAAACGGGAACACAAATGTTTGCACATTACTGCTTGGTGGCAGACTGACTGGCGAAGGTGTGGTATTACCCCAGGCAGAATTTGCAACGAGCCCTATTACTACAAACCAGATACCACAAAAAGGATATATTGAAGTAAAACCTTCTTTAGACGAGTTGAGCTCCCACATTCCGTTCTACCGTTCCGCCGTCGTTCAGACGCTATGTCGCTATAGCATCATGGTAGTGACGTGAACCCATAAGAAATGCTCAAACTCACTGAAGAAGTTTTACTTAAAACTTAAAATTTCTAAAACCGTTCAGGTGTCTTCAACATAGGTATATAAATCAATAGATGTGCCCTCCCAAACTTCAGGCGCACGGAATTATGTTATCGATGGGAAGAGTGAGGTCATTTTATCCGTTTTAGTCGGTCGGTTTTGTAGGAAGTGGTGAACGCGGACGTTTATATCTATCACTGTTCAACAACCAAAATATGTAGAACCGCAACATACCTCGCCGCTAGTGATTCTAAGGGTCAAGTAGATTGGTAGTTTTAAACCACTTCCACGATACACAGAGCCGCAGTTTCTTAACAATTTTAAGCTGCTCAGGGCACATCTTTTGATTTATATCGATGGGGTTCAAGACATCGATGGACATGTAGGTTGTAGGTAGGTATAAATAGCTTGACGTGGGTTGACAAATTAAACTATTGTTTATATTGTACTTAACAAACACTTTATTATAACAATAATAATTATCAAAATAACATAATTAGTTACCAACGATCGGTCGACGTGCATTTTATTTCACCTACATACGAGTATTTCTATTCTTCAAAAGTGTCAAAACTTTTAATTTATTATAAAACACCTCTATTTTATTGTGTGGTATGAAAAAGGTTTAGGAAAGATAGCAAGTTTAACTTCTACGCAACTTTCTCGTTATAGTATTATATTATTAAGCTATTGCATAGCTTTTATCGCGGGCCTGGGGACCGAATTTTCCTGATCGTGCATATCTTTCTTATGTTCACAAGAAAGAGGTATGGAAGACCGTAACGCCGTCCTCCCCACTCGGTCATTCGACTTTGAATCTTATTTGTATTAGCTTTACAGACTAAATGCTCTTAGCAGTGTTGCCAACTTTAACGGATTTCCCGTGACATTTTTTATGGTAAACAAATGTCACTCTTCAAAATAAAAGCAATTCCGAAAATTGTTAACATCCCTATTGCTTATGTTGATAAAAATGCATGCAACATGCAATAGCTTTACCGCGGCAGTCCCCGAGTGCCACACTTCTTTTTTTTCTATATTTCTCGTATTAGTATTATAGTTACAGTTTACTAAGATAAATTAAATTAAATTTATTACATAAATTCAACTTAGTTGCTTTCGTGCTAAACTATTTTTAGTAAGTATTTAAATACAATTAAGAACATTATCAAAAATCTTTGATCACATTCAAATTTAACATAAAAATGCTAATTTTTAAAACTTCTGCTCTACCAAAACACTAGTGTATGATTTTTTGATACAACATCGACTTGAAGTGTGAGTTTTTTTGATTAATTTAATTAATAAGGTAAGAGTAAGAAAGTCGCGCGAGAATGAGTAAACCGCAAAAGAGTGAGAGAGTCGCATGAAAACAAGAAAGTCACGTGAAAACTTAAATTCCTAAGGAATCAATTTTATGTATATTAAAATCTGACGCCAATGAAGTTACAGAAATACAAATACTCAGATAAAAAATTTTACGATGATGAAATTAAAAATTTTGACACGACACTAGATACATTTATCTAGTATATAAGTAGACAATTATGGACAAACCTCATGGTACATCTAGTTCTAGATATTCTTAGTAAAAATAATTATAGTACCTACATGAATTTAGCAAAATATACTTATACAGGGTGACTTACTCGTGGAGTGTACAAAACCGATGGAGCTGGTTTAGTTAGTTGTTAACGGTTAAGTTATTTTAGGTAGCGGTTCGCGCGAAGACCGCGACAGGAGACCGCGACCGGAGCCCGCGACAGGCACTTGGCTATAAGGAATTGTATGGGCGCCAGTTCGCGCCGAGACCGCGACAGGCGCGAACTTGCACCTTTATTACCAAAATAAGAACTACCTACCTACTTACTGTAAATTATGTTTATATGAATATAAAAAAAACAAGATTGGTTTGAAACAGTCAATTTCTTCTGTTCTGGATGGGTTTAGGTTAGAAGCATTCTTTCTAATTTTATTTAAAAACAGGATATGTCTTGTTCGGTTTTATACACTCCTTAAAATGTCACTGATGTTTCAAGAAAAGTTTGGAAAATTAAAACTTTATGAAGATTGTTATTTTGGGCTACCTTTCATTAGGCCAGTAACTAGAATTAGTAAGTATTGTGACAAAACAGTTATAAAAACTATGCATAACAAATAAGAATAAAAGCATTACTAAGTATATTTTAATTATTTCACAGGTATATGATATGATATGGTCGATCCAGTACAATTTAAGTTTCAGCTACATTCTAGTGAAGGATCAGCGGTTGCGTACTTAAAATCTCTTTGAAAAAGGCCGTCAAATGCGGCTGAAACTTCGTCGAAGTTTCTGAAGCCTAACCGGTGGACTATATCACACACTCCTCACCCGTGAATAAATTAAAAATGCGTAACATTCAACGATTTCATACTAAAAAACATTAATACGTTAATTAATCACGTAATTAGGATAAAATACAATAGAATACAGAAAATGTTTGGCTTATTATGTTTTCCATAAGTCGTTATTAATGGTCTGACTCATTAATCTATGTCAGCTGTTGTTACCAGAGCCAAAACATAAAATAATTAATAGAGAATAAGACGGAGGAAAAACAACAGTAGCTAAAGTTGGCCCAAAAACCACCAAAATACTTTTTACTACCATTTCATCACACTATTTTAAACATACAATTCCCAAGGTCTAAGTTAAATGTGTATGTAGATACGTGCTAAAACACGAAAACATTCAACTATCGATCCAGACGAAGTCAGGATAGTCAGATTCATATAGTAAAGAAATAAATACTTTCCACTTATTGATCAAAACTTTTACAGGAAAATCGATCAAGCCTAAAGCAATGTGAAATTGCTCATCATACAAATGTTTACCCTGTTTATAGGTATGGGAATTAAGCCCCTGACTTGAGAATCAGTGAGCAATCGAATAGTTAATAAGTTTACCATCTGGAAAAATGCACTTCAAATACATTTCCAATATGAGCGGTCAATTATTTATTAAAGATGTGTTTTGACGCATAAATCCGCCAGTATATTTAGTAAGGTAAAACATTTTTTTTATTACGGCGGTTCTTGGGCCTAATTATTTTCCACTGTTATCGAAAATAAAAATTGTAATTTATGTTTACTGGTAGAAATTATAAGCATTTGTAATATTTCTGAGAAATCTTAAAATTCAAGATTTTGAAAAAAATACCTACTTAAAATAAAATGATCATTTTATTTTATAGCTGCGTATTTTCGTAACTGATTTTAACAAAACACATTTAAAAATAATAACATTTTTGTACATTTATTTCTCATTTATTAAAAATCTAATGTGGCGTATGATACATGGAATACAACAATAGGAATCTAACACGAACGACAATTAGATTGAGTATAACCTCATCGACACCATTTTTATAAAATAACAAGATCACAAATTCTGAAATTAATATAAGCATAATGACTTGAAGCCATTTTCCTGTACATGGGAGAAATCATTACGCATCAAGATTCAATACTTGCACTAATATAAACCAATTCAAAACGAGGTTCAATATTTTATATTATCCATTTTTGTGATAAAAAAACATTTGTAATATTTAGAGCAAATCGCTAAAATCATATTATACAAGGTTACTGGTAGAGGCCTGCGTTCATTTAAGGGTATGTTTTGTACATTAAAAAAAAACTAATTTTGTTCTAAAAGTTTAGTTAAAACTCAATACATGTCCAAAAATAAATATAGTTTAGTTTTTGTTGTCTGCTTTGCTCTGCACTGTTTAGCTTTTTGCGTGGCAGCACTTCTTTATCGAGCGTACGCGCGCTCTTGTTACGCAGAGTTTGGTGTTGAAGAACGTTTTATTTTGTATTGAAAAAATTACACGATTTTTTTAAAACCATATAGTTTAAAAAAAATCGTATATTTGTTTTATAGAACAAAATAGACATAATTAATGTACTTACCTTTAAAAGGATGTAAGCTGATTACGTGATGACCAATTACCCTGTATAATTCATGAACATAAAAATTGCAAATATTTTTGCCTTTACCTACCTACGCAATGATAATTTAATAATTTCGTTAAAAATTAAAACATGTCTTATAAAAACCGTGTCGAAGGAGAAGATTTTATACAATGACTGAACACCTAGATCCCTTCAAAACATGTTATCATTAACGTTTCTATCACCACTACAATCGCATGCGTTGACTCTTTTAACATTTTTCTTTATTTTATGTACTTATTACATTACATTAGGTTAGTAACGTTTTAAATAAAATTAATATTCGTTATGAACTCAGCCATCAGCTAATTATGTGGAATAAAGCAAACACTCGAATATAAAATACTATAGATATAGATAGGTAATATAGAAAATCTACTAATTATATAGAGAACGTGGAAAGCTAAGATAAGTCTATTTTTAAATAAATTCGAAAAAAATTTTGGTCCAAATACAGGCAGAAATTGGTAACGTTTATAAATATTTTATAAGTAGGATAGTTTATATTAATAGGACAGATTTTGTTTTTTAATTGTCTAATTTTCTAAGTACAATAAGATTTAAAATCGTTTACTACAGAATTTTGGAAATGGACATACGTTATTAAGGACTTATAAAGATTTAAGAAGTATATAAGTATAAGTAATTATACGTTTAGAAATAGTTATAGATTGAAAAAAAAATAGTTTATATATTATTTCAAACGCGATTTAGTTTGGCTTAAAACTTTTGTTATTCCATAGATTTTAAGCTATGATGTCATATTAGCCCAAACAAATCTTTAAGTTCATTTTAAAGATATAATAAGCATCACAAATATTTTGATTTTATAGTACCTCTATATTCACTTAATGAGGATTGTTCCTTTGCATAAAATATTTTTTAAACAAAGTTAGCATGTACCTTTACTTGGATAATGAGGCTACCGCCTTGTGGGAGTTGTTTCGACAGTCATAATCCCATTAAACGTGGCGGCAAAAGTTTGCTATAAAGTTATCCAAAAGGCCTCGACTAGCATTCTTAGGGGCTTATAATTTATGATTGGAGCACTGATCGGATGCAGAAGACAAATGCCATGGCAACAACCATCGTAAAGACCGTAAAGGTCTGCCGCATAACTAAAACTGTTTTAGCTTTGATATTCATTTACTTTCTCTAAATTGCCGATGGCCAAACCGATTTAGTTAAGAGGTAGAAGTGCGGGAGGGCGTACTGTGCCTTGCTGTCGGCAACGATCTAGGGACTAGGTTTTCTTTGAGTTTTTAAATATCTAGAAAAACTTTTGTAAAAACCTAATTTCAAGCATATAAAAATATGTGAGTTATTTATTTCAAACAACTATTACCATATGCTCAAAATGATTAAATGAAAATAAAACTGGCATTTGACATGACACAACATTGCTAAATGACTTTGTTTTAAACTTTTTTTAATTATGCGTCTATTAAGCCTTAATAAGCTACACAATAAATCTGCATATTTGTATATATTATTTACAAATACAACACTACAAACTATGATATACAATAATTGTTTATGTCTATGTTGCTATTATTGCGAAATTTATTTAAATAATATTTCGTAACATTGTTAATTTTATCTGACGTTTTAAACAAATGTTTATAAATGTCAGACATTGAAAATCCTTTGTAGGTTTTATCTTTTTGAGTCATACCTATTTAGTCACATTATTCTTTTGCATCGAAAGTTATTTAAACAAAGTTTCGTAATATGCTTGTACTAAGGCGAAAAATTTGAATCCTACTAGTTTTTATGAAGAATTTATAATTTAACATCCAAATAAAAATATTAGCCGTGGCATACATTTTTTCAACTTATAGGACATCCACTACCATCCAGCTATATTTGGCCAGCGTGGTAGTTTTGAGAGATACCCAAGAAAACTCGAAACTCTCTCAGGAAAGAGGACTCTGCCACGAGAGTAGATGCCCTGAGTCCTAACCGTGGGAATTTGTTTATGTTTTTTTTCTCAAATATTATTTTGTATAAGAATAAGACAGCTATTTTTTTATCAATTTCAAGGTAGGTGCATTGTTTTTGATAATGTCGACCAACGTGACACTCTGCGTAAATGTGTTTTTTAATTAAATTGTAAATTACATGGTACTATCGCATTATAAGCAGAGTATGTTACGAGTAACTATAGTTTGAACACCGTGATTCCAAAAAATTACTACCTAATAATTATAAATACTAATTATCTACATTCTAGCGATCACGCGCAAAAAGATATTATAAATTACGAAATATATAAATCTCGTCAAAATAAAAAAAAGTAACAATATAGAATATTACTTCGAAAACTAACACACATTTTACAATTATTAATGGATTACTCACACGAGTTATGGTCGCTCCAGTCCAACTTAAGTTACAACCGCACAAAGCGGTCTCTTCCAAAAGGAAAGGACGCACGCGATCGCTTTCCAATTGGCACATTTGGCCGTTTGCAAAAAATCGCCACATGCAGTTGAAACTTAAGCGGAACTATCATTCAGATCGGTCATATCACATGTGCTCAATCATAAAAACAATGCAACAACATTTATATTTACAACAAAAAGTAAAATAGATATTGTTTTCCAACCAATATTAAATAACTATTGATAATAGTTAACATAATATATAATGGTTGATAAGTAAAATAGGTATTTTAGTGTTAGATACTGTGCTTATTTTGTTAAAATTTAAAAAAAAACGTATACGGGTATACGTATATATTTGGTTAAATCAATGAGAATCAAATTTTATTATGTTTTTTATGGTTAAGAATAAGAAATGTGTTAAATAAAAATAAAGTTAACAAATAATATTATTTTAACATATTTTTTTGTTTACATTAAAATTCGTAATTAATGAGTAATGGTTTATCATAATTTTATAATATGTAGGTATTTTTGATGCTTAATATTGTGAATGTTCGTTGTTTACGAAAAAATAGCTTTCTTCTACTTTGTTATAAACTAAGGACGTTAAAATTAGAATTTATAATCCCATTTTTATGCACGCGCTAATACATTTAATATCATATTTCTCATTTAACCTACGGTATAGAAGCATATCATTTCGTTAAAATTTATATAATTTTTCTATACTTACCACAGCCTTTAAGGCTTAATTTTAACTTTTATTATCAGCGTTATTAGAAAAAAAAAACAAAATCTCAAGTGTATCAGAGGAAGAATGAAAACATCGAAGAATGTCTAAAATCTGTACATTTGAGCACATTCTAATTTTACATAATTACTTTTTTACTTTAAACATTCATAAAATGGAACAAACATAATGTGAACATCATTAACATCATTTTTTATATCAAAAGACAATTAATTACTAAACTAAAAAATACACCATAGGTAACAACACTAATATTTTACATAAATACACGGGTAACTCACGTATAATGTAGTCACTCTCCTTGAAAAAGATCGCCGGACGCGATCGAAACTTGAGTCGGACTGGACTGACTACATTATACGTGAGTTACCCGTGTATTTATGTAAAATGTGTAATAACCACGTTAGTTTTCATACTAAAACACTAATATTATTTATTAGAGGAAGCTAGCTATTCATAACTGAACGCGACATATTTTTTTAAGAAAGGATAATATAATTTATATCTGTAAATAAGAAAAGCCTAGTAACATATACCTGTTATAATCTTTATCCATATTTAGTTAAACATTTTTTAGTTTTAATTAAACACATTTCGCGGATAAAAATTTTTTTTTTTACCTTTTTTCCTTTTTTAGACCAAATTTTTACTGTTTCTGTTTTTGTACTCGTACTAAGAAGGTGTCACAAAACTGTTCTATACAGGGTTACGTAATCATTGGTTGCATGCAAGCTTGCATCCGTTTAAGGGAATGTTCTGTATATTTTTTAAACAAACAATTTGTGTTCTACAACTTTTGCCAAAGCTCAATCATTATCAGCCGCAAGATTTCCACTGCTGAACATAGGCAGATTAGATTACCCTAGTCCCTAATACATATCTCAAAAAAAATTGTGTTGGACGGTGAACCAGTGGAGTGACTAAACTGTAGTTTGTTCTAAAACACCGAACTGTAGTCCGGGCAAATTGACTTTTTATTTATTTGGTATGGGAAAAAAATATATGAATTTTATAAACTTACTACAGTTGACGTATTACTAGTACAAAAGTTGACGTATTTAATGTAATTAACATCCGTTAAAAGGCTGCAGGCTGGTTACCAATAACCCTGTATAATCGAGTACATGTCCTTTTTAGTATTTAAAGTATATTTATATAAACAACCTTAACTTAACTTCCGGTTTGAAGGGCAATGTTTCCAGAGAAATTACAGGGCTTAGAGATATAAGATCTTAGATCTCTGGCTGACGAGCGCAGTGCAGTGCTAGGTAATGATTTGGACTCTTCATGTTCCAATAGCTGCTTGTCACTGTGCTGTTATGTGTCAGGCATGTTGCTTACCATCAGGCACATGACCTGATCGTCTCGTCACTCTATATTTAAAAAAAAAAAAAAAAAAAAAAACTTTTATGCCGTTTCTGTCTAAAATTATTCTTGAATCGTTATTTGAATGTTTCTTTTTTCATTATGCAATATCAAGTAATTTATTTCTAAAGATTGTACCTAAATGACGTAAATAAAGATTTAACAGATTAGAACTTATATGAAACCTTGGATATCATAAAGTAATAACCAGCGTAAAAGATGGTTAGCTTAAATTTTTATAAACAGTTTTTAAAGTGAATAAAATTTTGTGTAAAATATGTCATTTTCAGTTTTAGAAGATATTTTTCTACTTGCAGCACTTACAGAAAACGTTAAAGGTTTAGAATCCTTGAATGAACCCGTAAGCCTCAAGGGAGGACATGGTGAGGTAGATCAGCCAAAGCGAGAATAAGAAGATGGATGTGACTATCTTGATGCCTTTGGGGCCGCCGAGCTCTCCTCCTATGCTCTTCCGCCTTCGGAGAACCAAGACCAGAACGGCTAAGGCCGCTTCCGAGCAGAACATGGTCACACTGAAGGCCAAACTATAAAGAGGACAGAAATAATATTGTTAATCACGTATTTATTTCATATTACAAAAAACATAACAACTAGAATGCCTCTAGAACCGGGGCAGGGCCAAGCTACCGGTGCAGACGGAGAAATCTAACGAGATTTCTATGTCGAGGATGAACGCTTTCTGCATTATATAGGTATTATTATTATGGTGACGACGGACAATGAGATGACGGATAATAGATTGAAGTGGAATAGAAGAACGTAAAGCTTAATCAGAAAAAGCAAGCAAGTTAATGATAGTTGATAGTTATAGTTTGACGTTAAAAATGTAGCCTATACTATTCCAAACTATAATCCAAGTGTATTTGAAATCTCAGCCCAGTCCACTCAGCTGTTTTTACTTGATTGAGCAGCAAACATTCCATCATCAAAACTTTAACGTCCTACTAATTTTATTAAACGAAATTTTGAATGTTTTTGCTCAATTACGTTAGAACGGCTCAATGGCACGAATTGAGATTTGGAACACAGTTAAGGTTAAAAACAACTTTTTGTCCGGTTTTCAGAACTATCTACTCATTAGCCAAAACTGGTTACATAAAATTTCATACATTAAATTTCTACAATTTCTTGGCTTCAAAATGGTCGTTGTTTTTGACGTGACAACGTCTAATAAATCGATGAACGCCGGCTGCATGCACCAAAAAGTGTCCCGTTATGTCCCGTTACACTCATTGTCCTTAACGCTCATTTTACGCTTGCGCTACATTTTTAATGTTTTGTTATGACGTTATCACGTTAAAATATCGTTCGTAAACCAACCGACTTTGCAGACGACCAATTATTTTGTTAATGAATTTATTTTTAAATAATCTCCTCACAACGAAACCATAAAAAGTAGAAATAATTGTAATTGTCATGCATCTACTCGAAAAACCGCCATTATTTGGAGTTTGTACTTACACCAACGGATAGGCAATTCCATTACGAACATTTTGGTAGAAATATTTTTTTCAAAAGACCAAATCTGGTTTTATAAAGAGTTTATTCTAAAATTTTAGCGTAAAACAACGAGAAATCTTGCTGTTTCTCTCTTGCTCTTTCTTGCGGTGTGCGATGAGGTCAGAAATACTCAAGGTCATTTGCTCGGGATACGCCCTTAAATTATAGTTTGAAATGTTACTTATACTACTATATATACTTATTACTACTTACGTTTCATCCTAGCAAAATAATGGATTTTTAAATTAATAAAGCATTAGGACTAAAGCCTTTGTGGCTTTAGTCCCAGATCCCATTATTTTGTTTATTTATACACTTCTTTATTACAAAATATCTTTAACAATTCATTTAGATATTTTTTGTTCATCGTATTAGGTACAGAGATTGAAATCTAAAAGGTTTATTAGCGAAACCTATATGTAACTAAAACTTACACTGCTTTATAAACACTGAGTTAGTTCAGTTTATAATTTACTTAGCAGTTAATGTAATATTAGTAAGATAAATATTAAATACATACTTCCCAGGGTCGACGAGGAACTTCTCCCCCCTTACTCCAGTGCACCAGCGCGGCAACCGTCCACGCCACTCCTATCCCAAGAAACACGTTGACTGCGTTGGAACCCGTCACGTTCCCCACGGACGCGTCCGCGTGTTTATCTTGTATCGCTGCTACTTTGCTAGCGAACGTATCTGTTGGAGAAGGACGCATTATATTTGTTATCATAATCTTTATATTATTAAAATGGCTATTAAAAAATAGGGGTTGGTGACAAAAGGGTAAAAAATTATGCCGCATTATAAAAAAATAAAAACAAAAATGTTTGTCCAAAAATTTAAAAAAATATTTTAGGGCTGGACAACCCTTATCACTAAGGGGTATGAAAAATAGATGTTGGGCGATTCTCAGACCTACTCAATATGCTCACAAAATTTCATGAGAATCGGTCAAGCCGTTTCGGAGGAGTACGGGAACGAACATTGTGACACGAGAATTTTATATATAAGACAAAGAAGTTGGAAAATTATGAGCGTGAGCTGCAGATCTACCGTCTAACTATCCTGCTTTATGATACGCTTTGATTTATGATGTCATCGGCCAATTTGATAACGCCGATGAAAGCAGACAACCCATAGATTTCGTTTTTTTTTTGCTAATTAAAATCTGTAAAACATAGGCCCACAAGGATATGTGTAATCTGTGCCCACAAGGAAATAAATGATTTAATTTGACATTGGGAATATTATTACAAATCCATTCAAACTATTATCGTGATTTTGAAAAAAAAAAAATGTTTCGACGTCTTTGAGACAACCACATCTGCTTTCCGCATGCGGAATTGAAAGCAGATGGAGTTGTCTTTGTTGAGCAGATGAAATTATTAATAACTGTCAACTATGTTGGAGGAGATATACCTGCCCAACGTATACGAGAAATAAAACAAGTATATAAGCACAAGGCGCGATAAAAATATGCAATCAAAATAAAATATCGTGAATACAGATTTATGATACCATTTTACATTTTACTGAGATATCGCGTAAATTATTTTCGCATCAAGAAAGCATTAACTTGAAATATTGGAGACATAAAAGTAGGTCTTATTTATTTATTGATAGGTTTATTTGTACTATTGTGCAGTAAGTTTTTTTGGTCGCTGATCTAAGTATGAAGACGTCGCTCGCGAAGAACCGACGTTGAGTTGCGTGAATAAGTGCAAAGTGAGATCAATAATGCGACACAAGTTTTCTAAATAAAGGAAAATTTCATGTGGTTATATGGCGAAGAAAGTTTTCTATACCAGCTTCGATAAAGTTACATACACCCCTAGCCGTATCCTCCGCGCGATGCTACGCCACCTGTCAAAAATTGGTCGTACCAACTCAGAAACCTTCTCCCGCTCATGCACAACAACTTTGTTACCATACCTCATTACTGTTTTTCTGAAAATTGTCTTTTGTGATAGGTATCCTTTTAATGGCGTTTTTTCATTAACTTTTTGGGGTATATTAATTCTCGAAATTTGTAAGTCCATAATTTTCATTTATTTCAGGTTTTGGGCCCATTTTTCCATTTTGCCGAAATGCCTTTTGGAGGCCGCGTGCCCCCACAAAAAACCCCATGATATAACAAAGTTTGGTGTTCTGTAATGTATTGTGTTGTTTACCTGGTATGCTAGTTCCCAGAGCAACGAACACTATCGCTGTGACGGAGTCCTTGATCCCAAGAGTGCACCCGAAGTGGGAAGCCACGTCACCGATCACTGCGGTGACGAGGCCGATGCAGATTATTGACACCACGAAGCAGACGTACCCGCCGCCGATGTCTGTACAAAAAAAAATTGTCTGAAGCCGGTTGGTTCGCGGACGATAGCTTAACGTGACAACGTCATAACAAAACATTGTTAGGTGCGTCGCAAGCGTACAATGAGCGTAACGGGACAATGAGCGCAACGGGACATTACGGGACACTTTTTCGTGCGTGCAGCCGGCGTTCATCGATTTATTAGACGTTGTCACGTCAAAAAGAAATTTAACAGTTACAGAATAGGTAATCTTTTTTAAATCAAATTACCGTTCTCCATTTCGAATGGAAGTCAAGTTAGTCTTATGAAAACAAATAAAATGGGTAACAATTAACTACATTCGGAAGAAACTACACAAAATAAGAATTGCCCTAGGCGGGAATCGAATCCACGAACGACATAACGGTTCCGCAGGCAAATTTACTACCAACAGTCCAATGCTGCTCAAGAAAACTCAACTAGATGCTCAGTCTAAATTTCTTTCTTTAAAATATTCATACTATTTAAACTTTCGAGATTTCAACTCATAATAAACAAATAACACGAAAATTAATCATAATCAAAATTATTAATCAGTTACCTACACATTTCGATAGGGTTACAAAGTGGTATCGAGAAGACTGAAGAAATTGCAGCGAGAGAATGAGACGACCCACAATTTTTTTTCAGTTTTCTCGTGACCACGGCAGTTGTAAAGTTGGCGAAACGGCGAGACAGGGCCGGATTTAAAGGTGTGGAGGCCCCGGGGCAAAGGCACGCAAAGGGCTAATAATCTTGTGGAGGCCCCGGGGCATATGCCCCGGTCGCCCGCCGTCCCCTAATTCCGGCCCTACGTCGAAGTAATTAAATAAGAATAATTAATAATTTATACCTGTAGGTGGCACAAAAGCGAAGATAATTTTCCAGAATAGAGTAACGACGTGAAGCACGTAGTCTGCACATGACGGGGGCTCATCCGGGTCGTCTGAACCTGCGCAAATATCACATTGAATCTTAGAAAATTAAAAGACCTCATGGCATAGAGAGGATGCATGCTTTTTAATCAGTGATCCATAGATCACTGATTACCTACCTGATCACTGGTACCAGCCCAGGGGGAGGGATTGTCATGGCCCCTAATAATTTACCTAACTGTAATCCAAATTTCAACCCAATCCGTTCAAACGTCCAAATTAGGTACAACAATACAACTAAGTTTAACAAGCATAACTCGATTTGTCAATTCTCCACCAACATCCACGATCTTGGCTGGTTCTTGGCATTGGTCGGACACTGCCTAAAGGCAATAATTTCTAAGAAAGAATTTGCCGTAAAAATCCTAGACGCGGCGTCGCCTCAGGTAGCGTGATATAATGTACTCCGCGGACGAATTAGGCGATGGATGTGTAACACAGTGTCTGTTTTAAAACATGTTTTGGACCACGGGATTTTCTTACTAAAATAATACAGGTAGCTCACTACTCGGGGGAAAATCATAACTTAGCTATAACAAAGGTATATTCACCGTTCACGTTTTTCCAATTTTGTAAATTTTGTACAATTTTTAAACTACTATCTTTGAAAAAAGTGTATAAATATTAAATTAATATTTCGAATATACTGAGACTTGTTACCCGACTGAAAGAAGGGTTATGTTTTTAGCCCGTTTCTTGTATGCTTGAAAATTTCTTTATTCCCACATGTACACATGTACATGTCAGAAACAACTTAGACTCATATGACACGCGAGGAGAGAGACGTTCGCGCAATATACGTAACGCTGACAAGCTGGATAGTATACCTCACTCTCTCGCGAGATCGGAAAAACTGACTCACATTATGAGACCGGAAGTTTATAACACTCTTCCTAAAATAGTTAAATCAGCACCGAATTCGGGTAGCTTCAAAAACCGATTAAAAAGCTGGCTTATTGATCAAACTTTTTATAGTTACAGCGAGTTTTTATATAGTGATGGCAAACTCACAATAAAATTGTAAAAAATTGACATTTTTCATTACAATTGTAATATATTTTTAATTTTTGACACTTATTTGTACGATACCTATTATCGTACAATATAAAGTTCAATTTAAACTTTAAAAATGTATACTCTTTGTATGCTCTTATTTTGTTTTTTTATATAATTGACGTGTAAATTGTACATTTATCAATAAAGAACTTTGACTTTGACTTTATATTCCAAACGACTGGATGGATTTATATATATCTTAATTGCAAAAATCATCGTTAGATTTGTTTCAATCGCCCAAGTGTTAGAATATAGTATTTTGTATTACATAATGTTTTGTTTCTGTACATTATGGGCGGTCGGAGTTTTTAAATGAAAGTTATTTCTATTATACGTTTAGAAATTAACCCAACAAAACACTTTTTACAAAAAATATAAATAAAAATATTTAACATATTTCTGTTCATATTGTAAAATAGAAAAGAACAGTATCATAATTAAAGTAAACGTATAGCATTGGCATATGCAGGGTATTAAATATTTACTATGTCATTTGATGTAGGTATTAAATTAAGTGGGGAGATCAGCTGCAAAAAAAAATTGGGTAAACTTCAGAGATCTCAAAATAAACTTGAAAATTCTTTTTTTTCTCTTACCCGTCACACGCCAGGCATTGAAGTGTAAAGTAATTTATGTATATTGCAATCCCTGTTTGATTATAAGGAAAATTCTAAAAATGAAATCCATACAGCAATTTCATTAACGGGGCCTTTTCTCACAAAGACAGAGTCAAAGCCTTCCAATTTTATGTGATTCACGTCCATTTCTTAATCGTTCAAGTATCAGAAGTGAAATAGTCGGAACTGCAGTGGACATGTTTGGCAAGTTGCCACAAATTGTTTCTGTGGAAAATACAATTTCGCGGATTTAATTTAATGCAAAAATTGTTTGATTTCGAACGCAGACGATATACGCCCAGGATCTCTGGTACAATTTTTGCGATTTATTACTATCAAGCTAATTTTGCGTAAATAGCTTCATTTTGATGAGAAGCCCAACAATTTCCTAGGAACTGTCGATTGTGGTAGCTAATAGAGATAGCTATAGTCCGTTCCACGAAGAGGTGAAGAAAATGTGAACAAATCAATGTCACTCTCAATATGACAGACCAGCATTTCTCAACTTTTGTTTTAGAAGATAGTTCGTTGTAAGCGCCTCTGTTTGCCCTTTTAGATTTTCGTCACATAACAAGGTTAAATATAATCCAATAAGTCCGTTTATTTCTATTATTTTATAATTATACGTTTATTAAATATGTGGTGCGCATAAGTTTAAACATTAAGTAATACATAAATAATATAAACAGTTTTTCTTAATATTAATTATTAAGTACAGCTTTGTTTTGTTATGTAGCACTTAAATTCCTTTTTCATTATGTATGTGAAATGACTGACTTTTTAGTAAACTTAAATTTAATGAGCTACATATATATGAGACGATCTTCTTAGCTTTCCATGGATTTACCGTGCGGGTGCCGGGTCCATCGTGTGGCAGAAAGAGAGAAATCCCGAGTAGATCCCGAGACTTGTGACTCGGGCGTAGGTTTAAGGAGCCCTTTTCTGACGTACATCAACACTCACCTTCACTACTCGTTTTTCTCTCCCTGCCCAGCCAAATCTGATATGAGCCTACTAGCGCAGCTTTAAATACTCGTGTATATATCCAGATCTGTATCCGTGCATGTACTTTTTTCACATTCCAGCACATCACTAGTGTAGTTCTTACTACCTGTGTAGCTGCCATTGCTATTATTTTGTCTTAATAAAAAGTGGTGTACCTATATAAGTGGTAACCTATATACTATTCCTTGTTATAATTATTGATCTACGTTTTATATTTGAACTAAAAAAAGCAATCCAGTCGGAGTATATAGCTAACGTGGCCCTTATACTTGATTCCGTAACAAACAAATAAGGTAAGTACTTTTAAGTGCTTTTACTCAAGGGGAGGAGTCACATGGCTTCAGGGGTCACATAGTCGTGGTCATGTCACAAAACTGTGTGATAAGCACATTCATGCTTTTAAATCAGTGGTCCACCTAGATACTGGACCCAGCCCAGTCATGACAGGGGGTCATGACCACCCCCCCTCTCCCCCTGGATCCGCGCCTGGCAATATGGTTAAATTATATTAATATTAGCTAAGTAAAAAAAATGTTTTTCTGTACAAAATGAACTATTTGTAAGTTAGTCAATTGTCAGTATCCTACTAATATTATAAATTAATGTCAATGTCTGGATGGTTGGATGTTTGTTGCTCAATCACGTCGTAATATCTGAACGGATAGATCTGAAATTTGGAACACAGATAGAAAACAGTATTCAATATACATAGGCTACTTGTTATTCCGGAGAAATAATGGGAACGGGAACTAAATGGGGCGGGTAAAACCGCGGGGTGTAGCTAGTATTAAATACAATTAAGGTGAGTAATAAAAATGAAAAGTCACGAGTACTTATACCAATTTTGGTTTTGAGCGTATCATTAATAGTACCTGGTTGACCGAGCTTCGCTCGGTTTTTTTAAATGATATTTAGGCAGGTACGAATTACGTAGTGATGACTTACTTAGACATACTTAGATACGAATTAAATGCGTTTATAAAAGGCTCTAAGTATAAGATTTTCCCAGAAAAAAAAGAACAAAAAGAAAAGTCCCGAGTGCAACCATTGGGATTCGAACCGGGGCCTGTTGACTCCGAGGGCGAGCATATTCCGTCTGAGCCATTTAAACTTAAAGAACAGTGACGAAATAAATTATCGTATTCTAATGACATTGTAGGAGTTCTTCATTGTCTAAAACCCGCATAAAATGATGTTTCAAAAAAATTTTACCTAGCTAGATCGACTTATCGTCCCCGAAACCCCCTGTATACATAATTTCATGAAAATCGTTCCAGCCGTTTCCGAGATTCAGATTGTATATATATATACCTACAAGATTAGCTCGTTTAAAGGTATAGGTAAGATTTGTTGTTTTCAAATTTAAAATCACATGAACACCAGCTGTAAGAAAATATTTTAACCGCCATCTCATGGTGGCGGTCTTCTTTAACCAAAAATAGCTAATAGGTACAGGTGTGTTTTAGCTATTTTAGGTGAATTATAATTTAACTTTCAAACAAAACAAAATCGAATCATCCATTTTGTATAACTTCCGAACATTCAACCAACAAAAACAAACCATCTATCCTTTCGGAAGATACGATGCCACAGACAGACACACACACATACATACATCAACGTCAAACTTATAACACCCCTTTTCTTGGTAGCCGGATTAGGAATATTGGTACCGGCTTAATTATACCGAATCCACCAAATTATCATATTCGTTGTCTGGATGGCAATTGGCAATCCCTATTATTTAATACGTTACATAGGTAGGTACTTGAAATTGAAGGTACAAAGAACTGTTAATAAATTGATTTTTCAGAGTAGGTAATAATAACCAAACCCGCTCTCACTCTCCTTGAAAAAGATCGCCGGACGCGATCGAAACTTGAGCCGGACTGGACTGACTATATTAAACGTTACGTTACCTGTGTATTTATGTAAAAATGTAATAATAACTTTTAAGTTTCCAAAATAATGATAATGTGTTTACGCTTTTTTTGCCTACCTATTTGGACGATAGTAATTATGATGCAAAACATTATTTAAAAGGAGTAGGTACGTAATGCGGCCGGTAAGGTGATAAGTCATACTACGACTGACGTAAAATTAGCCTCTGCCTGGCGTTTTGTCTCTTGTTGAGTGAGGACGTTTTTGATCGCTGACCTGAAATCCTTTGTTTGAACCCCTAGCAAAATTTAAAAAAATTGCAATTTCAACATTTTCACAACAGTTTATTATTTTGTTTTAAAACAGTCGCGATTTGAACATAATTATTCGTGATTAAGCCCCGTAGGTACTATAACTAAAGATGATTTTTTCTAAATGAAATTATTAATGTAAATATTTATTAATAAATATTTAAACATTGTAGCGGGAAATCGCCGTGGGATGCGAAAGTGAGAACAACTGAGAACTCGTAGTACTGACTTTATTACAGACTAGCTGAACCCGCTACTTCGTTCGCGTAAGCAGATGTTACTGACTTATACATGAGTTGGAAGTATCGTACGTCAAAATATTTGGATAAGTAGTCATTGAAAAACCGAGTGAGTTTGTTTTTCCACACAAAAATTTATTTAATTTTATCATCTTTATTTTTCTTTTTTTAAACAAAATCAAACTTACTTAGAAGGGTTTCGTAGTATCGAACATAGCCGCAAGTGTTAAGTTTGTATGATTTTTATAGGATACATCATGAAACGTCTGAAGCTGATGTGCATGATCTGATACCTAATTATCTCTTTTTATCCGCAAACTGTTTTATAGTTGTTACCCGCGACTTCGCCCGCGCAAAATTTTGAATGAAGTCTGTGTGGAATCGAAATAATTAAAATTTTGAGTTTTAATGTTACTCAAGCAAGTTGAACCCGTAAATCTAAACCAAGTCTTAGTGAAATGTTAATGTATGAATTTAATTGTAACACATAAAAAAAATCAAAGAACGAAAGAATCCAAATTCGGCATCAAAATCCTTTCAGCAGCAAAAAACTTATTAGTACAATTTAGAATACCAGTAACGCCACCTAGTGCAAGATGCAAGAAAAAATACATACCACAACAGCAAAAACATCGATTTAAATGGCCTTTAGTGCTTTTAGATTTAAACTGGCATTAGCGCCATCTAATGAGAATATAATGTTGCGTGTTATTTTGATTGCGAACGCAAAGCACCTGTATTATCTACGCCAAAACGACTGCATATATTTTTCATTTTTGGCTTTTACCTTACCATCACATCAAGTTCCTTACGAAAATATATACTTATATTACTTAATATGGAGTTAAATGAAAATATAGACTTATTAGCCCATGTGAAATTTTAGACTCTAAACTATCTGTGTTTCACATATTTAATTGGATAACGGGACACTCACGTATACAGCGTGGCGCTTTGGTGTCGACATTAAATGAACACACAGGTAGGGTTACTGACCAGTAATCATACAAACGATGTGAGAAAAATAAATTCGCTTATTTAAAAAAAATATATTTTCTAACAAACTAAATCATTGTATCAAGCACTCGAATCAAAATCACCCTTTGCACTAGATTCATTCAACGACGTCAGTTGTGTGCGTGATTTACTTTCGTACACATCGTTACGCAAACGTAAATCTGGCAACGTCGCAAAACCCCCGCGCTGCGCGCCGCTTGCAGATAGGTAGGTATCTCCAAGCGGCGCGCGCGGCGTTGCAGCGTACCTACCTTAGTAGGTGCCGCCGCCGCGCCGGCCGAGAGGGTAGGTACAAAGGCGCGATAATTCTGAACGGTCAAGTAGGTACGTCACGACAAAAGCTTCAATACCTGTTCATCACTAATAAATCGAATACCTACCATATGATAAAGATAAGAGATAAACAAAAATATTGGCAGTCATAGGAACTGCCGATAGAAGTGAAAACTTATAACTCAGTATTTGATAGCTAACTTTGAAACTGCGCGGGTGAAACCGGAGGGCCTGGCCATTACCATCTAGAAAATACATCAGCCAGTGGAAATGCTAACGCATTTCTAGATAGCCAATGGCCATGGTCCCGAGTTTACCCGAAGAATTCTTATCATTTCCGAACATGACGCTAGAATTCAATTCACACACAGCCCATGAAAAATCTGTGTATGACACGCCGCGATTTCACTTCTAAAAGTAAATAGGTAAATGGATAGGTACCTAGGTGTCTATTGTAAATTTGGTGAAACATTACAAAATGATTGCTTTGTAGTAGGTAATACGAGTAAGATAGGTACGTGTTGTCAGAATCAAAGATAATTCGCATAAACAGCCCATCAAATGTTCCCACTGCTGGGACTCAGGGCCTTCTCTCGCAAGAAGAGAGTTAAAGCCATAATCCACCACCCTGGCAAAGTGCCAGTTGGTAGATGGCACTTTCCATTATTGGCACGTGACCTCGAAAGATTCTAGGTAGGTACATGTCGGTTTTCTCACGATGTTTTCCTTCATCGTTTTTAAGCTACTAGCATTACGCACATGACTTCGAAAAGACTGGTGCGCGGGGATTTGAACGCGGCGCGCCGGATCGGCAATCACCGTCCTCCCGACTAGACCAGCCGTTACTTCAAGGCCACTTAGTAGGTACTCGTACCAACAAAAATATTACCTAGCGTGAAAGCTGCTGAACTAGTAGAGGTACCTACAATATTCTTTAAAAGTAAAACTAAAACATCTTCCCACGAATCGATTTTAATTTCGTAGAAAATTTAACCAGTAAACCCTTGATCAATGAACTCTTTCAGATAAATTCATCATTGTCAAAATCAAAATCAGATACTTATTGTTTTAAGTTAAATTATCTATCGCATAATAGCTAAATCACCTAAGTACTTATGGCGTAATGCGCAATAAACATTAGTACGTAGGTACTTTACAGCTTTCCGACTCGAAGCCGTAGTAACTATTTCTCGTCTGTGTCGCAGCGCAGCGTTGTGGAGCGGCAACGCTTCGTTTCCATAGCTACGCGCGCGCTCGCTCGCTTGACGAGCAGCGCGGCGCGGCGGCTTCTTTGAAATCGTAGGCGCATAACTAACAGAGCCACACTGTTTTGGTCTAAATTTTAAAATGCTCAACGTGACCACCACCTTCGCGAACACAAACTCTTAAACGGCGTTCAATGTTTGAACGGACGCTTGCCGTGGGATTTGTAGGGCATCGCCTAGTATTCCCATATCTTTCGCGATACCTACATTCCTATCGCAAGTGCGGCATTTTGATGGGCTTCTCCGTAAAGTAAAATCATGTCAGCATACTCAGCAGCAGTGTAATACTGTGTGTTCGACATCTTTACTTAAATAAACACTCACAACACAAAAAGTAACAACAAGTCGTCGTTATCGCTTTGACACTGAATCAAAATAACTTACACTAAATAAACAACAAAAAAAAATAACACGTAGGACACGTACTTAAGCGTCTTTTTCGCGAATAATTAAATTACCTAGTTAAGGGATTTACAGTAAAAGTTATAGCGCGCGAGAAATGTGTCAAGGACTTGACAACTTCGCAGCCCGGCTGCCCGGCTAGCACTAACACAAAACTAGTGGAGTTTAAAAGAAAAAGACAAAAGACTAACATTAGAGGAGTACCTACAGTCATTTTTTTTCGTTTCCGGCTCCATTTCATTCGCACACAAACGCGTGTTTTGCATGTTGTATGACTACCTGTCTCATTTTATTGTATTTACCTTTCGCTTGATTTTCATTCATGAAACGCGTGGATATGTGGACTGCGACCTAATTACCTCTGACTCAAATTTTTAGATACAGGTTGCTCTGATTTGGTGTTTTTGAAAATTGCGAATAACTCAGTAAATAAAAACGATACATGAAATTTAATTTTCCAGAATGTCTGAAAATATGATATGTGATATGTGGTTTCATTTAATGTCGGCACCAAAGCGCCACGCTGTATACGGTCGGTCAATCCGACTCGAGTTTCGGCCGCGTCCGGCGGCCTTTTCTTATCTGTGTTTCGTATGTCAAACCAATTCGTTGTGCCTAACAACGGTATGCTTCGGTCACCGAAGCTTGTTGAACACTACCTTTAAATTTTAAACAGTATTTGGATTGAAATAATACGTTTTCTAATAAGTTACGGCTGGTCTAGTAAGTTACAGCTGACCTAGTCGGGAGAACGGTCAGCCAGGTTTTGACCCAGGGTTCAAAACCAAGCGCACCACTATCTTTTCAGGGTCATTTTCGTAATGCCGGTAATTAAAACGGTGAAGGAAAACATCGTGAGGAAACCGAAATGTACCTAGAATCTAAGTCCTAAGTCATATGTCATCCACCAACCGACACTGGGCCAGCCTCGTGGATTATAGCCTTGCCTCTCTCCTTGCGAGAGAACGCTCCGACGCCCAGCAGTGGGAACATTTAATGGGTTGTTTATGCTGCTACTTATTATGCTGATATGTTTTCTCCTAAAGAACGAAAATCTACTTCAATGTAAACAGGTAATCTAATTCTGTCATTCGACTAAATTTTATAAGAAGCTATGATTATGCCGTACAGATAAATCTAAGCTGATTTTAGTTTTTTGTTAATATTTGAAAAACTACCTCTCTGTTTTCGATATATGAGGTCACCTCTGGAGTATTTTCTACCAAACAAAAAAGGAATTATCAAAATCAATTCACAATTAGCGGAGTTATCGCGAAAAATAAAACCAAATAAAAAAACATGCAACCCGATTGAGAAAATCCTCCTTGTTTCAAGTCGGTTATAACCGAATGATGTTTGTTTTTCCACACAAAAATATATTTTTGACAATTATTTTTTCATTCAAGACGACGCGACGCGATCACGTGGGCACGTTCTAGAATCTAGATATTCTGTGGATCGTCTGTGATACACAGAATACTTAAAAGTTAGTATGTACCGAACGCGCCGCGCGTGTCTTTATCATTTAAAGTGTATGTAATTTCCGAACCACCAAACCGATAATGTTCAAATTTTGACGGGACAATATTAAAAATGTGTTCTTTCTAACGAAAAAAGAATTAATGAAATTAAACAACGCAAACATGAGTTACAACCAAATACACATTCTGACTTTCACCCCCTCCCGAAAGAAAACCGATCAGAATTTGGGGATCAAAAGTAGCCTACAGCAATCTTCTTAGTGTAAACTAAAGTCATGCGAAGTTTCAGCTGAATTGAATCAGTAGTTTTGGCGTGATGCGTGATCCCTATACAGAAAGACAGACAGAAAGACAGACAGACAGACAGAAAGACAGACAGACATGAAAGAAAAAAAAATGCAGTTTCGCCATCAGTATCGACTATGGAGTGCTCCAAAAAATCTTCAATGTACAGAATTCGACCCGTTACAGTTTTATTATAAGTATAGATTCCATATAAGTGGGTACACAAACACTTACACAAACTAGCGCCGGTTCTACAGACAGGCTTTCATCCAAATAATTTCACTATAGAACAGTATTTCCTTGCCTTCGAGTATATTGTCCTAGAGGTGAGACGTATTTACAATACCAGGTTTCAAAACCAGGTTTTTAATTCGAAGTAGGGCGCCCTAGTATGAGCAAAAAAGACTTGCAAGTATTCTAAAGTATGAGGCCGACGACCCGTAGTCAGATGCGAGGAGAACATGAAGCAAAAACAAATGTATGAGAAACCCAACCATTACTTCATAGTAATAGGTGACACAATTGTTTGAGAGCCAAAAAATACTTTAAAAGTATTTATAATATTTTTTCTATTTTATGACAAGTCACTAATGAAATACGGTTCAAAATTCTAACAAAACGCTTTCAAAGTACGATACAGCTGGTAAATTGCTAACAGCGGGGGGCTTGCGCCATAGAATATCACTGGTTACCCAATAGTAGACAATACGACTCACTCTCGTCTCGAGCCTTGCCCGGCGCCACTTCCTGGAGTAAGCGCAAGGGTTTCGAGTATTTCCTTCCTTTTCCTATTCCTGAATACCGATTGTGTTGCACGTGCCATCCTTAAAATTCCTTTAGATATTTCGGGGCATTCAACCTTACGTCTACGACTGAAGGATTCATATGGCATAGATTTAGTGTTTTTAAATGGGTACCTAATAATAGATTAGATTAGATTAACTCTTTATTGCACTTAATTTAGTTATAAACAAAAGACAATTAAAACAAAACAAAATAAAGTAGCAATTGGCGACCTTATCACTAAAAGCGATCTCTTCCAGGCAATGATAATGTTTTTTACATTCTTACATTCGAAATGCGATAAAGTCAAAGTTCACTTTGTTTTGGCTTTTTACCCGACTGCGTAACGCAAAAGCGTGGTAATGTGTTTAGCAGTCTATATATGTATGTATGTATGATTCTTTGAAGCACTATACAGACCAAACCCCTGGGTCGATTTTGATGATTCGCACGTCAATCGATTCCTCTTAGCTTTGCGAGTTACACTAAAGACATGACGTTAGTGTAAATTCTATATGGCGGCTACCGAACGCCATATTGACCAAATTAAAAAAATGAAAATCAACAAACTATGTCAAGAAGGGTATTGTTGAATAGATATTTAAAAATAAATTTTAGTTTTCTTTCAACGTTTTTCGATTTGGCTGACCGTTAAGGATGTGTATCGATTTAAAGTTGCGTAACAACCATTCTCACATTTATAGGTTTATAGGTAGCCGAAAACTTCGTATAATTGTAGTGGTAGGACTCTTGGCAGGGTCCGCCTGGGGAACTACCACGCATTTGCCAGTAATTCTACTACCAGGCAGTGATGTGCAAACATCACTGTGTTCCGGTGTGAAGGGTAATGTTTCCTGATAAATTACAGGGCTTAGAGATATAACACTATAAATCTCTGGGTGACGAGCGCAGTGCAGTGGTAGGTAATGATTTGGACTCTTCATGTTCCAATAGCTGCGTGTCACTGTGCTGTTATGTGGCAGGCATACTTCCCATCAGGCACATGTCCTGCTTGTCTCGTCACTCTTGATTTGAAAAAACTAGCTGTACATGTGAATGTGGATAGACATGAAATATATACAAAAGTATCTAGTAGGTATATTGGACTACCTATTTTCGTACGTGGAGGAAATGCATTTACGCATATCCTACCGCCCGGGGGACACGGCCGGGTTATGTTGCACTCTATACCATGTATGGATATAGTCTACTAAAACCTCCTTGGGGTTTCAACTCTGCCGCCGATGGTGCGCATACGGAATCGCTCTGTCTCGGCACACCACGGACACTCCACTAAAATTCCATACAAACGCCGCTGTGGAGCTACCTACTCTTCACACAACTACGCAGATGTCGTTCGTACACACGCGTGAATGTGTGCGTTAGCGCTAGGGCTACTGAATTGTTTTATTGAATAGTTGTGCCCCTTGAGTTCACCTGGTGACGTAAAATAGTCTATAAACTTGCTATAATGTTGAGTTACATAAATAGAATGGAGCCAAATTATACTACTCTAATTTAAAAGATGTTTGCACAGATTTCTTTATTGTTTCAGAAATCTGTGGGTGTTTGTATTGCCGCGTAAAATGAAACGAAACCGATAATAGATTAGATCACGTACCTAGATATCTATTTCTGTTAGTAGGTACACATTCGCATTTTATTTTACACTTACCCATGAAAGAAACTTTATTCTGTCACTATAATTATTCCTCCAGGCATTATTAATCCGTGCTTGGCCACGTGAGATACTGGCTGTGTAAGATATGAACTTTGAGTTAAAAATGACTTCGTTATTATAAATAAATAAATATTGGTAGACAATTCACACACAACACCATCTGACCGCAAACTAAGCAAAGCTTGTAATATTATAAAGCAACGTTA
This sequence comes from Ectropis grisescens, assembly GCA_017562165.1. Lineage (NCBI taxonomy): Eukaryota > Metazoa > Arthropoda > Insecta > Lepidoptera > Geometridae > Ectropis > Ectropis grisescens. The sequence continues at coordinate 20,887,741 of CM029791.1, forward strand.
TTGAAAAGTTTCTAATCTTACGTTATTATAAAGCTTTTAATCTTGTTCCGTTTAGTTGACGGACATCCGTAAACAGCACAACAACCCACCATGATGATATTTCGTTAGGAATTAGATGTTCGATACCAGCCCTTCGTTGAGTGCTCCTAACGTATCCGAAACGGCCTGAGGGGTGAGGAAGCTTGAAATTGGCGGGGGGTGGGGAGTGTCCGTTCTATCTATTTTATCTATTCTATGGTCTCGGTCGCCCATCTCCGACTTCAAACAATTTAGTAGGTACTCAACTTCGGTCGTAAATCTATGATTTAATTAAGGGCGTGTGGGCCGTAATTTTGATTTTTTAAAACAACTTTAAGACCTTTAAAATAGTGTATTAAGCTCTGAAAAAAATATATGTAATAGTTAAGGATCTAATCTAGTGTAATTCGCAGTCAGTAACACGATTTAATGAATTTTACTTGATAGAAAAAATCCCAAAGTTACCCCTTTTCAAAAGTTATTTCAAGTTTATGACTAAACTAATGAATTTTTTACTAAATTTTTATACTCAACGAAAGCCACTAAAAGTTATAGATGCATTCGCAGAGTTTGACTTGATAAAAGTATCAGTTATTCACTATGTTTTAATATCTACCATATATATAGCGCGCCGTTCGGCAAGCCTGATCAGTCGCGTTTCGGCGCTCACGGACGACGGGCCTGTGCTTGATTTTGCAATTTTGACAACCGATAAATTTTAAATATTACGATCATAGTGCCACAGTATAACAATATCAGTAGGTATTACTAGTGAAGCACGCTATGATCTTGATTTTTGATACCGTTTTCATTGGAATTGCAAATAAACGCTGATACTAATTAGTACGCTGTTTATTTTATGTTGTAGACCAGAAGGAGTCTCAAAAACTGACGTCGATACCACATCAGTAAAAATTCAATGCGGATGCAATGGAAAATAGATAAGTATCGGTAAAATATTCGTCCGTTAAATCAGAGATCGGGATAAGGAAATAATGAGAGGGAGAAATCCCTGCGTAAATCCCAAGTTAGGTATCATTTATGATACCTAACTTGCATTTATATGCCATTTAGGTAAATTCTTTGGTAGTAAGGTACTTAGTACTTAGAAGAAAAGTCCTCACATACAGATTTTACCACTTTGGAAGAGACTTTCGCGCAAACTATTCAGTTTAGAAAAAAATGTTAGGAACTTCAATACAATTTTGAACACCTTTCCATAGATACACGTATGGTTTTGTTAGAATTTTAATTTTTTTATACTTTTCCAAGTTTGTGACACCACCAAAATTTATTGTTTTTTTTTGTATGAAAATGTTAATATTGTTCATAGAAATTTAGACATTCGACCAAATTTGATAAGAAGCCTTTTAGGCAGTAAAATTACTCGTAGAATTTAACTCGGCACTAAATTTCCGATTCGTATTTTTTATATAGGTAGGTCTGAGCATAAAATCACAAAATAATAACAAATCCAGGTTGAGCTTCAAGCGCCAGCTCGAAAAAACGTTTTTGGCTGATATTCTGAAAAAGTTATAAAGCCTATTATTATTGTAGAAAATAAAATTTCCCATCTAGTGTTGCCAGTAAACTTTATTTTCGAACTTACCGATTACGATTTATTATGTCAAATTTGATGATAACAATGTAAAAATAATAAGATGTAAATTCTGTTCCCAGTAGCATAAACATGTCCCTTTTTACCGGAATGGAAGAAGGGTTATGTTTTCGCGCGCGTATCTTTTATGTTTGTAAATCTTTTATTTCCACATATCTTCCAAACGGCTGGATGGATTTTGGTAACAAAGATATTCTAAGACTAGTCTGACTCGCCAAAGTGTCCCTAGATAGTAGGTAATATTTTTTTACGTGTAGATTTTTTTGTAGTCGGGGTTTTTAAATTAAAGTTTTCTATCATATTGCTCGTTGCTCCAATAAACAGCACCGTTCACCATCATGACTAAAGAGTTGAACGAAGAGTTTGGTCTCCACTTTTGTAATAAGAACAACTAAGCTGTGAAACGCATTGCCAGAGTGGGTTTTTGTAGAAGGTTCGAACCTTGGGGTTACGAGGTACACTGTGCTTGTTTCTATTAGAGAAACAAGTTCCATCGTAGACCACATCATTTACATCCACTATTATCGGCATCATCGCAATCGTATCATTAAATGGGTTATAAATCGTAAACGGTAAGTTTTACAAAAAAAGTTTACTAGCAACAAAAGATGCAAAATTTTATTTTCTACAATTATTGTCAAAATATATAGTTTCCAAAATATCGTCTAAAATAGTTTTTTTCAATTGGCGTTTGAAGCTCTACCTGGATCTGTGAGCATTTTGTAATTTTATGCTCAGTAAGTGATCTTTACCTCATAGAAAAAAATTGGATTAGAAATTTATTGCAAAGTTGACCAAAAAACCTTCTATTTTTACTGGCCTTTCATTACGTTTCAGCACATTTTTTTTTAATTTTTGACGAACTTGTGAATTATTAGGAAACATTTTAAAAAGATGAATGAAATTGGAAAAGCCGTTCTCAACTTATAGTGTGACCAAAAAGAAAAGGTTGAGTTTTGTATATCTACGAGTATAGATAAATTTAATTTTTCTTCGTTTCACTTCACAATTTACAAAATTGTTATCACTAGTATAAACAGTATAAACAAATCTTGAACAAAAAATGAGTTCAAATTACACAGTCCAATATTTTAATGTTATTTCTGCACTGTGGCACCGATTCAGCGGTCGGTGACGGTCGCGAGAACAAGACAGCGTTAAATCCCTAATTTGACAGAACTACCTAGCCTTAATAGGTTATACTTATCTACACAAAACAATAAAAATTACATGCAGTAGAAAAACTTACATATCATACCTATTATCAGTAGAAACGAAGACATTTGGTCAAAAACCAAAAGATGCATATTTTGTTGAGCATAATAACATTGTTCATAACTAAAAAGTATACAATAAAATAAATATAAGTAATTTAAAACTCAAAAATCCCGACTGCATAAAATATGAACCAAACTACGTACCTAGGTACTTACATACTATAAAAACTGAAAATAATAAAACAAGTAGGTAAGTACTTAGATTTCTGGTGGTCTAGAATTCCATAATGTTTTTGAATTAATACCATTGCAGAAAATAAAATATATTCTAGTAAAGGAACATAACAAATGAACAGTCGGGATCCATTATTATTTTATAGCCAATCTAATTGTTCAATGGATCCCGACCCGACCCGATGATCCCGACTGTTCAGTTGATAATATTCTTTTACTAGAATATATTTTATTTTCTGCAATGGTATTAATTCAATAACATATTATAGAATTCTAGACCACCAGAAATCTAAGTGCATGTTTTATTCTTTTCAGTTTTTATAGTATGTAAGTTTAGTAGGTAAGTACGTAGTTTGGTTCACATTTTATGCAGTCGGGATTTTTGAATATTTATTTTATTAGTTTCAGTTGTGATTTAACTGGAAACATTGTTCTTCAAGCCGGAACACAGTAATGTTTGCACATTACTGTTTGGCGGTAGAATAACTTTCAAAGGTGTGGTACTTCCCCAGGAGGACTCTGGTAGGAGTCCTACCACTACATTAAAATATTATTATTAATAATTCGGAAGTAGATATAGAAATAATACACAATGGCATGTCCCAAACAGGTTTGTTATTTTGGTCTTAAAGTAACAACCAATACATTTTTGTTGATTGTCAGCGATTCAATTTTGACGAAAATTTTCAAAATTCGCGGGCCGCCATCATACTCTTTCACATTTTCAGGTTACCTATCTATCTCCGTCACACTTAAGATTATGCGTTAACGCACGAAAGAGACAGTTACAAATATCACATTTTTAGTTTCGACCAATCAGCAGCTAAGTAAATAAGTAAATAAATATTGGTGGACAATTCAGATTCACACACAACACCATCTGACCCCAAACTAAGCAAACTTGTGTGATGGCAGCCAGATAGCTGATATAATACTTATATAGTTTTAATACATATCTACTTATTATACATAGAAACACCCAACCCATGTTTATTTGATGTATATCTTCGAGAAATGACAAGCATTTCTTGCTTGCTTGTCAATTCTCGAATCTCGAAGATGTTCATCCACCCCCACAGATTAAGTACCACTATATAACTATGGTATCTATATATCTGTCGAGGAATGAATCCAAACGAATGAATGATATTATACAGCCAGTTCTAAATAGCAACCTCTGAGATTATATGAATATGAAATATTAGCATATCATAATGTGTCGGATTACTAATATATGAATTCATTGGATTTTACCAACGATATTTAAACAACAGGGATTTTAGGTCAGCGTGCAAAGAGGGCACCGCTCAACAACTGCCAAAACGCCACACGTCAGCCAATTTTACGTCAGTCGTTGTATGACTTTGCACCCTACCGGCCGCATTGCGTACTCACCTATGATTGTGTCTTGCTTCGTAATATCGTGCAAAAATTTAAACAAAAAAAGTGAAAAAGAGATGGTAGGTAACTAGGTAACTAGGTAGGTTTTTTAATCTAATTTAATTTAGGTACATTGAGCCTTATTTGACTATGTCAGTCCCATAGTTACACAGAAATTATATTACAGTAACGAGTAATTAAACAACATTAAATAATAAAAACCCTATCTTGAAACAGCCTACGGGCTGAAACATATCATCCATTTTGGAAAATATTGATAAATTTTGTAATAAGATCGCCATTGTTTACAGCTCTCACAAAAAAGTTCTTTGTCTCTTCCATCATGTATTTAAAAAACATCGTAATTTTTTCCTCAAAACTAACGTCAGAGAAAATGATGTTTCTCATTTTTTCTATGAAATCGCTAATATTAAACTTTTCAACTACTTTAGGGATTTCTTTTCACTTTTTTCTCTTTGCCTGTATAGACGAATGTGGCAATGTATCTATTTTATCCTGTTTATTGATTTTGGCAATATCTGAATAAAGAGGCTTGTTACTTAATTTCTTTTGCTTCTTAACTTTTTTCATATCTATATTTACGTCACGCTCACATGAGTCGGAACTCCCATCGACTTCAAAATCTGTATGTGAGACGTATTTCTCACGAATGCCATCTGTGTCCAGTAAGGGTAAATCTGTTTTATTGCTATTTTTGTTCAAAATCACATGGCTATTTTTACTCACGTCTTTGTGTTGACTCAGATATTCATCTAATGCTGCTCTGTAAGTAGAATTACGTTTGCTCATAATTTTTCTAATGTATTTTTCTTTAAGGAATCTCGGGCATTTTCTATCAAAAGCGACATGTTCACCCTTACAGTTGGTGCATTTAAATTTAGTTGCTTCACAATTTGTATGCTCTTCGCTGCATTTGGGACAAATCTTCTGTTTGGATGGACAAAACTTTCCCAGGTGACCAAAATGCCAACAGGATGAGCATTGGGAAACCGGAAATGTGTAGGGTTCTACTTTAAATCTACATCCAGCTCCGTAAACATGCATGGGTAGAATTGCTCCTTTAAAGCAAAACTGCACGGTCTCGCTATCACTCCATTCTTTTTTCACATTTAAGCGTTTAAGTCGCTTTATTGAAAGAATTTCTATTTCACAATCAAAAAATTTAACCAACTCTTCTTCTTTTAGGTCCACTTCTATGTATTTGACAACTCCATAACTAATGTTTACTTCGGTAGTAAGCCGGCATCTATAGCCTAGCTCTTTAAAAACTTGCTTGTCAATTCTCGAATCTCGAAGATGTTCATCCACCCCACAGATTAAGTACCACTATATAACTATGGTATTTAATCTATGATCCACGATTCCACGCGGATCTGTCGAGGAATGAATCCAAACGAATGAATGATATTATACAGCCAGTTCTAAATAGCAACCTCTGAGATTATATGAATATGAAATATTAGCATATCATAATGTGTCGGATTACTAATATATGAATTCATTGGATTTTACCAACGATATTTAAACAACAGGGATTTTAGGTCAGCGTGCAAAGAGGGCACCGCTCAACAACTGCCAAAACGCCACACGTCAGCCAATTTTACGTCAGTCGTTGTATGACTTTGCACCCTACCGGCCGCATTGCGTACTCACCTATGATTGTGTCTTGCTTCGTAATATCGTGCAAAAATTTAAACAAAAAAGTGAAAAAGAGATGGTAGGTATATCATATTTTCAGTAAGTAGGTACATCATTATCCTGTCAATTAGGGGCGTATTTTTTTTTTTTAATCTAATTTAATTTAGGTACATTGAGCCTTATTTGACTATGTCAGTCCCATAGTTACACAGAAATTATATTACAGTAACGAGTAATTAAACAACATTAAATAATAAAAACCCTATCTTGAAACAGCCTACGGGCTGAAACATATCATCCATTTTGGAAAATATTGATAAATTTTGTAATAAGATCGCCATTGTTTACAGCTCTCACAAAAAAGTTCTTTGTCTCTTCCATCATGTATTTAAAAAACATCGTAATTTTTTCCTCAAAACTAACGTCAGAGAAAATGATGTTTCTCATTTTTTCTATGAAATCGCTAATATTAAACTTTTCAACTACTTTAGGGGATTTCTTTTCACTTTTTTTCTCTTTTGCCTGTATAGACGAATGTGGCAATGTATCTATTTTATCCTGTTTATTGATTTTGGCAATATCTGAATAAAGAGGCTTGTTACTTAATTTCTTTTGCTTCTTAACTTTTTCATATCTATATTTACGTCACGCTCACATGAGTCGGAACTCCATCGACTTCAAAATCTGTATGTGAGACGTATTTCTCACGAATGCCATCTGTGTCCAGTAAGGGTAAATCTGTTTTATTGCTATTTTTGTTCAAAATCACATGGCTATTTTTACTCACGTCTTTGTGTTGACTCAGATATTCATCTAATGCTGCTCTGTAAGTAGAATTACGTTTGCTCATAATTTTTCTAATGTATTTTCTTTAAGGAATCTCGGGCATTTTCTATCAAAAGCGACATGTTCACCCTTACAGTTGGTGCATTTAAATTTAGTTGCTTCACAATTTGTATGCTCTTCGCTGCATTTGGGACAAATCTTCTGTTTGGATGGACAAAACTTTCCCAGGTGACCAAAATGCCAACAGGATGAGCATTGGGAAACCGGAAATGTGTAGGGTTCTACTTTAAATCTACATCCAGCTCCGTAAACATGCATGGGTAGAATTGCTCCTTTAAAGCAAAACTGCACGGTCTCGCTATCACTCCATTCTTTTTTCACATTTAAGCGTTTAAGTCGCTTTATTGAAAGAATTTCTATTTCACAATCAAAAAATTTAACCAACTCTTCTTCTTTTAGGTCCACTTCTATGTATTTGACAACTCCATAACTAATGTTTACTTCGGTAGTAAGCCGGCATCTATAGCCTAGCTCTTTAAAAACTTCATTGCTTACCAATTTGAATGCATCTTCTTTATTTTCAAAGTTGATTAACAATTTGTAAGGACTTTTATACTTTATTTTTGTTATATTCAATATTTTTTCGGATTTTAGTAATTTTGCCAATTGTATTTGTTTCGGTAACATTTCTGTAGCACTCACACAGACTTCATAAGAATCTTTTTCATTCGATTGCACATTATTCAAACAATTTTGCGTGTTTTTAATCCTTTTGACATTTTTTCTACTCTGAACTGGTATAAAATGGGGGTCGTCACTGACATGTTCATCACTATCTTCTGTCGATCGTTTCTCTACTCTAGAGGTAAGTGTGTTGCTGCTGCTGTTGCTATCCAAGGTACATGATCGAGGTCTGCCGACCTCGGCCATGTTTACCTTTTGTACTTAATTTGATAAAATGAAAAAAATCACCAGAATTATTTACAAACAATTATGTCAAACCGTGCGCCCGCTGTCAATGACGGCGCGCGACTGGGGCGTTCATAAGCGATTTCAAAAAGCAATTTATAAACAATTATTTGTTATACCATAGAATAGATAATATAGATAGAACGGACACTCCCCACCCCCCGCCAATTTCAAGCTTCCTCACCCCTCAGGCCGTTTCGGATACGCTAGGAGCACTCAACGAAGGGCTGGTATCGAACATCTAATTCCTAACGAAATATCATCATGGTGGGTTGTTGTGCTGTTTACGGCTATCCGTCAACTAAACGGGACAAGATTAAAAGCTTTATTTAATTTCCTAATGATAAAATAACGTAAGATTATAAACTTTTCAATAACGTTGCTTTTGAAAGCAACGTTGACCCCAAACTAAGCTTTGCTTAGTTTGGGGTCAGATGGTGTTGTGTGTGAATTGTCAACCATTATTTATTTATTTATAATAACGAAGTCGTTTTTAACTCAAAGTTCGTAACTCACACAGCCAGTAACTTATGTGCCTAAGCACGGATTGATAATGCCTGGAGGAATAATTGTAGTGACAGAATAAAGTTTCCTTCATGGGTAAGTGTAAAATAAAATGCGAATGTGTACCTACTAACAGAAATAGATATCTAGGTACCTGATCTAATCTATCATCGGTTTCGTTTCATTTTACGCGGCAATACAAACACCCACAGATTTCTGAAACAATTTAGAAATCTGTGCTGTTTGCACAGATTTCCCCTTTTAATTAGAATAGTATAATTTGGCTCCATTCTATTTATGTAACTCAACATTACAGCAAGTTTATAGACTACGTCACCAGGTGAACTCAAGGGGCACAACTATTAAATAAAACAATTCAGTAGCCCTAGCGCTAACGCACACATTCACGCGTGTGTACGAACGACATCTGCGTAGTTGTGTGAAGAGTAGGCAACTCCACAGCGGCGGTTGTATGGAGTTTTAGTGGAGTGTCCGGGGGTGTGGTTATACTTCAATTTCAAATACCTACGTAACGTGTCAAATAGGGATTGCCATCCGGCACAACGAATCTGATATTCCGGTGGATCCGAGTTAATAATTTATCCTTAAAGAGTTTATGTTTGAAGTGAACATTTCTTTGGGAGCACTACGCAACGACTTTTCGTGAAGCATCGTCACGCCCGTTAATGAAAGAAATGTTCTGGTAATCCAGAGCGAGCGAGAAAGAAACAATCAGCTGCTGCTGCTGCTGCTGTCTAGCTCCTGTCACCGTCTTTTTGACTTCCTTTGACGCGGCACAGACTGATTTGTGAGCTGTGAATTGAATTCGAGATATTCAATGATAATGGGAATGATAAACAATCTTCGGGTAACTCGGGACCATGGCCATTGGGCCATCTAAAAAATGCGTCAATATAAGTATTCCGTTGGCTATCTAGAAATGCGTCAGCATTGCCATCTAGAAATGCATCAGCATTTCTCATGGCCACGCCCTCCCACGTATTTTCCAAAGTAAGCAATCAAATTTAATTCTGTTCTTAAATTTTTTAAATATTTTTTCAACAAATATAAATTTTTAAATTAAAAACTATATTTCACACTTCTATCGGCAGTTCCCATGACTGCCAATTTTTTTTAATTATTAAGTTTAAAAGCAATACATATTAAATATACGATCAAAATCAAAATTGATGTACTCGTGATTTTTTCATTTTTATAACCCACCTTTATTATACCTTATAATTATGCTTACACTTGGCTAACTTACTAACAGTTCATTTTGAACCGAAAATTATCCCGATTTGATAAACCAGCTGTTAACTGATCGACGGCAATTCAGTCGGATCCGGCCGGACTGAAAATTACGGCGGATTGCAATCACTAGTGCGATATAACGAGTTAGTCATCAAAGTAAAATGACTTTGACAACTTGAATTAGCGTTTTGTATTTGTAATGTTTCGTTTAAGACCAGCTATCCTTTATTTCCTCGTCAAAGGATTTTACCAATCTCTAATTACTAACGAATACTAATTTATTATTGTCGTAACGTGTAATTATTGTCTTGGAGTCCAAGACTACTCCATTCTCTTTGGACTACTCAAAATCGAAGTGGTAATGGCAGAACTGCTCTGAGACTAATAAAGTAAATAAAGGAGAATAGAATGCTACATACTGTCCTACTGTTCTTATTCTGTGCTTCTGTGCTTGTGTCCTGTGCTCCTGTGCCTTAGTGATCTGTGGTGCCTTGTTCGCCTACGCCTAGGTCTCTACTCTACTCAGTACTTAGTACTTACTTATTACTTAGTTTGTTAATGTACTTATATTACTGTTAGTGATCTGTGTAAATTACTAAGTATATGTCAATTTGTCAATATCTCATTCGTCTTTTCTGTACAAGATATTTACATGTATTGTAAATGCATTTGCGTTGTTTTAAAACAGGAGTTCTTGAAGAGGAAAATAAATATATTTGTCTTAGTTCCACCTTCTACAATTCGTAAGTAATTTCTAGTCTAAATTTCTTATCTCGCTCCTCTCTAACGTACCTAGTGATTACCTAAGTACATGCTCAGTGTCACTCACCTTTTAACAGTTTTGATAAAATGGCTATTCTAATAAACTATGGAATGTCCATTATATTATATAATTTAGTTTTAGAACACTTCCCTTGATAATAATAAGTTTGTTAAAAAGAACAAATCTGTGTAAAAGTACCTATTATAACAAATGAATTGTTAAAATTTTGAATATAAAAGATAATTATTGCAGCAGTGCTGTAGCTTGTCTGAGATGGGCGCTTATAGGTATCTGTTTATGTTTAGTTCACCCCTGATACTCGGGAGTCTCAAACTCATAGTAATATAATTAGGTAAGGTGTAATGTTGAGATACATAATTTATAATTAAATTGACAATTACCTTTATATTGCAGAAAATAAACAAAAATGTCACGTTACCTGGTGGCACAACCAGAGAATCTGAAAAGTCTATCGTTGACAAAACTTGCAAAATGGATCTCTTTAGAAGCTGAAAAAATAATACCATGTTTTTCAAAACTACGTAAGGTAGACCCAAACCAAGCTGAAAACTTACTCTCTCGACAGATACAGAATATACGAACGCATTTAGAACATGAATTGCTGGGAAAATTTCACAATGAGTTGGCGGTCATAGTAATAGCAGAGTTAGTAAAATTAATACAAAGATCAGGTTCTATAAAAACAAACAACACATTAATAACTTACTTTCAGATTAGTAAAATGAAAATACATGTAATTACCAGGATGATAGAAACTATATTCACTAACAAACTGACTAGTCTGTCGTTTCACGGTAAAATGTTTGATATGTTTCATGAGTCTTTAAATTCAGAATCTCACCTACTTTCTGGACTTACATGCTTAGAACTGAAGGTAAAATTTACAAAGAAAGAAACTGAAATTATTTCCTTACTCCAAAAATTACCAAAGTTAAGGATTTTGACAATATCCAATGTTTGTACAAACAATATTTTGCGATGTATTGCAATACACTGTAAATTTATTGAAGAATTACGAATTCCAGTGACTAACATATGTGATTCACTTCCAGACATAAACGATTTCAGCATAAAAATTATCAGGGAAATGTCTACCATGAGGTATATTGACATAAATAATACAAAAGTAACCAAACTAGGAGTCATTGATCTTTTGTTATACTTTCCAAAATTAGAACGTATTAGTATAACTGACGATAAATGTATATATGAAGCTATCGACCTAATATTAGCTTCATATAGAGTCTTTGAAGAATATAGAAAATATTTTAGTCTCAAGTCATATGTAGATACCCGTGTCAAATTTTGGTTTGACATAAAACGATTAGTTGATTGTTGTCCAAGCATTGAAGAGATATATTTTAAGAAAGTAGGTTACAGTAGAAATTGTCACCTAAGTCCTATTGGAGGATTAGAATACTTGCGGAAATTGGTATTGTTAGGTTACGATTTTTATTCAGATCTTGTAAAAGAATTAATAGACGTAATTGGACGTAATTTAACTTATTTAGATCTGAAATGGGTCAGAGAGTTAGATCTAAATGCTTTAATATACATTTTTCAAAACTGTCCAAATTTAGAAACGTTGAAATTAAATTTTTGCAATTTTATATCACATTCTACAGAAAACAATCAAATCAAATCAAAAGGAACTGTTACACTTGCACATTTGAAGAAATTAATTATTGGAAGTACTTTTGAAAACGATGCACCAAAAAACGAACATTTGTATTTCTTACTCTCCAATTGTCCAAGAATTGAGTATATTGATTGTTGTGGAATTGTATATGATCCAGTCATGATAGATATTTTAAATAAATGCCCAAGTAATTTAGCTCATTTAAAAGTATTAGTGACTTGCAATAATGTAGATATGGTTTTAATAGATCGGATAGTTCAGAACTGTGTCAACCCACCAAAAGTAATAGAGCGTAGTCCTTTAATTTAATCAACTTGAAGTTACCATTGACTTGAAACATATCAATTTTGAAATTGAATTTAATTCAATGTGATATTATCACTATTAATAATCATTGAAGACAGTAAACAGTTTGATAATTTTTATTTTCAATGCAATTATACAATTAGACATTATTATTATTATTCATTTGACATCCAGTTTTTAATTGTAGGTATTATTCTTTTTTATGTGATTACTATTCTTACTTAGTAGGTAGGTGCATGACAATTAGTTTTACTTTTCACCCAATTCATGACAATTATTTGTTTAGGTTTATGTACTTTATTTTCATTTTGTTTTATGATAAATTTACTAATTTGTTAGTAATCATATGTAATAAATTAGAAGATTAATTAATATTTGATTGATAACAATTAATTATTAACATTAATATTAATTAGATAGATCTTATAAAAACAGAAATATTACAGCTTTTGAACTACTTTGGCCGCAAATGGTGGCCTTATTGCTCATAACAAACATGTGAATTGTCCACCAATCTCTTTCAGGCAACCATCTAGGTTAGGCGTGGCAAAATAATTCCTAAACATTTATAATTAAGTCAAGAGCATAACGTATAAAAAAGTCGGACGTAGTGTCGCTAAAACAAAAACTGTGTTACTAGAGTCGGCCACATTTCCATGTTTGCGTTGTCAGGTTGTCACTGATAGGCTGACACGCAGCACGCACATATATACACAAGTAGCGCGTGTAATGCCCCATTGATATATCAGCCTGTATGTGACAGCGCGCACACGTGCGTGCATATTATGTGGCCGACTCGATGGACACAGTTTTTGTTTTAGCGAGGCTACGTCCTACTTCTTTTATACGTCCATGGTCAAGAGTAATTCATGTGTTTTCAATTTAAGTTTTAAAATATGGATTGAAATTATGAAAAGTTATCATTTCAATATTACTAGATAACAAATTAATGTAACGGGTCACCTTAATCAGATTTACACGCATGTTCTATTGTTTGGTATTGTGACACCATGTTTAATTTCCAATCCTTGTATATAAAATAATACAATTAGGTAGGTATGTATGTGAGACTGATAGATACTGAGTATTGATTTTATCAGGTACGTCTTTTCAGATTTGCATATATATGTATATCTTAAGGTTGAATATTGAGTTCTGTTTAATTTTATAATTATTCATTTTTACTGTTATTTTGTGTCCATTTTTGCATTTGATCATAATTATTAGGGGTTCACAAAATGTGTAAAATTTTAGATAATTAAGTGCATTAACTTTAGATAAGTACATATTTATGTATACATAATTAAAGATTTTTGATTCTGTATAATTTTTTGACATGTTTTCATCGCCTTTATAAAAAAAAAAGAAGTGTGGCACTCGGGGTCTGCCGCGGTAAAGCTATTGCATGTTGCATGCATTTTTAGCAACATAAGCAATAGGGATGTTAACAATTTTTGCGAATTGCTTTTATTTTGAAGAGTGACATTTGTTTACCATAAAAATGCGGAGAAGTATACAATCTAGTCAGTCTTCGACAGCTAAGAGCATTTAGTCTGTAAAGCTAATACAAATAAGATTTAAAGTCGAATGACCGAGGACGGCGTTACGGTCTTCCATCCCTCTTTTTTGTAAACATAAGAAAGAGATGCACGATCACTAAAATTCGGTCCCCAGGACCGCGATAAAAGCTATACAATAGCTTAAAATTATTGATTTAGGTAATAGATATTGTTAGGGAATCGCGTTCCGGCTCCGATGACGATGTAGTAGTAAAATGCTTGTTCAAAGTTCCATGTTTATTTCGTCTCGTACAATGATTGCATATCCAATGTTTTTTTTAACCCCCGACCAAAAAAAGGTGTTATAAGTTTGACGTCGATGTCTGTCTGTCTGTCTGTCTGTGTGTGGCACGGTAGAGCTCAAACGGATGGGCCGATTTCGATGCGGTTTTTTTTATTTGAAGGTTAATATCCGTGCGGATGTTTGGTTAATATCGGTTCAAGATGGCCGCCTCCACAAAATGGCGGACAAAATATTTCTTCACAACCTACCTCAATATGGGTATCAAATGAAAGGGCTTGACTAGTAGAATACTTACTATGCATTATAACAAATTTCAAATTCAACATGGCCGCTAACACAAAATGGCGAAATATATTTATTATTATTATTTATTTATATATATTAAATATGGGTATCAAATGAAAGGGCTCGACTAGTAGAATGTTGTACAGATAACAAATCTGAGGTAGTCGGGGGTTAATCAAAATTTTCAATTTTGTTCTTGTTTTAATTGACATTATTGTAGCTGGCCACGAGACGCCTATAGGTACTACTTATCGGACTTATAGGGTTAGCGCGAGGGCGCATGGCGAAAAATGAACCTAACCTGGAATTCCTATTGTTCAGCTAAACAGATAGCATGGGATGATACCTAGAATGGGTTACGGCTGCTATCACGAGGGCGTCTCAGACGGCTAGACCTCGGCTCAGGCTAGTAGGCTAGCTAGGAGACAGTAGTTGTTTGGCACACTTAGTGCCCTTTCGGTGTGGGGGGCGAGACACTCTCCGACTGGAGTCGGTCTCGAACTCGTTACTACTAACTCGTGGGATCTATGTCGGCTGACTTATTATTGGGGGAAACCAGCAAAGGCAAGGGAGCGCTTTGTCGGCTGACTGAGTAGATAAGTTAGCAGATGTCATCTGACTGACCGATGTCGAATTTATTTAGTATTCTATATTATATAAACTGTTTACAATACGTGGTTTAGTCTAAGAATGACAGAGGGCTTCGGCCAATCAAAGACCGCGCTCCCCCATCGCCGTCTCGCTCGCTCGCCGTATCGTCCCGCTCTACCGATTTGAGGTCCGCCATCCGCAACTGATATCATTCACATTCTAAGTGTAAGCGTATCGTATTTGTGTGCCGTAAAGGTGTATTTTGAATACATTTTTGATGCATAGAAAACATCAGTGTCTAAATATACAAACTGTAGGATCCTATTAATATTATAACACTTATGTCAATATTTTGATGATTGTTGCTCAATCACGTTGTGAGCGGATCTGATTGAAATTTGAAACATAAGTAGTGTGATATAATCTGGAAGAACACATAATATGCTACTTTTTATCACGGGGAAATAACGGGAACTAAGCGGGTAAAACCCCGGGACGCTACTAGTTTATAATGTTACTAGGATTGAGCTAACGTGTCATATTTTTTACCGTAAAAGGCATTCTATTGCGAAAAACTTTAAAGTCTTGAACATCGCCGCAAAATTGTTATAAGAAACTACCGCCCAAAGAGTTTACATATTACGTAGTTACCTATATGTAGACTCTTTGCTACCGCCTAACTAAAACTGTCTTAGCTTTGACATTGCTCTCTTTTCTTTTCGTTTAAATTGACAGAGACAGCAATAGCAAAACCAAAACAGATTTAGCTATTTAGGCGGTAGACCCGCGGATCTTGAATTAGGGTCGTCACGTCGCGTTTTGCGAAATGCTGGATTTTCACGTGGTTATTTGTATTTGTGTTCTAGTTATTAGTTTCGGATATTTTAAGTCTATTAATATTTTTATTTAAAACGTTCCGAAAATTATTACGACAACAACATAAATACAATATTTTCCACCTGGCTCTTGTCGTGTTTCGGTACCCTACCTACCCAATGGTGGGAGCTTGAACTCGGCAATGAATAGTACTTGGGACGGGTTACCTGGGAATTAGTGCTTGGCAAGTATAGGTACTACACGATAATAATGTTACGTAATTTGATAGTCAACTCAATAATATTTTTCTAATAAAATATATTTGTTTAAATGTCCACCAATATTTGTTTATTTTCAACTACTTAGGTATATGTAGGTATATCGATCAGTATATCCGAAAATAGGATGAAACGATAGACTACTATTAGATGCAATATGTTACAATCCATACAATAAAATAGTAGGTACCTACAATATTTTAAGTGTGCCAATACCGATGCTAAGTAGAGCGGAACCAAAGAATATACCAAGGTAAGTACTGCGGAACTTTGATAAAATAAATATTATGTTACCAAAATAGAACATTATTCTATGAGTTGCGTGTTGAATACGTATCGTTTATATTAGTGTTGACATACTTTTTTCCTTGATGATTTGGTTGGACAAGTGAGATATGTGCCTAGGTAATGGTTAACAAATTACATGCTTGAACATTATAGCAGTGTGCCTTCATTTGAAAATGACAAGTTCAAATCACTATCTAGCGCTGTTTGCTGCTAATAATAAATATAAAATAAATAACTAATTTAATTTTATATGAAATAAATAATCAAGGAAAAAAATAAAGTATATTACAATAGATAGATTGTCTGTGGAATTTAGTATTGTTATCTATACCTTTATTCATTCAAATAGTCTTCGTAGTCTGTGACTCTGTGATTCATATGGTTATGGTTTATGGTACATGTACATCCCAATCCCAATACCCATTCGTCGACAAGACGTGAAACGTGACATTTGTGCTTTATAAAACATTGAAGTTCTTGAAGAGGGTACCTATTACAATATTTTAGTTCTACTTCATTTCGTAAGTCATTTCTAAGTCCAAATTAATTTATCTCACTCAACCTTTGACCTTTTATTTTATTTATTCTGATAAACTATGGAATGACCAGTGCGTAAGTAATTATTATTGATGTGCCTCAGGAAAACATACAGCATTATATGAAGAAGCAGTATGTATACTTATCTTATTAATCTGTGGTCGACGTCTATACCATAGACAATTAGCTTCATCTTGACGCCACCAGAGGGCGCCGCAAGCGCGCCACCAGCAAGGGCACCCGGCGCGGTGCGATCTTTGGGATTCATAGCGTTGTATACTTTCGCCACGAGTGGTCGAAATTATAGAAAAAATATTCAATTATCACTAATTAACAATTAATAACTATCGAAAATATTTTAAATGTGTTTATATATTACACGAAATTTTATTGAAATCTCAACGGATTGAGATTTTCGAAGTAGCCGTGAGTGAAGCGGATAATTCATCCATCGAAGAAAATGGTAAATCCTCTGCGTGGTAAAGGTGAGATCGACCGATTCCAGAATCAAGGTCTTATACATGCAGGTCAGTCTTCATTCATTTATATGCATTTTATCAAAAGTGAGCAGCTGGCTCACTAGTGCGAGTTTTGCCTAATCTCTAATGTATGGTTTTGACCAATATATCGAAAACATTTCGATCATTTACGCCTGGTCGCGGAGACCTTGCGTTCGAAGGGTCGTGTCAGTCTTTACTGAACGACTTCCTTCTGGTGCAGTTCCAAATTACGTTTCTAGGTTGCGGAAACCGTGTGATAGCTGGAACACACTTGTAACAACATAGTATGTGACCGATACTCTTTGGACATGCGGGTAGACACACGTAAAAAGGTTTTGAAGGCTATTATGTAAATTATTAGACCAGCTAACGTTAAATTGCTAAGTAAATCTACAGCATGTACCTACCTGCTTGGCAGCGTGTCCGCTAAAAGAAAAACTAAGGGTTTCAGGTGCATCTCCCAGTTTTTAACTGGCTTGTTTAAATTATTTATTGTTTGAACCTTGTCTCAACTACCTACTAATACTAATACACTTTGATAAGGTGTGTAACCAATAAGTTACTGCTTAGTAACATCTGGGAAGCTAAACTTATTAAGAGTATCTCAATATTACATATAATTATGGCAACATCTAATCCCACTTTTCAAAAAGAAGGGAAAAATGGCTGTTCAGAATCGGAATCAACATTGAATAATATTCTATGAAATTAATTAAAACATCAAAAACAGGTATAAACGAAATTAATTTTTATACCCTTCGGTGTCCACCGAACTAGTTCAGACGTATACAAATACATAGACGTGCCGATGGGGGTTGAAATGAATATATCATAATTATACGCATTATTAACTAAGATTTGACGAAACTTAGTTCAGTTGCACTATTGTAATTACACCATCACTTAATTTAGTTGCACTATCGAATAAAGTAAGCCGCTACAACGTGGACAAATTTGCAAACATACATGCATAACCATTTATTTATGTAAGGATATTCTAAGTTTGGATCTTTTATACAATACGATCGTGAATGTATTGCATTTTAAAATTCTTACATACCTACAAAAAAAAATATAAAAAAAAAATAAGTATTTCATATGCAATGGCGAGCTCTGGGTGCCAATATAACTATTTGGGAGAATAAAATTTCACATAAACCCATATCAATAGATTTAAAATTCACAGCTACATCCAACTCATCACATCGATAACTATCGATTCAGGGGAGGAGTCCCTGTTATAAAACAAACCTTCTCTGCGGAAGAGAAGCAAGTCGCCAATTTCAGAGATATTTATAAGAAATACATCATTCAAGTAGATGTTCTATTGTATTATCAAATGTTTTATGGCATGTTTTATTTTAATACGTATACATATTTAAATTTTGATCTCTCCTTAGCACCATTTTTCATAACATGCTTGGTCGCGGAAACCTTGCGTACGAAGAGTCGCACTTCGCACTAATCTTACAAGACGACCTCCTTCTGGTGCAATAAAAAAATTAAATAAGCCTCTAGATTTCGGAAACCGCGAGACATCATTTGGAACAATTGATACCTCACATTTGACCAGGTCCCAGCACCATATCTTACCACTAACACACGCTTGGTCGCGGAGACCTTGCGTTCGAAGGGTCGTGTCAGTCTTTACTGAACGACTTCCTTCTGGTGCAGTACCAAGTTAAGTTTCTTGGCTGCGGAAGCCATGAGACACTTGGAACATACTCATGTCCAATATATTTGACCAATACTTGTTTTGGACCTGGTCCCCGCACCATATCTTACTACTAACACACGTTTGGTCGCGGAGACCTTGCGTTCGAAGGGTCGTGTCAGTCTTTACTGAACGACTTCCTTCTGGTGCAGTGTTCCAAGTTACGTCTCTAGGTTGCGGAAGCCGCGAGACACTGGAAATGCCTATGATCGAGAAAGCAGGTATCTATGTATATTCACATTATGTATCTGGAAGGTTATTGACAGAAAATAGGAGCAGGTCAACTATGGCGCACATATATCTACACATAACAGCGTTTATAGAAAAGTACATGAATCTACCTACATCTGACGCAAAAGTTAGATTTGATTTGCTTAAATTGGAATTGAAGGGTGGCCTAAATTTTACTGTTTCTGGTACCATACGGCAGACTTTAATATCCGCCATCTCAGATTTAACCAGTAACAGCTTCGTCAAGTATGACTTGTACTTACATGATTTAACAAAAGGATGTAGTACCTACTGCGATGGTGGTGTGGTGGCGCGAGCCACTTCTCATTATGTTTCAATACACAAAGCACCATGAGCAATACTAACTACGAATAATTACTTAACGACTAATACTCTATCACAACAACGAAGGAATCTATGACCACGAATCGTTTGCATTCTTCTGACATTCCCTGATGATGTTTATACTCCTAAAACACATGATAATTTAAAAACACGCGTCTTACGCAGTTGTGTTTTCAATTCCAATGAGCGATAATGTTGATTAATATTTAGTTTGTGAAAGAGTGCCCAGCTTGCCGTATAGTCTCTATTCTGAAGAGAGAAACCGTATGCTCTTCGATTTTATAAAATCTGATAAGTAATAACAAGGTTAAATATGAATGGAAAAAGATTTAAGATTTTTATCATTTCGAGATAACACCAAAACCAAATTGAAAGTAGATACGGTGAACAGTAACATTAAATAATTGTAGCAGAACCGTTATGTAAACGGTATCTTAAGTTTAAGCTTGAGGATGAGATTTAAAACAGCGACTAAGAACCACCATATTTTATAAATAAACGGATTCAAAAGATCCATTTGCAACAAATAATTGCAAAATGTCGTCAACAAAGCCTATAAATGCTTTCGACAAGCTCTGATGAACCCAAATTCCAGTATTCTTTCCTGGTTATTATTAGCACATTCGAACTGTACAACAAGGACATACAAGGTAGTGGCTCTCGACTAGCCAACAAACAAATTATATTTATACGAAACCAGCCCAGCCTTCTGACTCGTTCCCATCACTGGGAGTCGGCAAAGCCATGGTCCACCGGGCTGGTGCGGCCTGGTGGATAACGCGTGACCTAGAAAGATTCTAGGTAAATGTCGCTGTAGAGTGTATCATTACATTGAAATCTTCATGAGTATTGATAAAACCCTAGATTTTTGGGAAAATGAGGGTAGATCTGAGTGAGAAACTCACAGAAAAATAGTTTATAAAATAACGCTAGGTCAGTGTGAATCATTGCCAACCCTTACTGTCACTCGGCACCGGACGAAACGATGGTCGAGCGAGGACTTATATGCGTTAAATATGTTATAATATATCTTAAGTCTGATCAAAATAATTATAATTTGATATTAAAATTCAAGAACTGCTGACAGCTAAAACACGGATAAGTCTAGTTTCAAATAACAGCTTATCACTTAAAACAGAATTAGTACACATAGTATGTACTTATATTATGTCGCCTATTTGCAGACAACACACTAAAATGGAACTTCATAATTATGTACATTTTAAAATTTTGCGAAAGCGATAATCGTCTGAATTCTACAGCTACCTGAAGTCTTAGAGAGTTACTTTATGTAGATTGGTTGTTTTCCAAGTCCTCCAAAAACAGTATGTAAAACATATATGTTTGGAACGGTTCTTTAAACAATAACCCCTTTTTAAATATTATAGACCGAAATATACATAGGTATTATTGCTATATAGCAGTATGAACATGGAAAATGAGAATAATTTGTGTCTTATCACATATTTCTAGTTCCTATCTGAGAAAAACAGAATAGCTTTCAGTCAAATCAAATAAATTTTATCTATAGCAGTTGCTTAACATCTTGTTACTAAAAAATTGGATATGTCCAGTCCAGTGAGACAGTGCCATGAACGTACAACTAGGAGATGTGGACCAGATATAGCAGTAGCCTTTGGATGATCAAATACCCAATCGATTGATGACATTATTAAGCAAAATATGGAAATATCTTAACACATTAAGCATGTTAGGTTAATTTACTGCGAAATTAACATAAATGGTTAATCATGTTCTTCAAAGTTTACATCACACACAAATTAGCTTTGTTAATTTAGCTAATTACAAAATGTTATTGAACACTTTATTTTAATAAGTATTCAAATGTTTCAGTCATCATAGCGTTGTTAATTTTGGACATACACCAGCAGATAACAAACACGTCTTCATATAATGCTGTATGTTTTCCTGAGGCACATCAATATAACGGTTTTACATAAAAATAAAACCGATATTATGTGCCGAGAACGGAAAACATACAGCATTCTAGAAAGGGCTTTCTGGTGAAGACTATGAATCCCAAAGATCGCACCGCGCCGGGTGCCCTTGCTGGTGGCGCGCTTGCGGCGCCCTCTGGTGGCGTCAAGATGAAGCTAATTGTCTATGGTATAGACGTCGACCACAGATTAATAAGATAAGTATACATACTGCTTCTTCATATAATGCTGTATGTTTTCCGTTCTCGGCACATAATATCGGTTTTATTTTTATGTAAAACCGTTATATTGTAGTTTTAGAACACTTCCCTTGATAATAATAAATTGTAAAAATAACAAAACTGTACCTGTCGATTATAATACCTACATGAATTGTTAATGTTTATTGTGAATGATAAGAAAAAATTTGTTGTATTAATTGGTTGTCTTAGGTGGGTTTTTATTGGTTTCTGTTTATGTTATGGTAACCCGCGAAACCCAAGGGCCTCAAACACATTTCTGTAGCTACGCCCATTTTGTAGCGTATTTGTATGATTAAACTTATTTTGGTCAATAAAGTTACACTATTACTGACGTTGATTTTTTAAAATTAGATAAAAGTTTTTCATATATTATTAACTTATTCATGTACTGTCTATCAACTTTTATTTTGGAAAGTAGAATGTATTTATAGACAAAAGTAGGTAAGATTGAATTCTATAAAAAAATATGGAAAAAAAAAACAATCAAAATAAGACAAAAAGCACACACATACTGGTGGCAAAATCGTCGTAGAAATAAATTAAAATTGTTAGAATTGATTAAAGATGTTACCATGCGTGTTACCCTGCGCGCTTTATAACAGTACTTATACCTTTTGTAAACATAATAGCAACACACAAGTCAACCGGACTGGTGTAGGTACGTGTAAATTTCGTACAAAATGTTGTAATAATAATTAGGTAAGGCGTAACGTAATTTACTAGGATCTACATAATTTATTGTTAAATTAACAATAACTTTTATATTGCAGAGAATAAACAAACATGTCACGTTATCTGGTGGCGCAACCAAAGAATCTGAAAAGTCTATCAATGACAAAAATTGGAAAGTGGGTCGCTTTGCAAGCTGAAAAACTAATGCCATATTTATCAAAACTATATAAGCTAGACCCAAACCAAGCTGAAAACATACTTTCTAGACAGATTGAGACTATACGAAGGCATATAGAACATGAATTGCTGGGAAAATATCACAATGCGTTGGCGATCAACGTAATCCAAGAGTTGGTAAAACTTATACCAAAATCAGGTTACATTCAAAAACCAAAAACAAACAATGTTGCAATGACTTGCGTTCATATTAGTAAAATGAAAATACATATAATTACCAGGATGGTAGAAACGATATTCACTAACAAACTGACTAGTCTGTCATTTATGGATAAATCTTTTGATTTGTTTCACCAACCTTTGAATTCCAATAGTCACCTTCTTACTGGACTGATATGTTTAAAACTTAACTTAAAATGTACAAAGAAAGAGACTGAGATTATTTCTTTACTTGAGAAATTTCCAAAGTTAAGATTTTTTGACAATCTCAAATGTTTGTACAAACAACATTTTGCAATGTGTTGCCATGCACTGTACATTTATTGAAGTATTACGAATACCGGTAACTGATTTAAATAATACGATTTCAGACGTAAACGATTTAAGTATAAAAATTATCAGTGAAATATCTACCTTGAAGTATATTGACATAAATAATACAAAAGTAACCAAAATAGGAATCAGTGATCTGTTTTTGACTTTTCCAAAATTAGAACGTATTAATATATCTAATCATAATTTAATATCTGCAGGCATACAACGATTAGCTGCATACAGACTTCACGTTGGAAAACAATTTCATCTGAAGTCATATGTAAATAGTGGTGTCAAATATAGGGGCCAAATAAAATTATTAGTTAATTTATGTCCATGGATTGAAGAGATTTATTTTAAGAAAAAAGATTTTCATAGACATCTGAGACCTATTAGTGAATTACAATACTTGAGGAAATTGGTATTATTGGATTATGATTTTTTATTCAGATCATGTAAAAGAATTATTAGACGCAAGAGGAAGTAATCTAACTCATTTACACCTGAAATCGGTTAGAGAGCTAGATCTAAATGCCTTAATACATATTTGTCAAAACTGGGGGCTTAGCCAAGATGTCTTTCTACAATCGTAAACGCTAGAGAAAACTATGTAAATGTATGGTAATGACAACTAACAGCGATAAATCACGTGGTCAGAGAATACATAGAGAAAAAATCGTAGCCAAGATACTAATTATCTATTCGTGTTTTACGAGAGACTACACGCAATCGTTTTCTACAATGGCCATCGCTAACTCCCGTACAAAAGCTAGCCAAGAGGCTATTCGACAAGCGCAAACGTAACGCTATCGTAGTTTTGAAGCGCCAACTCAGGCGATAGCTGAGACGGTGTAAAAAGCGACAAAATAAATATGGCGTCGTTGCCGTCAGCTGTTTGATTGTTTGTTGTGATCGCCGATTGTAGTGTTATTTTACATTATTTTTGTGTCATTGCTGTTTATTTTTAAATAAAATGCACTCACTAAACATGTTATGGGGCGCCTATAACGAAGAAGTGTTGATTACACGTCGAGCTAGAAGAATATATCGAGATTATGTGGAAATTATCAATGAAATGTCGGAAATCCTTTTTATCAAGCGTTTTCGGTTAGATAAAGCAACTTTCAAGACCTTTGTGAGGACCTCCGACGACAAACATCATTAAAAGGAACTATAGAGATATCCGTAGAGGTTAAGGTATGTAATGATAGTATTTTTAGTTTACAGTTTAAATTTTGTAGAGCTTGATACTAGGCTTGATGTTAGGCGAGTATTTATTGTTAATTTTCCTTTTAAAATAATTATGTTTGTTGTTTCCTTTAATGTTGTCTATAAAAGTCAATTATTAATTTTTCAGGTGATTCTGGATATCCACAACACCCTTGGCTTATGACACCAATCCTTAATGCAGTTCAAGGGTCAAGGAAGGAGCAATATACCCATATGCATGTGCAAGCCTGCATCCCAATAGAGCACTGTTTTGGATTACTTAAAGCTCGGTGGAGATGTTTGCTCAAAGATAGGGTACTCCACTAACAACCATATGTTGCTAGCAAAATAATAATGGCATGTTGTGTATGCACAACATAGCATTAAAAGCTGGGTTACCACCACCACCACCAGTGCTCACTGTAGATGAGGATGACAGCGTGAGTATGACTATTCATTCCCATATGTAGTGCAAATAGTCAGTCTGAGTTAATCCAAGGCAGAGCTATATTGAATAGCTTAATAAGTAGGATTCATTGAATCCCAGAAATAGTAATAGTAGGAGATCCCGCTATACAACGGCCATTACCGAGCTAGTTATTGGGTGAAAAGTATTTTAGTCCAGAACTGAAATTTTTTAGACGACCCAATTGCAATATAATTGTTGACATATTAAATTTTATATAAAATACTTATTATCCAATAACCAGCTTGGTGATGGTCGTTTGTATGGTGGGGTCTTAGACTATAAAGCTATGGTTAAGGTAGTTATTTTATTTTTTGCATTTATTATTAGAACATTCGAGCTACTAGCATTTAGGTTTAGCATAGGCATTTATTTTTACTATTATATCAATAAAATACTGAATAACTTGAAAAGTTTTTATTTTCCACTATTACATACAAACAATTATTAAAATAAAAAAAAAAATCTTCTTGCTATATAAAAAATACAACATTCTATTCATAGTAGGTGATCATTATTGATGTTGGAATCCAGGATAATTGTAATACAGGATGTAGTGTTACATTATACATGTAAAATGTTAACTGATTTTGCTACTACCAGATTGATCAAAAGAGGAAGGAAGGATGTCAGTTGAAGGAAGTGATGATGAGGATGGTAAAAGTCTAGTTGTTAAAGCTGTAGCAAAATCAGCCAAAATTTTATTGCGGTTTTCCTATATATCAAGTCTTCTAGATTCCAACTGAAGCTGTTCTGTTTCCCTCTGGTGTAAATTTCTTTCGCGGTCCTCCAATTTTAACCGACGGTTCTCAACGTTAACAAACTCACTGGTGGAACGCTCAAAGGAGTTTGTATCCGTCTGCGTCGAGCGAACAGTGCGCGGCGTCGCGGCGTAGACGCGGTCGGCGACGCTGCGAGCGCCTCGCTCGGTGCACGCTCGCGCCGCTGCGCCGGGCTCGCTGTGCGCTCCGCTGCCGCCGTCCCGCCGGCGCACCGCGTGACGTGGTATCGACGGGAGATGTTGCTGGCGCTGGATTGGAATTACCACCAGAGGGAGGTGGTAAAATAGTCAGACTGCCAGATGCCATTTCTAGACAAAATGAGTGAGATGTATTTTGGGTAGTTATTTACTAAAATAATGGTATACGTAATTACTCCCAACGACCCCACCGATTCTCAATGTCCCCTGCCGAATTTTTCCTTTGGAATAAAGTTTTCTACGTTAATTATAAAAATTGTTTTTTATTTATTTAATATAATATATTAGGTATGTGTTTGGCTACATACTGTCTGTCAATTAATGAAACAGTCAGTTCACAGAATCGATTTTTCAATTTCGACTTTTAGTTAGGATTCCTAAATTGTTTTCCTTAATTTAACTTGATAGTAGACGTAAAAACCAATATTTTTAATATTTATATAGTTGAGCCATTAATAAATATTTATTAATGGCTCAACAACTCATCACTGGCGGCAGTTGGTACAAAAATAATATCTTCTTCTAACGTGGGGTCGTTGGGAGTGAACCAAACTAATAAAATTATTTAAAATAACTATTGGTGGACAATTTACACACAACATCATGTGACCCCACTCTAAGCAATGCTTGTACTATGGAAGCCAGATAGCTGATATAATACTTATTTAGCCAGACAATATACAAATATTTGAAATTATCACAAATATTTCCACTGGGTGGGAATTGAACCCACAACCTTTAGCTTCGCATGCAGAGCTACAGTACACACTAAGCCACAAGGCCAGTCAAAATAAAATTAGTAAATAAATCTAAGTAGTTCAGTGTACCTTCTATTGATTGTGAGGGATGCCTAGGTAGCATTTCCAATAGTATGTCACTTGACGGGTCCTGAGTCCTATCAGTGGTGTTTTGGAAAGATGATGGTTGGTTCTGAAAAACGTTTTTAGACCATAAAGTTATGAATACTTATTATTTTAATATAAGCAAAGATCTCAAGCACATTAAATACTAACATCAAATCCTCTCTCTACAATGCCAGCTAAACCAACAACAGCAGACAAGCCCATTATTGCCAACACCCTTTGCTCTAAATCTGAGAGGCTTGTCTGCTGCTTGGACCACCAGCAGTGCCACGAATTTCACGGCGCAATGTCAGAGCCTTTTTTTTAACTTGGTCTTCCAATCCACCCATAGGTACCTATAGTTATATAAAAAATCCATCAGATACTTTAAATGTAATCAAATAAAAATAGTCACTTGTTGAACCTTTATCTGATTATGATATGTTTCATCCCATACATTCCTTTTCTCCATCATACCTATCAGAATAATAATTACAAAAATAAAAACATAAATGTACAACTTACTTTTTTCCATTTCTCCTTTGATTTAACTATCCCTCCACCAGTAGAGATAAGTAATTCAATTAATTCCTGCCATAACCTGTTTGATTCTGCCTTGAGGTTCTGATTGGGGCCTTGATAAATCGCCACTGAAATATTAGTAAAAAATATATTTTAAAGCTAGAATAAACTAAAAAGGCACTTAAAAAGGGTCGAAATATAAGTGGTCTGTTTCTCAAGGACCTAGTTTGTGTCGCGTAACACGTCATTGTTTATATTTCAAATTCCAGAGTAACAAAGGAGTTCATTATCACAAAATGATTTAGATTATTAGATAGGACTAATTTCAATGAAATAATTTAAGTGTAACTTACCTTTCCATCCAATCCTTAAAGTCCAATAAAATTAAAAACTGTTCCGAGTTAGCTCTATTTCTAGAATCCAATATAAACTATATTTTTTTAAATATTAACTCAGTATTTCAGTTTCGCACTATTT
Organism: Ectropis grisescens; assembly: GCA_017562165.1. Taxonomy (NCBI): domain Eukaryota; kingdom Metazoa; phylum Arthropoda; class Insecta; order Lepidoptera; family Geometridae; genus Ectropis; species Ectropis grisescens. The sequence goes on from CM029791.1 coordinate 20,915,575, forward strand.
CAAAAAGGTAATATTAAATAATGGCCACTAATTAGCTTATAAATTCACCGATAGATACCAAAATTAATATTTTTCTTCAATTCACTGATTTGATTTAAATAGTTTGTTTTGAACTTTTGACGCGCGCGCCCGTGACGACAACAGTGACGTTTTCGAGAACGCTCACCATAGAGTAAAGTCCATGTTTTTTCTATGGCCATTGTAGAATGAGCGTTCGCCGTACTTGTAATGACTTGGCTACCTCGTTATCGCTTTCTACGATCGCTAACGCTTAGACGTTAACGATTGTAGATAGAGAATAGATTGAAAGCGCTTGTAACTTGGCTAAGCCCCCTGTCCATATTTAGAAACGTTGAAATTAAATTTTTGCTACTTTACATCCCTTTCTATAGAAAACAATCAGATCACCACAAAAATAACTGTTACATTCGCACATTTGAAGAAATTAATTATTGGACGTAACTATGAAAACGATGCACCAAACGACGAACATTTGTATTTCTTACTTTCGAATTGTCCAAGAATTGAATTTATTGATTTTTGTGGATTTGTATACGATCCAGTAATGATAGATATCTTAAACAAATGTCCAAGTAATTTAGCTCATATAAAAGTATTAATGACTTACAATAATTTAGGTATGTTTGTAATAGATCGGATAGTTCGGAACTGTATCAATCCTCCGAATGTAATAGGGCCTAGTCCTTTACATTAGTCAACTCGAAGCTACCACTGAAAAGACATGGTACTAATTTTAGCAACACTAACATTTACAAATTTTGTACTGGGCCTAAAAGTCACAAAGTGAAACTTATAACCCATTTCATTTAACTCCATCTGATATCACTACTATTATTAATTTAAGATTGTGATTTTTTTCTGTTTATTAATTTGTATGATTTAATACTGTTTAATATTAAGTACTATTTTTTTATTAATTTGACATCTTGCTTTCAATTGTGACTGTTATTCTTATTTAAATGATTTTCTATCGCTTAGTACACGACACTTATTTTTACTTTTCACTCTGTACTTAATTATTTAATTTATTTAAGTTTATTTAATTTTCAATAAAAAAAAACAATTCACTTACCTATTTATTATTATAGTTAATTACAATTCCTAAATTAATTAAATTCAAATTCTCAAATATCAATGTATAAAAATGTATTCAATTCAATACATTTTATTTATTCGAACCGTTACATCAAAAGAACTTTTGATAGCGTGATTTACTATAGAGGTTTTATTTTTATAATTTATTATTAATAAATAATAATAAATAAAGATCGGTGGACAATTCACACACAACACCATCTGACCCCAAACTAAGCAAAGCTTGTACTATGGCGGCCAGATAGCTGATATTCGTAAAACTATACAGGTAGATAAAAAATCTGTGTATATAAAAATAGCAAAAAAACATGTTAAATAAAAACTAAGCAGCTGTAACGGGATCTTGTCAATTAGATGCAACTGTAAAAAGACTTTCTCATAGTGAAAATACAAATTATCCAATAACCTTATAAAAATTTTACGTTAATATCCATTATTATTTAACCTTTTCACTAGCAAGCTTTAAATTTTAGACATATTTCTTTTCCAAGCGTTACTGTCTTTTACGAAATCATCTACAGTGTGAAATGCCTTACTCATTACGTCGCTTTTTATTTCATTTCATTTAATTATTCATGAAATTATTGAACTAACGAATATACTTATATGAGATTATTATCATTTTAATATTACTAGATAAACAAAAAAATAATGGGTTCATCAAAAGGCACTTTTATCAGATTTGCAGTGTACCTACGTCCTGTACCTACCTACGTCCTATTGACATCGTGTTTAATATCAAATAAATTAAGGTTGCGTAAATAAGACTGATAGTATCTAAGTGTTGACTTTGTATAGTATATTTTATTAAATTTGCATACATTAAGGTTATATTTAGTTATGTTCTTAGGTAATGTTATATTTACTCAAGATTATATGGTGTTCATTTTTGAAAATAAAATTTTTATTTAATGATATTAGTTGTTCAAAAATGTGTAAAATTCGCGATTAGTACATACATTTTTAGACATATTTGTGTAATGTAAGATTTTTATTTCTGTGTGACTCTTTGGTATGTTTTAATCGCCGTAAAAAAAATACTGAAAATATCATGCGTATTCTCAGTGCAAGAGCAGCGATTGTGTAGCTGTACGTATCTATTTGAATAATACATGTTTTATGCATTAATAGATATTATAGCATACAGTCTACTAGCTAGATGAATTTAAAGAACAAACATTTGTTTTTTTTTAAATAAAACATATTCAAATATCTTGTTTGTATGTAGCTTGATTTACTTTTCAAATAAGTACCTACATGAATATTATAATATTATGTTGATAATGGACAGAAATGTTGGGTCTTTTCATTTAAAATTGCACCACCTTACACTTAGTACTACCTACAGACCTACACTGTTTACAATATCTTCCCGCTAAACCTTTCTGCGCGCTTGCAAAAATGGCGGGAAACCACTATCTGGCTACATAAGTGAGTTGTTGAAGTAGGTATGATCGCACTTGAACATAATTATATGAATCCATACCACAAGTCTCAAGGCATTCATAAAATATAATTATAGGTATTCTACCGGAATACGCTAAGCCAAGTGAAGTGCCAATAAAGGAGGTTACCTGAGCTCGCTGTTAGTGCCTCAGTAAACTGCTCCTTCCAAGACGATGTTCCTATGATAATGGAAGCGTTGGCTCTCTGGACTAGCTTGTCTACTGTGTTCTGAAACAAAAATAAAGTCCATTAGCTCACAAAATCCATTTTGATGCTAAAATCATTTGTGCGTGATACACTAGTGTGTTATCTATTGTCTTTAATTAGCCTAAGATAACATATTTAAATTTTGGAGTTATACCACTTTTTGCACGTTAGGGAAAAATTGTGACATCAATTTTTATTACGCATACCGGCACGAAAAACCGACACCTTGAAATTAGGCATCTTACTAAGTGGATTATATGTACCTACTTAGAGGAGAAATAAGTACGAACACACACACTTTTTTTGTTATTGGTAGAAGCCATTAAGTATTGAGATACACTAGATGGATACCTACTATTACCTGACGAATTCACAAATTGTGAGAATGAAATGTGGTTCACGTTCTAATGTGAAATAAAATAATTTTACATTTGTATTTGTGGCCATTTCTGTCCATTTTCATCAATTGGTATATTTTACTACAGATAAAAATTCTTGTTACAACCTTCAAGTGAATTCAATTAATATATTATTATTTTGTAGTAGTAAGACTCTTTGTAGAGTCCGCCTGGGGAAGTCAATACCTAAATCACACACCTTTGTCAGCCATTCTTTTTTTTAGTGAAAACATTTGGCGCCCCCTGGGCTGTGAATTGAATTCAAGCGTCACGTTTGTAAATGAAAGTAATCTTCGGGAAAACTCGGATGATCTAGATGGCCGATGGCCATGGTCATGGACCCGCCTTCGGTTCCAAGTTTCAAAGTGAGCTATCAAATTCTGATTTATTGGTTTATACTTCCATCGGCAGTCCTTATAACTGCCATTTTTTTTTAACAATGAATACCTTCGATATGAGAATCACATGTGCTTGATGGTGAGTAACATGCCTGCCCATAACAACTCAGTGACACGCAGCTATTGGAACATGAACGAGTCCAAACCATTACCTATCACTGCACTGCGCTCATCACACAGAAATATATAAGATCTATTTTGAATGAATGAATAAACTGTGAATATAGAAATGATTCTTTATGGCTTTAATTTTTTTTTAAACTAGTAGCGCCCTCCGGTTTTACCTGCGTTGTTTCCAAAGTGAGCCATCAAATTCTGAGTTATAATTTTTCACTTCTATCGGCAGTCTCCATAATTACCAATTTTTTTCAAGATAAAACAAGACATTATGGAAGAAGCATCATTCATCTGATGACTAACAATACTTCTACTCATAACATATTACATTAAATTAAAATTCATTTTTTCAGCCTATACCCATAAATATGAGGCGTTTTCCAGACGCAAAAAGACTTGTCTAAGATAGTTCTAAATATTGTCAAGTGTGGCATCACTCTTGGTTTTTTGTGAAATTACTCTAACAAAATAGAACAGTGGCGCCACCAACGGTGAAATTGGGAACTGTATTTGACAGGTCTTTCTGACGTCTTGAAAACGACCCATTAACAAAGAAAAGCCAAAAAAGTAGTATTCAATTGTTGCATAAAAATAAAAGTAAAATTAAAATGTCAAAATAAATGCAACCAATGTATACAAATAACCTTCCCATAAAAGTAAAATCAAAGTCTCAATCGTCACATAAAAATAAATAAAATAAAAAAATTAGAATGTCATAAAAAATTAAACTTACCTTGAACTCTTTGCTCTCCTTTATCCTGAGCTGCGCCCTGGTGATGTCTCCCGCTTTGGGCAGCCCCATCATGGCCACGACGGCTTCCTCCTCAGGCAGTGTTGCCAGATGATTCGCTTCATTGCCGGCGGGGTGAGGGTGGTCATCGTCTGTTAGACACACACAATATTTAATACATACTTGTACATTGTATAAGACATTTTACTACAACAAATTGCTTTACACATACATTTATTGTCTTTGTGACATTTTTTACTATACAACACAACACGGTACAATACAATGCTACTCTATAGAGACGGCACAAAAACTGGACAACATTTAAAAACTTTGTGTTAATTAATTTCAAATGAAAATTTTCGGGATTTTAATTAGAAATTATTATTAAACATAACAAACTAAGGGACTGTTTGTGGGAGAACAGGAGCTGTCTGTGGGAGAACAAGGAGTATCTGTGGGAGAAGAGGGACTGTCTATAAGTGAACAGGGGTTGTCTGTGGGAGATGAACGGCTGTCTGCGGGAGAGTAGAGGCTGTCTGCAGGATGGTGACATACATAAAAGAATATGTAGGCAATTTACTGTGGTTGAAACCAGCCTAAACTACATCAACATCATTCGAGTTAAAGTTACTAAGTTACAAAGTCGTAAAAGTTCGGTAAGTTCGACCCGTCGACAATAAACTGGCTCATCCAGTATTCATCAGATCCATTCACTTGATGCATCGGCAACCTGAGCGTGAAAAATTAAGCCCCCACCTAAGACACAGTATACTTTAAGCAGTAGATATTCTTAGTATATATAGATATTCTTCCTACGACTTTTTTGGTAATAAAGATAATATACCTATACCTACAAATCAGGAAACCGATAATATAAGAAATACATTTTTGAGTAGGTAGGTACATGTGTTGTCTGACCCCGCATATTTTATAGTTTAGAGAGACGGGACGAGCTGGACATGAGACTGATGGTAAATAACACGTTTGCTCAAAACAGCTCACTGCCACGCAGCTGTTGAAACATGAAGAGTTCTAATCATTGCCTACTAGTACTGGGGTGACGAGAGCAGTCACCCTAATATATATTAGATGATATTCTTTATTTATGGATGATATATATCTATGTAACTTTATTAATTTTCTAAAAATATTACTTTTTCAATCGGAACACAGACACGTTTGTACGTTACTGCTTGGAGATGGAATAATTGACAAAGGTTTAGCACTTCCCCAGGCAGACTCTGCAAAGAGTAGCTATAGGTACTACCACTATAAAACCGCATTTGACCAAGTTGAGAGATTATAAGGTCTTGAGTCTCCTGTTGTGAGAGAAAAACACAGAGTCTTGGCAGTGGAAACGATGAGGTTTATACAATTTATGTTTAAATCGTAGGTAGATATGTACCTACTAACTAGTTGATACTTACTTTCCTCTTAGCTGTATCGTAGAGTGATAAAACAATATTTTTGTGTAGTGGTAGGACTCTTGGCAGAGTCCGCCTAGGGAAGTACCACACCTTCACCAGTTATTCTACCACCAAGCAGTAGTGTCCAAACATTACTGTGTTCCGGTTTGAAGGGCAATGTTTCCTGAGAAATTACAGGGCTTAGAGATATAACATCTTAGATCTCTGAGTGACGAGCGCAGTGCAGTGCTAGGTAATGATTTTGACTCTTCATGTTCCAATAGCTGCATGCCACTGTGCTGTTTTGTGGCAGGCATGTTGCTTACCATCAGGCACATGTCCTGCTCGCCTCGTCACTCTTTATTTGAAAAAAAAAAAAACATGCGTCTTATGATGGACAACACGCCTATATAACAGTACTTTGTCACTAAGTTATTTAAACAAGAAAAGTCCGAATCATTGCACTACAGCACTACACTCGTCACTACCTAAAGAACATTTATCTATGTGCTCTATTTTTAACCCCCGACCAAAAATTGGGGTGTTATAAGTTTGACGTCGATGTCTGTCTGTCTGTCTGTCTGTCTGTGTGTGTGTCTGTCTGTGGCACCGTAGAGCTCAAACGGATGGGCCGATTTCAATGCGGTTTTTTTATTTGAAAGTTAATATCCGTGCGGATGTTCTTAGCTATGTTTGGTTAATATCGATCCAAGATGGCCGCCTCCACAAAATGGCGGACAAAATATTTCTTCACAACCTACCTCAATATGTGTATCAAATGAAAGGGCTTGACTAGTAGAATACTATACACTATAATAGATATCAAATCCAAGATGGCCGCCATCACAAAATGGCGAATTATAATTTTTTTTTCACTACTACCGCAATATGGGTATCAATCGAAAGGGCTTGACTAGTAGAATACTTTGCACTATTAAAAAAATCAAATCCAAGAGGCGAATTACATTTCTTTTTTCACAACTCCCTTAATATGGGTATCAAATGAAAGGGCTTGACTAGTAGAATGTTGTACAGATAACAAATCCAAGGCAGTCGGGGGTTAATCAAAATTTTTAATTTTGTTCTTGTTTTAATTATTGTCGATTCGCCACAATGTAAATTCGTCACAATTTGTATACTCCATACATTCAAAGTAAACTCGCCACAAGTTATAAAAAAAAAAAACAAATGAACAACGTCACAGGTAAATAAAGTTGTTGTAAATATGTCACAGATTCTCGTTTTATGTCATTTTTCAGGAACACATGAATAAATAAAAAAGATTTAAAAAATTTGCAGTTATAGGAACTGCTGATAGAAGTGAAGACTTATAATTCAGAATTTGATAGCTTAGGTATTTTGGAAATAACGTGGGTGAAACCGGAGGGCGTGGTCATGAGCATGACCATCTAGCAATGCGTCAGCCAATAGGATACACTGACAGCCAATATCCTAGGCTCTAGATGGCCAATAGCCATAGTCCTAATTTTACAGCAGATACGGCGGTAGCTACGACCCTGTGCACAACCACGTTGCTGCTCTACATCCACATCTATTATTCATAGATCCACTATCACTTCTGTATCTATGTTTTTCTTTTTAACCCCCGACCAAAAAAAGGGGTGTTATAAGTTTGAAGTCGATGTCTGTCTGTCTGTCTGTGTGTGTGTCTGTCTGTGGCACCGTAGAGCTCAAACGGATGGACCGATTTCAATGCGGTTTTTTTTATTTGAAAGTTAATATCCGTGCGGATGTTCTTAGCTATGTTTGGTTAATATCGATTCAAGATGGCCGCCGCCACAAAATGGCGGACAAAATATTTCTTCACAACCTACCTCAATATGGGTATAAAATGAAAGGGCTTGACTAGTAGAATACTATACACTATAAAAAAATCAAATCCAAGATGGCCGCCACCACAAAATTGCGAATTATATTATTTTTTCACTACTCCCTCAATATGGGTATCAAACGAAAGGGCTTGACTAGTAGAATACATTGCTCTATGACAAATTTCAAATCCAAGATGGTCGCTTCCCCAAAATGACTTTTTCACAACTCCCTTAATATGGGTATCAAATGAAAGGGCTTGACTAGTAGAATGTTGTACAGATAACAAATCTGAGGAAGTCGGGGGTTAGTCAAAATTTTTAATTTTGTTCTTGTTAATTTAAGTACATTAAAGAGTTATCTAACTACTTCATCTACTGTTATTTCATTCTCTGTGGCCTTCAGGTGTCCACAGTGGATTTAATGGCCGCCCTTGGAGACTGCGAAGCGATCCATTCAAACGTCGAGCAGCTCTTCAGAAAATATGCGGCATTTTAGAAAATACTGGAAACCCCGTGAAAGAGATGCAACTGAAGTGGGATGTAGGCTTTTCTTTGCTATTTGAGTTTTGCGGACAAAATGATGACCTTATCCCGTTGTGAGCTTATGCTATAAATAGATTTGTGAGCATGAACAATGTAATATCATAAATATGTCAGGTATGTATGGTATGGTATTTACGTATTTTTAATGGTATGTATTGTAGTATAGTTTTCATTGTTACCTATGTAGTTTTGTTAACGTCGAGCAAGACAAGAGTGTGTAATATCCATACTAATATTATAAATGCGAAAGTAACTCTGTCTGTCTGTCTGCCTGTCTGTCTGTCTGTCTGTCTGTCTGTCTGTCTGTCCGTCTTTACCGCCTAAACCAACCAACAGATTTTGATGAAATTTGATACATAGATAAAATAGATCCCGAGAAAGGACATAGGCTACTTTTTGTTCCGAAAAAAGGGTTGAAAGGGTTAAAATAAGGGATGAAAGTTTATATGGAAAACTTCGTCATTGTTGAAGAACTATGAAACTTTACGTCTAGATATTTAACACGAAACCATAAAATGTATGTTTTAGCAGTTTTGTAGTTTCGAACTGTACCTACTGAGGGGTGGAATTGGTTTTTTTATTATTTATTATTATTTGTTCTTGGGTCAAATTTAGTAATTCAAATTTCACCCTCTTCCTGTCAACCGATTAATCTGAAATGTTGTATACACTTTGGATTTTGATGACAATACAATTATGTTTATTCATTATCATCATAAATTCAAGATGGCCGCCGCTACAAAATGGCGGATAATTTATGTTTTATTAATCCCATCAATATGGGTATCAAATGAAAGGGCTCAACAAGCAGAATACAATATACTATAAAAAATTGAAATCCAAGATGGCGGCCGCTACAAAATGGCGGATAACGTAGGTTTTATCAATCCCATCAACATGGGTATCAAATGAAAGGGCTCAACAAGCAGAATACAATATACTATAAAAAATTGAAATCCAAGATGGCGGCCGCTACACAATGGCGGATAACGTAGGTTTTATCAATCCCATCAACATGGGTATCAAATGAAAGGGCTCAACAAGCAGAATACAATATACTATAAAAAATTGAAATCCAAGATGGCGGCCTCTACACAATGGCGGATAACTTAGGTTTTATAAACCCCATCAACATGGGTATCAAATAAAAGGGCTTGACAAGAAGAATACAGTGCACTATACAACCTCAATACTTAAGTTGGGCGCAGCCACTAAATGGCGTATCAGACTATCAGACAGAATTTTGATAGTCGACGAGATTTCCATGGTGTCTTATCAAATGTTATGCATGATGGACGCTCGATTAAGGCAAATTAAGAACTGTGAAAATGAGTTTTTTGGAGGAGTAAACGTATTACTTTTCGGTAATCTTTTACAATTGCCTCCTATAAAATGATCAGGAACACCTGTTTTCAATTCTAATATGAAATTATATATATGAAAGTAACTCTCTCTGTCCGTTACCGTCTAACGCCTAAGCCACTTAAAGAGTTTGTTACAATTTGGTGCACAGATAGACTACCTAGACTTAGGAAAGGACAACGGCGACTTTTATCACAGAAAAGAGTTGAAAAGAGTGGAAATGAGGAGTAAAAGTGTGCATGGAAGGATCTTGGCACTCTTTGTATGCTATTTTTAACCGACTTCAAAAAGGAGGAGGTTATCAATCCAGTTGTATTTCAATTGTGAATCAATTTAGATGGTTATTTTTTGGTTGGTAGATTATAGTTCAGAGGTGGTCATATAAATTTTATCGAAATCAGTGCGGCGGTTTTTGAAATATGAACAACAAACTAAAATTTGCGTTCATGTAATCAGTCGATATATCTACTAATATCTACTAATAGACTCTAATAAAATTTGGTGGAACGTCCCAATATGATTTTAAATTAAAGTCTGTTTTTGATTAATTTTTTGAGAACATACTTTCTTTGTAATTTGTCGTGTAAATTGTACATTTATTAATAAATATAAAACTTTGACTTAGACCGATTTTGATTAGGAAACGTGAATTTGTATGGTAGTAGACATACGAGTAGGTACTGCCTCAATTACTTTAATAAATATGTGGCGCGGACGAAGTCGCGGGTAAAAGCTAGTCATAAATATGTCAGGTATGTATGGTATGGTATTTATGTTTTTTTTTGTTTTTTTTTTTTTTTCAGAACAGCATAGTGCCACTCGGCCATTTGAACAAACAAACTACTGCTCAGAACAGCATGGTGCCATTTAAACAAACACGTGGACTCATTACACTTATAAGTAAGTATATATATAAACTTACTGCGCTCTTCGCCTAGAGGTATGAGATAAGTATATTTTTTTAAAACTTTAGAGTGACGAGAGAGCAAGTCAGGTGTCTGACGGTAGCAACATGCCTGTCCATAATAGAACAGCGAAACACAGCACGCAACACAACATGAAGACTCTAAATCATTAACTAGCTCTGCACTGCGCTCGTCACTCAGAGATATGAGATGTTTTATCTCTGTGCCCTGTCACTGGATTGACCTTCAAACCGGAACACAGTGATATTTTCTTAGATTAAATAGTGTTTAATGTGACTAAGAAGTCGTTCACTTCAAAAAATATAATTCAATTTCTGTTCAATAAAATTATGTTTATCTTTAATTTTATAACATCATACTTTTGTTCATAACTTGAATACGCTAAATGTCACTATCAATTTCAAACTCAAACACTGAGTATCCGATCCAACCCGTATAATCCGATTGCTGAAAGCCGAAACCCGCTAACTCGGCAATAATTTAATTTGCTGAGCCTACATGGCTCGTTATGTAGTTTTACGGGGATATAGTTTATTTTAGTTGCGTAATTGGTGCGAGTTTAACCTTTATAAAAACTTATTGGCTGTGTGTTGCCCAAAGAGTTTACATATACTACGTATAGAGTTGGCACAAAAGCTTTACATCGAAACCACATCTTTCTTGCCTTATCACTCTGTTGCCATAGAAAGTATGCACGTCATCTGCTTACGATTGACACAAAGGTACCGTGCGGAAACTCTAACTCTATACGTAGTATACGTAAACTGTTTGGTGTTGCCAGTAACTTCCGAGTTCTCATAGGTAAAAAAGTGAGTATGTACTTAATTACTACAGGCCCGTGAAGAAAGAAAAGAAGACCTTTGTAGAAATATAGAAGGGTTGATAATAAAATAAAAAAAACTTATCAAACTGTATCGTAAGTTTTTTGTCTAGAAAAACTTACTAAACTTAACGAAAGCCTAGTGCAAAAATAGTTTAGGAAAATAATCAGGCTTCAGAGAATCCTCTGTGATTAACCGAAGTCAGACCTCTCTTATGATACGTCATCAGTTAGATCCTCGGCTTATCGCCTCTAACCATTATGGATACTTTGCATAAACTGCCATTCCAAGTCTTAGAAGGTCTTATAGTATAGTTAATGGTTTCAGCGACTGTTGGATGTGGTGATAGTAAGTTTTAGGTAGTGCATTCAACTGTTGTAATAGAAATACCTAACTTTAGAGGTAAGTAGGTACCTCTATAAAACCTATGCCAGATACCGGACTGAGACTGTTATAGCTTTTTAATCGCAATCTTTTGTTTACTGTACAATAAACATTATAGCATAAACAGTGGGAAGAAAAGAATACGTCTACGTATTCTTTTCTTCCCACTGCTGGAATTCGGGGCCTTTCTCTCGCAAAGACAGTTTCAGTCATAATTTACGACGCCAAAACAAGATTGTCCGATGACGAATGTCCTATAAAGTAGACTTTCTTGGAACGTGCCGGTTTCTTCGCGATGTTTTCTTTCACCATTAAAACCTTATAAAAAAAAATTTTGCCTAGTGGCAAGTAATTTAGCAACTAAACGTGTATGAACAGTGAAAATTTAGTCGAGTAGTTTAGGAAGTGATTTAGTCGAGTCAATCCATTTTGTTCTATTTTCAACGGGCGAGTAGCACCCCCCACCACGCGTTCGTTGCGACCGGGGCGCTCATTGGCTCGCCGACTAAACAGGTTCAAACTTGTCGAATTAGTCTGGCGAGAAAAATAACTTCAAACAATTTGCCAAATACGAAATTGTCTGTGGAATAACTTATTTTATTGATCACACAAATTTCCTCATTCACCTCTTCTAAAATAGCCATTACGATTCGATAAGATTAGCTTATTCATTCATTTATTTTATTGCGTTGTAGGATCTTCATGTCGCGAAACGTTACTCACTTGTGAACTGTACTAAAGCACGGTGCGAACGAATACGAATAGTAGCGAGTATTTTAGCTACTAAATTACTCTCTACTAGACTAATTTACTAGCCTAATGCGAACAAGCCTTTAGTCGCCACGCCTGCGGACGTATTCTCCGAAGCTGTGGTGGAATAAATCAATTAATTTATTTTAAAACGACAAGAACCATATATATATACTCTGCAAAATTCGAATTACCGAAATACCATTCCCATTTCTCAGACATTCCTGTAGAATGTGGATTGTTCTTTCTGCTAAGGTATTCCCAGAAAAGTTTTGTATGAATAACATTTAAAAAAAATCTCTCTAAGCTGGCCATATGCCAATGACCATCATATGCAGTTACAACCTTGATTAACTAGTACAAAAAAAAAGAAAATGCCGTATAATTACAAAATAATATTATACCAAAATAGCACTAGCAAAAAACATGAAAAAAACAATACTAGTTGCATACTGCCATACCTCTAATTACTGCCAAACACAGAAAATACAGTTCAGCACATTACTCCCTCTATCTATTCCTCACCTACAATTTTTAATCTTCGCAGATTCAGTAAGTTTGAATCAAAATATAAAACAGACAAACAAATATTAGCAGTAAATACATAAATTAAATAAATTAAAAACAAAAACATCATACCTACCCCAATCAATGTACTTAAATGAACTAAAACGATCTTACTTGCCAAATATCAAGAAGAAACAATAATCCAGAAGAAAGCAGAAAAAAGAAAAAAACAAATAAATCACAGAAACAACTAGAAGATTTAACTGAAAAGTCGGATTTAATCGGTTCATTTAGCGTAAATGAGGATAAATGTCGGACTATGATAATTCAATGAACAAAAATTAAATATTAGGATAGACTTAATAATATCTTATTACGTCGGTTCACAAAACCAAAATAAACGTAGAAACAGGACCTGCAAGGACCCCTTGCAGTCTGCATGGATCTCGATAAAACTAAAAAGTAAAAGATAAACTACTTACTAGCACACGGAATTCAAATTTAATAGGTATGTTTGATAGTAAAGTTTACTAAAAGCGGTAAAGGGTTAACCTAAAAGAAAAATATGTGTCGAGCAGTGGCAATAGGTACCATAACCATATTAACATAAGCATTGTTTTAGGCTATCATGGTTGTGCACTGCACAAGTATTATGAATTACGGTTTATTTACCGTGGTTATGTTGTAGAGCGAGACAGCGAGACTCTACATTACAATTTAATCATTCCGTTATGGCGATTACCAACTTTATTAATAAATAAATAAATCAGGTATTTCAACGTTTATTAATTAACACTGCTATGCATCATGTTCACGGCTTATGATGCCTTTACAAATCGAATCCCATACAATTGATAAAAATACTAAAATATTCTTACCGAATTTCAAAATTTTGTCTTGGTATCGTATAAATGCTAAGCGTATAATATACTACGGATTAATAATTTCATATGGAAAACAGCAAAGACCGCTACAGGCACTTGATCATATGGACGCCAGTTCGCGCCACGACCGCGACACGAGTCTCGCGGCCCGTGTCTCGGTCTCCTGTCGCGGTCTCGGCGTGAACTGGCGCCCATACAAATCTATAATGTCAAGTGCCTGTCGCTGTCTCCGGTCGCGGTCTCCAATCGCCGCCTTTGTAGTGACGAACTTAGCAGCTGAATAAAAGTGTGCCTGCAAAGCTTCAACGTATTTCTCGCAGAATCGTAGAAAGCGTAGTTATTTTTTAATGTTCTACACTTTTATCGCTCAAGTAATGAAGACTGCTGTTAGTGTTATACGGTGCAGTAGTAAATTTGTCCATTAACAAAGGATTATTTAAATAAAATATGGCTCAACGTGGTTTAGACTTGCCATATGGCAAAGATTATGACTTGAACAATAGGTATAAGTCATATAATCTAACGGTACATCCAATAGTGCATATATTTTAAAACTATTATATATTCTATACTAGTAGCGTCCTGTGGTTTTACTCTCGTAGTTACCAATCCCGTTATTTTCCAAGGATAAAAAGTAGCCTGTGTGTTCATCCAGACTATTATCTGTGTTCCAAATTTCAGCTAGATCCGTTACAACGTTACGACGTTATTGAGCTCCAAATATCCGAAATCCCAAACATTGTTAGTAAGGTAGGATGTTTAATAGGATTTATCGAAATTGATAAAAGCTTTGCTAGTACTATACTGTGGAACATTCTACCCAAACACCCAAAGAGGTTACATATAGGTACTACACATAGAGTTAGAACAAACGCTTTACACCGAAAGCACTGCTGAGGGTCTACCGTCTGACTAAAAATGTCTTAGCTATTTTATTTATTTTATTTTTATTTTATTTTATTGGTACGATAGCAATAAACAAATCAAAACTTAAATAAACTACTTATGATAAACTTAACAATATGAATTTGTTCATCTAAATGTCGTACACGGCATTGATAACAATTACTACATTAAGACAACGCCAATTTACACAACGAAATTTCAAGAAATGTTTTATGAATATTTTGCGACAATCTTATTCTAGGACATATCCGAAAGCCGTGATATGTTAAATATCCAAAGAATATAGTAACTTTTTGAAGCCATTTAGATTCTGATAAAAGATATCGAGTTCATCGCATTTGTTACAACAGACATCGTTATATAGTTCACACATGCGATACAATGGATTCTTGCGCCCTACATTGTTTTTGGTAGATGGAATATCAAAAAAACCCACGAGTAGGTCTGCGTACCGATATGATATTATTATATGATACTATGATATTGCTCTCTCTTTTCTTTCTGCTTGAAATGATAGAGACTGCAAAACGAAAGCCGATTTAGTTAGGTGGTAGAAGGGTCTGATCGCTCTTGTCTTGTCGCTCTGGTGGAAGTGTCGTACTTTTGTCGCGACACATCACTATGTCGCCATAGCTAACATACACCTCATCTGCTCACGATTGGTACAAAGGAACCGTGCGGAAAACCCTGATCTTTTTACTTTCTTTATCTAAGATTCTACCCGAGTCATTGTTTCTCGATAGGAACAATATGAGACTCCTCAAATCTAGAATAATTAAGTACCTTCTAGAATCGTGCTTCCTAGACTGAACGGACGATGAAACACAAACTATTTGTTTTTTAAGTGTAAAGGTAGCGGTTCGCCCGGAGACCGCGACGCGAGACCGCGACAGGAGACCGCGACAGGCACTTGACTCTATGGTATTGTATGGACGCCAGTTCGCGCCGAGACCGCGACACATGTCTCGCGACACGTGTCTCGGACACTCATGACGGTTTCCGTAGCAGCAAGTTACATTATATAAAAGTTTTTGTAGTTCGTTGTTACTTATGTGTCAGTCTGTCAATCAGTTTTTTAACAATAGAATTTATTTTATTTAAACCTACTTGCAAGATCTCATTCAAACCAATTTTCGTTGAAAGTTTACATAGTAATGTACATCTTACATTTTTTTAGTTTTGTCAGTCTCTTATTTTAGAAGTTACAGGGGGGCACATGCACACGCATTTTGAAGATCTATCTATAGATAACCCACACGTACGGTTTTGATGGAGGCTACGGAACCCTAAAAAACGTAGACACAAACAAAAACAAATCGAAATTAAACAAAAGCCCGTCAAAGACAAATAATTTACTAATTAATAATTACTTCGTTTTAAACCCTCCTTCTTTAAAGACCTCGTTTCACTTGAATTATTTACGAAAATGAAACGTTCTTTTAAATTATTCAAAAGGTAGGAATTCGCAGAGCAAATTCTTTGTGTACCTTTTATTTTTCTATGCAGCTTGGATGCAGAGCTTTGTCGGATAATGGTACACAAGTCTATTAACAAAAGAGCGAAAAGAAAAGGCAAATGGATTTTTTCTTAGATGTAATAGTTCAGATGTGAATTTATCTATCTCAATATTACCTATATACCCGTGAAAATATCATTGTAAAATTGTACAAACCGTTAGATTGCAATCTAATAACGTTAGATTATAAACTAAACGAAACTGTGGTAGTGGTTCCTACCACTACAAAAGTTTCCTTCTCTTGGCAAGAGTCCGTACTCCTGGGGTACTTCCCCACCTCACCTTTGCCAGTTATTCTACCGCCAAGCAGTAATGTGCAAACATTACTGTGTTCCGGTTTGAAGGGCAATGTGTCCAGAGAAATTACAGGGCTTAGAGATATAACATCTTAGACCTCTGGGTGACGAGCGCAGTGCAGTGATAGGAATGATCTGGACACTTCATGTTTCAATAGGTGCGTGTCACTGTGTTGTTATGTGGCAGGCATGTTGCTTACCATCAGGCACAAACAAGTCCTACACATCGTGTCATTCTTTATTTAAAAAAAAATATCGTGGGTTATAAAAAATATATCTTGTTAACGGACGGTGATTGCAATGTTACGGTATAAGCATAAACAGCCCATTAAATATTCCCACTGCTGGGACTCGGGGCTTTCTCTCGCAAGGAGAGAGTCAAGGCCATAATCAACCACGCTGGCCCAGTGCGGGTTGGTGGATGACACATGACCTTGAAAGATTCAAGATACATGTCGGTTTCCTCACGATGTTTTCACCCCACACGCACCACATGACTTCAAAAAGTCATGTGGTGCGTGTGGGGTTTGAACCCGGGATCTCCGCATCGGCAGTCGCCGTCCTCCCGACTAGACCAGCCGTAATTTTACGGTGACATATAAATTTCGTTATATACTATTAGGAAAGAACGCCGTTTTCGTAAGTCTTTAAGCTATAATCGTTTTTATTCCTTGACTATTAAAATTTAAAATATTATCTGGACTAGAGCGATTCGATCGATAAGATCGCATTTTGAGCAGCTGAAATGTTTATTGTATTTTAACAGCTTCATTTTGTGGTGTTCATATAGTGTATTCTATTTTATTCTAGGCACCATTCTCCCGACTAGACCAGCCGTAATTTTACGGTGTCACCTATATTATATTTAGTTACATTAATGCTACTAGGAAAGAACGTCGTTTTGTAAGTCTTTAAACAACAATCATTTTTATTCCTTGGGGATTAAAATTTAAAATATTATCTGGGCAAGATCGATTCGATCGATTAGATCGCATTCTGTGCAGCCGAAATGTTTTTGTATTTTAACAACTTCATTTTATGTCATAAAATAAGCGTATAATGTTGATTAATCTGTTGATTACTTTTTAACCGACTTCAAAAAAAGGAGGTTTCTCAATTCGACCGTATATATTATTATGTTTTTTTAATGTGTGTTCGCGGATAACTTCGTCGTTTATGAACCGATTTTGCTGATTTTTTGTCGTTAAGAAGATATTCCAAGGGTGGTATCATGATTAGGAAACCAGGATTTGATGATGGCATCCTAGAGATATCCAGCAAAACTTTTTTACTATATAAGTCGGGTTTTTTTTGTTAAAATTATTTCCACTACTTTTTCTAAAACTACGGAAATATCCGCTCGCACAGCTATTTCCCCTTTTAGTGATTCGATAAAAATAAAGTATTCCAACTAACTGCTAACGATGAGGTCGATTCCAAACGTGGGTTCCGTATAGATTAGGGTTTAGACCGCAATTCCTACTGATTCCTAATTTATTGGCAATTGACCTTCCTTTTTGGGTCCATCGGGAAAGTTTCTACATTTTAACACTCAATGGAGCTTGACACCTAATGTTTTCACTACTTTCTAACGGTTGCTTCTATCGTAAACGAAATCCAAGGGTAATCTTTTGTATCGAATTTAAATTAAAAAAAAAACTCAAAAGCGAAAATTACATTTTATTTAAAACTTT
Organism: Ectropis grisescens; assembly: GCA_017562165.1. Lineage (NCBI taxonomy): Eukaryota > Metazoa > Arthropoda > Insecta > Lepidoptera > Geometridae > Ectropis > Ectropis grisescens. The sequence continues at coordinate 20,933,817 of CM029791.1, forward strand.
TATAGGTTTACACTTGACCGCCTTCTCGCCTGATGTGACGATGCGGTCTACGATGGAGCGTGTTTACCTAGAAGAAACCGAATCACTCTAGATTTGAAGGCACAAAATTATAACCATAACAGGGAAAACCCACTCAGGTAACGTATTCCACAGCTTAGACGTTATTATCACAAAAGTAAAGTTAAATCTCTTTGATCGTGTCTTTGGAACACCAACCATGAAACGATGTCGCTTTGTCGATTGTCGCTTGTCGAGCTACGAGCATTCCGATAAAAAGAGGGGAAGGTGGTATTAGATCATGTAAATCAGTTGCACACTCTTCGAAGTGTATCCGATAAAAACCCGATAGGCTAGCAATTTTTCGGCGATGTTCATGACGTCGTGACTTTGAAGTCTTTTTCGCACAAGAGTGTCGTTGCCTATGAGCTTTTTGGCACGTCTCTCCATCGATTCCAAAGTCTCTAGCTGATACGTAGCCGAACCATCCCAAAGATGCGAACAGTACTCCATACAAGAGCGAATTTGTTCTTGATATAGTATAAGTGAGCAACTGTTTAGACTTAAAGTACCTTCGCACCATTTTGAGGACACCTAGTTTTTTGGCAGCTAATTTAGCCTTACTCGATAAACGAACCTAAGTTGAGCGTAGATGTCAATGTAACGCCCAAAAAAAAGCTCAAGACGGTCAGAAATCGGCACGGATACATTTCTATAAGTTGGAGCAGCCATCAATGACGACTCATATGGATCGATTCCTCAAGAAGTCCGATATCTACGCAATAAACTCAGGAGACAAGCCATAACCAGAAAGCTTGCTTACTTATAAGGCTTATTGTAAGCTCTGCAGCGCTATTTCAAGTCGTTGCCAACCACGTCTAACAGGTACCTAGTAGTAGATAGACACTACCTATAAATATTTGCCTGCTTACTACACACTCGTACATAGTATCTATCGACTAACTATTTGACTTGCCTGGCCTCGACTTCAAATGAGCGGATAGCACTTACAACTATTCTATTATTTTTCGCTTTTGAGCATTTATTTTTCGCTTTTTATTACAGCTAGGTATAGCTGTGATTATAAAGTCGATTTTTTTACGTAAGTAGTTTTTTTTACGTAGTTTGATAATCTGTACACAAACTATAATGGCATCGTCCAAACAAACAAAGGTTTTCATCAGTAATTCGGATCAGTAATCTCGTATAAGTCATCATCAGATCAGTAAACTGAATTGATAACCTCGTCGCAATGAGCTCGGTTAAAAAGTCTTTAGCATTCGCAAACATAGACGTGATCAACAAAGTGTACTTTCAGTGCTCTATGGTCTGCAGAGTTCAGTGGTTTCAAACACTAAAAAATAAGTTTGTAAGCAGTTTTATCAGCCTGCATTTGCTATAAATCTGAATAAATCCGTATAAAACCAGTTATAAAACCCTGAGACGTATTCAGCGTACGAAACCGAGCTATAAACTAGATGATCAGAGCGCTATTTACTAGGATTTTAGGGAAAACCAATATCCACAAGAGTTTGGGATATCCTGAATTATTTAAGGATATTTATTTATTAGCAAAAATTTGTCTAAGTTTGACGAAGGAAAAATGTGTGTGCTTATGTATACACTGTTAAAATTCTTTAATTATTTACACACTTTATGTCAGGCATAAGATTTTCTTAAGTTGTAATTTTTGTTGTTTTTTTATTTGCTTATTTTAGGTCGCTTTTTAACATCTCAGGTCATCAGCGACCCCGTTAGTAAACAATATGTTAAATCAGGTTATACAAAACAATCATTCATTGGAAAATTTAGAGTTTTCATTCATCCATTATGACTTAAACATTCTTACTGTATGTGGATTTTAATAAAGAGTTATCTTATCGTATCTTATCTCATCTCATCCTATCCCATCTCATCTCATCTCGTCTCGCCTCGTCTCGTCTCGTCTCATCTCATCTTATCTTAAAGTGAAAACTTCTTCTTCTGGCACACCACATACAGACTTTCCTTTGTCTGTGAATTGAGCTGAAGCGTTACTATCGTAAATGAAAGAAATCTTCGGGCAGACTCGGATGATCTACATGGCCATGCTCACGGCCACGCCCTCCGGTTTCACCCGCGTAGTTTCCAAAGTAAGCTATCAAATTACCAAACCCACCAAATACCCCCAAAAATTTGCACCACACCTATCAAGGGCGGGTAGTGTGTGAGTTCTTACATCAGCTCAAAACCCAAAAAATGTCGGCACAACGTCAAAAGAATTTACCCCAGGAGGGTACCTCTAGTTCTGCTAGAGGAGAATCCCTCACCGAGCCTAGCTCGGTCTGCCCCTCGTATTCTGGGGGGGGCAACTTGTGCTCTCAACCAGGCTCCAGCCTGGATTTATCAGGCCTCATGAAGGCCATACCTAATAACCAAACCACCTTCGAGTCGCAGTGGACCTTAGTGTCGCATAAGCGCCCTTGCAAAAAGGAGTCTACGCACCCGAAGGTCGAAACCCAAAAACAAGGGCAGAAGAGCGGACCGGAACGCAGTCGCCACAACAGGCGCGCGAGCAGGAAACTCTTCAGCCTATTAAACCAAACATCGCAGCAGCGGAAACGCAGCGCGAAATACCACCATCCACCTCTACAGGGGTGGCATCAACACTACCACAACCACCACCACCATCAGTTCCCAGCCAAATGAAGAGGAAACGGAACCCGAGAGGTGCTCGCGGTAAACGGATCGCTGCGAAGGCTTCCACCCCATTCCTGAAAAGGAACATCCAGAGAAGGGTCTTTGCCGGGCGAGAGCTTCATCGAAGCGCGCTCGCCTGGACGAGACCCAATCTCCCAGAGGGGAAGCCAAACGCGCGAAACCGACTTAAAACCCAAGCGGACGGAGAGCTACGCAGACGCGGCTCAATCCCACCTTAAAGTGGTGATTACCACCGTCCCGCCGAGGATCCTCTCGCAGACCCAGGCAGAAGCGGTTCGGGAGGCTGTCGATGACAGCATTCTCCAGGCCATTCTGTCTCCATCCTCCTCGAGTGCGCCCGCACCGTCTTTCCGCGGTCGACCTTCCTGCTGGACGGGGCGCTAGCGATGTGGTGCGAGGATGAGAAATCACTCGGCTGGCTGAACGAAACGGTCAGAACCCTACCATCACCGATAGCAAACACCACTCTAACGGTCATGAGGCAGTCGGATATGAAGAAGAGGCTCAAAGCAGGGCTTCTGATTCATACCCGTATTACCGACGCTGCCACACTGCACCGAGTCCTATGTGCCCAGAACCCGTGGTACAAGGTGGACTCGTGGCAGTGCTACGACATGACGGTAGACGACAAACCACAGGAGGTCACGGGCTCCAAGGAAAGGTAGTGCACCTCATCCTGGGAATACCCGAGGACCAAAAGCAAACAATCCTGGACAGAGACCGCCGGGTGGCCCACATTTCGGGAAGTGGGTACATCCGCTTCTTCTCCCAGAAGAAGCGAAAACGGCCGTACAGCAACCCGAAAAGACCAACACAGCGGGTGAAACAGAGGCAAAGGAGACTTTGACTCGGGAGCCATCCACTTCTGCTCCCAAACCGAGCCAGAGCGAAGTGGAAACAGTTTCACCGCTGCAAAGTGAGGGTGCTCTAGCAGTGACGAAAATGACGTCCTGCGTAGCCCATAGCCCCTCAATTTCATACAGACCAATCTCCAGCACAAGCAAATAGCGGCGGCCACTTTACGCAGAGTGCTGGAGAAAAAAACAAGACCGTCGCCATGATCCAGGAACCCTGGATCAAAAATAACAAAATCTCTGCGGTCTCAATAACATCGGCGGTAAGTTAATGGTAGACACTACTGTCGAAAACCCGAGAACCTGCATTTATATGCCTAAATCTATAACAACCACTCTGCTTAACCAATTCTGTTCTAGAGACCTTACAGCAGTGAGACTCACCACAGAAAATCAAACCGTCCTAGTACTAGCATCAGTGTACCTGCCGGGCGAGGGTGATATTCCCCAAAAGAGCTGGCTGACCTGGTGCAACACTGCGAAGCACACGACTGGGACCTGATCGCATCTGCCGACTGCAACGCTCATCATTCTCTGTGGGGTAGTAAAACACCAACAAAAGGGGTGAGTCTTTAGCCGAATACCTATTCCAGACCAATCTGAATATTATGAACAGGGTACGGAACCTACTTTTGTAAGCTCTAGGTACCAAACTATCATAGATATTACACTGGCAACCAACGCGGTGGCAGGCCAAATCGAAGGATGGCACGTATCAAACGAGCCATCGTTTGCGGACCACCGCCGCGTTTGTTTCAATTACAACATAAGTCAACAGGCCATGTTCCATATCGCAACCCCGTAAAACCGATATAACAAGGTACACAACAGCAGTAAACCAAACACTAAGTAATATACATCTAACTGACGCAACACTTAGTACAGATAATATAGAAACTAACGTACAACTCCTAACCAAAACTCTTTTGAATAGTTACGAACTAGCATGTCCTGTGGTAAATTCAAATAACGTAGGTAAGAGTTCCTGGTGGGGCCAGAACTTGATAGACTACGCCATAAACTAAGGACGCTTTATAACCGGGCAAAACACACAGATCCATTGAAGACTGGGATAACTATAAAACTGCACAAAAGCATTACAAGAAGCGAATCAGGTTCCGGAGAACAGAATCTTGGCACAACTTCTGTAATAGCATAAACTCGACAAACCAAGCCGCCAGAATAAAGAAAGTCCTAGCTAAGGGTGAGCTCAACCTCCCGGGCTCCCTAAAAAGGAAGACGGCACTTACACAAATACAGATAAAGAAACAAGTGTAGTACTTCTAGAGACACATTTTCCTGGTTGCCAGCTCACAGGTGACACAGAGTGGCCAGAAGAAAACTACTGCAAACCAACAACCCAAGAATGGGAAGTCGCAAACAAGGTAGTAACGGCGGATAGAATAAAATGGGCACTAAAAAGCTTTAAACCTTTCAAATCCGCAGGCCTGGATGGCATATTTCCAGCATTACTACAATGGCAATCAAACCAGGCAACAGAGCACCTACTACCAATCTATAGGGCCTGTTTAGCTTTTAAATATATTCCAAAAACATGGAGGGAGGCGAAGGTAATCTTTCTACCAAAACCTGGTAAGGAAGACTACACGCACGCCAAATCGTTCAGGCCTATCAGTCTAACGTCATTCCTTCTAAAACTTTTAGAACGATTAGTGGACCGACACTTAAGAGACGGGGCACTAAAACATAAACAACTACATCCTCAGCAACATGCATACAGGAAAGGTAGATCAACAGAGTCGGCACTACATATGGTCGTACACAAGATAGAATCGGCTCTCACAAACAAACTTTCAACACTTGCCGCCTTTATCGACATAGAGGGGGCTTTTGATAAAACAATGCACAACAGCATTAACCACGCTCTTTGTAAACTCAAGGTCGAACCAGTTATGAGGAACTGGATCACCGAGTTGGTTAGCAAAAGAGCGGTCCAGATAGTGATGAATACTACCATAAGGGCAAAGGTAGTAAAAGGATGTCCTCAGGGTGGCGTCCTATCACCACTATTGTGGAACATAGTAGTGGACAGCCTCTTAAAGACGCTAAACAATAAAGGATACACTACTATTGGTTATGCGGATGACCTCACAATACTGATAAGCGGAAGCGCTGAAAACGTCCTTTGTAAGTCAATGCGCTCGGCTCTTCAGATTGTGGAGAAATGGTGTGACGAACATAAACTGTCAGTAAATCCGAAAAAAAGAACTTATTCTTTTCACACACAAAAGAAAGTTACCAGAACTACAACTCCCAAAACTATTTAATACCAAACTCACCCTATCACCTCAAGTTAAGTATCTGGGCGTTATCCTTGACAATAAGTTGAACTGGGCGAGTCATATCGATACAAAATTAAGAGGGCCTGCCTAACTTTTGGCAATGCCGGAGACTCATTGGGAGAAAATGGGGTCTCAATCCAAAAATAACACTGTGGTTGTATACTTCAGTGATCAGACCCTCTATGACCTATGGATCGGTTGTGTGGTGGCCTAGAACACAACTGACCACAGTAAAAGCTAAGCTCCAAAGTCTGCAACGCCTGGCAAGCATAGCAGCCACAGGATGCATGAAAACTACACCCTCAGCCGCTTTGGAATATCTCTTAAGCTTGAGACCTCTACACTTAGTCATACAGGAGGAGGCCACGGCAGCCGCCCTACGACTGAGAGCAAACGGACTGTGGAAGCAAAATACAGAAACAGAACACTCAAAAGTCTGCAACGGGTGCTGAAAGAAATACCATTTCTCGAGGCACCCGTGGACAGAACAATATGCCAACATGTCTTTGATCGAAGATACAATATCCAACTCAATGCAGAATTGAAAGACAGCTCTGGCAGCAGAGAAGTAAGGATATATACAGACGGCTCCAAAACCACACAAGGTACAGGAGCCGGTGTCTTCTCAAATGACCTAAACATAAAATATCAACATCACTAAGTAAGCTAAACACAATCTTTCAAGCCGAATGTATTGGCATCACCAGGGCAGCACAGGCGGTCGCAGCCAGAGATGTCGGGGACTTAAACATCAAAATTGTTTCCGACAGCGCGTCAGTGCTTCAAGCCCTAAAAATAATACCATAACCTCTGTCCTTATATTGAATGCCATAGTGCACTCCAATCCATAGCAGGGACGAATAGAGTAACCCTCCAATGGATTAAAGGACATAGCGACTCACTAGGTAACGACGCAGCCGATGAACTGGCCAAAAGAGGAGCAAAGGCAGTAGTGTTTGGACCGGAACCTTTGATGCCTATACCTCAGGCCCAAATAAAAACATGGCTGCAGGAAAATACTTGGAAAGCACATTCAATGGAATGGAGAAACTCTGAAGGTTGCAGGCAAACCAAAATGCTGTTCCGGTAGCAACAAAAAAACTTGCCCGCAACTTGATCAGATTAAGCAGGGACAAAATCCGTAAAGTTATAGGCACTATGACTGGCCATTGTCCTTTAAACAAGCACCTGTTTAATTTAGGTGTGACAGACAGCCCTCTATGCAGGGGTTGCATGGAGGAGGAAGAAACGCCACAGCATGTGATTGTGGAATGCAGGAGCGTGGCAGATCAACGGGCAGAATTCCTCCACTCCCCAGCAGCAGTCCCAGAGGCCTTCACCAACCTGAATAGGTTGCTTGCCTTCTGGGATAGCCTGGGATGGTTGGAGTAGAAGGGAAATATGAGCCACGCACAATGGCCCAATTAAGAGGCTAAGTGCGGAAAAGGCCCCGTCAAACTAACTAACTAACTAAGCTATCAAATTCTGAGTTATAAGTTTTCACTTCTATCGGGAGTCCCTATGACTGCCAATTTTTTTAGGAGTATGTATTACTAACGCTAGTACGTAGCTAACGTTCCATTTGCGTCAGCCCAAAGTTGGCTTGGCAGTTAGTAGGGGTACTTGAGGTCAACTGCCGTAAGCCCTTTAGAAAATATCGCGCATTCACTTCAGCATGTCGAATTCGAGAATTACATTGTAAAAATAACTTTGAAGAGACTTATCAGTTAACTTCAATGTGTAGTTTTTTGGATATCAGTGTGAGCGCGCGCCGCAAAAAATGAGGTTATATTCTTTTTCAATATTATAAAGCTGAAGAGTTTGTTTGTTTGTTCGAACGCTAGGATCTCGGGAAGTACTGGTCCGGATTGAAAGATTATTTTTCTATTGGATAGTCCATTTATCGAGGAAGGCTATATAGGCTATAGAAAATAACGCTACTATTAATAGAAGCGGAGCATGAATCAAGAATGTAACAAAATCGGGAAAAAATATTCCATTTTGAGAGTTTTCGAACGTTTCGTGCTTTGACATGACACATGACAGCATGTGTCTAAGATTGCGTCAACTTCAACTTCATTTTTTTCTTTTGGGTTCCATTCGGTAATGTCACCGTAATTTCGCCAATGTCCAAGATTGCGTCATTGAATATAAACCTTTGCTAATCAAATTTGTTTCTAAACCTGAGTTGATACGACCAATTTCCGACAGGTGGCGTAGCAGGTAGTTGAGGTTTTTTGTTTGAAAGCGATATTCTCAGGAATGGCTGAACCGCTTTCAGTCATTCTTTCACCGTTGGATATGTACGGGATCCCGATTAGTGCTATTTATGTACCACGGGCGATGCCGGGGCGGACATCTAGTCTTTAATAATACTCATAATATATAATTTTTTTGGGCACTGAGGCGCGAGAGCTGGTTAGAGTTAGGACATCGCATAAGGAAAAATGGCGGTGACTCTCGCTCCGGCATGTACTTAGCACAAATATTGTACACCGCTATTGAGCGGGGTAATGCTGCCAGTGTAATGGACACCTTTGTGCCCCGGCACAAACATTAGCATTAGGGGTGGGTTATGTGATTGATTAATTTACTATTGACGTTATTTGTAATTGTGTAATTGAGTTTTAAATTTATTTAAACTAGGTAGTATAGGTATTTGTAATAATTGTACGAGTACTTACATAATTTGTTTAGTATACGTAATAAAACTTATTAATTATTATTATATAGTTACACAATTGTTGAACCGTTTGTTACTGAAACGGTTCGACCAATTTTTACGATTTTTTGTGTAGTATGCTGTATTCTGTGTAGAAATAAATTATAAATTTTCTACTCATTTTACAAGTAGTGTCAAGGCAAGTAGCGTTGTCTATTTCATTCATCTGTGGTTTTCACCACAACGGCAACCAAAGTGCCACACCAAGTAAATATAATTAGTGAATGAAGTGATTAAGTTACCCTTAATGAAGAACGGGACCTTGAGTGTCGAGACGTCTAAGGCCGCGGCCACATTGCCGAAGCGATTAAGCCGGCGAAGATAAACATCGCGAAGATTTCATATTATGCTTGCTTATTACTTTTGGTGTCAAAGAAAAGTTTTATTTTTAAAGCATTGTACTTTCTTACTATTATTTATTTATTTCGGCGTCAGATAAAGGGCTGTTCACTTCTTACACTTTTCCCTATCTACGGCTAATAGTAGTAGGCAGTCGCTTCGTCGTTTCAGATCTGGCTTCCACTGCGTGGTAATTTTTGTTCAATGATCATACGACATGCGGCAAACATGTCCAGCCCAACCCCACTTCAAAGTGACTAGTTTTTGAGTTCTACTAATAAACTAATATTATAAATGCGTATGTTTGTATATATGTGTGAATATATGTCACTCTTTCAAGCAATAACTACCTATACAGGAGAAATCTTCATTAAATATGGTACTTAGGTACATAGACATTGGTACATTAATTTGGTACCTATATGGAACTACAGTTTGTAATAACAAAGAGGCTAGTTTTTAACCCCAGAAGAATACTCGCTCTTGACCACTTTTATTTTGAATTCCCTCATAGATACCTACATAACAGATTAATATCTCGCCAATTTATGTCCACTTTTAATTTTTTAAACTTACCGCGTAATTGTTGAAGCTTATTCAGCTCCAAGAAGTTTGCGCTAAGTTCACACTGGCTGTTTAGAAACTCACATGGCCGCAGCATTTTTTGACCAAAACGAATGTCGTCTGATTTACAAAAAAAAAACTCGAAATCTATGCATAAAACTTTTCAAAGCCGACAGTAGTTCTATTTTTAAAGTCCATTCCCTTCATTCCGGCCCTTAGGTGGGAAGTAATTTGTATGAGTTTTCCCCTCTCTATGGAGGGAAGCAGCCTTTTCCATTTTCCGAGTATTAGAAATGAAAAAAGATTTTATTACAAAATCCTTACCGTGCTAAACGAGCTGCCAACCCGCGCGCGCACTCTCCTTGAAAAAGATCGCCGGACGCGATCGAAACTTGAGTCGGACTGGACTGATTATATTAAACGTGAGTTACCCGTGTATTTATGTAAAATGTGTAATAACCACGTTAGTTTTCATACTAAAATCCTTACCTTTGATAAAACGATTTACATACCTTATCAAAATGTTTGACCATTCCTAGCCTCAAGATTACCATGAAAGCCTTACAATCGCTTCATAAAAACGGATTCTACGTCTAATGAAGCATTAAGCCTTGGTCTAGATTACTCAGTCCAGATATTTCCACAGCGCGCCAAATGAATGTTATTCCGAGCCGTTGAATATCGGATGATAGATGAGACTCATTTTACCGGGTTTGTGGTTCTTTTTAATGTTCAATTGTTTTCTTTTGTACAACATTATTAATGATTAAACATTTTGTGACGGTATTTTGATTTAATTAAACTTAGAACAAGTAACAAAAGACAAAAGGATTATTGTGATGAAAAACGTAACATTAAAACTAATTTTGGAGCCTATTCTAAAGAACACAAGATAAACTGTACGTATAATTACAAATTTGAATTGAATATCTAACCAGTAGTTTAACCCCCCAAGAATCTTAAATATATATAGACGACCCACGACACAGGTTGCCAGCGTACCAGTGCAAGGGTGCCAGGGTACACTTATTTAGATAGGTAGGTACTTGTGTGTCTATGAGTTCATCATCAGCCGCAAGACCTCCACTGCTGAACATAGGCCTTCTCCCTAGACTTTCACAACGAACGGTCCTGCGCAACCTGCAACCAGCGGTTTCCAGCGACCTTTGTGAGGTCATCTGTCCATCTAGTGGGAGGCCGTCCAACACTGCGTCTTCCGGTTCGTGGTCGCCACTCGAGAACCTTTCTTCCCCATCAGTTGTCAGTTCTGCGAGCGATGTGGCCTGCCCATTGCCACTTCAGCTTGCTTACTCTTTGAGCTATGTCGGCCACTTTCGTTCTTTTGCGAATACCCTCATTACGGATTCTGTCGCGCTATGAGTTCGGTAGGTCCTAATTAACTTGATTTAAGTAGGTAATGTTTTTAATTATCAATTTTCTCATAGGTTCTCATCATCATTTCTTTAAGTTGTTTTCTGGTTCTTTAACGTCCATGACCTAATTTCTCAATATCTATGATGTCATAAATAATTGAACTCAAACTTAAAGTCATAAAGAGTGGTTTCAAATCTAAGGTCGCAAAAATTCCAGGGTCTTAAACATAGGGCTGTCTAGTGTTAGACCCTAGGTGTCCAACGTAAGGTTATACACATCCTAACTCTCAAATTTAGGGTTCTGAAGACCCTAGATTTCAATCGTAGGGCAATAAAAACCCAAAACCGTAGGTTTCAAAAATAGGGCTGCAGCAAAAGACCCCAGGTCTCAACCCTAGGTGTCCAACGTAAAGCTATATAAACACTAGGTCTCAAACCTAGGGTTCTGAAGACCCCAGATTTCAAATGTAAGGTCCTAAAGACCCAAGTTCGCAAATACCTGGGGTCTTAAAGACATTGTAACCACTTACCTTGTGGGAACTGTACAGAGATGCTCGCCGACGCATCCGGTAGAAATGTTTCGAACACTTCTGTGTCATGTATCATGCAAACAAAATTATACTCTATGTAACAAACTATACTAGACTAAACTATTATCTATTCACGGCCAATGAAACAACTGGTTTTAGGTTATATTTTCTCTGACAGGAAATCAATACGCGACTGACATTATCGGATGAATTGTAGTAAACGTTTGTTAGTAGTTAGTTAGTACGCCGAGAACCTATATCCATATTTTAAAAATCAGATGTGTTTGAAAATTTGTTTTGTAAAATAGTGCCGGGACGAGGAAAATATATGTCTGATGGTAAGGAATACGTCTGCCCATAACAGTAGATATAGAAATTAGCTATTTGAAAGTAAAAAGAACAAATCCCAGCTTAACACTGCAATGGTTCGACACTCCGCCTTCTACCGTCTAACTAAATCGACTCTAGCTTTGCTATTGCCATCTCTATCATTTTAAACGAAAAGAAAAGAACGAGAAACTTCAGAGGAGGAGAAAAGACAGTTTTGTTTGAAACTTTTGCTCAGTAGATAATTGCTATGGAAAGTACTTATATCCTTCAAGATAGAACACAACAACGTTTGCGCTGTACTGATTTAGCCATGTACCTGACGAAAACCTATCAACTAGCAAGTTTTGAACATTTCAGATTCTCACTTTTTAGATAAGTGGTTAAAAAGTTTAAATTTTCCATCTTTTTAAATAATGCGCAAATTCTAATTAATACATAAAGAGCATACTTAAATCATTAATTTAAAGGCATTTATGACATTGACCATTGGGTATGAACTAAGCCCGTAACTAAACATACTACTGACATCAAACTGACTGAGGTCAAACATTTGTATGACGAATTTTTTACGAAATTTTTGTATGGATATTAATAAATATGTATTTACTGTAACATAAATTTTGTATCAACTATAACCGTAAAGGTAGCGGTTCGCCCGGAGACCGCGACACGAGACCGCGACCGGTGACCGCGACAGGCACTTGACATTATGGAATTGTCTGGGCGGAAGTTCGCGCCGCGACCGCGACACGAGACCGAGACACGTGTCACGAGACATGTGTCGCGGTCACGGCGCGAACTGGCGTCCATACAATTCTATGGTGTCAAGTGCCTGTTGCGGTCTCCGGTCGCGGTCTCCTGTCGCGGTCTTAGCCCGAACTTGTACCTTAACTATATCTGTATGTCTCTTCTCATAGCTGTCATAAACATAATATGTTTATAATACACAAAGTTTATAGAAAACTAGCAACTCTCCGCGATTTTACCCAGGTAGTTCCCGTCGTTTCCATTATTTTATCGGAATAAATAATAGTATAGTTTTTCCGGACTATAATCAAACTGTGTTCCAAATTTCAGCCCGATCTGTTCAGACGTTACGACGTGATTGAGCAACAAACATCCTGACATCCATCATTTATGTTATCTTTAACTTTCTGTTCCAAAAAAAACTTTATGGACTAGTTAGATTGCCTCTTTTACTAAAATTCATAATGGTTAGAACTAAAACCACTTATTTCAATGGCCGTGTAACTAAGTAATTAAACACTATTTTTAAACTGTGGCAAAAAGGTAGTCTACTGCTACGTTCGAGCGAATGAAAATTGCTGTAAATTACTAAATTAATCTGTTAATAATTAAAATTGTGTTACGTTTTATCGAGATCAATGCAATATATTGCAGTTGCATATTTAAGTTCCAAAAAATAAGTTTAAACATGCAATTTTTTTGGTGTTATCAAGTTTCCGAAGTAGTTGTGCATCTAATATTTTTTTAAACCAAAATGTAGTACAATCCTGATAATCTGGACAATTATAGTATCTGTTGTTTACGTATAAATTTGTAGACATTACGTAAAACGTCTTTACGTTTTCATGTTCTTTTCTGTCCCATATACTTAACGTTAACTAAGTTATCCTTCAGAACAGCCACTTAAGAGGATAGGATAACTGATTAAAATCCAAAATTATTTTGTTGCTTATTTGGAGTTCATTTTTTTTATTTGGAAATAAATATAATATAAAAAAAACATTTTTTACTATTCATATTCATATGTATACCTAATAAAATGATATAAAATGGGACGTAATTAGTTTTTACAAAAACTTTCATTCAGGAAACATTTTTTTTTCTTTTGGTAGAAAATATTGGCTTATCGAGATCGTACTACTGATGTCTGTCTATAACTTTGTCCTTTTATACGATGATTAACATGTATTTTTTTACAAGATGAAATATGAATTCACCTTCTACCTATCTACTTGCATCTACATACTATGTCTATAATAAATTAACCTCACTGGACTAATTATTTATATTTAAACTAATTAAAGCACGCGCGCGAGTTAGTTCAATAGATATGATTCTGGAGTGAAAGAATAAAATATTGTTTTGTTTCTTACAAAACAATGAATATAAGAAAAAAAGGTTATTATTAAGATTCTCGGTTACCTCGCTCACACATTATTGAAGTGAAAACTTATACAGGGTTATGCTACACTATACACATCTGACTCCGCTGCTACACCGCCGCTCCGACGCTACGCCGCTACATAAGCATGTCGGTGACGAAAGCCCACAAAATTTGCCCTGCTAAAACTGATCAAATCATCTTGACAATTATTTACTCGAAAAAAAAAAAACAAGTTACGTGAAAATTCCTGAGCGAGACAATTTAGACGTAATAATAAATGGATGGTTATTTGCTACATCACCGCCCAAATTCATGATATTTATGTAAATTTTTATTATGAAAGCGTTATATACGCAGAGCTGAAACGCGAATTTTATTGAAATATTCGTTTAAATAAGTCACGATTCCCTGTTTCGTTCTGCTTTTGTTTTATTTTGTAAACACCGAAATGTGTGAAATAAGATGACTGATATATCGAGTGCAAGAGCACTCAATAAGCCCATGTCCACTGAATTAGTGCTAAATATTATAGTAGGTATATATGTACATATTCATCAACCTATGTAGTACTAAACTCGCGCACGTACTTATGTAAACAGACCAAATATACATTGTTAAGTATATATAATTATAAGATCTTACCCCCAAGAAGCTCTGGCTCGCCCAAGTTGACATAAAACAGCATATCTTTTTCGTAACTGTCCTCTTCTATTATATGCAGTGGTATCAACTTTCTGAAACAAAGAAAAAGGGGATCAGATTTGCATCTTAATAAGGTTTATTTTTCTTGTTTACGGAATTTTTAAAAATACTTGTATTTGCATTTATATCACAATAAGCTAAATTTCGTCAGCGGGACAGAGATTTCTTAATATAGTATTTTAAGTTTAAGATGTTTCTTTTATAGTATTTCTTAATATAGCATGTCAGATCCACTTTAGGATCATCAATCTAATATTTTAAATGCGAAATAGCTGTGTCCGTTTGCTTGTTACGCTTTTAAGCCTCAACTACTGAACCGATTTAGATAAAATGTAGATGTATGAATAGATAAACTAGAGAGCCCGAAAAAGTACACATAGGCTACTCTTTAATACGGCAAAAACATTTTAATGATCAAAATAGAGAAGAGTTTTGAAGTTTCGTCACTTGAATCTTATTTTTCTCTTTTTTTATTAGGGAAAGGAAGGTGGGATGGAAAGTTTATGGAGTCAGTGTGTGTAAATCAGTAGGTATAAATAAATATATATAAAAGGTGAGCTGTCATGGAACACCAGCCACTCTACCGCCTGACTAAATCGGCTATGGCTTTGCTATTGCTGTATCTATCATATCAAGCGAAAAGAAAAGAGACAACAATGTCAAAGCTTTAGTTAGGTGGTAGACCCTTCGTTAGGTCTGAACGAAGTAAAGAAGTTCCTTCGGAAAATACATATAAGTAGAAGCAACATAGTTCGCAAAAACAAAAATTGCTTAATTTTATTATTTATCGTACGATCATTTGAAAAATAAGGCTGACAATTCTGATCACGGGCAGTTTTTACGCGTCGCGTTTACGTGTTACATATTTTTCTTACGGTTTTAGTTTAGTCTCACATTTGTTCAGTTCGATCGCGCTGCAAAATTCCTATCTAAAATCATTTAAAAAAAAATAGTTGCTACTTGTTTCGTCATTTGCCGTCTTTGCCAAGCAAACGCAAAATATTAAAATTAACGTGGTTGTTACACATATTTAATTGCATAACGGGACACTCACGTATATACGGTCGTCGTCGTATGTAGTCGGATTGACCGACCTCATATACGTGAGTGACCCGTTATGCAATTAAATATGTGTAACAACCACGTTAATTTTAATATTTTGCGTTTGCTTGGCAAAGACGGCAAACGACGAAATAAGTAGCAACTATTTTTTTTTAATAAAATGTGAAACTAAACCCGTTATCCAATTAAATAAACGCAAAATAGAATTCAAAACCGACACGGGACGCCATTGGGAAAACGCAACGCCTTAAGCCCTAAAGAATTTTTTATCTAATTTGTAATGAATCCAGCAACTCTCCGCAATTAAAGCCACAAAAACCTAAAAAAAGTTCGTTCCGTTTCATAGCAGTTTTAAGCTGACACAGAAAATTAGCAACTAATTTTTAATCTGCACTGCCGGCGAGGGAATTTTTGCATCAACCTGCAAATTACAAAATAACCCAGTTATACAGTCCGGGTCAGGCTAGCCACTAGTAGGCTCCCAATTAGCGCTTACAAGATTTAGGATTACGGCTACATAAAGAAAATATACATATTTGCAAATTTTATTAGTCGCAAGTTTTTTTTCGGTGGCTGTTTGAAGCGAAACTTCATTTGGCGCACCTCAGATACCTTTCTTTTTACTTTTTTAAAAATTAGGTTTACACTTGAGCGCCATCTCGATTGAAGTTAAGCGACGGAGTGCGCTTACCTAGAAAAAAAACGATTCACTCTCAAGACACAAAGATTGTAATCATCGGGGAAAACCCACCTGCACCCATCGGCAACGTATTCCACAGCCTAGACGTTCTTGTCACAAAGTTAGAGTCAAATCTCTTCGTTCGTGTCTTTAGAACATCAACCACGAAACGATGTCGCTTTTTCGAGCTACATTTCGAGAGAAAAAAGGGCATAAGGTTATAAGTAACCCTGAGTCTCTGAAGTGAAAGGCTCGATATCGGGACCGCCGAGACTACTCGAGCGAGTAAGATACAGTCAGCTGCTCTTCACTGCTGTATCGTTGTTTTTAGGGTTTCGTAGCAAAATACGGGACCCTTATAGATTCATCATGTCTGTCTGTCTGTCCGCCGTATGTCACAGCCACTTTTCTCCGAAACTATAAGAGCTATACTATTGAAACTTGGTAAGTAGATACAAAAAATAGAAAAAACAAAAAAAAAATAGGAGTGTCCCATACTTAGCACTGAAACTCAATTTTTTTTTATTAAAACCCTACGCCTGAGGTATCTATGGATAGGTCATCAAAAATGATATGAAACATATTATATTTCTAAACTGAATAGTTTGCGCGAGGGACTCTTCCAAAGTGGTAAAAAGTGTGTCCCGTCCCCTGTAACTTCTAAAATAGGAGAATGACAAAAATAAAAAAAGTGCATGATGTACATTACCATGTAAACTATAAACGAAAATTGGTCTAGTAAGTAGTTTTTATAATACGTCATAAATTTAAGTACCTAACAACGAACTACAAGAACTTTTATATTATGTTACTTGCTGCTACGGAAGCCTTCATGGGCGAGTCCGACTCGCACTTGGCCACTTTTATTACTGTTTGAATTTGTGTAGGCTTAAAAAATATCTATTTTAATTCCTGTCTTGTTTCTCATTAATTTATCCTACTAAATACGATCCGTTATACAATATTTTACATACCTTTATTTAAATAACGATTGCCAAGTGTTCACTTCTGCCATGCGGTCTTAAACACACATATATTTTTTTCTTCTTCCTATAGAGGAGGATAACACAACATTTCTACTTGTTCTGCTCCATGTAGAAATACAACCGTATGCAAAATAGCACCGATATAAACCAATGGATGTGCCCTGAGCACCTTGAAATTGGTCATAAACAACGTATCTGTGTGTAGCGTATGTGGTTTATACACAAATAACTTGACCCCTAGGTCAAGTTATAGATGATATAACCTTGATCGCTAGCGGCGAGATATGCTGTGGTTCTACTTATTTTGGTTGTTGACAACGAACCGTGATAGGTAAAAACGTCCGGCGTCCGCCGCATCCTGCAACCGACTAGAACGGAAAGAGTGACACACTTCCCAACGATGACATAATTCAGTGCGCCTGAAGTTTGGGAGAGCACATCTAGTGGTTTATATAGATGTAAATTACTGCTAGGCGGTAAAAACAACGACAAACGTCTGCACGGAGTACCACTACAAAACCATGTTTCCACATTACTACAATATTAAAGGTAGAACTACCATCGAATACTTAACGATTTTCCCGCAAAGAAACTTCATAAAATAAATATCAATACGTTTCATAACATATCACTAGGTAAGTATTACACTTTTTTTATTTGTGGGTAAAAATCGCCTAAATATCAGTAGTACAATTGATTTGTACCATCAATGGTAGGCTAAGGCTAAAAATCTACTTCATCGAATTCATCTTAATAAAGTCTTTGAAAGATTATTTTCGACGAAAAACGTGAAAAACCCGTCCATCAAGAAAAAACAACTCAGAAATATCACGGAACGTAAAACATTAAATTGATCGATCGATTGGATTCCGAAGAAATGTCTGATTCTATATTTGGAATTCGTATCCCTGTGAAATAAAATGATGTAAAGATTTGTGAAAAAATACATTAATATGTCATATCTACTAATAATATTGTTACGTGTAAGATGGGATGTTTGTTCGTCTATTACGTTATAAGAGCTGGCTGAATCGTATTGAAATTAAGGATCCATATCAATTATAGCCACAAAAACATGGGCTACTTATGATCCCAAAAATTAATGCATAATGTATTAGTACATATGTACTTACTTAACACGAGCGAAATATGTACTTTATTACTAAATATTCCTTGCATGTAGTGGTAGGACGTAGAGTATGTTCGTAGAGTCCGCCTGGGGAAGTACCATACTTTTGCCAGTAATTCTACCTACAAGTAGTAATGTGCAAACATCACTGTGTTCCGTTTTGAGGGGCAATGTTTCCAGAGAAGTTACAGGTCATTAATTAATCGTCAAATACCTCTAGGTGAAGAGCGCAGTGCAGTGCTAGATAATGGTTTAGCTTTACAAATACAAATACAAAAATCTTTATTCCTGTTTGCAGGTAAGATAAGATGATACAAAACATTTAAATAATTGACCCATAGAAACTGGCCTCTTCTTCTAGAGGTATGCAATATGTCTGGCAACGCAGTTTCCATTGATCTGAATTTATACAATGATAATAATAGTCAGCTGATAAAGTCTTCTTCTTCTTTTTTCATTTTTAACTTTTAATCGGTTGTATCAAATATGTCATCTGATTCATCGTCTATTAATTTCTGGCTTTTATCCCGTTGTGTTATGTTAGTGTGATATGTTTGATGAGTACAATTACGCCAACATCTTGTGCTTCAGCAGGATGATGTTATGGACTTTGACAAGACTTTGACTTTATATTATCTTTATTGCATTCTGCTTAGATATTTAAATATTAAGGGCGGCTTTGTTGTATAAAATCCTATCCATCCACGGTTGCCTGGAAGAGATTGCTCTAAATAATAAAGCCGCCAATTAAATTGTCATGCTTGTCTAATAGTTCTTAGTTTCTTTTGTTTATTATTGAAAGTCACGGCTTTCAATAATTAAATTCTTATCTTATAGGTATTTAGATTTATATATTTTTTGCAAAAACTTGAATAAAATCCCGGTATCGACACACATTCGTGATATTTTTAAATCGCGTAAACAGAATTACGTTAAACAAGCAACGCCTCAGTAATCTGACCCGGTCTGACACACACATGATTTATTATTTAATCTAAGCCCACACGGCAAGGGTTCCGAGGCTCGAAAAAACACTTTGTACGCGAAAAGAGGGCACCTCTTTTCGTTTTACGTCGCATTAAGGTAAGCTCATACTGAACCGTAAGTTACGGCTGCTCTAGTTGGCAGAACGGCGACTGCCGATCCGGAGCGCCTGCGAGTTTTACGCGCACCACTGTATTAAAACGGTGAAGGATATATCGTGAGGAAACCAGCATGTTCTAAGAATCTATAACACTCATGTCATAGATCACATAGGTATACAACTTGGTGGATTTACCCCCCAACAATATTTTAACAGTCCATTATAACACTAGTGTAGACTTCATCACCCAAGGTTTCTGTCCCCTCAGCACGGTAGATCACGAGATAAATCGAGTCAAAGCTTTACGTAAAATTCCTACCTAATCACCAGCTTCAACCCTAACCCTACGCGACGGCGACATCGTACAAAAATGCGTGCCCGAGATCTGGCCATTAAGGGTATGTCAAATAAAATAACAAAAAACAATGTAAAATAAATTTAGGGCTTTCATGTTTTTCATTACAAATACGAATACAATAATCTTTATTGCTGTTTGTAGGTAAAATAAGATGATACAAAACATTTTAAAAGTTGCCCCATACAAACTGGCCTCTGCGAGAGGCATGCAATATGTCTGGCAAGACAATTTGTTAGTCTTAATTTATAAATAAAAGAAATTAAATAATAGTCAGCTGATTAAAGTCTTCTTCTTCCTCATCTTCTATTAATTTCTGGTTTTTATTTATGTCATCTGATTCTTCATCTTAGATTAATTTCTGGCTTCTATTTGGTTGTGATATATATTTGTGTGAGATAAATGTTTGGTGAGCACAACGTCTTGTGTTTCATCAGGATATTATCTTGTGTTTTTTGAGTTTGATCAATATATCCATCCAGGGTCTAAGGTCTTGCATTAGTAGATCTTGCAGTTCATCCATGTGAGGAATGTCAAAGAATGTATAAAGTGTGATAAATGTATGTAATCAAAAATGTCGTTAATTATAATATTCATGTAAATACTCAAATAATGTCAAAATGTAATACAGTACAAACTAATTCATCATGATACATTATATCATTATATGGTCTTATATCAGTTGAATGTCATATTTCATAATGGAATAATTAGAATAATTGGGGCTAATGTTCATATATATGATTCAAAACTTTATGTAGATGAACTACCATAAATATTGTTGCACCTTTCTGCAACACTTTTGTATAGGACGGCAAAAGGTTTTTGTAAATCGGTGCTAGCTCCAGTAGTAGTAGATCTGGCCGGTGAGTTGTGGAGCAAAATGAATCCCTCAATTTAGATCATCTGGCAGTTAGAAAGTTCCACCAAAATGATCAGTTTTTTGAGAAACTGTGTGTTTTAGGCAACGAAGTATTACACATATAAGCGTTATAGTCTAACAATCATGCAATAAATCACAGCGGAACTTGCACACCTACACATATACCTACACTTCCATTTGTATTAATAAATATCACGCGGAAGAAAGAGACAACATATCCAGAATATCGGTAGTTGGAAAGGAAAAGATATAGGTTTAGCAAACAGCATCATACCACAACACAATCTGCTGCCATGACACTAATCGGGAGGTTTACCGCCGAACGAAACATGTCTTAGCTTTGATATTTCTCTCTCTTTTCTTTCCGGTTGAAATGATAGAGACCGCAATAGCAAAGCGAAAGTCGATTTAGTTAGAAGGCCGATTCTCTCTTACACTCTCGTTCTAATCTGACTATATCCATCTCGCTCTATCCATTCGTAGGAATAAACAACCAAATTAAACAACAAATAATTTGAAAATAATTACAGTGTTACTTACGCATGAAATGAAACATTTTTCTCTTTAACAGTTGCAGTATAATTTTTACAATGTCTAAACACACAGGATGGCATTTTTCCTTCTGTTCACATCACAATGTTAACTGAAAATACCTACAAGCGATACGGACTGCTCTCGACACTGGAGAGTGCATGACTGAGCGGGAATAAGGTAATTACCTCGTTTTCGTCTTGCCAAAGTTTTGCTTGAGGAACTCGTCTATTAATTATAGGTCATTGGTTTTAGTCTAAAATAATACCCAATTTAAATTACAAATTTTCCCACATACATTTCTGTCAAAACATTTTTGAACACGCCTGGCAATATTAAAACACGCCTTACATCGTCTAGCTTTTTATTATTTTTTATTCTCTAAGCATTATGTAAACTACTACTTAAATAAATATTTCATATTGCCTCAAACATATTTATTAAATAAAAATGAAATAAAAAATTGGTTGCCTGTAAAGTCGGTATACGGGCGAAAGTTTTACGTGACAACGACTTTGAGTGGTAAAATAATTTTACGGAAAGGACGCGTGCCTTTCACTTTTTATGTCTGTCTCTCTCGCTCTTAGGCGGGCTAACCATGCCCGAGTGGAAGGGACGCGTGCCTCGCTCTCGTTGTGAGCGCATAACGTGAGCGGAGCGTAACGCAGTTTCTTGAAGTGTCACCCGGCAAACCAATTAATAAGACGTTATCACGTCAAAAATGAGTTAGATAATTAATTTGGCCCGCTACTCACTAGCCAGATTTATAGCTGTGTGTTGGGATATGACAGGAGAGCTACATATGACAAGTTTTCATTTTGTATACCTATTACCTACCCAAAAATTACTACAAGCTCTGGGAATATTATAAGCTTTCCAACAAGCTTTTCAACATCGATTCTCAAAAATTTCCCTCAAAATGAAAGAGGAAGGCGATATTCTTAGGCTATGGATTCTCCGTTAAGTATTAAACACCGTACCTACTCGATCAAAAACGTCGGTACTTCCTAATTCCCCTAATACCTTCTAAGTCAGGAAAAATCCCAATTAGTCACAAACGTGATATCCAGCAAAGCGATATAGCCCCTATCGCCCCTTATCGCCTACCTTCACCCCCATTCCACCCCCTATCGCCTTTTTAGAGCCTCTTTAACGATCGTTTCGATCTCTAATGATCGGAAAATTCGTGGTTTAATTCTTTTACCTTCATAAGCGTTCGGAAATGCGGAATCTGATAAGGTTTTCCGAAATTTAGATTGCGGTACAATTATACTGGAGTGTGGTAAATGAAAGGTTTTACGGTTTATTTTGATCTGTGGTTGTGTATTGTGTAAGGTATCCAATGCCCGAGCGACACGAGGCTAGTTTGTCAAGATAGGATAGCAATCTAGTGTTAGTAAGCTAGCAACTTCTAGTTTCGTGTAGACAACGCTACGCAATGCCAGTTTTGTCTACATGAAGTTAGTAAGAGTAAGTTAGCAAGCTAGGACTTCTAACTTCATGTAGACAAAACTGGCATTGCGTAGCGTTGTCTACACGAAACTAGAAGTTGCTAGCTTACTAACACTAGATTGCTATCCTATCCAATAATGACTTATGGCATAGTTTTCTGGGGATGCTCTACAGACTTTCAGAGAGTCCTCAAAATGCAGAAGAGAGCCATAAGAGTATTAGCCGGTGCTAAATTTAAGGAGAGTTGTAGGAACACTTTAAACATTATAAAATACTGACATCTGTTGCACATTATATATTAGAAGTTATAAAGTACATTAGGTACAATCTTAATAAATTTGTGTCAGTTGAGATGCAAGATAGGAGATCAGGACTGAAGCGGACTGTTTTAAACCCAATAGGGTCCTCCAGGTTGACTATTGCGAAGAAGTCACCTATACAGATGGGGCGTATTCTGTACAATCATTTGCCCGAAGGTTTGAAGGCAATCCCTAATGACACCGCTTTTATGAACAAACTGAAAGAACTTCTATTGGAGAGAACGCTGTACAGCATTAATGAGTACACAAGTACAAAATATGATGACAATGTTTTATAAATAATGACGTAATCGAACTGTGCATTCCTACTATTTTTATATTATGAAAAGTATCACATTTACTTATAGGAAATAATTGAATTTTTGAAATTGAAACAACTGCCCCTTTACAGCAACATTGTATTAATTGTTTAATTGTATATTTTGACGAGACATATTTAAGCCCTGTTATTCATTGTTTTGCAACCTATTAATGTAAGAAATGTTAATTGAATGTTTAAATATGTCAATAAAATTATTCTATTCTATTCTATCTTGAAAAACTAGCCTCGTGTCGCTCGGGCAGAAATGCTAGAAACATATTTGAAGCTATATGGTAGTGGTCATACTCTTTGCAAAGTCCACCTGGGGAAGTGAACACCTTTGTAAGTTATTCTAAGTACCTCGTAGCAGTAATGTGAAAACATCACTGTGTTCCAATTTGAAGGGAAATGTTTCCAGTGAAATTGCAGGGTATAGAGATACAACCACTTTGCCTTGTAATTTATCTGGAAACAGTACTTTTCACACCGGACTACAGTTACATATAGCATGGCAGTAGAATAAGCGGCAAAAGTACTAAGATAATGTAATGTATATGTATTTATATTTTACTAGATGTCCGCCCCGGCTTCGCCCGTGGAACATATATAGCACTCATCGAGATCCCGCACATAACCAACGGTGAAAAAATTTTAGAAATCAGTTCAGTCATTCGCTGAGAATGAGAATTTCGCTTTCAAACAAAACACCTCTTCAGCTACCTGCTACGCCACCTGCCGGAAATTGGTTGTACCAACTCAGAGATTAGCAAAAAGGTTTTATACCTATTCAAGAGGTATGTAATCTGTGATTTTCAATGACGCAATCTTAGACACATGCTGTCGTCATGTGTCATGTCAAAGCACGAAACGTACGAAATCTCTCAAAAAGGAATATTTTTTCCCGATTTTGTTACATTCTTGATTCATGCTCCGCTTCTATTAATAGTAGCGTTATGTTCTATAGCCTATAGCCTTCCTCGATAAATGGACTACCCAATAGAAAAAGAGTATATCAATTCGGATCAGTACTTCCCGAGATCCTAGCGTTCAAACAAACAAACCCTTCAGCTTTATAATATTAGTATAGATTTGTAAATATTTATTTTAATAGTATTTATTAGTTACTTATATTAGATACTTATTAGATCCTTTAATATTTAAGTATTAGTATTATTGTATAAGGTTGTTCTATTTTTGTTATAAATGTGTTTTTTTCCATTAAGTATATTTTTTGTACTTCTTATTTGCGCACCCCAATTTCTGACTTGTCCACATATTGTTTTCCATCCTAAGGTTGCCTGGAAGAGATCGCTTTTAGTGATAAGGCCGCCCACTGCCGCACTAATTTACTATGTTTTTGTTTATTTTTTGCTACGTATCTTTTTTTTTTTGGTGTGTCAATAAAGAGTATCTATCTACTTCCCCATACTGACTATTCAAATTACTAGATTTTTTTTAATGAAATTACTTGGCAAAAATATAATTCATTTCGTATCCCTTGGGCGCTGTACATGTACATGTATAGTAGCCGTGCTAGGCGATTATTTGGCACTGTGCTATCATTATGGCCACGTCTCTATTATTATATGTTTTGTTTGGTCTGTGAAGTCTATGAAGTTACGGCTGGCCTAGGAGAACGGCGACTGCCGATCCGGAGCCCCGGGTTCAAATCCCACGTGCACCACTGTCTTTTCCAAGTCATGTGCGTAATCTTATTGCGTGCGTAACTTAAAAACAGTGTAGGAAAACATCGTGAAGAAACCGACATAGACCTATATTTTTTCGAGGTCATGTATCATCACCAACCAGCATTGAGCCAGCGTGCTGGATTGTGGTGGCGTGGTCTTACGGCATATCTATTCTATGCTTACGGTCTCTCGGAGTGTCGTTCTGTGGCTTGCTATCCTAGGTTGAAAAACTAGTCTCGTGTCGTTCGGACATAAATTATATTATTGAATTAAAAGATTAACTTTGACTTTCGACTACTATAAGCTAGTAGACAAAAACATAGCAACTTTCTTATTGTTTCAGCATTAGAGTTCAATTCATCTTCATAAATTATTATGATAACAATTCAAGTGGTCGATGTCTAGAGAATGAGTAAGTTTTAGTAGGTACAGCCAAGTTCAGAGTACGGGTCACTTAAACTAAGTAATCCATTTCAACATCAAAGAAAAAATTAGTAGGAAAGTCGGTCGGTTTACGAGCGATAGTTTAACGTGACTACATCATAAGAAAACATTGATGATATAATAATAACTAAAAAAAGTAGTTATCTTGGATATGGCACGCTTCGTAAGGATACATTTGGAATATTAGAATCTTCTCATCTATAGATTTAAATAAAATTGAAGCATCAGTTTTTCACTTAATGCATTTGAAAATAATTTTTGATCTTAATGCACATATATTAATTTTAACATACACATGATCATGTTTCTGACATTTAAACAATTTGATTTGATCGTAGATATACCTAGGTACTGTACTTGAAACTTGTTTTTTTCTGTTTTTTCCTGCTTATCTTTTTAATAGCTGGACCGATTTCACTGGCAGATAGCTGACATTAAAAGGAGTAACTAAAACTACTTATGAACTAACTAAATTAACTATGAACTAACTAAAGGAAACCAGTGTATGCGAAAACACACATCTTTCGAGTACATCGGTAGTTTATCTACCAATCCGCACTTGGACAGCGTGGATCACCTGATATATATTTAATATTTTCACTAGGACTGCTTATCCTTTGTCTTGTAAAAGTAGCTAAGGGGCTGCAACGTATTAAAAATAAACCTTGTGGCCTACTCTGAAAACACTTAAGGCTGCATCGGTAATGTTCTATCGATTTTACCAACGAACGAAACGCCATGTCTATTTTAGTTTACGTCCTTCGACTTATCATTAGTATGGAAATAACGTGATGAAAGAAAGCAACGCTTTCTGTTGAAGGTTCAAGGTTCACGTAATTACGCAAAACATAAAAGGGGTAGGGTGTTTTGGGGAAATCTTGTGTATAATTTAAAACTTAAGGTAAAATCTCTACTTTTAAGTCACTTTGTACCAAAGAGCTTTGTACCTTTGGCTCCGTTGACAGTGAGTTGCCTACTGGTCCTGAGTTTAACTTTCTTTAAAAACAAATGAAGATATTTTGGTTGTATTAAAATTAACGTGGTTGTGCAAAGTGAGCTCAGTGTGCTGCAATATTCCCGACGCGCAGCTCACCAGCGACGACGAGTTCCAGAGTACACCGGCGCAGCTCTCCCGCACCCCTCACCTGCACCCCCGCAACAACCGTTGAGCTTGCGTGCGCGCCGTGCGCCGTGCGGCTGCCCGCAGTGCTAAACGAGCGGCAAACCCGCGCGCGCACTCTCCTTGAAAAAGATCGCCGTACGCGATCGAAACTTGAGTCGGACTGGACTGACTATATTAAACGTGAGTTACCCGTGTATTTATGTAAAATGTGTGATAACCACGTTAGTTTTCATAATTTTATTATTTATTTTGTGTAGGAAATATATATCAAAAGTAATAAGTAAAGCTTATTATTAGTCCTATACAAACCATCAGACGGACTATTTAGCCCACTCTATGGTATAATTAACTGTATTTAAAATCTATGGGATGCAAAAAGTCCGTATTTATTTGGCTAGCATGAGTCCCGGATTTCACACTAGAAGACATCCAGTCTATGCTCTATTGATCTTATGAATATCTGAAACACCACATTTATCAATGCAGTTCTACCATTTTAAATTTATTTTAGGGTGATTAATTACGTAACTAAGATCGTCCCAAGTGTACTTGACTACAAAAAACATGTAATTCTTTTATAGCAAACAGTGTTCGCTTCTATAATGTCATAATAAATAATAAAATAAATAAATAAAAATGCCTTTTATTTCTTACAGCTTATAAAACAAGAAGTTTGATTAGATTAAGTTAGTTTAGTTTATTTACATGTAAGTGTTAGTTTTGTTAGTAATTAATTTTGTTTCCTAATTTTATTTGTTAGTTTTTCCTTAATCCTATACTATTATTTTTCATTCTGTAAGAATTCCTCTGAAGGTGAAGGTAAGAATTCCTCCAAAGATAGCCATTCTTCTCTAGATTGGGCCACTTGAATCCAGTTGGGGCCAGCTCGTTTTTTGATGTCGTCTTCCCAACTAGCCACAGGTCTCCCTCTCTTTCTTCTTCCGTGTGGACCCGCCCATGTGGTCATCGTTTTCGTCCATCTCTTGTCACGTAGACGCGCCACATGTCCGGCCCACCTCCATTTTAGCGACTGAGCGTGTTCTAGTGCATCCTTATTAGCCTTGGTTATATTTCTAATTTTGGTGTGCCTTATTTTTTGGATATTTCTAATATTCAGCATACTTTTTTATCAATAAATATGATTATGATTATGATTATGATTACTGCGTTCTATACCCCTCTGACATGTAATTATTTTATTCTTCGTTTTTTTGTTGAATTTCCATGTTTGGCAAGCATACGTGAGGCACGGTATTAGGCACAAATTTAGTACTCTACACAGACTAAGTAGTACACTCTAGTTTTAATTTTGATCGGCATGCTGCTTTTGAATATGTCTTTCAGATTCATAATGTCATACCAGATCTAATAATCAGTTGACAGGTCTCAATGAAAAAAAGTTCAAATATATTGTAAAGACCTATTTAGTGAATAAAGCTTATTATAATGTTGATGATTTCATTAAGGACAAAAATGTATGGCAAAAAAGTGTCTCACAAATGTAATTACTCATTAATTTAGAGTATTTTAACATCATAAATTTTTTTGCTCTTTTACAAAGGTTTTAGCTATAAATAGCTGAATCCGTTGGACAAGGCCTCTTTACAGCCGCTCACTGTTAAATATTGTCACTTGTTTATGTATTGAAACTGTTTTATTATTATGTAATTGACGTTACCAAGATTTCTTTGTAAAATAATGGTTCGAAGAAATGAATTGAATTGGGTATTTCCCAAATGGATACAATCCAGTGGTCTTCAAGTTTTGTGAAGTTTCGTCTAGATAAGCATAGCATAAGCAGCCCACTAAATGTTCCCACTGCTGGGACTCGGGGCCTTCTCTCGCAAGGAGAGAGTTAAGGTCATAATCCACCACGCTGGCCAAGTGCGTGTTGGTGGATGACACATGACTTCGAAAGATTCTAGGTGCATGTCGGTCTTCCTCACGATGTTTTCCATCACCGTTTTTAAGTTATTTAAAAACTTTAGGCATTACGCACTTGACTTCGAAAAGACAGTGGTGCGCGTGGTGGGATTAGAACCCGGGGGCTCCGGATCGGCAGTCGCCGTTCTCCCGACTAGACCAGTCGTAACTTCTAGTCTAGCGTCTAGATAAGCGCACAAAATTAAATATCGCATCATTATTTAACATCAGAGTATATAACTGTAAATGTAATTTCGATAAAAAATTAAGCGTAAATCACGACAAAAACGTACTAAAACCTTGCTTAAATAACCGAAGAAGTACTTATGTAGCTGCTTACGCAGCGCGGTTTTACCCGCATGGTCCCCGTTCCCGTAATTCTCTCGGCGATTTTTTTAACTCGTGTTAATCCAACTTGTTTCCAGAGAAGTTACAGGGCTTATCAATACAATATCTTAGATCTGGGTGACGAGCGTAGTGTAGTCTTAGGTAATGATTTGAACTATTGATAGTTTCATAGCTGCGTGTCACTGTGCTGTTATGTGGCAGGCATGCACATTAACGCATTAACATCAGGCACATGCCCAGCTCGTCACTCTATACCAAAAAATACAAGATTCAAATTTCAACGGACATTTAGGGGTCTCGACGTTATCCGTCAACAAAACAAATACAAATACAAATACAAAAAATTTCCTTGAATGTTTGTAGGTAAGATAAGATGATACAAAAACATTTCAAAAGTTGCCCCATACAAACTGGCCTCTGCGAGAGGCATGCAATATGTCTGGCAAGCCAATTTGTTAAGTCTTAATTTATAAATAAAAAGGAATAATTATAGTGACAGAATAAAGTCTTCTTCTTCCTCATCTTATTTATCTACTGTTTTAACGCATGTTAGTTTTAGTTTTAAATAGTTCAGATCTGTTGGCCTAATTTTCTTTGATTTATTATCACAATAATGTACATTATTTTATCAAACCATTGAATTTAAATAATTTTGTTTCAGGCCCACATAGTTTGGATGTAACTCAGTTCTGTACAGTATACTCTTATGTTATAGTTTATATTTACCAGGTGTTTTGTGTGCTCATTGATTCAATAAATAAATAAACAAAAATCTTCTATTAATTTCACATTTATGTCATGAACGATTCTTCATCTTAGATTAATTTCACTCCACAGCGGCGGTTGTGATATATTTTTGTGTGAGATAAATGTTTGGTGAGCACAAAAACCTAACGTCTTGTGTTTCATCAACGGATCTGTTTAGGCTTGTGTTTTGAGTTTGCACTTTCGCAACTTTCAGACATAATATTAAAATTAGTATGTATATAGGTATATATTAGGCTTAACTCACTCCACCTTTTGTCCAAACATCTTATCTTCAAGAAAATTAACATTTTTGCACAAAAACCAAAACTACCTTCTTTCCAGTAAATTATGAACGTTGTTGGAACGTCGCCAGACCTGCCGTCTTCCTGTCGCTACGCCATACTCATTTGAATAACGTTATTTTGAGTCAGTGTTACATTTGGAACTGCTTATGAAATGTTATAAAGCTTGGATATATAAGAATGATCCCGCGGTTTTACCCGTATTGTTTACGATCCCGTTATTTTCCCGGATAAATGGTAACCCTATGTGAAGCCAGGCAGCTGGTGGAGGTTGGAGACAAGGCCGATCGGGCTGAGTGGCTTTTTTGTAATAGGCATATGTCCAGCAGTGGATGAATTCAGGCTGATAATAATGATTATTGATGAGCAGGCCACTTTTTGTTCCCATAGCTGGGGCTAAGCGCTTCCTCTTACAAAATTTACCATACGTCTCTAGTGTGAGTTGTCAAATGACGCATGACATATTTTTGAAGTATGTCGATTTTGTCACGATGTTTCCATTCCTCTTAAAGCCAGCAATGATCATAAACCATTAGTATGAACTAACTAACGTGGTCATTATATATTTTAAATTGACACGGGTAACCTACGTACGATATAGTCAGTCCAGTGTCAGTGTAAGCTTTGTTTTTTTATTTATTTTTAAGCTATTGCATAGCTTTTAACGCGGGCCTGGGGACCGAATTTTAGTGATCGTGCATCTCTTTCTTATGTTCATAAGAAAGAGGGATGGAAGACCGTAACGCCGTCCTCCCCACTCGGTCATTCGACTTTGAATCTTATTTGTATTAACTTTACAGACTAAATGCTCTTAGCTGTCGAAGACTGACTAAATTGTATACTTCTCTGTATATTTTAAGCTATTGCATGTGGTGGAATGGGTGGTTGGTAGTATGAATGAAAGACGTAAATTCCACCACTATTTAAATTGTATTGGACGATACAATGTTACACGAAATAATTATTATAAAAAGTACTTAGAGATCAATGGAACATATAAAAGATTAAAACAAGTGTCACGGAGGAATTAGGAGTAGCGACTGCGGCGCGGCAGCGGTGCGGTGCCGGGCCGGCAGCAGGTAGCAAATCCCTTTCACGTTTTAGGTGGAGCGCGCGGGTCGCGGCGAGGGGTAATATCGCCCGGCGCGCGCGCATCCACTGTTCTAAAAATAGCTCGCCCGACTGCACAATAGAAGGGCGATGCTGTATGATATATATACGTTAATATGAAGTGTAAATATAAACTAATAACACTGATATAAATATTATAAATAAACTGAAATAGTTGTGTGGAGTGTAAATGAAATAATTAAATAAATTAATATATACATTATACATAAATAAGTAAATATAGTGGGGTCACCCACATTGCATAGCTTTTATCGCGGGCCTGGTGACCGAATTTTAGTGATGGTGCTCTCTTTCTTATGTTCACAAGAAGGAGGGATGGAAGACTGTAACGCCGTCCTCCCCACTCGGTCATTCGACTTTGAATCTTATTTGTATTAGCTTTACAGACTAAATGCTCTTAGCAGTGTTGCCAACTTAACGGATTTCCCGTGATATTTTTTTATGAAAAACAAATGTCACTCTTCAAAACAAAAGCAATTCCGAAAAATTGTTAACATCCCTATTGCTTATGTTGATTAAAATGCATGCAACATGCAATAGCTTTACCGCGGTAGTCTCCGAGTGCCACACTTCTTTTTTTAAATTTATTTAATTTGGCTTTGATAAATTACAATATTACATTGCTTATTAAAGTAATTGTTCTTAATCTGTTATTGTTAAGAGTATTTATCGTTGAGACAAAGCACAGCATGCAATTAACATTTAGATAATTCGTTAAACTATGTGTAGGGGAATTATTAATTAATTATAATTGAATTGGATATGAGTTTCAGTAACGCTCGGTACTTTCATATATATTTTTTTAACTTAACTTTAATGTTAATGAGACTGTCACCAAATATGTCTATTTCCGAAGATTTCTGAAACTCGTTCACAAGTCTACTCAACCTAGGTACAGGTGAGTTTGCACCAAGTACTGTTCTCCTAAATATAGGTGCAAACGTAGTAATTGGCATTCTTGGATATCTACATGGAACTTTGTCTACAAAGTTTGAATTTAGAAAGGAGTTCAGGACAGTCTGTTTCACTATGCAACAGTTTATGAAGAAACGTTAAATCAAGGTAATGCCGTTTGGCCGCGTCCGGCGGTCTGTTTCAAGGAGAGCGCACGCGCGTGACCGGTTCTCGTTTGGCACTCCCAACCAAAGTTTGGTAGCCTCACCCGACGAAAAAGCCCACCTGACGATTAGATTGACTATATCATACGTATATATATATATGTTATCTGTGTAGGTAGTCGTACTAATTTATGATGATAAACTAGTATACTTAGAAAATGTTTAGAAGTGCAGATGGATTCTGAACCTACAATCTCACCATGTGGACTTTCTAGCCACTAACCTACCACAAAATTGACACAAATCACAAAATTGATTTAAGATAAATCACTGAAAGACAAACGTTCCTACTCAGTTTGTAAAACTGTACTGCAGTATTTATATCTCAACGTGATTGAGATTGACGATCAGACTGACAAACTGCCGAAACTTGATGCGACTTTGTTCAAAAAACGCAACACAACACCTTCTATTTGTCCCTGTCCCTCTTAATGGAGCTCGATTTATTCAGATTCTTGGCAGGACTCGAGAATACGATAAATCTTGCCCGACCGTAAATCATATGGTGGAAAAAAGGTAATTTAAAAAGATGCGCGACTCAGCCTTCTTGGATGGCGGCCATTAATCAAATGTCAGAGTGACGGTGACCTTGCGTTGGCTGCTGTTTGAGTTTTGGGGAAGGATTTGACAAGGGTGTTCAGACGTGTCGATATTGAAAATATCTGCCATAATCTAATACCAGCTTACCTTTTTTCTATCAGACTCAAACGAGGCAGGGCCCGAAATACGGTCGTTGTAGAGGCTCTGAGCCGACTTCAGAAATAGCAAGATCAGACTAAAGAGCCCAAGAAGTAGTTAGTATAGGTATGTAAAAAATTTTTTTACAAATCCACTTGAGCGCTATCTCCCCTGACATCAAGCGATAATGTGGTCTACGATGGAGCGTGCTTCCTTAGAAAAAATCGCTTCGCTCTTGTTTTGAAGACACCAAGATTGTAACCATCGGAAAAACCCACTTGGACAACGCATTCTCCAATTTCTACAGCCCACTCGTTATTATCACAAATGTCGAGACAAATCTCTTTGTTCTAGTTTTTGGAACGTCAACCATGAAACGATGCCCCTTTTCCAAACTACAATAGCAAAAAATAGCATAGGTCAGTAGGTAGGTAGGGTAGGCAGACCCGTATGGCGAATTGCTAAATTAAACAAAAAGTCAATCCAGGAGGTTTGATACCAATTTCGAAATAAAAGCGTCTAGGCCAAGAGTCGACAAGTAGTTTCTCGGGGTCCGGATACTGCGGATTTTTTAACGAGTCCCAGAAAATAACAACTAATCATAATGAAGTGCTGCCATTTTATTATTTTGATTTCAAATAAAATCCTATTTGCTCCGAGGTTCGACCTCTCGCGGTCCGCAAATGGACCGCGGTCCGCCTGTTGCTGACCGCTGGTCTAGGCTGTGTAATGCGTCGCCTGAGTTTCTCGATGTATCTTAAAGTATGAGACAGTTTCTTTTAGGTGTCTTACTACCACCACACGCATAGCTAAACACTACAGACTAATTTATCCTTCAAACAAAATCAAAATAGGTCTATCCGTTCCGGAGCTGCAATGCCAGAGAGAGAGAGAGAGAGAGAGAGAGAGAGAGAGAGAGAGAGAGAGAGAGAGAGACACACAAGACACGTCAAACATAACCCGTCTATTTTTGTTAAAAAACAGATAACATAGTAAATAATATGTCTGTTTCACGTCGAGTGGCATTTAAGCGCCGCAGTGGAACTATCTGCCTCTTTCCGCCCTATTTTATTACATTCCCGACATATTAAACATACCAGGAGCAGTTACAAGCTATATCCTGACGTTTACTTGGATCGTTTAGTGTCGCGATGTGATATTAAAGTTTATTTTTATCATAGCGACAGTATTGAGGTTACATTCTTGTTTGGGAGGATATATTGCTTTCTTTCAGCGACAGCAAGTCGAGGTCGTGCTGACAGAGGCGCCTTCGCGCCAAGTACTCGTCAGGAGGAGATTACGTTTCCATAGGCGTACCACGAAATAATGGCACTTAGATGACATTGTCAGGAGGGTATAGGCTTAGGGAAATCTCGGGCATCGGAAACCTTGGTTGGCTTGACGAATACATTAGTTGCCATTTTGGGCCACGCGCCATTATTTTCATGTAAGGGTATAATAGGTTGACAGAGTGCGTAATATATACTTGGTATGTACTACACATGTGTTCGTAGGTATTAGTCTGATGTTTACTTGAAGTATCATTTTGTATACATTTAGCGTAATAATTATAGGTTTGAGTTTTTCGGGTCTTGTCCCATCTGCGTGTACCCAAAGTCCGGTAGATGATAGTATGATTAACATATTCTTCATGGACCAATGGCTGCGTGTCACTGTGGTGTTATGTGACTGGCATCTTGCTTAACATCAGACACTTGTCTCGTCTCTATATCTACTATTAAAAAATATATGTCTCTGACACTATTTACACAGGTCGGCTCAAAACTCAATGTCAATTAAAATTTATTACACATTTTTTAACAAACAGGAAGTCTGATGAAAAGATTAACAAAACGTTAAACATGTATTGTATGTAAAAAAATACTTAACAATAAATGAATACCTTCCTACCGATAAATCAATGTAGGAATGAGTCGACCCGCTCTACAGTGACATTGTATATTTCCATACCTAATCAGGCTCATTATCTTTATCTATGTACTAGATGTCCGCCCCGGCGTTGCCCGTGGTACATTATATAGTACTTATCAGGATCCCGTACATATACAACGGTGAAATAATGACTGAAATCGGTTCAGTCATTCCTGAGAATATCGCTTTCAAACAAAACACCTCTTCAGCTACCTGCTACGCCATCTGTCGGAAATTGGTTGTACCAACTCAGATTAAGAAAAAAAATTGATTAGTAAAGGTTTTATATTCAAGAGGTATGTAATCTGTGATATTTAATGACGCAATCTTAGAGACATGCTGTCATGTGTCATGTCAAAGCACGAAACGTACGAAGACTCTCAAAAAGGAATATTTTTTCCCGATTTTGTTACATTCTTGATTCATGCTCCGCTTCTATTAATAGTAGCGTTATTTTCTATAGCCTAAAGCCTTCCTCGATAAATGGACTATCCAATAGATAAATAATCTTTCAATCCGGGCCAGTACTTCCCGAGATCCTAGCGTTCAAACGAACAAACAAACAAACTCTTCAGCGTATAGATATATATATAAAATCAATGCCACTTTTCGTTGTAAGTGAACTCCTCCTAAACGACTCGACCGATTTGAATGATTTTTTTTGTGTTAGCAACCCCGTTTAAAAGCAAGAAAAAGGTGCATGGCGTGGCAACATCGTGCGACGAAAACTGGCTTTAAGTAGTGGGTCGAGAGAGAAGGGAGGCACTTAAGGCACTTTTGCTCCAGACGCCGGCCACGCCGGACATACTGTGTTTGCCTTCGTGTCTTTGTTTGACTAATTGATGATTGTTGTCATTAAGGTTATATAAAATGTTTTAACGTTCATTTATATATTGTTTGCTTCACTCTCCCAATCTTCTGATGTAGATTGTTTACATCAGAAGTGGGATACCACGAGGCCTAGCTCGCCATCTAATCTTGAGTTTTATTGTCATTAGCGTTCTTTGAAGTTAAAACCTGTCTTATCATTTGGATTGTAATGGGTTCAAAACGAAGACGCAATGGTAAACGCAAGCATGTAAAAAAAGCGTGGTCGTTCATCATCAAGTAGCAGCTCAAAGGCAGTGATAGTAGCTGGTCTGGGATTTCACCATAAGCGCGCTACCCAGAAACTGACGAAGGTATCTTTAACAAACGATGCCACAACTGTAAGTACAAGTGCCAATAGTCCTACCCTCTATAAAAATTGATACCTGATTTTGATCCATTAGGTACGTAATAATTTTGTTTCGTGGGTGAAACAGGCTTCGATACTCTCGTGGTAGTACTTCGTCATCAGGTTTTGAATAAACTCAAAGGTTTTGCAAAGATTTGATACGACTCGTTATTGCGTAATGATCGCTCGCGAACCCCGGAGTATGGAGAAATAGAATTTGTAATGCGTTTAAAGTCTAAAGAAATATGTTCAAAGTATCGAAAAAAATCGTGGACCAAAAAACCCGTCAAAAAGTTATCGCTACACAATATATTCTTTGAGCAGATTGCAGAAATTTACAGTTTGTACTTGAATTTCATGTAAACCGTAATATAATAACATCAATGCGTCTGTCGAGGCTAGTAATTTCAAGTCAAGCGATAGTTTGGTAGGTTTTATACACAGCAGGGTACATGTAAAATAAAACTGGGAAAACATACTGCAGGTAACAACACTACTCCTAGAGAGGGTAACGATACTGAAATTGCCCTACAAGTATTCACCCGAACGCCAAATTTTGTAGGTAGTTCTGAAACAGCTAGTCTTTCGATGATTATGACTCGAACGAGTTCGAGAGCCTTTGTTATAATTGTGGCGGAAACCACAAAAGTGTTCAGTTTACGGTAAAGTGCGAGTTTTGTATGAGTTATAAATTAAAAAAAAAACTGAATAAATCGGTATAACAAGAAATAAAAGACGTGCAAACGACTAAAACAAAATACATTTTGTAATAACATACAATGTAAATGGTGCAGTTACAGACGAGCGCTCATTTGTACAATACGATATTCATTGATACGAGGAGTGGTTGTCAGTAAAATCGTCAAAAGTAGCCAAAGCAATGACCCTTCAAGAGTGACGAATATTGTAAGTGACTAATTAAATTAGATTCTATTCCTGTAAAAAAATGAAGTCGAGATGTATGTTATCGTCGTGATAATCGGATAAGACTTAATATGAAAGAGTTACCCTTTTTGATGACATACCCTAACATTTCATAATTACATCGAAGAATTAGCTGAGGTTTGCAATGTAGCAGTTAATTCAAATATACTTAAACTTTTGGTAAATATGAGGGGTGCAAATGTATAGCTTTGAACATGAAGCAACTGGAAGTGGAAAGGTTAGCAGTCACGAAGTGACGATTAACCTACAGAGCGACAAATCGGTGCTATTTAAGCCGTAAACAGTATACAAGTGCTTAAAAAAATGACTGAGTAAAGATAGGTACAATAGTATATGTCTGTGCAGTATATGAGAGTCAGTGAGAGAGATATTAAAGGCCTATAATGGTGTATAATAAAGTTTGCTAATTTTGATCTGTGGATTGAATACAATTAATAAATAATATGACGTGTTGGCAAGGTAATTAATGAATTCCCAATGTTGTGATACAAACATATAATTCCTATAGAGAGAGAAGTCGAACAATTTGAGAAGATTGAATTGGTACATTGCAAGAATCCAACAGTGAGCTAACACAGAAATTTCCTAAGCCTAAAGGAAAAATGAGCTGTACTAGGCACTGGTTGGTTGGTAATGACTGTGTAATCGTAGGGGTTGTCTAAGTATAAAGGCAACAGCCCTCGCTCTGGTTGTTCAACTTGACTTTCTTTTCTTTCAAGAGTGTCAAGAATTGGTACATTGGTAGAATCCAACAGTGAGCTAACACAGAAATTTCCTAAGCCTAAAGGAAAAATGAGCTGTACTAGGCATTGGTTGGTAATGACTGAGTAATCGTAGGGGTAAAGGCAACAGCCCTCGCTCTGGCTGTTCAACTTAAATACGACAAAAGTTTCAAGAATGCCCAAGAATAAAGGCATCCTTGAATTGACTTCATGTTATCGTTCTCGTATGAACTGAATATGTCATGATAGGCCGAGCTTTGTTATTATTTTAATAGACTGTAATGCTAAGTGTTGTACATTACAGCTTTATCGTGCCTGGGGCAGGCACGGTGCAGGAGGGCCGTGTTAGCAACCCCGTTTAAAAGCAAGAAAAAGGTGCATGGCGTGGCAACATCGTGCGACGAAAACTGGCTTTAAGTAGTGGGTCGAGAGAAAAGGGAGGCACTTAAGGCACTTTTGCTCCAGACGCCGGCCACGCCGGACATACTGTGTTTGCCTTCGTGTCTTTGTTTGACTAATTGATGATTGTTGTCATTAAGGTTATATAAAATGTTTTAACGTTCATTTATATATTGTTTGCTTCACTCTCCCAATCTTCTGATGTAGATTGTTTACATTTGTGTATGTTTGGTTAGGACCCTGCATGGTTTAGATTCACAAATTAGGCCAGCAGATGGCGCTGTAGTTAGTATCTAGGTTATTACCCGAGAGAAGCCGGAACCAGATATACGAACCAGAACCAGATAAGACCAGATATACTATGATGATAGCACTAAAATTATTGATTATTGATTGAAAATCGATAAGGCAATTATGTAAATCGCTAAAAACGAGACAAAAATATGGGATTATAAAAATTATAGCTCACAAAATTTTAATAGAATTAATAATTAACTAGCATATTACCGACGATATATCGAAATATGTATTTTATGTTGATAATACAAAAACTACTTTACCAATACCTATTTTAATAAAATTTGAATGGGATCATTTAAGAATCTAATTATCAAAATCGGTTCATTCAGTCGAAAGTTCTCAGGTAACCGACATTAAAAAGACAGTCGAATCAAAAACCTCCTCTTTTTTTAAATCGTTTGAAAAACTATGCGCAGCTTGAGTAGATATACATATCTATACTTACGTTTATCCGAGAACTTCAACATCCGTTATTAATAGACCACCAAACCCTTACGCCTCATTAACCGTAGAACATTCTCCGTAAACCGTCAACATTTTGTCTTCGGTGACCGAAATGGATGGAAAGAGTAAGGGCAGAAGGATCATTATACATATTATTATAAAACGCCGTATAGCCTAGCTAGCCGTAAGTTCGAATCCCGCCTGCACCTTTTGAGTGATTGTCCCAGTGCAGATGCACAAGTGTGCGGTTACTGGCATTAACGTTGAAGGAA
This sequence comes from Ectropis grisescens, assembly GCA_017562165.1. NCBI lineage: Eukaryota > Metazoa > Arthropoda > Insecta > Lepidoptera > Geometridae > Ectropis > Ectropis grisescens. The sequence continues at coordinate 20,972,876 of CM029791.1, forward strand.
AACATCGTGAAGAAATCGAAGACATGTCCTTAAAATAGTTTTGCAAAAATGAGTCTAACGCGGGACGTCCGCGGAATCTCTTTTTAGAGAGGTGACACAACCTAAGAGTTTACGTGTACTACGTATAGAGTTAGAACAAACGCTTTGCACCGAAAACACGAGGTCTGATCGCTCTTGTCTTGTCGCTCTTGTGGAAGTGTCATACTTTTGTCGCGGCCCATCGCTATGTCGCCATAGCTAATATACACCTCATCTGCTTACGATTGGTACAAAGGAACCGTGCGGAAAAACCTGATCTATTTACTTATTCTCTATCTTAGGGTGAACCCTTGTGAGTGTGAGTAATACTCGTAGCAGGATATTTATAGCTACATCATATGCATAGCGTAAAATCTTGTCAAAAATCTTAAGTTATAAGTTTTCACATCTATCGAGAGTCCCTATGACTACTAATTTCTTTTTGTTTCGTTTTATTTTAACAAAGAGTAACTAGAAAAGCAGGCCATGTGCCTGATGGTAATCAACATGCCTGCCACATAACAACACAGTGACACGCGACTATTGGAACACGGAGAGTCCAAATCATTACCTAGCACTGCACTGCACTATCACCCAGAGATCTAAGATGTTATATCTCTCAGCCCTGTAATTTCTCTGGAAAATGTTCCAGTCGCCTTTTCAAACCGGTACGCAGTAATGTTTGCACATTACTGCTTGGCAGTAGAATAACTGGCAAAGGTATGGTACTTCCCCAGATGGACTCTTGTCAAGACTCTGCTAGGAGTCCTGTCGACAGTCTCTATGACCACGATTTTTTTCCTTTCACGCGTATGAACGCGACTCGCAAAAAAACTAGGTTTTATTTTTTTTCAAAATTGTTCTCAGACCGTGTTAAGCGTGTGTTCTCAATCACTAAGATCTAAACGAGTTTCTACGTCCCACCATTACAGCCTGATTGGAAGGAACGTCCGCTGCTCTGTCTGGCCGCTTTATTGCAGCCATTTCGGCTTATTGGCACCACCATCTAGATCAGAGATACGGCAATGAGTTTTCGGTGTAAATTGCACAAAATCAATACCATAGTAGGCTAACAGCGTCCCTCTTACAGGGCCGCCTCACAAAGATTTCTTTCGTTAAAAATCAGTGGTTTGATAAACTCGTACCTACTTGGAGAAATTACTCGGAGATGGAATCAGAAATCAAACCTCTGAATCGAATATTACCTGACGCTTGTAACCTCTTTGACCTCACGATTATTAACCTCGCGTATTATCTCTCTCTACTTAGTCTGTGGTATTAACCACTAAGTCATCAGTCATCACAGTGTATTTCTCTACTTAATCTGTGGTCATCACGGCTTCATAGCTCATACTGTCTCAGTGGTCTCAGTTTTTGTACTCGTAGTAAACACCACAGAGTAAGTAATCACTACGTTAGTAAACACAAGATAGCCATGTCGCGCTCAGGTACGATGTACGGCGGCGACAAGGACAGAGCTATTTACATTTTCGTCAAATAAACACGTCATAAACAGCCCACTTAATGTTCCCACTACTGGGGCTTTGGGTTCTCTCGCAAGGAGAGAGTCAAAGCCATTATCCAGCACAGTGGTACATTTCGGGTTGGTGGATGCCACATAACCTCAAAAGATATAAGATAAGTCGATTTCCTTCACCGTTTTTTTTAGTTAGCAAGCATGCAAGCAGTTTTGTGCACATGCAGGATCATGTGCATAATATTGGTTGCATGCTGCATCAGCAGTCTCCGTTCTCCCGACTAGACCAGCCGTAACTTTCTTTAACTTTTTAACTTTCATAGCTCATACTGTCATACTGTCCCCATATTCATAGTAAACATAAGATAGCTATAATGTCGGGCTCAGGTGCGAGATAATATATGGCGGCGACAAGGACAGAGTTATTTTCATTTTCGCCAGATAAAGCGAGTAGGACGCGTGATAAACACGTCGCTGAAAGGGAAATTAATGTCCTGGGAGGGACGTTACGTTTGTTTTGTGATTGTTCTGTATTAGAAAAGTCGAGAAAACGGGATTCGATAGGCGTTTACATAAAAGCGAACGTGAATTATTGCCCCGGAAAACCTGTTTATTTCGGAGAAATCGTGCGTTTCGTGCACGTATTTCGTTTGCCAATTCGAAAGAATCGAAAACAAAGCTGCGCAATTTTCAACACATTGCAAATTGTTATGTGTTTGACGGTGTAAGTAAGCATCTCTATAACAACATAGTGACATCCAGATATTAGAATCTGAAGAGTCCAAATCATAACCTACCGCTACATTACGATCGTTGCACGAAGATGTAAGATGATTATCTCAATGTCCTGTAATTTCTGCCCTTCAAACTGGAAAATTTTGGTGTTTACACTTTACTGCTTACCGGTGCAATAACTGGCAAAAGTGTGGTACTTATTCATGCGCACTGTGCAAAGAGTCCTACCACTACAAATATACTCGTATAAAACAGAGTAATATTTGTGCCATTGGATCAAATTGATATTTCAATACTATTTGACCGGCCACTCGTAGGCGGAACTCAAACAAATGACGGACAAGATTTATTTTCTGTTTTCCTCGCTACAGCACTTTTCTAGATTGGCTGAAACTTTCTAAAGACCTTTTGAAATTCGTAAGGAGTCAAATTTCAAATCTAAAATATCGTTCTATTATCTAAGTGACAAATTTCATCCAGATTCCTTCAGTGGTTTTCCTTGAAAAAATTATAAATTCCCATATACTTATATTATAAACTTTGCTATCCTACTACGAGTAATATTACAACTGTAAATATTTGGATGTTTGTTGCTAAATCACGCCGTAATTTATGAACGGATCGGGCTGAAATTTGGAACACAGTTAGATATAGTCCGGAAGAACACATAGAGGCTACTTTGTATCCCGAAAAAAAGGGAACAGGAACTTTGCGGCTAAAACCGCGGAATACTGCTAATGTATAATATTAGTAGGATGGGATAACGCTCCCAAGGATATACGAATAAATTTATATTCGTTCCTGAAAACTAGTTACACAACAACACAACAAATATTGCGGTCATGGTGCGGTCATGGTCACAGCGATTAGCGATGAATATGAACTTATCTGGATCCATACAAGCTTTTCTATATTTTTCTTTAGCTGGACGCAAGCTAGATTGGGTTGTGACGCTGTACTGCAGAAACCTTGGTGCATTGGTACTTGGTGCACCCTGGGCATCATACAACAACCTACTTCGTTGGTTGTTTGTTTGATGGCTAATGATATACCTGGCCGGGATACTATATTTTAAACGTCCATGCACGAAATACGCTCCCTCGAGTCCACATATGCTGTTTTTAGTGCTGTTACGCCGATGCCGATAAGAAAACGCATAGAAAATAGTAGGTGAAGGGTAGCATGGAAGGTAGTAGTTCCATTTACGACCGCTAGCTACACTGTTCTCATTGTATCATATAATTTTACCCTATGCACAGTTTTATGTATTTAAATGCGAAACAAAGGTATTTCTTCCCCTCTTTCCAGATTTCTCGGCTTAGAGAAATAATCTTCTAATCTTACCTAAATTCACCCAAGTCAGTTTAGCATTTCTTTTAGGTTTGCTGGACTTCGTACAAGCTCCCACAGCCTAGTTGCATAGCATTTATTCTTTTGTTTCTGTTTTTCACTCCCACACATTTCTTGACTAATCTCAGCCTCTCATCACCCACTGTCGCCGTTGATGTTGCTTCGCTTATCGCTGTAACCGTAGCACAGTCTTTTAAGTCAAACAGCAGAAGTGGTTGGATCTGAGTGCGAATGCCGCGGGCTAGCGTAAACAGACACAAAGCCGGGATTGGATCTTCTTAAGGAGAAGATATATTTCTTTTGTTATTGCCTAGTTGTTGTGATATATTTATTTTAACCTAAATATCACGCAAGGCAATGCTCTCCTATTTCTATTTTTCCTGGTAATAACTCATCAGTTTTCCAATCTTCCATAAAGTTTTTGTCTGAGTCCATCTTCTCTGTCGGGGTTATTTGACATGTCGTGCCTTGGGATCCAATTAGCAGTTTGTTGACCCAAAATTGTTGTGACATCATAATATCTACCTAGTGTACTCAGGCTAGAAATTGACAGATCCCAGATTTTCCCGACTAGGGCTGGAGGGCACACCATGGGATGCCATACCGATCATTGATTTGTTATATCGATGGCAGACCCAGCAATCTGACTATACTGTACAGTCTGAAGTGTCCTTGCCCTAGTCATCGTGCTCTTCAAGTACGGTTATGTAAGAATGGTAATTATTATGGAAGGTTTTCAGCTATTCTTCGAAATGCAGTTTCGTGCCTGCTAATTGGTGAGATTTACGTATGTGGGTTAGCGCAAAGTATGGTAGGCAGTAGTAGAGGTCATCTGGCCAACTATCATAGGACACAGTAACAAAAAATATGGTTTTTAACAATGATAAGTTTACATTTGATCGCCATATCGGCTTATGTTAAGCGACGATGTTGTCGTTGATGGAGTATGCCTTTTTTTCTAGAATTCGTCCTAGAAATCTCTAACCCATAGATATCTGGTTACATGAAAAAAGCAATTTCACCAAAATGTTTTCTAGGTGGAACATAAGGACTCCTTGCCAATTTTAAGGGTTTTAGATTTTGAACAATACACAAGACCGGAAGTTCCAAAGTACATATAGACAGACCCACTTGTATTCTTATTAGCAAGTAACGGGAAGTCATTTTGCAGCTTATAATGGCTATCAAGACAATCGGGAGTGAGGAGGCTTGACTCGACGACGCTTCTGTTATAAGCCATTCAGGGTCTTTAGCATTGTTATAATTTGCTTGAGTTGCTTGTTGTCGACCCGGAAATTACTCAGAAGATCACAATTTGCTATTGTTTTCGATAATTAAAGAGAATTTAGGGAACTACAAAATGAAATACTAAACAATTAATTGTGAGTTTGTATTTTACATCTGAATGTAATAACAAGGTGTTTAGTTAATCTTTCACATGTTTTATCGTTGTTGTTTTAATTGTTCATGTCCATGTAAGAGAAATAATAATCATAATAATGTGTTGCGACTTAATTTTGTACCAAATCTATCTGTTTAATTGTCTATTATAGGTACCCACGACACGGGCCCAGAGCCTAGTGTGGGGCTATTGTATACATTCATGAATTTAATCTGTTTTTGAACAAATAAAGTGTTTAAAGTGTTAATTATTTTTATTTTTTTTATAAAAAGAGTGACGAGTCGAGCAGTACATGTGCCTGATAGTAAGCAACATGCCTGCCACATAATAGCACAGTGACATCCAGCTGTTGGAACATGAAGAGTCCAAATCATTACCTAGCACTGCACTACGCTCATCCAGAAATCTAAGATGTTATATCTCTAAGCTCTTTAATTTCTCTGGAAACATTGCCCTTCAATCCGGCTCTCAGTAATGTTTCACATTACTGCTTGGCGGTATAATAACTGGCAAAAGTTGTGGTGCTTCCCGGACGAACTCTGCTAGGATTCCTACCACTACAAAAACATGATGCAGCAATAAATTATTGAGTACCTATTGAATATTAAGTTAAATGTTAGAGGGTTTTCAGTCAGCGCAGAGATTATCAGATTATCTTACAACCAACCAACGTAGTTGTTTCTCATTTTTAAACTCCGATGCAAACGTGACAGGGTATTATGAGTTTGAAGTGTCTCTCTCTGCACCAGGGGATCCGGACCGGCAGTTGCCACCGACTGGCCAAGCCGTAACTTCATAATATAAGGTCATAGAAGGAAACAGACGTATGCACGTCTATGTACATTTATACACCGATGGGCACGTAAAACTTAAAATACGTGAGTTATTAAGGTTGAAATAGCTTCTCTCTTTCTCTCTCTCTCTCTCTATAGTCGGTCCCTTACGTCTGAGGATCGTGGTCAGCATCGGGGATATATCTGGAGCGGATGATCTGCCTCCACCGGTCCCGGTCCATCGCGTCTCTCACGACCGCGTAGAATTTGGAGGACGATGAGTCACATGAGTCTTTCACTTGATCGGTCCATCTGGTTGGTGAACGACCATGCGATCGTTTGCTTCCGGTGTTCCCAACGACAATCAGTTTTTTCAAACTCTTATCGCCTCTGCGAATATAAATCTCTGAAATAGCTTATCTCCGATAAGAAAATAAATAATTTTAACAAAAAAGAACCGACTTTAAAACTTATAAAGTAAAAAAGTTTTCCTCGATTTCTTTAGGATCTCATCATCAGATCCTGGTTTCCTTATCATAGTACCACCCTTGGAATATCTTCTTTACAACAAAAAAAGGTTATCCGCGAACACACATAAAAAAACATATATACGGTTGAATTGAGAAACCTCCTTTTTTGAAGTCGGTTAAAAACATCTCCCTTTTAAAATCAAAATCAGACACTAGACAACGTGTTTTCTATGATAACGTCATCCAATTAAATATATATATATATAAAAAATCGTCATCCAATTAAATATAAATAAAATAAATATATAATAAATTTCAGTTTTTTGTTGATATTACAAAAACCAATTCACCCATTTCGATAAAATTTATACGGACTTACACTCCGCGAGGTATAAGCTGAGCTTTGCATTAGTGTGAGTGATCACCAATCAGGCAGGAGCGTGGCGAGACAGAATGGCGCCGCGCCTAAGGCCGGTTGTCACACCTACACTATCCATGTACTCTCACACAAATGCAAAGCTCAGCTTATGCCTCGCGGAGTGTACCTCTGAACAAAAATAATGTATTGTATTGTATGTAACAGCAAAACAAAAAGAACCATAAAAATCTATTCACAATTGGCTATCGCATAACATCCTACATACAAATTCAATTCAATTCAATTCATTTATTCATACCATAAATTCATAAGAACACTTGGTAACGTCATTTACAAAAAGGCAAAGAATCTGTGTACATAATATGATAAAATAACAACGTCAAAAGAATAAAGCAGCTGTAAAGGGCTAGTCAATTACATGCAGCTGTAAAAAGGCTTTGTCGAAGACAATATAACAAATAATCAATACACACAGTATACAGATACTACATTAGTACAAACAATGTAACATCAAAAGTCTTAAAAATCTATTATTTTACCTTATTACAAGATTCTAATTTCGACACATTTCTCTTCCATACGTTACTATCTTTAACAAAGTCGTCTATATTATAATATGCCTTGCTCAATAGGTAGCTTTTTATTTCATTTTTAAACTTGGTTTCATTGAGGCCTTCCACTTGTACAGGGATTGCATTATAGAAGCGAATACCATTACATTTGAAAGAGTTATTTGTTTTCTGAAGTCTGCACTTAGGAAATACAATTTTGTGTTTATGGTGCGCTTTTGGATTCAGATCAGTTAACTTCTGCAGACGACTTCGATTTTTCTTACATACATTATACATTCATAAATATACAATGAAGGGACTGTTAATATGTTAATAGTTTTGAACATCTCCCGTACTGATTCTCTAGGTGATAAATTATATAGACCACGGATTGCTCTTTTTTGCAATATGAAAGTTGCAGAGTTTCTGTCCGCAGCCGAACCCCATAATAAGATCCCGTAGGACATAATACTGTGAAAGTAGCCAAAATAAACAAGCCTAGCTGTTGCAACGTCTGATATTTTTTTAATTTGACGAACTGCGTGGGCAGCTGAACTGAGTCGATCAGCTAGTCTCTTTATGTGAGGACCCCATTGAAGCTTTGAATCTACTGAAATACCCAGAAAACAAGTAGATTGTACAGGTTCGATAAGTTCATCCTTCAGTCTTATATCAAGTTTACCGCACATTACATTGCAGAGTGTGAACTTTATACATTTCGTTTTAGTTGGATTAAGTACTAGATTATTTGCATCAAACCATTTGTACGCAATGTCCAAAAGTACGTTTATTTCAGTGAAATCGTTTATTCCTCTCTTAATTTTGAATAGAAGTGATGTATCATCGGCGAACATAACTATTTCTATATTTTTATGTTTCTTTATCATAAAAGGTAGATCATTAACGTATATAAGAAACAAGAAAGGTCCAAGTATGGAACCTTGTGGTACACCCATTCTTATAGGCGACTCATTTGATTGCACACCGTCAACATCGACTATTTGTACACGGTCTTTAAGATATGAAGAAATGAAATTTAGAGCTGGTTTCGAAACCCCATAAAACTGCAGTTTCTTTAAAAGAGTGTCATGATGAACACAGTCGAAAGCTTTTGATAAGTCACAAAATACTCCCAGAACGTCATGATGATCTTCCCAGGCTTTCAATGTATAATTAGTTAGTTCAATACCTGCATCGGTAGTGGAACGTCCTTTTGTGAATCCAAATTGGTTACTATGTAATAGATTATTAATATTAAAGTAAGATAAAAGTTGCTGGAGAACAAGTTTCTCGAATATTTTGCTGATGCAAGGCAAAACCGAGATGGGTCTGTAGTTTCCAAGTTCGTTTTTGTCTCCAGATTTAAACAGAGGTATCACTTTACTATATTTCATCATGTCAGGAAATGTACCATTTTTATACATTCGTTAAATAATTCTGCTAAATATGGGGCAATGTTATTAATAATCCCCTCAAGTACCTTAACAGATAATCCCCATAAGTCCTCTGTATTCTTAACTTTAATATCTTTGAACGTTTTTAGTATTGCAGTGGCAGTAACATGATGAAATTCAAATGTAGATGAAGGACAATCAACATTTTCTGTCAACAATTTTTCTGCAAGAGAGGGAGACGAAGTTAGATGTTTAGTTGTCTCTAATGGAATATCAGCAAAATAAACCTTGAAGGCATCTACTATGTCCGATTTTTCGTAGTGACTTTTCGCCAATCCGAAGTGCGCTCATCATTTCACGACTTTTAATTTTTCCAGACTCATTGTTTATTATCTTCCACGTGCTTTTTATCATATTATTGGAGTTTTCATTTGATCCCGTATAAATATTGCTTTTGCTCGAATACATACATTTCTAAAAATACTTGAATATCTCTTAACATATAGTTTTGTGGCATCATCGTTGCAGTATGTCTTTAGTTTGTATAAATTGTAAAGATTGCTTCGACTTTTAATAAGACCTGGTGTTGCCCATTCGGCAAACTTCGGTTTTGCGTTAATATTAACAAATTTGGTATGGAAAATATTATTAAATTGTGTACTCAGCATTTTAAAAACTCAGAATAATTATGATTAGGATCATCAATTGTCATAATGCAAAATTTGTTGGAAAAATGATTAGTTATCGCGGTATTTAAAGCTGACATGCGGGACAATGTAATGGGTCTAACAAGAACTTTCTCTTCCGCCCTTTTCATACAGGCAGGAAGAAATGCTCAAGCCCCTATGGTCCGAACGCAAACAATCCAGGACCTCAGAATGAAAGTATTCACAGTTTACAAAAACATTATCAATGCAGGTTGCAGAACAACCTTTCTTAGTTACTGCGACCCTAGTGGGTTCAGTGAACACTTTTGTCAAATTAAAAGATTGACATAACATTAATATGTTGCTCTTGTTACGAGATTCCGAAAGTATATCTGTGTTGAAGTCTCCACACATCACAATCTGTTTACTTTTCTCAGAAATTCTACTCAATGCTTCTTCTAAAGTAGTTAAGAAGATCTCAATTTCGGCACTAGGTGGTTTATAAACACATAAAACAAAATATCGATCCAATTCTACGCAAGCTAGTTCACAATGTCGTTCAACAGTTATATTTTCTACATCTTTTCGAGACTTATATTTCACATTATTGCTAACAAAATTATGCAACCACCTCCTATTGCCAATTTCCTACAGTATATACTACCTATTGAATAATTATTTAGGCTAAAGTTCAATTCACATTTCGATAGCCACGTCTCAGTGAAACAAATTACATCGTATTTGTGTGAGCTTTCCAAGAATAGCTCTATTTCTTCTAGTTTACCTAACAGCCTGTTTATATTCTGGTATAAAATATAAACGGTGTTCTTTTGAACCATCTGAATAACATTATTTGTTCGTTTATTGCAAGGGGGGCCTAGTTTGTTACGACGCTTTGTTGTAACATAATGAGGCCTCTCTGTTGTCAAGGATTTCAGTTTAAACAGACACTGTTGGTTGTCACAATATTTGTCAAGTTTTGAAATTTCCTTGTTCGCTCGTTTGACAATGTAAAAACAATCAGTTTAGCAATTTTAACTTTTAAGTGTCGGGCTAAGAACTGTTTTCCATTAGACAATACAAAATTGTGTATAAAATTATTAATATCAAATAATATAAAGTCACCGCCTTTGTTTGAAATAAGGTTGTGTAAAATAACATTCAAAGAATATATTTTTGGTTTTGTCTATCACTCAAAGATGTTGAATAAGGAAATGTACATAATACAATTTTGCCAACTTTACCGGAACTGTGAAAATCCACTAATGATTCTATACAATTTATAAGATCTCTTTTTGTGGTACTCAATGAGTTACCCATCATTATTACAACATCTGACTTTTGTTTAAACTTACTGACCACAACTTTGTCTATTAGCTGCTGAAAATTTATATTTGGTATACACGTGTTGGTCAGTTGGTTATTAGTATGTACATGATTGAAAACATTTCCCAACCCAACGCCAATCCCGTCGCAGAAAAGTTCAACCTTGCCGGTTTTTTCGACTCCACTAACATCTTGTACAGTTTGTTGATTAAAAACATCTTGAAACACGCTAGCATTAGCAATCGTATCAGTTGATGAATTTATGTTCGATTTCCTGTTGTTGTTCACTGATGATAATGATGTAGCATGATCGGGGCCTATCATACAGGATACGTCATTTGTGAGTGTCGTAGTTGGGTGCGATAATATGTCTGCAGCAGAAATCGATTGCCGTTGCTTGGAGGGACTAAGACCTATTAGACTATTCATTGCTGATATCAGTTGGGCAATTTCTTTCTGTGCTATGCTGTATTTGATGTTTAAATCTTTAAGTTGGTGTTCCAATCTATCCATCGTTACTATGTTTTCGTCGTAGTGTTGTTGTATTGTCATAATGGTGCTTTTGTCATCTCTGATCACCTCCCTTAATCTTATCTTTTCCTTGATAAGTTCGATATTACATCGATTATTACAATATTTTAAATTCTTATTACATTTTGAAATTGTTCTTTTAACTTTTAAGTACTTTTTAAGTGTGTTTCTTCCTTTGATCAAGTACACGATTATTTTCCAAAACTGAGCTCTCTTTTCCACTGTTAGATCAATCGTTTCTATTACTTTAGGTTTGTTGTTATCCACCATTAATTTGTTATACAGACTTAATATGTTTTCAGCATCTTTTTCGCTTTTATATAAATCTATACTTTTGATCAGAATATTTGCTTGATTTAGTTCACCTTGTAAATTTTTTATTTTAATTTGCGCTTCTTCCAATTCTATATTTCTATTACCGTTGATGTTAATTATATCCAATAATTTTTCTTTATCTTCTTGTAATTGACTATTTATCTCTTCAAGATTTCGCAAATCATTTTTCAATTGAGTGTTTTTGTCCAAAACAATTTGAATTTCCACCTCACCTTCATCTCTTTCTTGTAATAGGGTTTTATTGTCCTTTTTAGAGTTTTGTAAATCAAGTAAAGTTTCTTTTAATTTTTGTTCCAATTCGCGGATACTATTCTGCCTAGTTTTCATATTAGCGAATATAACAATATCAAGTTATGTGAAATAATTCTTCGTTGAATTTATTCAACATATATTTTTATTATTATCTATGACAGTAAGTAACGAAACGTAAATTCAGAGCGTTTCGGATTTTTTGTATCAATCATACGAAAAAAAAAAAAAAGAATCAAATCTAAAGTTGGTGATGTCAAGCCGTTATTGTCAGTCAATCAAGCATCTGTATTTTTAATCTGTTGTCACTCATTTGCTCAACTTAGTTGTCAAAGTCACTTGCTGTAGTTTTCTGATGTCAAACTGTCAATAAATTTTACATGAAGGCGGGTTGAAATATAAACAAAGCGGATATTCGTCAATTATTTGCGTGATTGGTGGTTATTTAGTGATTCACAGCAAATTCCAAAAATAAAATCCCGTTATACTGGAACAACAAAAAAGAATTCATGTAAAAAACATAATTTTACTTATGTATTTGGTGTAAAAATTACCTTTGTGATGATTGTGCAGGATGGATATTTCCTCCAATATGATTCTGGTACTGTATATCTTCGTTTTTACACTTTTTCCAATTTATTTTGCTGAACTGATTTACATAACAAACTACTCTTAGTAGTGTCCAACCGGAACTCAAAAATAAACATACGCACGTACAACTAAAGTGAGATACCCTCCTTTATCGGAAGTTGGTAAAGAAGTTTATTCGCCTTAACAAGGCTCGTTTTTGCCGTTTTATTCCAAGTACACGCCGGTCGAGGGTTGAGCCACTTGGATACCTTTATGTCTCTTCTATCCTCCTCCTCTACGTCAGTTTTATGTCTAAATGTATTCTACAGCTTTTGTTTTCGATGTTTTCGTTCTAGTAAAGACTTCAGCCAGAGAACTTTATGATATTTTTGTAGTGAAAACTACTTTACACTAATTGAGCACTTTTAAATATGGAAAAATGTGAGTTCGCATCACCGACATATTAGTGTAGCGTCGGAGCGGCTGTGGAGCGGCGGCGCGAGACATGCGCGTAAAGGTCTGCGGCGATTTATACGACTCGGCTACAGCCCATCAAAAAAATTACACTTAAATATGGACTTTATATCATGCGCGTTAAGATACAGATTACATTGGCAACACAAATTAGCAGACCGCTCGGTGACAGCCGTCTGCTAATTTATGTTACCAATGTAATCTATATGTTAACAGGCCTGACATAAAGCCCAAATTTGAGTTTATTTTGTTTGTCGTGTGGGAACCTAGTTGTATAAGTGGGAGAAGACATATAAAAGTATTCCTAAATATGGAATAAAAAAAATATGATTAAGACATTTAGATGATTTTTGGATGAAAGAAATCTTTGTTTGCTTTACTTTATCTAAACAAATCTTCAACACACTCCTAAAAAAAAGTAATTACTTGCTAATTCTATTATTTTCGTAACCACAAACTTCACGACGCCAAAAACTTTCAATTTACAGTACTGAGAATCGAAAATACGGTAAATAAGTCCCACGACACGTCTCAATTTCAAAGACCCAATATTCCTTGTGATTTCGTAGAAATCGTTCTTCACTCGAGAAATGGATCTAGAGATTAAGTAATTTAGTGAAATACAAACTCGAATAAATCAGAATAATTAACTTAGTAGCTGAAATTGTCGTTTTGGACGTTCGTAGGGGATTAACTTTAATTATGTTTAGCAAAATCTAAAATAATAGCAATGTTAGTAAGTATTATTCTAACAGGATTTTACCATACAGACTTCAGGCCCGTGATACACCAAGAGACCTATCTGTGTAGGATGATAAAAAGGTATAAAATAATAAGATTCAGCACCATGCCGACATTTGTAAGCTGCCCGTTTGAGTGCAAGTTGAAGAAGGGGGTTGCAACCCTCGATCATTTCTCCTTGTCGCATGATTTGTACGGCGTTGCGGTATAATGGATTAGAAGAGGTATTGAAACTGTAAAAATAGTTAATTTTAATTTTTTTATATTATTTTAGTCGGAAAACTTATGATTTTCGATGATTTTCAGGGTAAATTTGGTCATTTGATTATTTACGGCATTGGTTTCATACAGTTTCAATACAGATTCATACAGATTTCATACAGATTCTAATCCATTATTCTGCAATGCCGTACAAAGTTTGTACCGACGCGGCAAAATGTATTTCTTTCGGCTAAGTACGAGTATACCTAGCTTCATACTGTCGGCGTAACCCGTTCAATTTAAATCGATAATATATTATCAAAATGGTGCTTAATTTTATCATGCATTGTAACAATTTTACGCTTTTCAGTCACTGTTTTCAAATGACACAACAATTTGCAGCATCGATTTGTCAATTAAATTACTAACTGCCTCTGAACCAGTGCAGACAAACTTGTCTGACATGCCGATCAAAAAGTGGAACCAACGGTGGCAGTACGAAATTTCCTCGATAAAGCGATAGTAACGAAGCTATTACGCGGGCCAGATAAGCTGGTCGCACAGTAAGTAATTATATCCCGATAACTGGCGGAGTTAATCACTGCTCTCGATCAAATGGACACAGACATAAGTTTAACTAACTGAATATAGACAATGATGCATGGCTGAAACGCTACATAGTAAAAAACAACCTACTCTATATACTTACGGTTGAAAATCGAGTACTTGGAAGGCAAATACGGAATACGGCTGCCAATTGTGAGATGGCAAATATAAGTCTGCAAAGAAATTATTTCTTTGCGCTTTTATCGGATACATTTCGGAGAGTATACAGCTCATATGTAAGATCTTATCAGTATTTACTTTTTCGATTAACACATTGGGTGCGGTTCCAACTGGTAGTGATTCGTTTTAATTGTCTCTGGACCTTGATATTTTATGGATAACTAGATGTACCCTGCCACGCTTCGCTGTGGCACATTGTGATACAAAAATTAGATAAAAATTGGTTGCCTGTAAAGTCGGTATACGGGCGAAAGTTTTACATGACAACGACTTTGAGTGGTAAAATAATTTTACGGAAGGGACGCGTGCCTTTCACTTTTTATGTCTGTCTCTCTCGCTCTTAGGCGGGCTAACCATGCCCGAGTGGAAGGGACGCGTGCCTCTCACTCGCTCTCGTTGTGAGCGCATAACGTGAGCGGAGCGTAACGCAGTTTCTTGAAGTGTCACCCGGCAAACCAATTTATAAGACGTTGTCACGTCAAATCTGAAATTTTACAGTGATATATAATCCTTGATGCGGATTATATATCACTGTAAAATTTCAGCTCGATCGGTGCAGAACTTTTTGAGTTTTTGAAGCGTACACAAACCAAGATAACATTTATATATATATACTAGCGGCCCGCCCCGGCTTCGCCCGTGGTACATATATATAACCTACAGCATTCAAGGATTACGTACATATGAAAGAACGGTGAACGATTTTTTTAATCGGTTCAGTAGTTCCCAAGATTAGTGTACAAACTATATATATATATATATATATATATATATATGCTATAGGCTACTTTTGATCCCCAAATTATCGTGCTGGTTACTGGGTCAGAAGTGACACCTGTAGACAACTGGCGGGGATAACTAATTAAATGACGATTGATAAGTTATCGACCGGGGATGAAAAATGATTAAATTACTAAAATGGCTATTAAAAAATAAGGGTTGATTGTAGAAGGGTGAAAATTGAGGATTGTATGTATTTTTGTATGTTGTATCATAAAAAAATAGAAATTAAAATTTTTGTCTAAAAAATTAAAAAAAAAATTTAGGGGTGGACTACCCCTAACATTTAGGGGGATGAAAAATAGATGTTGGCCGATTCTCATAGATACCAGATAAGCACAAAAAATTTCATTAAAATCGGTCAAGCCGTTTCGGAGGAGTATGGCAACGAAAACTGTGACACGAGAATTTTATATATTAGATAGAGATTTTGATGTAGGTCATTGCCTACCTGCTCTGTCTTTCTTTCTCTATTTTTCTCGTGACGTTTTCGGTAACCGTAAAAGCTAGTTTTAATGACAAACTTAAACTCGAAAAACACTCCTATGCGGTTTGGCTCCATTTTCGTGATAAGAACGTCGAGGCTGGAATGCGTTCCCTGAGTGAGCTTTTCCTGATCCAGTTACAATCTTGGTGTCTTCAAGTCGAAAGTGAATCAGTTTCTTAGGCAAGCACACTCCATCGTGGACCACATCGCCGCTTACCATCAGATGAAATGGCGGCCAAATGCAAACCTATTATTGATACAACAAAACATAATACGACGTGAACACCGCGTCTCTTTCAGCTCAGTAGCATAGTCCAGTATTTACTTAATTTCAAGGATTTAATACACAAACTAAGTTTTATTAGTTTAGTGAAATTCAAATTTCACATATTTGCCTGCCCCACTATTTAACTTGCCGACCCTACAGCGTCCAATGTCCATGAAATAAGTTTCGAATGTCCATTCATACATCATATATACATATATGCGGAGTCCGCGTAACGGTTGTTTACGGCCAAAATAACCATAATATAAATCATCTATTTAGTGATAGGTGAGCAGCATTAGCTGTCGCCAATCCTCATGCGCGTGTCGCCAATCCTGCGTGGCGACTACGGGGAGTATCCTCAGATGCAAGGTCCCAAGAAAAGAAGACCCCTATTTTCCGGCCACCCTGCTATTCCTGGCCAAGGCGGAGGCCATGGTAACAGCAGGATAGGAGGAACGAAGAATCCCCAGTGTACGGTAGGCCGCCAAACCCAACTGACCGTGGCTATGCATAACGGACGAAAGACGGCTGGTGGCGGATTGAATCATAAGACCAAGGATTGAGGTGATAAACATTTTTTTTGTAGTTGGATTAGTTGGATAAACTGCTATTTTGCGATCGCGAAGACTAGATTATAATAAATATAAGTCAGTGAGAAAAAAAGTGAACTTCTAAAGTAACTCAAATATAAAATATTATGTACCTATGGCCACAGATAAGTATACATATCTATACTAATATTATAAAGCTGAAGAGTTTGTTTGTTTGTTTGCTTGAACGCTAGGATCTTGGGAAGTACTGGTCCGAATTGAAAGATTCTTTTTCTATTGGATAGTCCATTTATCGAGGAAGGCTTTAGGCTATAGAAAATAACTCTACTATTAATTGAAGCGGTGCATGAAACAAGAATGTAACAAAATCGGGAAAAAATATTCCCCTTCTGAGAGTTTTGCTATTTTTTTTTCTAAATCTGAGTTGGTACGACCAATTTCCGACAGGTGGCGTAGCAGGTTGCTGAAGACGTTTTTTGTTTGAAATCGATATTCTCAGGAATGAGTGAACCGATTTCAGTCATTCTTTCACCGTTGGATATGTACGGGATCCCGATGAGTGCTATATAATGTACCACGAGCGAAGCCGGGGCGGGCATCTAGTATTATATAATACTGCTGATATACGTATGTCAGCGACACGAACTCACAAATCACCTGTTCAAAAAGAACGCCCCGCTACAGCATAGAATAGATGCTACAGTGCTCCGCCTCTGCTCCAACGCTACGCTGCGTTAGCATATCGGTGACGTCAATCTATATTTTTTTTCTACCAAAAAGTAATCAACGCCCGGTGAAAACATCTATAGCCATAGAAATTGTTTTTTAAAAAAACACTTTAAAAAATACGAAACCTAAAAATAGCAGTACAATTTATCTCTGTAGGCGTATCATAGTAACGGGTAAGTAATCTGCGCAGTTTATCCGGCGCCTCGTCCCGTGGTAATCTGGGTTAACATCGTTTACATCGTAACTATCAGATCATCGGTGGTGGATGGTAACCGGGTTCTACGGAAATTGGCCTCATGTTTCAGTTTATCTACTGAACTACAGGTCGAGAGGGTTCTATTTCGAAGGAAAACATACTTAAGATGAAGAGAGTAATTCAGCACATCTATATAGGTATACTTAGCCCGTTCAAGCAAACAAGCTCTTCAGCTTTATAACACTAGTATAAGTAGATTAAATCTTTAAAAATATAAAAGAGCACTAGAATTGGGTAGAAAATGTTCCACACTCTCCCAGTTTTTCTTTCCTTCTCTTATTCTATGATATATGTATTAAATAACCCAAATAACAAAAGTCACGGACTCCAGAGTCGGTGGAGTTTCTATATTTTGAATGATATCAATAAAAGGACTTTGATTTTTAACGCTATGCGGACGAAATCGCAGGTAACTAATTATGAATAACTGTGTACATTTATGCGTAGGTATTATACGGTCGTGTCATAAAAATCGTTATCTGGATTTGGCACTAAGCCCTGCGTAGGTCAACGATTTCGTAACTACCCTCAAAAATTAGCTAAATTAGGGTAGAGGCAAATTTTTGTTTCAATACTCTCTAGCCCAATTAGCAGAGGGTCAGTTTGAAAAAGTTTCGGGACGAATAATGACGGTTAGAATATTTTAGCGTGTTTTTGGGATATATTTCATAGTCAAGTCATCATTGCCGTTGAAGGTTTATTACGGCGGCAGGGTTTAGGATAAAGTACCTTTTTTCTCGATTCGCGATGATGAGAGTTTTTATAGATAGCTAATGAATAATAGAAGGTTAATGATTTTGTTATATTTTGGAACTCGTAGCATCTGTATTTATTTTAGAATCTGATTTTATTTGCGTAGTTTCCGATTCTACTATTTTCTGGGATAAAAAGTATGTGTATGTTATTTTAGAGTAACCTTATCAGGTATTTCAATTTTATTCAGAAACAAACATCCAAACGTCCAAACTTTCGCATTTATTATAAGACATATAACTAGCGGTTCCCTGCTGCTTCACTCGCACCTCACACAATTTTCGTTTCCGTAACATTTCGTGATGAAGAGTAGTATACGTACCTACTATTCTAGACTATAATCGAACTGGTCTTCAAATTTCAACCCGACCCAATCAACATCCAAACTTTGATATTTACAATACAATAACACTTTATTATTCCATTAAACAAAAAATAAACATAAAATTAAAACTTAACGAGATTAAACTTAAAATTATAACATTTTGGGTACAAACGGCGATCTTATCGCTAATAACGATCTCTTCCAGATAGAATGTAATAAAATTAGGAAAAAATATTCCTTATTGAGAGTTTTCGTAACGTGCTTTGACACATGACAGCATGTGTCTAAAATTGCGTCATTGAATATCACAGATTACATACCTCTTGAATATAAAACCTTTGAATCAATTTTTTTCTAAATCTGATTTGGTAAACCAATTTCCGACAAGTGGCGTAGCAGGTAGCTGAAGAGGTGTTTTGTTTGAAAACATATTCTCAGGAATATGAACCGATTTCAGTAATTCTTTAAATACACATTTAAATCCTGATTACCATATTTATAATGTACCACGGGCAACGCCGGGGCGGACATCTTGTGTTTTATATTACTTATATTCCGTACAAACTATTTGTTTTGGAAGCGTCTGTAACGGCTAAGAAAATTGCCTTCTATTTTATTTCCCCTGAAATAACGGAGCAGCAGATAGCTATGAAATAAGGAATTTTGTTAAAGCGATCGTCCCGGGGGTCTACGAACTTAGGAAAACGGTTTTAGCACTGTTATTGCTCTCTTATTTCTTTTCTCTTGAAATTATAGAGACAGCAATAGCAAAGCCAAAGTCGATTTAGTTTGGCGGTAGAATAGCTGGCTGGTTTACTCTACTACTACCTCGATATATTTACGACGGCAGACCGTCACTTCGCTAGTCGATAACCGCTACATAAAAACCAACCTCCTATATCGTACCCCATTTTCCAAGTACGAAATGTATGACAGTTTGAGTACGGTGAGATTGGGAAGTAGGTATACAATACAATAAATTTATTAATAACTCCAAAGTTACATGTCATTTAAAAAAAATACAAAATATGATTTATCTAATTGCTTAGATATTTCAATTAACATTATATAATTCTCAATTGTGTAAAAAAATAATATCAGTTATTGTCATTCATAATTTTCTTGTAATTTAATATACTTTTCAAAGTTGTAGAACAATGACTCGGATAGCCAATTTCTTAATTTGGCTTGAAACACCGCAGCGGAAGGAGCATCACGGACGTCTACGGGTAGTCGGTTGTGAATGGCGGGGCCCAGCACGTAAACCGACTTCTCTGACTTCGCGAGCCTGTGCTTCGGCGTTACAAGTTGATTTTGCCTTTTGTTGCTCCGCAAATACCTTGTCTGATGTGAACCTCTCCTTTGAAAAAGGTGAGAGTTAGTGTGCGTAAATAAGGCCAGCTGGTAAATGAGTTCACACGGGAGCGGCAGGATTCGAAGTTCTTTGAAGAACTCCACACAAGAGACTCAGAGACTAAAAATAGCACGCAATGCCCGTTTCTGAACGACAAACAGCCTACAAAAATCTGCGGCTCGACCCCACAGCTCCAGTCCATACGTAATGTTACTGTGGACAGTCGCGAAATAGCAGGAGCGCACGACGTCGCGGGTGGCGGTGGCCGCGAGCGGTCGAAGCGCAAATCACGAGCGGCTCAGCTTTCCGCACACCTCGCCGATGTGCGTCTCCCAAGTGAGCACGCTGTCTATGTGGTATCCCAGTAATTTCGTACTGTTGACCTATATATGGAATTATATATGGTTTAATATAAATCAGTACCTGAGTGGCCGAGCTTTGCTCGATATAAACACTGAGTATACTTAGATACATATAAAGGGCTCCCAGTAAATAGATTTTCTAAAAAAAACGTGATTCCGCCGATCCTAAATTTCATGAAAATTATTCGAGCCGTTTCGGAGATTCAGGGTCTATACTATACTTCTTCTATATACACGTTGTCCCAGAAGTCTACGTTAAGCCAGAATCGGGTGATAGGCTAGATCATAATAGTTATCAGAAAAATATAAAATAAATCTAAGTCATGTCTTGTAAAAACATATATACGGTCAAATTGAGAAACCTACTTTTTTAAGTCGGTTAAAAACGATAAGCAATTAAATAAATGATGAAAATCTACACCCTGTGAAGGTGGTTTTACTCCTGTAGCTATAAATATTTATTTTTCTGATTATTTTTTACTAGTTCTGTGATCTTGAATGATATTTCTGTAAATTGTTCCTTGTAAATAGTTCTGTAAAATTTAGGGCAACTACTAAATCCACGTTGGAAAGCTACTGTTGCAAAGTTGGATAGCTACCGATGCCACGTTGGATAGGTACCGATGCCACGTTGTGTAGCTACTGTTCCCATATTGAATAATTACCATAGCCACGCTTAATAGCTACCAATTCCACATTGGATAGCAACTCTTACCACGTTGGATAGCTACCGATGCCATATTGCATAGCTACTATAGCCACGTTGGATAGCTACTATAGCCACGTTGGATAGCTACTGTCGCCATAACAAATAGCTACTACTTCCACGTTGGATAGCAACCGCTGCCAAATTGAAGCAATGCGATATGAATATCCCTTAATATTCGTCGTAATTATATTGATTTTACACTGTTGCATAAGATCGTCCATTCTTCGATTGACTCCCCAACCCTGCTTACTCTTTTAAATTTTAATACACGTTTCCGGTTTCGTAATCGTAATTATAATACCTTCAGTTTGCAAGTTTTTACCAATAATACATCTTATTATAATCCCATAGTCAGAATGATTCGCCAATACAACGAAGTCCATGTCTCTGATAGGGACATTGATATTTTCCACTTAAAGTTATTCCAATTTCAGAGGAAAATCAAAGAAATTTTACACTTTAATCTAATAGAATAACCCTGTTGTGCTTACTGTAAATACTATTATGAGTTTTTTTTTATATTATTTGTTTATACATTAATTGTTTCACACTGTTAATATACTTAACTGTTGTGTTATAATATTCTATGTTTATATCTTATTTATCTACTGTTTTAACGCATGTTAGTTTTTAGTTTTAAGTTCAGATCTGTTGGCCTAAGTTTCTTTTTGTATTATCACTAATGTAATGTTATTATTATCAAACCACTGAATTTAAATAATTGTTGTTTCTAGGCCCACATAGTTTGGAATGTAATACAGTTCTGTACAGTATACTCTTATGTTATAGTTTATATTACATTCTGTTTTGTGTGCTCATTGAATTAATAAATAAATAAATACCTACTGTTTCCACGTTGGATACTTACCGATGATATGTTAGATAGGTACTGTTGTCACATTGAATAGTTACTATTGCAACGCTGAATAGCTACCGATGCCATATTGAATAGCTAGCTTCGATGAATAGCTACTCTTTCCACGTTGGATGAAACCCGATTTATCCGATAGTTATCTACATAACCTGTTTCTGTGTAGTAGATCCCGCGATTGATTTAAACTTAAAACATGAGTAAAATTTATTTACACAATGAACAGTAACTTCACACAGAAACACTAAAACAATACAGTTACTCATTCTAAAACAATAGTCAAACAACTAATATCAACACAATAATGATATTCTGTAGTAAAGTAAACCAAAGTTTGTGATTGTAACAACTAATAATATTAATTTTACCCTCGAAATGAATCTATTAACGCTTCAAACAACTCAAACACGCAATACGACGTATTCTGAACTTCGAACTAGTCCAGAATATCTTTTAATAAGAAATTTACAGCTACAAACTTGTCTCGTTCTGTGGTCAAAAAAGGGTAGTTAAATGAAACGATTGACATTTCATCATGGAATGACCAAATGCGATTGTAGCGACGCCTTTGAGCGAGACAGATATGTTTGACGGGCTGTAAGTATTAAGTTGGTTACAAATAAATGTCACGCTGTAACCTACATTGCCAAGGGCGATGACGTCACGCATTAAGGCACTCGTTGGTTTGTCCTTGTGTTAGCCTATATTGTGTCGATAGAAGGATTTGGTTGGTAGGTTTTCATTAGTACGCTAGTTACGTTCTACGGCTTTATCCCTCTTTGTTATTTGTATTTCTTTGACTAGTCTTGCTGCTCAGTTAGAAGTAATTTGGCACGTGGAACCGTAATGGCCGAGTTACACGAGGCTAGTTTTTCAAGGTATAGATAACAAGCTTGTGTTAGTAAGCTAGCATAGTAGCGTAGCATAGAACGAAGCATAACGATAGCACGAAGTTAGAAGTGCTAGCTTGCTACCCTAGCTTGTAAAACTAGCTTCGTGTAACTTGGGCATAAGTTAAGGTTTTATTCCACTAAGGGCAAACACACATTCAAGTTTTGAATATAAACATTTTTCGGTGTTTGAGTGTTTACGAGTAGGTACATATAATTCAAAATTATGTGCCTAGATATGTATGGTACCAAATATCCATATTACATAATGGGTATATTTACAGACACAATATTTTACAAATATTTTCTTGGTTTGTTTTATAATTAAGTGTGACGAAGATTTAATCTGTTTATCTAATTTTATCTGCCTGGTTCCTATAATACAAGTTTTACTAAGGCCTATAGTTGGCCACAAGTGGCCTTTACTGCACCAAACCATCACTGAAGGCGCAATGCCCTAGCTTTGCTTGGTTTGGGACTAGTAAGTATTCTATTAGAAATGTCCACCGATGTTTAGTCTACCTATTTAAAAAAGTAGAATAAAATATTTTTTCTAAGCTGAAGCTTCGTACTTTTATAATAAATTTAAAAAAAATCTGCTTTGCATTTCAATCAGTTGCGTATTTTGGGAAAATACTACAACACAAATAGCCTTGAAGCAGACGGGGTTAATTATTTTACTTTTTAGAATTCTCTCTTCACTAATTAATAACGATAAATGTCCTGTAGATGATATAATTCAATTCACTACGAAAAAACATAAAGTATTGAAGACTCAGTTTAAAATGAAACTCAGACACTCAAATAAATTTCATGAGAAGTTATAACTGCGTCTTCCATTGCGTAAGCAAACTTTAGTTTTTCTTATTCTTTTCTTAACCGTATTTCAAAAAACCGGTACACAGATTTCGATAAAATTTATATGCAGTCATATGTGATGCAGTTTCATCTGCAGTATTGTCTACCAAAAAAAAAACAAATCATTAAAATCGTTTCCCAATTAGTAGAGCTATCACGTAACAAACATAAATAAAAGTGGTCAAGTGCGAGTCGGACTCGCCCATGAAGGGAAGCCTTCATCAGCAGTATCAACAAGTAACATAATATAAAAGTTCTTGTAGTTCGTTGTGAGGTACTTTAATCAGTGTTGTAACAATAGTGCATTTATGACGTATTAAAATAAAACAACTTACTAGATCTGATTCAAACCAATTTTCGTCGATAGTTTACATGGTAATGTACACCATACACTTTTTTTTATCATTCTCTTATTTTAGAAGATACAGGACACACATTTTACCACTTTGGAAGAGTCTCTCGCGCA
This sequence comes from Ectropis grisescens, assembly GCA_017562165.1. NCBI lineage: Eukaryota > Metazoa > Arthropoda > Insecta > Lepidoptera > Geometridae > Ectropis > Ectropis grisescens. Next base: position 20,996,945 of record CM029791.1, read on the forward strand.
AACTATTCAGTCAAGAAAAAAGAGACTTCAATATCATTTTTAAGACCTATCCATAGATAACCCACGTATGATTTGGATGGAAAAAAAATAGTTTCACTTCTAAGTATGGGACACCCCTAAAATTTTCTGTTATTTTCTATTTTTGTATGAAAATCTTAATGCGGTTCACAGAATACATCTACTTACCAAGTTTCAATAGTATAGTTCGTATAGTTTCGGAGAAAAGTGGCTGTTACATACGGACGGACAGACAGACAGACAAAAAAACAGACAGACACGACGAATCTATAAGGGTCGCGTATTTTGCCATTTGGCTACGGAACCCTAAAAACAACATAAAACCGAATTAAGAACGTCCTCCTTTTTTTAAGTCAGTTAATAATTCTCCCATTTCTACGTAAATTACCTACAAACTAACTTTTCTCGTTATGATATTACCGTAATTGCTAGAATATGACCCGTAGCCATTTCCCAAACAACATTTAAACCACATTAAAAATCAAATAATCATGAAAAGTTGAAAATACCACTTCGACCACAACTCTAACTCGTAGCTAACATAAAAAGCGTTTAAACATTTTTACTGATGTAGTTAGGACTGTGAACCGAATTTCACTTTTTAAATTACTTTTACACTTTTTTATGTATAATAGTGATGGGACGAACAAGACATACGCCTGATAGTAACAGACGCTCACCCATAATAGCACAGTGACTCACAGCTACAGAAATACCTCTGACTGCGCTGCGCGCGACTCCTTTATATTCTGCTAATATTTTAAATGTTATAATCTATAAGTTTGGGTGTATAGATGTTTGTTGCTCAATCTCGTCGAACGGATCGGGTTTAATTTGGAACACAGTTAAATAACTGTGTTCCAAACTAATCCGTTATTTACTATCTAAAATAAGTACGGCTACAGCTAGTGCCAATTACACATAAATTCAGTTAAACATTGTACCTTAATTAGTTAGAATATTATAAAATAAATACAATAATTAAAATTAGTATTAGTAATGAGTCGTTAGATTATAGTCTAGAATACCACATAAGCTACTTTTTATCCCGGAGAAGTAAAGGGAACAGGAATTATGCAGTTTAAGCCGCGGGCCCATTAAGTATTTAGATTTTTTAAACTTTAGACACCACGGACCTACCTACGAAGATGTGTTCTACATTTGACACTCAAGTGCTTGCGATATTTCGAAAAAATGACCCGGGCAGGTTCTTCCAAAGTTTTTCAACAAGTATGATAAAAGTGGATTCGTGTCCTACGAATCCTGAGAATATCTCCAAAGTACCGATGACGCTTGGGGCTGGTCTCTCGGTCAAGCTGTTCTATAATAGGAAAAAGCGGGTAAAATTAGATTGATCAATTTTTGTGCACATTCTCCAAAACGTATCCGATAGAAAACCGAAAGCAGTAAAGTCGACGCTTTGCAATCAGGGGTTTTTTTTATTATTTTGCCGCTCCACAGACTCCGGGCTCCGTAACCTTTGTCATTACCATTATCTTTTTTTACATATTTCTTGGATTAGGAGAACAAAAGAAAAATAGGGGGTGTTGTGAACATTTAATTCTAGTAATAGTCAGTAGAGTAGAGTAGTGACCGAGTGGTGGCCGAGGCAAGGTAAGCGGAGTGTAGGACGTCCAGCTGCAAGATGGGTCGACGATATCGTTTCTATCGCGGGTCGAACCTGGACTCGATTGGCACAGGACCGAGGAAGATGGCATGGGAAAAGAGAGGCCTATACCCAGTAGTGGGATAGAGAAGGCTGTCAATGATGATATAAACCAAACACGTCGAAAGAAATCCGAAATCTATGATATAAACTAAGAAATTCGATCTGAGAGACATAAAAATCTGCAGAGGAAATAAGAATTTCAACTCAATAAACAAGGAAAAGCCGTAAAGATACGTGCTTCGTTTTTATTTTCATAACAAACTCTAATACTTATTCCCCTGAAATTGTTCATTGAATATTTATGCCACACTTATTCATGTAATAGCTAATCATTTTCGGTAGACAGCGGGAGAGGGATGGAACGATGCATATTAAAGGGAGAAAGAGGGAGAAGGATGGAATAAGATTAGGATGTAAAATTATGACATCATCCACCGCTGGCTTGTTTGTTGAACAAGGAATTATTTGGTATGGAATAGCAAATATTGTTGAGAATAGAAGTATAAACTTTTAAAAAATATTTTAATAGTCATAAGAGTTAGCTACCGCCATTCAGCGTGGCAACACTGCCAGCGGTATGGCTACCTCTACGTTAGTAGCAATTAAGAGCGGGTTATTTGTTTAATTAGGTACCTACCTAATATCTAAATCTTCTATTTTATAAGGCGACGCAAAATAGGCAACCACACTCATGTGCGAAAAAGACTTCATAGTCTTGAACATCGCCGAAAAATTGCTAGCCTATCGGGTTTTTATCGGATACACTTCGGAGAGTGTGCGACTGATTTACATGATCTAATGCCCTTTTTTCTATCGGAATGCTCGTAGCTCGACATCGTTTAATGGTGGAGGTTCCAAAGACACGAACGAAGAGATTTAACTCAATTTTTGTGATAAGAACGTCTATGCTGTGGAGCACGTTACCTGAGTGGGTTTTCCCTGTTGGTTACAATCTTTCTGTCTTCAAATCGAGAGTATCTGTTTCTTCTGGGTAATCACGCTCCATCGTAGACCGCATCGTCGCTTTATCAGGCGAGATGGCGGTCAAGTATAAGCCTATAAAACTTAAAAAAAAAAAAAGACATTTTTTTTATGATAAGCCGCCGCACTAAATAACAGCTTGGGCTGGGCTATGCTTCTCGCTATGCGTATAATCTGCACCAATTTGCCATTTTAGTGTATATAAATAAATCTTGAGTAAAAGTAAAGTACCTGGGTGACCGAGCTTTGCTCGGTTACAGAGATACATACAGATTTTCTTAAAAAAAAAGAAACTTGAAAAAAGAAAGGCGGCCGGCTAGATTCGTACCCGGATCTACCATATTATAACCGCCCAACTTCCCGATTGATACTGCAGCGCGACGTTGCGAAATTTACCGTCATGCGTTAAATTAGTTTTTCATTGTATAAAAACGCGCATAAAACGGCGTCTTTTTTAAATAAAACCTGGCTAGATCGATTTATCGAAACCCCCTGTATACATAATTTCATGAAAATCGTTCGAGCCGTGTCCGAGATTCAGATTATATATACCTACACGAATAGCTCGTTTAAAGGTATCAGATGTATGAGTAAACTTATGTCATTCGTACGACAATTATAATCTTCTTACCGCACTTTCTTAGGTCTGCATTCGACCATCTTTTGCCTGACGATCGTAAGCGAAACCTGGTCGAATAGTACATCTGCTCTCACAAAAATACCGGTGTAGAAGGAGGTGTAGAAAGGATTCAACCCTATGACCTCACGACTGTGACTCACACGATATAGCCACTAAGCCACCACGGATTCTTTTCTGCTTTCTAAAAATCGCGTTCCTGAAACCAGCATTTTTATCCCAAAACGCAACCCAAATTGGGATGATGATTTCGTAAAAATATCCCATTCTAATAAATACCTAAGTTTTTGTTTGGGTACATTTTTTTCAAGTGAAAACTTCTTTTTGCGCGCCACAGACTTTTTTTTCGTGGGCTGTGAATTGAATTCTAGCGTCACCCTCGGGAATGTTAAGAAATCTTCGGGTAAACTCGGGACCATGGTTTCACCCTCGTAGTATCCAAAGTAAGCAATCAAATTCTGAGTTATATATATATAGGTATTATATATATTAGTTTTGTTAGAACATGGCAATGTAGAATATTAATTTATATTGTAATGTTGGTGCTCAGCTTGAGTGTTTTTGTGTGTTGGTAGTACGTAGTCTTCCGGCTGTCACTACTGCCAAGTTATGTGGAAAAAAGATGGCTTACTAAAATATATTGAAGTATATAAAATACACCTGTGAACTACCGCCTTTTATTCCTACAAGTTTTCATTTCTATCGGCAGTTCCTATAGTTGGCAATTTTTTTTATTATTTTAACTGACGGACAATTTTTTTTTTACTAATTGTACCATCTCCTAGGCCAATAGTTTTCAGGCACTCCGGCACGATTAAGAACGAATAGTAAAGCAGTAAAATGGAAAAGGCCAACAAAGAAAATTCATAAAGGCAGTATTACACATAAAGTTTTACTGGGTATAAAATTCCCCCACCAGTGGATAGTGTAGGGCGACGTCCGAGCACTAAAACTTGCCCTTACTTTTATTGCACTGCTTGATTTTACACGAAGATTTCAATTTAATGTCGTAAAAATGGGGTTTTAAGGAGCCCCTTAAAACCCTTTGCTTTGCTTTTTATCAGCTGATAAAATGCAAGCGAATTGGTTAGTCGTCTAGTTGGGATTATTATATAACTAACAAATATAGACTACAGGCCTGTGAAGAAAATTTATGGGTCAAATGAATTACCAGGAGACTTATGTAGGATTATAGAAGTAGATGGCAAATGTTTTCATTTGCCATTGCCATTTCTAGATGGCCTACGGTCATGGTCCCGAGTTTACCCGAAGATTTCTTATCATCCCTGAGCGTGACGCTGGAATTCAATTCACAACCCACGAAAAATCTGTCTATAGCGCGTCAAAAGAAGTTTTCAGTTCAAAAAATCTGAGTTTCAAAATGACAATAATCTGAATCACGAATTCCTAAGATAATCTTTCTAATCCTATTAATATTTTACAAGTCTATGTTTAGATATGTGGATGTTTGTTGCTCAGGCACATCGTAACTTATGCACGGATCAGGTTGAAATTTGGAACACAGATTATAGCGTAACAGATCACATAGGTTACTTTTCATTCCGGAAAAATAATGAAAACAACGGGAACTACGCCGGTAGACCCGCAGAGCGCTGCTGGTTTATTTTAAAGTCCATATCCATGCAGTTAAGTATCATAATTGCTTAACTGCGTGAAAATGCATCGCACTGAACAAAATACCTAAAATAAACTACAGCGTAAATTTAGTGATGCCATGCACAGACACGGAGCGTAGACCTTGGAAAGCGCAGAAGTGGCTAGAACAATATCTATTTTTAACCGACTTCAAAAAAGGAGGTTTCTCAATTCGACCGTATGTATGTTCTTTTTTTTTTTTTTTTTTATATGTGTGTTCGCGGATAACTTCGTCGTTTATGAACCGATTTTGATGATTCTTTTTTTGTTGTAAAGGAGATATTCCAAGGGTGGTACCATGATAAGGAAACCAGGATCTGATGATGGTATCCTAGAGAAATCGAGGATAACTTTCGAAAATTGTAAAGATGACTAGTGCGTTAGTTAAGTTTTTGCTTGAGCATTTTAAAGCAGTATAGTTTAAAGATGGTCTGGAGTCGATCTGATGAGGGAACGGGAAGACGGTCGAGGAACTCCTCGACGGTACATAATAGTTACCTTGTGTTTGGGCTCGATGAATTTGTATTGATGAGAACTTTTACATAGATGGGTTGTGACTGTCATTAGTGGTCTGATGATGAAGATAAAGGACAGTCAAGGGAATTTCTTAACGGCTTACAGGAACTACCCAGTGTTTGGGGTTAATTAATGTATTGAGATCTCAACACGAAATCGTGTAAATGCATTAGTGAAAACTTGTTTAGCACTAAAAGGGTAAAATAAACTATTTTTACAAAAATTAAACCGACTTCAACACCACAAATAGGCACTCAAAAGCGAAAAATAATTTGATATAGGTAATTATTATAACCGCTACTCACTTATCTATATGAAGTCGGTGCCAGCCAAATCTAACAGGTAGTAGATAGATACTACTTACCTATGCCTACTTACTTACTACCTCGTACATAGTATATCTACTAACTTTTTAACTAGCCTGGCACCGACTTCATATGGATGAGTGAGTAGCGGTTATAATAATTACCTATATTAAATTATTTTTCGCTTTTGAGTGCCTATTTGTGGTGTTGAAGTCAGTTTAATTTTTTGTAAAAAATAGTTTATTGAGTTATATGCATGAACACATAATAAAGTCACAACAGTCATCCAATAAGCTAGCACGTAACGTGTTTGAAGCTCCAAAAGCAGCATCGTTTCATGGTTGATTTCCAAAGATTACAAAGTTACGTCAAGAAACCAAATCCGTAGCCGTAGCGTAGTAGAAGGTATATTCTTATGAATATTCATTCATAATTTAAGAGCGACGCTCTTGTCGGTGGAGTTCCTTTCATGTAGTTCTACACTCCGCCTTCTCCTTGACTTCCTGATACGATACTACATTTATCTTCTCCTTCACTTGGTTAATGTAACTTCTCCTAGGTCTACCTCTCTTCCTCCTCCCTTCTAATTTACCTTCTATTATTGTTCTAATGAAGTTGTCGTGTCGTATCAGATGTCCCAACATCTTCCCTCTTCTGTTTTCTATTGTTTCCATTAATGTTCTTTTCTCCTCTACCATCTTCAAAACTTCTTCATTGCTCTTATGAATATACCACTACAAAATACAAAAATAATCTGTCTGTATAAAGTCTAGAGTGAATTGGTTGTTTATAGGTTTGCACACTCATCATCATCATCGGTCATCATCGTATCATCGGTTAACATCAATTAAAACACGCCATTGAAATATATTTTTACAGCAAAAGGACTCTTTACAGAGTCCACCCAAATAAGTTACATATCTCTGAAACCGCCAGCAGTATTATGCAGATGTTACTGTATTCTGGTTTGCAGGGAAATATTCAAAATTTAAAGTATGTAAATTATAAGTAAGTAAAGATAAAATATTTAAAGGATAGGATAAAAATCATCTTATATCTCTATGTGACGACCGAAGTAGTCAGTAATTTAGTTTCTTCAGAGTTTCTTCAAGTTCAATAGCTACTTGACCAGCTGGTCTAGTTGGAAGAAAGGCGACCGCCGAACCGAAGCTCCCGGGTTCAAATCCCCACGAACGCCACTGTCTTTTCGAAGTCATATGCGTAATGCTGCTAACTTAAAACTGGAGGAAACTGGCATGTACCTAAAATCTTCTTTCGAGGTCATGTGTCATCCAACAGCCTTGCAACATAGCTGCAACGGGCAAGCGTGTTGCTCGTCCCATAACGAAACACTATAAAACAAAAACTGCTGCTAAAACTTTCTTGGCATAGCAGTCGTAATATTTAAAACAAAATAATTTGAAACAGAGTCCATAGAGCAAACAACAAAGTTTGCCCCACAAACTTTCGGCCTACATCGCTGTGGAAAAGTTCCGCTGTTATCAACAATATATTTTGATAAACATAAAACTCGCTGTTCCTCTTCATTTTCTCTTTTATGGCCTCCATATTTCGGGACTAAAGTCGTTTGCACACAAAGTCATACTCGACAAATTGAAAGTTATGTTTCGAAATAATTATGCTTTTTTTTTTAAGCTGGACAATTCAGTTTTGCCCATCTCTTCTCCTTTCCTTTCTTACGTCAAGTATATAATGTAGAAGAATGGGGTCGCGAACCAAAAATCTCAAAGCTTTTACTAAAGTATACTACCGTATTCAGTATACTACCGTAAAGTATACTACCGCATTAAGTATACTACCGTATTAAGTGTACTAAATAGTGTATTACCGGTATAGAAAATTAGATGTTTGTGATGTCACACGTAAAATCCCTCAAATAACGTATTTTTATAGTATAGGCATCTATGCTACATATGGAACGAGCAGAATATGTGAATGATGGTAAGCAACACGTTAATCCATAACAGAAAATGTTACGCAAGTATTTGAACACGAATAGTTACAGTCATTGTGTCTTCAAATCGGGAGTGAATCGGTTTCTTCTAGGTAAACACGCTCCATCGTAGACCGCATCGTCGCTTAACATCAGGCGAGATGGCGGTCAAGTGTAAATCTATAAAAGTAAAAAAAAAACTGTCGGGAGAATCCCACTCGACAGCCTAGACGTTCTTATCACAAAATTAAAATTCGAAACGCGTTGTCTTTGGAACAGCAATCATGAAACTCTGATCTCTCTACTTAGTCTGTGTAACTCAACTCAACTCTTGGTTTATGGCTTTTCTTGTGGTTTAGCCTCACAATTTCGCCAATGTCAAGTATAAATATAATATAAATATATAATCAATTTTTTTTAAGAAAAAACAGACGACGCGTACGTCAACCCGCCATCTTCTTAGTCTGTATATTAGATGTATGTATGATTTATTGTCAAATCATGCACATTTGCTAATACTTATGTCAGTTTTGTAATACGGTGGCTAGTAGCTTTGTGTACAAACTGCGTTGGTTTCACGGTTCTGTTTTCATGAGACATTTTGATAACGTAAACAGTACTTACGTAATGTTTGTAAAAACGATGATGAAACTCGATGCGTTTCACTTTAACATTTAGTTTTTAAAGTTTATTAGAATAAGCAAAATCAGCCCACCAAATGTTCCCCATGCTGGGACTTGGGATCTTCTCTCGTGACGAGAGAGTCTATCCCATTATCCACCGTACATCGCAAGCCCAGTGCGGGTTGGTGGATGACCCATGACATCAAAATATTCTAGGTGCATGTCGGTTTCCTCACGATGATGATGACGGACTTAAAGAAGGTAAACTTTATCTTTTTTTAAGTTTATCAACAAAACTAAATTATAATGTACACAACTCAATATTGCGGACAAATTAGTTACACGCTTGGCCTTTGTTGGGAAAGCTGATATAAAAAAGTTTACATTATACTACGTATAGAGTTAGATTTTCCGCACGGTTCCTTTGTGTCAATCGTAAGCAGATGACGTGCATACTTTCTATGGCAACAGAGTGATGTGCTGGGACAAAAGTATGACACTTCCACAAGAGCGACAAGGCAAGAAAGATGCTACCCGTGCTTTCGGTGTAAAGCGTTTGGACCAACTCTATACGTAGTATATGTAAACTCTTTGGCTGAAATAGTCTAAATCGGTTTTCAAAATGGCGCCAATGTTCGTTATTTTATTCAGGAGGTCAAAATACAATATTGTACCAAATTTCAAATTGATTGACGGCGTGCGCTTTTAGGAAGTTAACCGTTTCGTCTTTTTAATCGACTTCCAAAAAAAGGCGGAGGTTATTAATTCGACCCCTATGTTTTTTTTTTCACGTTTACCGTCAGTAATGGTTGAACGAAAGAAATCGGTTTCGAAAGTGATCAGGCCGCTGCAATCTCGACGAAACGGCTAAATTGAATTTGAAGAATAATTAGGCTACTTTTTATTGCTGAAAAATTACGAACATGGGAAATACGTGGGCAAAACCACGGGGTGCCACTAGTAGACTAAATGCTAAAGTTTGAATGACTAGATGTTTCTTGCTCAATTACGTAGCACCGGCTTAACGGATCAGATTGAAGCTAAGAATACAGTTAGAGTAAAGACTAGAATATTATACAAACTACTTTTATCACGGAAAGTAAAGGAAACGTAAACTAAAACAAAAAACAGACGCTGCTAGCTAAAATGCAATAAATCAAAACTTTTGCAATAAATAAAAACTTACGTTAAGTTTACGAGCAAAAATATATTAATCCTTTTCTCACCTCGCCGCAAAATTAAAATTAAGCCGTATCACAGTTCAAATCTCGCATTACGCTGTAATCCTAGCTTAGTATGACGTCGGTATAATAAGGACTAAGTTTCATTTAATTTCCCTCAGCACTTCAGAGCCGCAAGGTCGCTGCCCTGGGGGTTCCCTACACTGTTACCCACTCTGGCTAACTCAATTAGACAGCCTTGTACCAGCTTATTACGCTGACAACACAGTTGCAAATGACAAACTAGTTGTGTTACTGAGCATTGACTACATTAAAACATTATGTTAGATAGGACTTAGGTATTATTTTTAAACTGACATCAGAGCCACTTTATGAGGCACTTGCTCACAAAGTGGTTAAAATTTCACCGCAATCAGATAGCCATATGTATAATGACATATTCACATAGGTATTATTCACAAATAAGTTATTAAGATTTTTTTATTAGTTGAGTTGCTTTGTTCTTAAAAAAGTTTCGATGCCAAAAAGATCGTGTTCAACAGAACAAATGAATTACATAATATAACTATTGCTTGATCATTTAACGCAGCTTGTACGTGTTTAAAAATAAATCGCTGAAAGGTATAGACACATCAGCTAATGCTGCTCACATATCACTTAATAAATAATTTTAAAATTTCAGAACTATCGTAATATTATTAATGTGCAAGTTTGGGTGTTTCGACGTTTTTTTGCTCAATCGCATGGAAACGGCTGAACGGATCGAATTTAAATTTGAAATGTAGTTTAGATATAGCCTGAAATAGAACATAAGCTACTTTAAATTGTATAAAAAACGGAAACTGAAAATAGGCGGGTAAATATATATTACCTAGCAATGTAAGCCTTAGCAGCGCCCCACGGCCCGCAATTAGTTCCGTTCCTCTTATTTCTCCGGGCTAAAAAAGTATTTCATATATTTCAGGTTAACATAACCTGTGATCGAAATATCAATCCATTCAGACGTTCTGAGGTGTTTAAGCAACGAACATCCTCACTTTCGCATCTATACTAATATTATGAAGTTGAACAGTGTATTTGTTTGATCGCGCTAATCCCAGGAACTACTGGGCTGATTACGAAAACTCTTTCCCCGATATCTGGGTCCTAGAGGCTACACATGTACCACGGGCGAAATCGGGCCGAACCGCTAGTTTATAATATTATCTAGTAGTATTCAAAATAACAAAACTGTTCAGACTTTTTAAACCGACCCCGTAAATGGAAATCGATATTTATTTTATCACCCAACCCAACTTTCCAAAACAGAAAACACGAACTTCGGAAAACCAATAACCACTTAAAACATTGACATAAAAGTTGGCTTTTACCATTACGCCGCTTTGCCTTTTGGGCAGCGGCCTAACTTCGATTTGATTCCTATCTATTTAAATGGTTATTTGTTTAACATAAAGTAAAGCAGATATTACGCTCAAGATTATAAAACGTGAATTTGTGTGTAAGTATAATTAAAACCCATAAATACGCTGATTATCGACGAGTACAGTTAAATCCATAAATTCGCGGTATTTTGTTATTAGCACAAATTCTTTGAAAACAAATTCTTTGGCTTTTGGCTGTGTTCGCCATTTGAAAGGGAAAATGTTATAGGTAATATAGCAACATACACATTTTCATATATGAAGATATATTCATCACCGACATACTAATATAGTGGAATAGCGCCGAATGTTCCCACTGCTGGGACTCGGGGCCTTCTCTCACAACGAGAGAGTCTAGGCCACAATCCACCACGCTGGCCCATTGCGCGTTGGTGAAATGACACATGTCCTAAAAAGATTCTAGGTACCTACATGTCGTTTTCTTCACGATGTTTTCCATCACCGTATTTAGTTAGCGGCATTTATTTATTTTAAGAAACACCAACGGTACACATATTAAATAAGTCAAAGGTGAATTTACAATTGAGGCATGCGTTGCCGGAATGGGTATTTCCCGATGGTTACAATCTTGGTGTCTTCAAATCGAGAGGGAATCGGTTTTTTCTAAGTAAGCTGCTCCATCTTAGACCGCATCGTCGCTTAATATCAGGCAAGATGGCGCTCAAGTGATAATCTATTAATTTTTTTTTTTCATAAAAGATAACAGTTTCCTTACCAAAATTGTTCACCCGGGCGAAGAGGTTTTCACTTCTAAAAGCCAGCTAGATAACTAGAATTTAAAAAAATGCTAAAAAATCGTTTAAGCCTACCACTATTTTGCAATTTGCAGGCGAATTTTCATTTTGTTCTATTTGAATGGACACGCTTGTCGGGCTCACGTGATTGCTTTCCCGAACAAATAGTTTTGAACGGTCACAAATACAGCCCGTTTCACGTCCATCGCTGCCGACCATTTACGAATTAAAAGGAACAGCAATTTGATCCATAAATTTGTAGAAATGTATTGAGATCTAAGATTTCTATGTAACTGATTCATTGGGCACACAGACAGACAGAAAGGAGAACGCAAGCGTTCTTTTATGGTTACATTACATTTGGCTTGACAACAAACTTTTTCACATATTTTTGAGGGCGCGGCGTAACGTATATTTCCCACATTTGTAAACTTGAACTCACACAAGACCAACAAAACTCTGTTTGTATAAACACAAACTAAGACAAATGGTACACACTTATAACATACAACAAAGCATGCTCAAATCTACGAAATGCTTTATAAAACGCGGTTGACCGTTATTGACAATAAAGCTCATTTGACATTCATATGGGCACGAGAGGGTTTATTGCCCGTGTTACTACCCGTTTTACTACCACTAGTAACACGGGCAATTATTTTTGCCCATGTTACTACCAACAGGCCCAGTAGTACGACAGGTACTTAATTTATTTTTGCCCGTCGTACTACTACAGCCATTTTCAGATTGGTACCTCTTTTGCTTAAACTACAAAATGACATCATTACTTGTACCTCCTTAGGTTTAACACTGATCTTTTTGGAAACTATTGGCGACTTGTTAATAAAAGTGGTCAAGTGCGAGTCGGACTCACCCATGAAGGCTTCCGTAGCAGCAAGTCACATAATATAAAAGTCTTTGTAGTTCGTTGTGTTTTAACAATAGTGAATTTAAGAGGTATGTAAAACTTGGTTCGTCCCAAAAAATATTTGGTCTGAGATCTAGGGGTCAACTATGGGTTGCCGCATTCTAAAAATACTCAGATATGCTAATGGTAAAAACATGATCTAGGTATGTAGTGTAATAGGACTGTGCTCCTAACATATCTGAAATAAAATAATATTGAAAAGAAAAAAAAATCGCGACAAAACTATACCTACAAGTCAATTATTTGCATGTATATTTTGTTTTTACTAATTTTATTAATAACGCTAAACTAAATTCAATAAGATTTATCTAGGAACACCTCTGTAATCTGAGTATCGACGATACAATAAAATAATCATTGAATTCAATTCACGATTGGAGGACTTATCGCGCAACATATCTACATTCTACAGACAAAAAAAATACATCCGAATTGAGAACGGAATCCTTTTTTTTCAAAAGTTTACATATACTACGTATAGAGTTGGCACAAACGCTTTACACCGAAAGCACTGGTGACATCTTTCTTGCCTTGTCGCTCTTGTGGAAATGTCATTCTTTTGTCGCGGCACATCACTCTGTTGCCATAGAACGTATGTACATCATCTCCTCACGGTTGACACAAAGGAAGCGTGCGGAAAATCTAACTCTACACGTAGTATATTATGTGAACTCTTTGTTTTATAGTCGTTTAACAAGAGTCGCAAGTAGGCACCAACTTTATTACTAACTAGATGCCCGCCCCGGCTTCGCCCGTGGTACATTATATAGCACTCATCGGGATCCCGTACATATCCAACGGTGAAAGAATGACTGAAATCGGTTCAGTTTTTCCTGAGAATATCGTTTTCAAACAAAAAACCTCTTCAGCTACCTGCTACGCCACCTGTCGGAAATTGGTCGTACCAACTCAAATTTATAACCAAATTTGATTATCAAAGGTTTATATTCAATGACGCAATCTTAGACACATGCTGTCATGTCAAAGCACTGTACGAAAACTCTAAAAAAGGAATATTTTTTCCCGTGTTTGTTACATTCTTGATTCATGCTCCGCTTCTATTGATGGTAAGCGTTATGTTCTATCCATAGCCTTCCTCGATAAATGGACTATCCAATAGAAAAATAATCTTTCCTTTCTTTAAGTAAAAACACCATGATCCGTACCAAATTCCTACATTTCCAATCCTTGCATTATTGTTAAAACTCTCGAAAACGCTTATTTGGCTACAAAAATTATTTTGGCAAAGCAGAAAACATAAAAATCGCCTCAAAAGAGATTGAACCGGAGGTACGTAAATATCTCATCGGAAACAACCCTTCGTTCTCTGAGGATTCAATTTTCTTATCAACTCAAGCAAATAATCAGGAAGGGTGAACCGTGTGTTGTATAGAATGTAAACACGTCAGCTTGTCTGTTATATCTTTCTTCTGCCCATATAAGTACATTGTTATAAATTCCGTTAAATCTTCAAACAGATAAGGTAAGATTTTTTTTTATACAGTTCACAACTTCAATTTTGACAATTTGCTATGTGGAAAATGGAACCCAAACTCGGCTAGACCGGTATTTTGGTATTCCGCTTTTATGTCCACGTTTAAAAGTCAAAAATCGATGTCGTTTTATGGCTGACGCACAAAAGACTCTGACGAAGTGATTTGTGGTAAGAATGTCGTCTGGCAATGTGATGCTTGAGTGGGTTTTTCCCGATGGTTCCAATCTTGGTGATTTCAAATGTAGAGATGTAGAATCGGTTTCTTCTTGGCGCGCACGCTCCACCGTTGACCGCATCGTCTCAGACAAATTATGGCTAATCGCTCTATGGGTGAGATGGCAGTCAAGTGTGAACCTATAAAAGTAAATAAAAGCAAATACACAAAAGAGTTTTGTTGTCAAAAATCATATTGTACCGCTATCGGCACACCGTTCAAAAGTTTCCGTTGGGCTTGTGGCGTTCCCACGCTGTATCGTCAGGGAGATATCAGCCAAGAAATACCAGAGGGGGAACACACCCCTTCCTCTCAAGAGTCGATCCAACGCAGCGACAAAAGACTTTACCTCTCATAACATGGGCTCGCCCTTTCCACCCCGAAAGGAAAACAATCTTAATACGTATACATCCACCATCATGATGTTTGTCAAAGAGCATACATGTTTGTTCTTGGTAACCATTTTTCCTAAATTTTGTATGTCCGTTTGTTCGAGATAATCTCCAACAGGACCGAACTGATTACAACGAGATTTACACTACCAGAATAGGCTACCCTTACTTGACCAAAATAATTAGGGTTCCGTGAAAAAAACAGAAAATCTTTAAAACGTGGGGGGCCCGATGGGCAGCAAGTATTAAATAATACGCTAATCTTTATGAGCAGTAGTATGTATATTTTACTCATACTTATAAGTAAACATGTTTAAGTAGCATACTTATATTTTAATGTATTGTGGTGTGATTTGGTAAGTATTAGTGAAATTAGTAGAGCTAAAAATTTAGGCGCCTACACATGCATGTCATTTAAAAATTAAATTTGGGTGTAGATTGCAAATTGAGTTTTATTTTTAGAACATTGAAGGTAGAATATTAAATGTGTCGAAAATACGGTTGTTCTACAATCGCTAGGAGCATTATTCTAATTTCAATCGTCCTCGAATCCTTCAAAATAATCTAATGAGGTTTCAGCTTTCTGACAATGCGATAAAAGTAAAATTTCAGTGGTCATCACCAACACAGTACACATTCTAAGCGCCCCATTTAGAACTAATAATAATCCACGAGTGGGTGTTCTGCGTCTCGGACAGTTAAGCCAAATCTCAAATCCCATAAGAGAAAATAGGAAATCCACTGGCTTTGTTAGCAAAATACTTTGACATCCCTCCTTTCTATTTGTCCAGAAGATTTTAACGTGAATAGGGATGTGATCAAGCGAGGCTTAATGTCGACATATATTATATTTCTTTACGGGTTTTAAACATGGTTTTAGTTGTAATTTAATGTAAATGCCACCTTTGTAAGGAAAACAAAATAAATCTAAAACAAATTGGTTTTCAAATTTGAGAAATAAGTACATCATACAACCTTCTGACCACAGTATAAAGAAATACTACCAGTAGTTCATCGGCTTTGATTTTGGGAGAAACGCCGATAATGTCTAGACACGGGTAGGGTTGTCATCAAACAAAATTGCTTATTACCAAAATAAACTTAAAACATACGGAAGACGTCAACCCTGAGCCGCGCTCCTGCAATACTAACATTGTAATGTAGGCAATGCAGGAGCGCGCTTCCCGCGTCTCACCCCGCACGCCCCGCACAATAGGCATGTCGACTCATTTTTGATTTAATGTGCCATCAAAAGGCTACTCAATAACTAAAACATAGGTGAAAGAATTACTTTGTTATCTTAAATACTTCCCGTGATATCACGATTTTAAAATCACAATTTTGGACTCTCCCAAAAACGCTTCATACAAATCACTACAGAAACGTGACGTCACATTGCCGTAGTTTCTATGCGTCGCGCGTAAAGTTTGTATGGTAGCTATATTAAATATTGCGTTTAGGAAACTGGTTTCATAACAAATATAACTTGAAATTGAATGGGTTATCCAATGGTAAATACATTTTCTAGTAATTTTGTACTTTTGAAATGGACTTACCCATCCATCTTTGAACGATCATAAAGTAAGTTATACTAAAAAATATCAAAATTAAAATTGGTATATGCTTTATTCTATTTAAATACTGTCATTATATCAAATAATTTAATATAATTGAAGGACCTGACACGCCTATTATCCCGTCTAGACGGCTTCGTCGAACGACTGTATGATTTAATAGACTGTGCCTCTGACGTACTGAAATTCAAGTTCAGGAGATATCAATATGGATTTTGTTAACTTACATTGGCTGAACTTTTTATGTCATTACCTAGATTTTTTGACTTAAAAAGTTGCCCAGAATATGATATAAGGTGGTTCAACATATATATTATTATTTAAAATATACAAAAGAAGTCAAATAAAATGCTTTAGGTTCAGCCATTGTTACCTACTTCACAGAAAGAAAAATAGACTAATTTATATACTTCTTTGAAGACACCAAATAAAAATAATTTAAGACTTCTTACATACAAAACAATTAAAATGTGAATGACAGATCGCCGGCCTTGTTGCTTGTTGCCATCTCTTCCAGGCAACCAATCAAAAAAGTAGGTAAATTGTGAATATTATAACATTAATTACACTAAAGTTTTAAATTAAAAAAACTTCAAACATAAGAAAAATAAAATTCTAATATTAAGTAATAATACATACATATAAAACTGGTCCTGTAGTGAGGGTTACATTTTCCTCCAGAGACCACAAGACAACTACCTATCTCGCCATCAAACAAGGCCGCCAAAAGGTCAGCCTGTCACTAATATCAAAAGAAAACGAACTAAGAATATTTTATACGATTATTTTTTAAATTAATTTTACACATTTATTTGTCAGTTTCATATCGAAATCTATCGATCACTATAAATTAACAAGGTCTTTATTTTTTATCAAAAACCAGCGTTATAAAAAATCGCGTACAAAAATGTCGATGTACGATAAATAAATAGATTTTCCGCTCGAAGTCGATAAATAAGTACGTACTCCCAGCCGTTGTCATGAAAAGGAAAGCAAATAAGTCCCAAAAGGACGTGTATTTTTGCCATCAGTTATTTCTTGTCAAAGAGAGACACTTCGGTTGCTAATAAAACGAAAAAATATTATTTTTACTCAATGAATTAGGCTGCCAAGGAACGTATTGATATTATTTTTATAGTTATATTTACACGTTTGTGCTAAACGACATTTTTAAACTGTCTAGTATTCATATTCATTTATTCATAAATATTATTTACGTATCACGCATTACATACAAGTTATAAAATTGCAACTTCGTAAATAACTCACAATAAAATTGTAAAAAATTGACGTTGTTCATTACAATTTGTAATAAGTACATATATTTTAATTTTTGACACTTATTTGTACGACACTTATTATCGTACAATATAATGTTCAATTTAAACTTGTATTCTCTTTGTATGCTCTTATTTTGTTTTTTTTTTCTAAAATTGATGTGTAATTATTTTTTTTAAATAAGAAGTGACGAGACGAGCTGGACATGTGCCTGATGGTAAGCAACTTGCCTGCCACATAACAGCACAGTGACACGCAGCTATTGAAACATGAAGAGTCCAAATCATTACCTAGCACTGCACTGCGCTCATTACCCGCTCTAAGATGTTATATCTCTAATTATTTATTAATAAAAAAACTTTGACTTTGTGTATGACGCTCATTACTATTTTATTTGTAATATTTGCCTGTACTATAAGTATTTTAAATAAAGCTGAGTATAATCGAGGTCTTCTCACACAGTACACAGTTATAGCAGAGAGTCGAAGCCATAATATAGGTATTATGCTGATCAAGTGCGTGTTGGTGGATTACGCTTGTCCTAAAGAGGTATTTTGACGTGACAACGTCTTATAAATTGGTTTGCCGGGTGACACTTCAAGAAACTGCGTTACGCTCCGATCACGTTATGCGCTCACAACGAGAGCGAGTGAGAGGCACGCGTCCCTTCCACTCGGGCATGGTTAGCCCGCCTAAGAGCGAGAGAGAGACATAAAAGTGAAAGGCACGCGTCCCTTCCGTAAAATTATTTTACCACTCAAAGTCGTTGTCACGTAAAACTTTCGCCCGTATACCGACTTTACAGACAACCAATTTTTTTTTAGAACGTGTCAGTCTCTCGCGATGTTTTCCTTGAATGTTCAAGCCCATGGTTTTGTATCCAACTCCCCCTAGTTTCCTCTTCTTCTCCTTGTCCAAGAAATATGTGTAAAACAAAAAGATAATTGTAATGACAAAGATCACGGACCCCGGAGTCTGTGGAGTAGGTAATTAAAAAAAACCCATGGTGTTGACAAAATTATGCGTCTATAGGTACCTATTAAGAAAAATATATTCTGCTTCACCATTTTGGAATCGAACTTTATGGATACTATGCCTCTACGATATCAATGCTAAAATAGATAATGCTATCTAACTCTATGAAGCCAATTAACAGATTTGGGCTCTCAATTTGCAGATTCTCCAGATATCATTTTATTACAATTGGCAATTTCTAATTGGATTTGTCCATTTATAATTTAAAGTTCTGATCGACATTGGGTAATATTTAGGTTATGTTTGGACATTTCAAATGTGGTATCATACCCTTATCAGTTCAACCCTTGTCATATTTCAAATAGTTAATATCGACATCACTGTATTTGAGTATAATAGTGTGATTAGACTTTTCAGTTGACGTCGCGGTGGTTTAAATTAGTTTCAATACTGACCTACTTAAAGGTTGAGTTGATGCTATTTTAGGTTCATATGAAGCTTCTTGACGACGGCGAAATCAATAGTTACGTAACTCTCTTTTAGATTATAAATTAGTTTTGTCTTTTGGCACTTCAGCGTCAGGGAAAGAATAAAATAAATATTTAAAAATGAGACCATTTTAAGTTACGCGCACACGCTGTCACGAAAAAGCGACACTGTGAAGTTACCTTGTTGACATTTTAGTAAACATTGTAACAAACTTCAGATTAATTACTTCTTGTGTTGAAGATAATTTTATGTATTCCATAGTCGTATTTAGACTTCTTAACACGAGGAATAAAGAGAACTAATAGCTTCTTGCTTGCGTACATAAGTAATTAAATATAATTATGGCATTGATTTGTGGTTTTAAATGTTAGTTTTGTTTATAAATATCATTATTTCGAATCAATCTATGTATTACTCTCCATTTTAATCACGAAATAATTATTTTCAATACAAACAAAACATTTGCAAATAACATATCGTAACTTGGACCGTCGTATTATTCGCTTACTGATTGAATTAATTAATTTTCTCAAATATTCTGATAAAATTGTTTATTTCACTTTTCCGATCCATAAATCAAAAAGCCTTTGGGTTTTTTCCTTGAAGAAACTTTGTTGGAACCTCGACTTCGGACGTTCATTAACAACTTTTATCTCGACACCTCTCGCTCGAGTTGTTTCGCTAATTACAATATTATGCAAAACAGCCGAGGTTTTTCCCAACAACAAAGGTCATCGCGCATTAAACGTCTTTGACACCTATTTTGTTACACTCATCTCGTCAAACTATACCAATAATATTATTGTGAACTGTGTGTTGTTTCTTATTTATTTGATGATGTTAGATAACTTTTAAAGTTCTGTTATTTCTATAATTGATACAATTTATATTACATACAATACTCGTGGCACGCCGGATTTTTTTGCGTATGTCCGTTTTCGTATTTTTTCAAGATGAAAAATATAGATATTGGTTGCTTAGATTTTACTACTATTACTTTAACTGTGTTCTATGTGTCTATTACTTTGACCATTAAGTTAACTGTGTTCTATCAGTAGATAGAACACAGTTAAATTAATAGTCTCTGAAATGGCAGATCACGACGAAACGAACCTAGATAACGCAAGTGATTTATCGCATCATCGTTTAACATCAGGAGAGATGGCGGTCAAATGTAAACTTATAAAAGTTTTAAAAAAAGACGTGAATTTTAATATGTACCGAAGTTTGTTCCGATTTGACTGGCCTCGTGGCTTAGTGGGCAGTAACTCTGCCTGCGAAGCCGAGAGTCGTGGGTTCGATTCCCACCCAGTGCAAATATTTGTGTGATAAATTCAAATGTTTGCACTGTGTCTGGGTGTTTCTATGTATAATAAGTCAACATCATCATCATCATCAGCCGCAAGACGTCCACTGCTGAACATAGGCCTCCCCCCCCTAGATTTCCACAACGAACGGTCCTGCGCAACCTGCAACCAGCGGTTTCCAGCGACCTTTATGAGGTCATCTGTCCATCTAGTGGGAGGCCGTCCAACACTGCGTCTTCCGGTACGTGGTCGCCACTCGAGAACCTTTCTTCCCCATCGGTTGTCGGTTCTGCGAGCGATGTGGCCTGCCCATTGCCACTTCAGCTTGCTTACTCTTTGAACTATGTCGGCCACTTTCGTTCTTTTGCGAATATCCTCATTACGGATTCTGTCGCGCAAAGAGACTCCGAGCATAGCCCTCTCCATAGCTAGCTGTGTGACTTTGAGCTTCGTTATGAGGCCCTCAGTTAAGTATAATAAGTATATATTTAAAACTATATATGTATTATATCAGCGATCTGGCCGCCATAATACAAGCTTTGCTTAGTTTGGGGTCTGATGGTGTTGTGGGTGAATTGTCCACCAATATTTATTTATTTGTTCTGACGTAATTGAACAACAAAAATCGAAAGTTTTGCATTTAATATGTTAGTGTTTTACAACATATGTACCGTAATGCAATAACTTAATTTACATTTAATTTCTTTGTAAGTTAAGTATGTAGAAGTAGAATAAGAAAGACGAGGACTTGTAAACAAAATACCAATTGGCCAGTTTCGCAAAGTTCTATTTTGGTAGGTCACAACAAGTAGAAAATGAAATAAAGCCTCAACATGTGTGTTTTTAATGACATATATAAGATATGTGTGAAATTACAAAAATAAAGATATAAAACAACTAGCAAATTAATTAAATTATTTGAAAAATTCATAGAAAATTATATCAATTTTGTTTGGTTTGTAAAAACAATAACGGAACTCTTTTATGTCATAATAAATAATCAATAAAGGACATTAACATGATAGCTTTTATTACAAAACTATAATTATTAATGTTAGGGCTTAGAGATATAAAATCTTAGATCTCTGGGTGACGAGCGCAGTGCAGTGCTAGGTAATGATTTGGACTCTTCATGTTCCAATAGCTGCGTGTCACTGTGCTGTTATGTGTCAGGCATGTTGCTTACTATCAGGCACATGTCCTGATCGTCTCGTCAATCTTTATTTAAAAAATATATATATATGTTGAAAATACTTACGCAAGTCTCCAAAGATAAAATTAACTATATTATGTACATAACTAATAAATCACACAAAAAGCTGGAAATTATAAAGGGAAAGGTAAATAAGTCTAAAATATTACTAACCATACAAAAAAATTACAACTGATGGAATTAGACGGGCGTCTATACAATGGGCCAAGCCCTTAATACGCTTTCTTTTCTTAAAGATTAAAATTCGATTTTTACTTTCTTTTGATGGAAAGTTGCGCTCTTGATATTGGGTTATTCTCTCTTAATTCATTATTTTTCGTTAACTCTTCATAAACTCATTATTTAAAAGGAAATTTGGGATAAAAGCAAAAATCGCTGGAAGCAATGAACCTATTTTAGGTTTGACTTCACTTTTTGTTCACGTTTGTTTTTGTTAAATCAAATATATTTTCGAAAAAAATATTCCTTATTATCCAGGTTAATTTTGCTGGTGTAAAGAATAAACAGTCTCTTAGAAGCAGCGAATTACATCATTTTAATTTTTTAAAGTACAAAGATGATCTCAGTGATGTCATATCCCCAATGCAAAAACTATCGTTTTCTAATCTTTATCCTTATTTATTTCAAAATAAGGCCGACACAAGCCTAATATATAGCCTAATATCAACATTTTGTAGTGACTAGAAGTATTTGTAGAATCCACCAAAATAAGAACCACACCTTTTCCAGTTATTCAATCGCCAATATCTAAGTAACATGCATACATCACTGTGTTCCGGTTTGAAGGGCAATGTTTTCAGTGAAATTACTGGACATATTACGCGGTTGCCTATAACAGCACAGTGTCGCGCAGCTAATGCATCACGAAGAGCCCGTATTATTACTCGTACCTAGCACTACACTGTGCTCGTCACCCAGAGATATAAGATGATTTATCTCGATACCCTGTAATCTCTCAATAAACATTGCCCTTCAAACCGGGACAGCGAAGTGTCGTTGTTTCCGTCATCCCGCTTCAACCGACTTGACACCAAGAGTGACGGGACAGCGACACTGACATAGATCGACGGATAAGTAATGCCTTTGATGTTGCATGTTTGAACGCATTGCACATGCCCTGGCAACGTTAGTTGCCAGGGCATGTGCAATGCGTTCAATCATCAGTTCATCGCAGCGTCGTAGCCAAGTATATCTCCACTTTCTCTACATGATTTTTAGGGTTCCGTAGCAAAATACGGGACCCTTAAAGATTCGTTATGTCTGTCTGTCTGTCCGTCCGTATGTCACAGCCACTTTTCTCAGAAACTATAAGAGCCATACTATTAAAACTTGGTAAGTAGATGTAATCTGTAAAATGTATGACTGAATAGTTTGCGCGAGGGACTCTTCCAAAGTGGTAAAAAGTGTATCATCCCCTGTAACTTCTAAAATAAGAGAATGACAAAAATATAAAAAAAAAATATGACGTACATTACCATGTAAACTATCAATGAAAATTGGTTTGAATGAGATCTAGTAAGTAGTTTTTTTTAATACGTCATAAATTGACTATTGTTAAAACACTGATTAAAGTAACAACGAACTACAAGAACTTTTATATTATGTTACTTGCAGCTACGGAAGCCTTCATGGGCGAGTCCGACTCGCACTTGACCACTTTTATTTTATTGAAGTGAAACTTCTTATGCGACTTCCAACAAGGTTGCGTTAAATGTTTAAAGCTACCATGGAGGGCGTATAAAAGCACTGTTGCGGGGGAAAGGGAATAGAAAGATACAGAGCGACATTGAAAACTTTAACTTCTTCCGCACGGCAGGACTCGACGCTCTATTTTTTTCACTAGTTTTTATTTAGTCACCTCACCACTTCACTTTTGTCTCGTCACACCTGTCCCGATGTTTATCATAAAATCATGCAAAATAAATTTGGTCCATTTCTCAGAAACTTGAGATGAATTTTTGCAAACACGTGTAAATCGCGTTTTTTACGGTTACCTGCAAGAAGTTGCTTTTAGCGTTATGATTGTTAAGTGCTACTCTATTTTAAGGGTTTTGTGTACTTTTGTGCCTTATTTAAGTGCTATTTATAAGTAGTACATTATGGTAAAAATTAAACGGTAATATTAACAGGCAGGTTAATTAATTGGCTTTCATTTTTATTAGACAGTTAATTAAGATAAGTTTGTCGTTGCCTTTGATGTCCTCTTCATAATATTTAATAGGACATCTTATTAATATTATTTTTTGTGAAGAAAGCTAAGTGAAGTGAATCGAAGCGTAATGGTATGAAGCGAGGTGAGGTGAAGTGGAGTAAAGCGAAGCTAAATGAAGCGAAGTAAATCGATTCAAAGTAAAGTGAAGCGAAGTGAAGCGGAGCGAACGCAAATGAAGGGAAGTGAAGAAAAATGAATCGAAGTGAAGTGAAGGAATAATGTGTAATTACCTAACATACTCATACTACACAAAGTACACGTAAATAATTACGTAACTTCTACGTAATTCTACTAATATTATAATAATACAAAGTTTGGATCTTTGAATATTTTTTTAAATAAAGAACGGTAACACGAGCATCACAGGTCCACTACGAAGTCCGATAAACGATATATCGGCCGAAGTTATAGACGTTTTATACCACGAAACATAATCGATCGGTTGATCTGATCGGGCGTTTCTTTCATCCCGACCGACACTGATTTGACAGTTTTTGTGTCATCAACCGACCGATTGTGTTTCGTGGTATAAAACGTCCATAACTTCGGCCGATATATCGTTTATCGGACTTCGTAGTAGACCTGCAGGACATGTTTCTGATAGTAAGCAACATGCCTGCCACATAACAGTACAGTGACACGTCGCAATTGGAACATGAAGAGTCCAAATCATTAGCTAGCACTGCACTGCGCTTGTCACCCAGAGATCTAAGATGTTATTTCTCTAAGCCCTGTAATTTCTCTGGAAACATTGCCCTTCAAACCGGAACACAGTAATGTTTGAACATTACTGCTTGGGGGAGAATAACTGGGTGTGGTACTTCCCCAGGCGGACTCTGCCAAGAGTCCTACCACTACTAAATTTATTGCTCAATCACGTCGTAACGGCTTAACGGATCGGGTTAAAAATTAGATCATAGTTAAATTTTATTATATTCTGGAATAGCTACTATACTACTTTTTATCACGGGAAGTCAGGCTCCACGGGCAGACTTCCGAAAAAGTACGTCATGCCCGAGCAACACGAGGCTAGTTTTTCAAGCTAGGGTAGCAAGCTAGTGTTAGAACGCGAGCAAGCTAGTCCGTCTAGCTTCATGTAGACAACGCGACGCGACGTTTCAGACAGACAGACAGACAGAAACACTTTATTATGTACACCAGTAAAATTAAAAAAGTACAAAACAGAAAATACTTATTACTAGTGCCATAAATGGCGGCCTTATCGCTAATAGCGATTTCTTCCAGACAACCATTAGAGGCAGGAAAAACACAAAAGTAAATATAATAAAGATAGGGTGTGAGATAAAAACAAAATGACAAATTAAAAGTCGTCCCTTAGGTTACTAGAATATACATAAACTACGTACTAATACTATACACACATATTTGCAAAAATACATAAGCATTCAATACAATAAGTACACAAATACTATTATAACCATACAAAATAATAACAAAAATAATGTACAATGCACATGATCAATAACAATGAACAACACAGAAACTAGTAAAAACAAGACAAAGGAAAAAGCAACAACATCAAGGAAGGGAAGAAAAGAGAAAAACAAAAAGAAATTAAGATACCAATTTAGAAAGATAGTGTTTCTTAATCCGAGCCTTGAAAGATTCTAAGCTCTGCGCACGTCTGATGCCCACCGGAAGGGCGTTCCAAAGGGAACAAAAAAGGGACGTTTCGTAGGTTTCTATAGAAAATATGACCATGTTTCTCTTTTCCGATCTAAGCTTGAGTGGCTCCCTATCCGTTTACGTCGGGATAGCCACATCCTATCACTTTTATATACCACACTTTTCACTCCTTCTTCCCCCTCCGTATCTAAGCTCCTGCTTCACTTTTCTGTGCGACACTCATTCGGTCGATCTTAGGTCGTCTACAAATCTCCTATTGTCTACTCCAGCTCATTCAAGCTCCTTTTACGGTTCGTCGTTCTGCGTGCAGGCTGTAGCCTTATGGAATGCTCTTCCTGCGGCCATTAGACGTGCGCAGAGCGTCGTTTCGTTCAGGACGCAGATTCGACAGCATTTCCTGACAAAAGTTGTTCACTGACTTGTGTTTATCTTCTCGGCATTTTGTGTTTCGTATTATGTATAAGTATATATTTATTTATTGTACATACGTATATTATACATATCAATTTATACCTATTTATTGTATATTCAATATGTAGTCTAAGTAATTTATATATAATAAAATTATTTAATAAAAATTATTTGTTTATATTGTTAATCGCACCACTGCCCAAAATTTTACAAATTTAGTTTCCTAATGAACCAAAAGGTTATCTGGAAGAGATCGCTTTTAGCGATAAGATCGCCTTTTGTGCCCATTATGTTTTGTTATTTTATATGTTACTTGTTGTCAACTTTGTTTTGTGGTGCCAATAAAGTGTTTTGTATTGTATTGTATTGTATTGTTTCTAGCTTCGCGTAGACAACGCTACGCAACGCTAGTTTTGTCTACACGAAACTAGAAGTTCTAGGTTGCTAGCTTACTAACACTAGCTTGCTACCCTAGCTTGAAAAACTAGCCTCGTGTCGCTCGGACATCATTAAACGAAACCGGTCATGATCGTACATTTTCTTTAAAAAAATCTCCGACAAAGAACACCGACGATCAATTTCATGGAATGTTCTCATTAAAATGAACAGGATATTAAATCTGGATAATGTTGCCTGTAAATTTTAATTGTGTAATTAATGTTATGACGGATAATAAACCTTTCTATTTAGGGCAATTTGTGTTGCTTTCCAAAAAGTTTACCCAATTAAACGTTTTTTAAGCTTTCAAAGATAAGTTTTTATCGTTTAGATTTACACTTGACCGCCATCTCGCCTGATGTTAAACAACGATTTCAACAGTCTGCGACGCAGCGCGCTTATCAAAAACCCTTGCAAACGGATTCAGATAACTAATTCTACATTTAAAAAAGTAGAGTAAAGACGAAAAGAAAAGTCTTTTCGTTCGAATCTTTGGCACGTCAACAATGATAAAATATATCTTTTTAGGGTTCCGTAACACATAAAAAAGGAACCCTTATGGATTCGTCATGTCTGTCTGTCCACTTTTTCTGAAACTATAAGAACTATACTGTTGAAACTTGGAATTGAATTATAGTATAGTATTGAATTCTGTGAGCCGCATTAAGATTTTAAACAAAAAATCTAGAAAAAAACATTGGTTGTGCCCCATACTGTACTTAGATCTGAAACTCAAAATTTTTTTTCATCAAATCCATACTCCGTCGCTTATGAACAAGTGAAACAACAAAGATACTGACGAAGATCGTTATATCTTAAATTATGGTATCATTAAAAGGTACAAAATAAATAAATAAAGCTAGATACAATTAGGCAAACATATTTAATTAGAAATTTCATACATCGCGGCTTCTTTGTATTTAATTAATAATAAAACTTAATTTACGAGCGAGTAATTACTCTGTTGAAAATATCAAATATAAGGTCACGTACTCTCTCAATTTCGTTAAATTGGCTTCATTTTATTAAGGTATCTCTTTATTAAGAGGCCTACTTATATTAATTAGGTGCAAAACATGTTGTCTACACATGCTGTAAAATTTTACGGTAGATTGTTCACTAGATGTAAATTTGTCTAATCTAATGGGTTAGTTAGGGTGCGTTCCTTAGGAATCTTTTTGTGGCGCACCTTTGGGATTAGTCAATAAATTTCCTGTGTCCCTTATGGATTCCGGTCATATGATCAGCTTACTAAATGTTCCTACTGTTGGGATTCGGTGCCTTATCTTGTATAGAGAGTCAAGGCCACAATTCACATCGCTGGTCAAGTGCGGGTTGATGAATGATGCATCGCCGCGAAAGATGCAAGGTTCTGAAACTGAAAATATTTGATAACTTTACTTGTCTGATATTTCTATCTACACAAGAGCCATTCTAGAAGAGCACGAGTCTTCAGACCCTATATGGAATCATTATTTCTAGATAAGCATAATCATGCTCCATCGTAGACCGTTTCTTAACATAATGGTAAAACTTTTATTAAAAGAATTATAACAGTTCAATATACGGCTATAAAACGCCCAGGTAAAACCGTGAGGTACACATAGTAGTCATAAAATCAGGATTTGTCTCCATTACCCAAATTTAGCCCTGCTGAAATCAAACTTCATAAATCTGAATCAAAACTTATCTCGCTCACGGCACGTCCCAAAATTCAAAGCAGGGGCGGACTCAGGGGTCAAATCTTGCGATCGGACTCATCACCCGGGGCCCCGGGGCCTCTGTCTGCCAGTGGCCTCGGACAGCTCAATAAAGAAATAAATTTGACATGGGTCAGTACAATTGTATTAAAACCATATTATACTCGTATAATGCTTGACAGTTTTCTGTACAATATTTATTATAATACAGCAAAGTAGTAATTTCAAACTTTGAAAATGTATACAATTTGTATGTTCTTTCTTTTGTTTTTGTTTTTAATTCATTGACGTGTAAATTGTACATTTATGAATAAAATACTTTGACTTTGACTTTGCCAATTACATAAATATTTGGTACTTATATTTTTTATTTGAAAATATCATCATCTTCCTTGCTCAGTCAACTTTTTGTAAACTTTTTTTAGTTGAAAAATACATCTACCATATACTTACATACCTATTTACGTATAAATAAACTTGAAATCTCTGTTTGTTATTCCAAATATTTTTTTTAACTAAGTACATCTAAATGCAATTTGGATGGATGTTTTTGGTCAATGACGCCGAAACGACTTAGATCGAAGCTTGGTTACCTATTTATTTACTTGTAAAGATTTTTTTTCTCAAAAACCACTTAACTAATGTCGATAAAATGGATATGAGACAACGTCTGAAAAATGATTTACCAAAGGAAAAAAAAACATCAATATCTCAATAAATAATATCTTATCTTATCGATTCACAATTAGCGGAAATATCGAATACCTACAAAGAAAACATGGAGCCGAAATGAAAACATCATCCTATTTGAAGTGGTTTAAAAAGTAGCCTACTTATAGATCAAGGGATCAATATTCTATATAGTTTAAAGGCCCACATTGCTTTAATCTGCCTTTAGCCTCGCAACTACTAAGCCCGTCTCTGCTTAAAAGATAATTTTAATAACCAAGTTTGGAATTATGTTGATACTCGTTGCGCGCTGGATCGGCATTCGGAGTTGTGTGAAACTTCTTTAATTAGATCTAACAATTACAACTGGATTATGAAATCTTGATGTAATTTTGTTCCAAAAAGTTGTAAGACGTGACATTCTGTAGTGGTAGGCGTCTTTGTACAATTTGTCTGGGAAGTAAAAATATACAGACCATATACACCTTGATCTCCTAATAACTTTCACTTCACAAAATTTTCTTTCAATCGAATATATAAAAATACAAGAAAAAGTACACAAAAGAAACTAAAGGATAAATGACCAGACCATAATTATTATCGTTTTCGTGTGCACTGGACCCTGGGCCCCACCTGAGTGTTCGAATTCAGGGTCGTTCTAATTTTATAAAATAAATGTTAAAATAGACTAAAAAGAAAACTGGAACTGGAACTCTTTCCAGAATCCGCTCGTGGAAGAGTGAATTGAGCCAGGTGAATTAAGTCTACGAAAGGAAGACGTTGGCTTGTCTCAAACCAACCAACTGTATCCTCAAAGTAGCAGACACCTCCATGGTCAGTTAGTGTTACTCAGTCTTTAGCAAAGAGATATTTTTACCGATACTTTATGTAAGGTCTGTAGCCATCGTTAGGCGTCGTTAGGCGTTAGGTGTTTTTGCAGTCTGGAATGTTGCCTAATATAAGTAGGTACGATACTTATAAGTGCAAAAGGAATCGTTCTCACCGTCATTCATTTGTAATCCGCCGCTATCGTTGGTACTCTTAATATCCATTTTTAGTAGAACAAGGGCAATTTAACACGTTTAGCGGTAACGAACCGCTCCCAGCGATTATTTATAGTATAATTGGTAAAATTGGTATCATCAGGTTTAGGTGCGGACAAGTCTTTATTGACAGCCCTCTTCAAGGGCGGGGTATTTTCGTTTTTTCCTACTTTCAATCGTTTGAATAATTAATAATCTTATGATTTGTTTGTTTAGGAATAGTTTGCCACATGCAGAGACACCACTAGTATTTATGTATAATAATGACAGAACTGATCCTTAGTACTGTAGGTATCTGAATTAGCAAAAATGGCAGTCATAGGAACAGCCAATAGAAATGAAAACTTATAAATTAAAATTTTAGACCCGAATAGAAAGAGCTGGACGTGGCTAGCGATATTGCAAATATTTATGTGATGAATTCACATGTTTGTACTGTATCTGGTTGTTTCTATGTATAATAAGTATGTATTTACAACTATATAAGTATTAGCTATATCAGCTATCTGGCCGCCATATTACATTCAAGCTTTGCTTAGTTGTCAAATAGTGTTGTGTGTGAATTGTCTACCGATATTTATTTATTTACTTATTTTTATATTTCACTTCATAAACTATTGCATTTATGTAGTGCCCACAGAAGATACTGATACAGAGAGGTATAAGATAAGTGCCCATAAATGGCGTTGCATCACCGCACGCGCTGTTTCAGGATGTTACCAATCCTACCTACTCGACGTTAGGGCTAGCTACGTCTAGTGATCTAGTAAATTTGGATATACCTAGGTGGTAGTCTATCATAACAAAGTTCGGGGCCTTCTCTTACAAAGAGAGAGCCAAGTCCATATTCCACCACGCTCGCTCAGTGGGAGTTGGTAGATAACGCATGACTTCGAACAGAGGTTTTTTGACGTGACAACGTCTTATAAATTGGTTTGCCGGGTGACACTTCAAGAAACTGCGTTACGCTCCGCTCACGTTATGCGCTCACAACGAGAGCGAGTGAGAGGCACGCGTCCCTTCCACTCGGGCATGGTTAGCCCGCCTAAGAGCGAGAGAGACAGACATAAAAAGTGAAAGGCACGCGTCCCTTCCGTAAAATTATTTTACCACTCACAGTCGTTGTCACGTAAAACTTTCGCCCGTATACCGACTTTACAGGCAACCAATTTTTTAATTAAGAGTGACGTGACGATCAGGACATGTGCCTGATGGTAAGCAACATGCCTGACACATAACAGCACAGTGACACGCAGCTATTGGAACATGAAGAGTCCAAATCATTACCTAGCACTGCACTGCGCTCGTCACCCAGAGATCTAAGATCTTATATCTCTAAGCCCTGTGATTTCTCTGGAAACATTGCCCTTCAAACCGGAACACAGTAATGCCAAGAGTCCTACCACTACAAAAAAAACTACTAAACCTAGTGTACATAAAATCCTGAAATTAAAATATTTGTATGTAAAAGTACATAATAATTTAAATTATCTGAGAGCATTGCTGCCTACAAACGGCTGTGCATACATAAAAAAATGTCATCAATACTTTTGTGGATTAAATAAAGAATCTTGGAACACACCGGCTCCTCTACCGCCTAACTAAATTGCCTATTGCTTTGGTATTGTTGTCTCTATCATGGCAAGTGAAAAGAAAAGAGTGAGAAATATCAAAGCAAGACATTTTTCTTTCGGCGGTAGACCCCTGCTTTCTTTTACTGTTTTAAGTTACTACGCACATGACTTCGAAAAGACAGCGGTGCGCTAGGGATTCGAATCAGGGGCTAAAAGTAGTGGGGAGGAGTCTACATCGTACCATATGATTGGTTATTTATGTTGCGATGTAGGGTCCTTGCCACTAGTTTTACGTAATTTCCTCTGATTTTAGGATTCGTGTGTAGAGGGTTTAATGAGCAGTCGAAGTTCTCGCGACTAGACCAGCCGTAACTTCGAAGGATGCTTGGGTGTCTTAAAATCTTTGTAGGTCGTTCTACCATACATACCTATAATATTTTAAAATATTTATTGTGCAATCACGTCAGGACGCCAATGCGGGTCGAGTTGAAATTTGGAACACATTTAAGTAGATTATAGTCTGGAATAACTAGACAACCTTTTTATGCCGGGAAAATAAAGGGAACGAGAAACACGCAGGTAAAACCGCGAACCACTGCTAGTAAATAAATATATATCAGTAAATCCGCCAGCCCTGATATTTAATGTAAGAAACTTCCTCCTGACAATGAGTCACCGATCCCACTCTATAGGATCATCGATATAAACCATTGGATATGCCCTCCCAAACTTCAGGCGCACGGAATTATGTCATCGTTGGGAAGATTGAGCTTACCCTTTCTGCCCGGTTACAGCGTTGGGTTACAGAGTGAGTGAGTGTCATTCTGTTTTAGTCGGTTGTTAGGAAGAGGTGAACGCCGGGCATTTCTACCTATCACTATTCGTTGTCAACAACCAAAATAAGTAGAACCACAGCGTACCTCGCCGCTAGAGATTCTAGAGGTCAAATAGATTGGTGATAAGTTAACCATTACGCTACACACATAGACGTAGTTACCAATTTCAAGGAGCTCAGGGCACATCTGATAGTTTTATATCAATGCAAAGGATGGCATTTGCGGTAAGGAGGAACTGAACTATTGGATGCATTCCGATCTCCCTCGGTCACTGGAGCAAGCCGAGACTAACTGGGGCACAGAGTTAATCGACTGCCTTTGATCTTTGGCCGTTCGGCGGGGTATGCGAGTGTATTTGACGCGTAAATAATTTTCGAATTTCACGGAAAAGACTGGTCACATTTGTTTTGATTTTATGGGTCGTGGTATTTATAACCAGGACAATTATTTGTGTAATGAATATGGACCAGGAATTGTATAATAAGAGTAGAAAAAGTTCCGGTTTGAATGGCAATGTTTCCAGTGAAATTACAGGGCATAGAGATAAAATATCTTATATCTCTGGGCAACGAGAGCAGTGCTAGGTAATGGACTTCGCTTGACTCGCAGCTATTGGAACATGAAGAGTCCAAATCATTACCTAGCACTGCACTGCGCTCGTCACCCAGAGATCTAAGATGTTTTATCTTTAAACCATGTAATTTCTCTGGAAACATTGCCCTTCAAACCGGAACACAGTAATGTTTGCACATTACTGCTTGGCGGTAGAGTTCTACCACTACAAAATACATATACTTCTAAAATAAGAGAATGCTAAAGCTAAAAAATATATATGACCGAAAATTGGTTTGAACTCAATCTAGTATGTAGTTTATTTTTAGTACCTACGTACGTCATAAATATAAGATTTTTAAAACATCGATCAAAGTTACAAGGAACTACAAGAACTTATGTACATTGTTACTTGCTGCTACGGAACACTTCATGGCCAAGTCCAACTCGCACTTGGCCGCTTTATATTAAAGCCAGTTAAAAAACCAAAATTGTATCACGTGTATTCACTGACATGTGAATTCAAAAATTTTATTCAAGTCTATTTCGTTGAAAGTAAAGTAATCGTTTGAAACAAATTACCTTTTCATAAAAATCCCTTGGGCTATTATTTCTTTCTTTTTGATCTCAATAAATTTATTTTTAAAAACAACAATTTAACTTTTCGAACAAAGGTAAATAAATTTGTTTTATTATTTTTGTACTGGCTTCTCGTTATGTCTTAACGAAACAAAATTTACAATAAAAACATGTTTAAAAGTCGGCTATTCCGTATTTTTATGAGAAAATCCTTTCCTTTTTCCTTTCCTAGTTTTTTGTACACGTTCATGATACGGGTATAGCCGGTATAGTAGAGTATGTACGCTTTTCTGGGCGTCCGCCATTTTGGATTTAGAATAATGTCACGTAGCCAACCATTTGTTATACGAACTAACCGTGTACACAACACTTTGTCTCAATCAGCTGTGGGCCTAAACCTTTATATTTTCACTAACGGCCCGTTTCGGCTTCGCTCGGATATTGTCATAAAGACCATTAATCGAAAAAAACTGTCCTATATCTCAAGTTGGACTTGACATTACACATGGAAATTACACATGAAACATTAAATCTATACTAATATTATAAAGCTGAAGAGTTTGTTTGTTTGTTTGTTTGCTTGAACGCTAGGATCTCGGGAAGTACTGGTCCGAATTGAAAGATTATTTTTCTATTGGATAGTCCATTTATCGACGAAGGCTTTAGGCTATAGAAAATAACTCTACTATTAATTGAAGCGGAGCATGAAACAAGAATGTAACAAAATCGGGAAAAAATATTCCCCTTTTGAGAGTTTTCGTACGTTTCGTGCTTTGACATGACACATGACAGCATGTGTCAAAGATTGCGTCATTGAATTTCAGTAATCTGTGCCTTGAATATAAACCTTTGCTAATTTTTTTTCTAGATCTGAGTTGGTACGACCAATTTCCGACAGGTGGCGTAGCAGGTTGCTGAAGAGGTTTTTTGTTTGAAATCGATATTCTCAGGAATGAGTGAACCGATTTCAGTCATTCTTTCACCGTTGGTTTGTACGGGATCCCGATGAGTGCTATATAATATACCACGGGCGAAGCCGGGGCGGGCATCTAGTAACACATAAAACTAACTTTCGTGAATATCAGTTGACTTGGTCACTGGTTACAAACACCATAGTCCAAGATCCCAGAGCCGCCAGACGTCACGTAATTTCTGATGAACGAAATGTGGACGATTGAGTAGAGTTAATACGTACTAAGAACACATACTTACCCGCTAACTTGTTTAGACGACCAATTTTGTGATATGGGGTCCAGAAGATACATAAAAACATTACTTACTTCACGTATTCTCTAATAACTGATTATCACGTATGTTGCAGTCTATCTTTAAAAATTAGGCCCCAATACTCCCAGACACTTTCCGTCACCCGTTTCGCTTAACAGTCGCTTTAAAACTTTCAAAATAATGACTTAACTTTACTTAAATTCTCATACTCCTTTGTATCGTATATAATATGTTCGTCAGACATCTATTTTAAAGCCTTTTCCAAAAAGACAGACCGATCTAAGGGGCCAATCATCCCCTAAACTCAATTTTAATGCCTCGATGGGTAAGAGCGCCAGAGTGAGTGAGACATGTTTTAGGAAACATTGACTTAAAATTGAGTTTGGGGGATGATTAGCCTATTAAGTGGTATTTAAAAAAAACTGGTGGTCATAGGCATCGCGATGATGCATAAAACGTCATTATAGCTACATATGTACTACTATTATGTAAGCCAGTAACATGCACTCACAAAATTTCTTCTAAAAGAAATTCTTGAAAAGTCTAACAATAATATCTCGTTCCGCTGCTCTCTTCTCTCGCTCTTACGCTACGCCACCACCAACACACGCATATCGGTGACATAAACCCATAAGAACCCGTAACAAAACGTGCCTGACGCACCTAAAGAATTAAGGCTTCAAACCATTTTCAACCCGTCACAGGAACAAAATCTCAAATGAAACCACGAATCTGTTTTCTGTTCCGTAAAGACATTCTCACCTCTTTGTTTTCCCATAAATCTTCTAACTTTCACCTGGCTTTACGTAGGGATAAAAGTTAACGGTCGACTGACGTAAACTTGTTCTGACAACAAAGGAAAGTTCGAGAAGACTGCTTTTGTGATTTCTTTCCATTTGTGAGTTTCGCCAGTTTTGTGCGTTCACCGAGTCTATTGGATCGTTAGGCTGATATTGCAGTTTAAAAGTACTAATTGGGATGTTTTCTTTACAGTGGCTGCTATTGGTATATAATAACTTAAAACTAACGCAAAACTATAGGTATTGCTGACATAAACTGTGTGTACTTTGTATCTATATATAAAAAAAAATTGGTGGACAACTCACACACAACACCATCTAACCCCAAACTAAGTAAAGCTTGTATAATGTGAGCCTGATAGCTGATTTGATACTAATACGAGGGTCAAACTGAAAGTTCTTAGAACTGGCCACTTATAAACAATATAATAAAAAAATAATTCTATAATTTGAAAATAGAACTCTTTGCCAATATTACTGAGTATGTACTTCATTCATTTGTCATTTGTTTTACGATTTGGCGGCAAATTGAAAATTGTCTGTGTCACGTCAACATGAATTTAACACGAGAAAATTTTCGTGCAATGATTTTTTATGACTTTCGATGTCATTTAAGTCAACAAGAAAGTTATGATAGACTACGATTGGCCTTTCACGATGAAGCCCCATCTCGTGCGACTGTTTACAACTGGTTTAATGAGTTTAAACGTGGTCGCACTAATCTCACTGATGATTTACGTGAGGACGGCCTTCTACGGCGACGACTGAAGATAACATCTGTGTTGTGCGGCGTATGATAGAGACTGACAAAGAGTGACCTATCAGCAGATTCGGACAAGCTTAGGCATCGGTATGAGTTAAGTGCACAAAATCCTACACGAACATTTAGCGGTCAGGAAGCTCTGCGCCCGGTGGATACCTCATAATTTGACTGAGGCTCAAAACTCCATCGTGTGGATTGGTGCCGTAAAATGATTGAAAGATTTAACGGAGGTGACTCAAATGCTGTGTTCGACATACTAACAGGTGACGAAAGCTGGATTTACTGTTATGATCCTGAAACCAAAAGACAATCTGCTCAGTGGGTGTTTCCTTTCGAGGAGTTGCCAACTAAAGTGAAGAGAGATCGAAGTGCGGGGAAAAAAATGGTGGCCTCGTTCTTTGGAAGGATAGGTCATTTCGCAACAATTGTGTTAGAGGATCAAAAACAGTTTCTGCAGAATGGTACACTACCAATTGTTTGCCACTTGTCTTGGAAAAGTTCGAGAGAAACGACCTCGCAGTAGGATCCTCCTTCACCACGACAACGCCTCATCGCACACCGCCAAGCGAACGATCGACTATTTGGCGACATCAAACGTTGAATTACTGGGTCACTCGCGGTATAGCCCCGACCTCGCGCCTTGTGATTTTTATTTATTTTCAAAAATTAAAGAAAAACTTAAAGGAAAGCGGTTTTTGAATGCTGAAGAAGCGGTGGCTGCGTATCGCGATGCCATTGAAGAGACCCCTAAGGACGAGTGGGCAAAGTGCTTTTCCCAGTGGTTCCATCGCATGCAGCGGTGTATTGACGTGAATGGACAATATTTTGAAAAGATATAATAAAACTAATAACTGGCTAATGTAATCAGTTTTTGATTTTCTAAGAACTTTCAGTTTGACCCTCGTATAGTTGTAAATACTTATGCACATAGTAACACCCAGACACAGTACAAATATTTGAATTCATCAAACAAATATTTGCACTGAGTGGGAATCGAACCCACGAGACCCTTGGCTTCGCAGGCAGAGATTCTACCTACTAAGCCGCGAGGCCAGTCTGAAGTTTTGAAATTATTAATTAACGAACGGTCCGACCTGGCTTCACCCGTGGTACATAAATAACCTATATAGCACTCTAGGATCATGAACATATCAAATGGCGAAAGAAATTTTGAAATCGGCCCAGTAGTTGGTTGTAGCCCATTCAAACAAATAAACTCTTCAGCTTTACAACACTAGTATGGATAGATGAAATTACGGATTATTTCTAAATAATCCGTAATTTCATCTATCTCAGAACAGAAATTTAGTCAAAGTGCTGAAATAATAAATATAATATTGGTGGCCAATTCACACACAACACCATCTAACCCCAAACTAAGCAAAGCTTGTACAGTACCAGGCGATAAATATTGCACATCGACACCTGGAAAGAGACAATCGGCCAACTTCGGCTTCGTAGAGCGTCATCTCTGTCGCACGAAATACAAACAGTCACATAGGTAGTGTACGACAGAGATAATGCTCTACGAAGCCAAATTCAGCCGACTGTCTCCCTCCAAAGGCCGATGTGCAATACTTATCGCCGGGTACTGTACTATGGTAGCCAGATAGCTGATATAATATTTAACTAGTTGTAAATAAGTACATACTTGTTTTTCATAGAAACACTCAGACACACACAGTACAAATATTTGAATTCATCAATTCATCACACAAATATTTGCACTGGGTGGGAATCGAACCGACGAACCTTGGAATTGCAGGCAGAGTTACTACCCACTAAGCCACGAGGCCAGTCAAGTAAAGGCCAGTGCTGTGGTCCGGTTTCAATGCCTATGTTCCCAGAGATGTGATACAGCGAAGTGAAAAAACTTTTTTTATAAAGTGCATAGCAGAACTTGTGACTGATGGGTCTTGCCATAACACCCAAGTACATATACATACGTATAGGTATATTCCAAAAAGATGTGGAGTTGGACACAAGATAGGTACGACGTTCTTTCGGATAATGTAGAAACAACACAAATTGCATAAAATATATTGCTTTATTGAACAAGAACAAAATTAAAAATTTTGATTAACCCCCGACTACCTTAGATTTGTTATCTGTACAACATTCTACTAGTCAAGCCCTTTCATTTGATACCCATATTAAGGGAATTGTGAAAAAGGAAATGTAATTCGCCATTTTGTGGTAGCGGCCATCTTGGATTTGAAATTTGTCATAGTGCAAAGTATTCTACTAATCAAGCCCTTTCATTTGATACCCATATTGAGGTAGTAGTGAAAAATATTATATAATTCGCCATTTTGTGGTGGCGGCCATCTTGAATTTGAAATGTGTTATAGCGTTTAGTACTCTGCTAGTCAAGCCCTTTCATTTGATACCCATATTGAGGTAGGTTGTGAAGAAATATTTTGTCCGCCATTTTGTGGAGGCGGCCATTTTGAATCGATATTAACCAAACATAGCTAAAAACACCCGCACGGATATTAACTTTCAAATAAAAAAAACCGCATCGAAATCGGCCCATCCGTTTGAGCTCTACGGTGCCACAGACAGACACACACACAGACAGACAGACAGACAGACAGACAGACAGACAGACCGACAGACAGACAGACATCGACGTCAAACTTATAACACCCCTTTTTTTTGTCGGGGGTTAAAAATAAAGTTGGCAAATCTATTCACGGGCAGTTTTTAACCGACTTCAAAAAAGGAGGTTTCTCAATTCGACCGTATATATGTTTTTTTTTACGCGTCACTTCCGTTTTATATTTTTCTTACGAGTATGATTTTGGTCTCACGTTTTTTTCAGTTGTGTCGAGCAAAAAAATCAACGTTCCAAAAAATATACATAATATATTTTATACTATACAGTTATTCTAGGAAAAGCTGTATTTTTTAAAATGGAAGTATCTCTTTCTCTTTCCGTGAGAGATGGTAGTTAGATCGAGAATGCTACCGAGTTTAATGCATTACTTACCGCGATACGGCGCACGCGAATTTCAGTAGTTTTTTAATGAAATACGGGTCATTGCGATAGGGTTAAGATCTATACGACTTAATGAAACCACTTATTTTTATTCCACGAGTCAGGTATTTGGGGTTTTATGGTTCACAGAACTTGTTTGTGAATTTAATTGGATGGCTTGTTTTGGGAACGTTAAGTTGATTGGCCTTTGTTCAATTGGTTAGGGGTTAAACATGATATATATAAATTATGTGTGATGATGTATGTATATTCCCAGTGACTCTTTATCAAGGCAAGTTTTTACCAGAAGTTGGCATTTATGTGTAATTTATTTCAACTTGAGATAGCATAGTTAATAGCTCAAATTATGGTCGTATTTTTTATTGCAAACTAGCGGCCCGCCCCGGCTTCGCCCGTGGTACATATATATAACCTATAGCATATGATTATGTACGAATGAAAGAATGGTGAAAGATTTTTTAAATCGGTCCAGTAGTTCCCTAGATTAGCGCGTTCAAACAAATAACTTCTTTAGCTTTATAATATTAGTATAGATGCACATCAAAGATACGTTTATATTTCAAGTGACATTTTACCATCAAATCAATATCGACATCAATATAATACGATGCTTACGTCAGAACGTCACTCAATTGTTTTCCCTTTCTGGAACCTCTCCACTAACACCACTGACACTTGAACTTTATGGTATAGTAATAAAGTTCAAATTGAATTATTATTACGAATCGTTTGTATGGGAAAAGGAAAAGGGCTGGTTTAAGATTTTCCCAGCAATTATTCGAATTTTTCTCGCCGTAAAAACCATCCTTGGACTTCAACGAACATTTAAAAAAAGAATTGGTCAAATCGGCCGAGGCGTTGTTGAGTTATGCGCTTACCAACACATTTTGCGATTCATTTTTATATTATAGATAATTAGTGTATTACATGACATTAACCAAACGAAGCCGGACTCCAGTAGTATGTATATTTTTACACACAATTAGTGTACGATTAGCTGCTAGCATGTGGGGTGAAAATCGATATAGCGACTGCAGACGAATCACGTGGAAAAATTGTCAGAGATACAAGCGGGATACTATCCTAAATATCTTGATAATCGTATACTTTTAAACGACCAATTCTTGTAGGTATATATATAAAATCTGAAACTCGGAAACGACTCGAACGATTTTCATGAAATTATGTATCAGGGGGTTTCGGGGACGATAAATCGGTCTAGCTAGGTTTTATTTTTCAAAAAAATCATTTTATGCGCGTTTTTAGACAATGAAAAACTCATACAATGTCATTAGAATACGATAACTTATTTCGCCACTGTTCTTTAAATCTAAGTCTAAATGGCTCAGATGGAATATGCTCGCCTCCGGAGTCAACAGGCCCCGGTTCGAATCCTGATGGTTACACTCGGGTGTTTTCTTTTTGTTCTTTTTTTACTTAGAGCCTTTTATAAACGCATTGAATTCGTATCTAAGTAAGCCATCACTACCTAATTCGTACCTGCCTAAATATCATTTTAAAAAAAAGAGCAAAGCTCGGTCAACCAGGTACTAGAATGCAAAGCGAGGATACTCGTCATCCGCAAACCCACACTTGAATATCGTGGCGAATTGTCGCCTTGTCTTTCTCCTTTCCAACATAATGAGCAGTTTTTCCTCATGAAACCAAAGAAATACAAATTCACCCTATGGTAGACAAAATAAGCTATCTTTTTTTAGCTTTAACCATGTTTTTATATTGGATATTGGTATTTTTATTACCTACGCTTGACTGATCGGTATGAACTAATACTTGTTGCCTTTTTTCATATCAGACTGTTCGTAGCTCGAAAGACTAGAACGTGGTTTGACTCTTTTTTGTGATCAGAATATCTTGATTGGGGTTTGGTTTTCAAGTTGAAAGTGAATCAGTTTCGTCTAGGTAAGCATGCTCCATCGTAGACCGTGTCATCGCTTAACATTATGTGAGATAGCAATGAAAATTAAAACAAAAAAAACTAAAAAAAAAAAATTTTTTTTTATTACAAAACTAAAATACAATAAAGGCTACACTATGGTACATACCTAACTAACTAATTACAGATAAATTATATAGACCAGTCTAGTCAATCAGCTTAGAGATATTAAAGTTAGAAAAAAAATAACAGAACATACTCTCGATTATAGATCCAAGTCCTATCCACTATTTTCCCACATAGTCCCTGTCTCGCCATGATGTATCCCTGCCCGAATCAATTTAGTGATATAGGGTTGTCAGTCATTTGAGATAAACCGTTGAAATTTAAGAGTTAATTTCAAAACGTAGTATTATGGAAGAGAACGCTATAAGGGTTAAATGATTTTTGATTACGTAATATACATACCACATGAATATTTCCGCAAGATCCACTGTTTTAACATTAAAAATAAATTCGAAATTTATAGTATGAAGTTCAAAAAAGCCCGCCAAAAACGCTGTGTCTGGTCATGTGACGCGCGTGACGTCACACACCAGTAAATAAATCACTGTTCTCAAAGAAACCGTTTACTATGGCATATTTACTGCCGTGTGACGTCACCAGCGTTGCCATCCTTAACAGTGCGTTTACGTCGATGACAAAAATTCAGTATTTTTTAAATTTTCGTTGGCGTATTTCACAAAAAATACACACTTTATTTAATGTGTTATCTAATAAGATTATCATAATTTATGTTAAATTTTCAACATTGTCAAATACCGTATTGAATGTTGGAGAATAAAAGAAACACGAAATTTTATTAGCAAAAACGTGATACGAAAACTTCTTCACGCACGGGTCCTATCACCTTGATCTACGCTTCTGTGAAGTAGGTGACAGCAACCCTAACCCGGCACGGTGCCCGGGGTTTTTTATCCGTCCCCTTGGGGAAATACCCGAATCCTTTCACTGTTGATCGTAAACAATAATATTGTAATTCGGGGAAAATTGCTACGCGACAATGGGACGATAACAGAACAAGGTCGCGAAGGGACTTGTGGTCTCACGTTCTGAGACATCAGATAACAGAGAAGTTCTCAAGCGTCCTATTTTACAACTCTCCAATATTGGTTATTTAATCATATAGAGTACCGGCAGCAGCAGGTAAGCCGGCATAGACATAAGGAGACTGCTAAATGTTCCCACTGCAAGAATTCAGGTCCTTCTCTCACAAGGAGAGAGTCAAGGCCATAATCTACCACGCTGTCACAGTGAGGGTTGGTGGATGATGCATGATCTTGAAATTTTCCAGGTGCATCGGTTTTTTCACGGTGTTTTCCTTCACATGTTTTAAGTTAGCGATATTACGCATGTCACATCGAGAAGACAGTGGTGCGAATGCGATTTTAACTAAGGACTCCAGATCCTCAGACGCCGTTCTCCTTACTAAATCAGCCGTAACTTTGAGAAGCAAAAGTTAAATCAAATTAATTTAATCCAGATTATTAATCCATATCACAACAAATCACAGTTGAAAGATTTTATACATTAAATTAAAATTAGATGTGATACGATAAAGAAACAACTGTAACAAATTACCTCCTTCAAGGAATAAACACTGCAGATATCTCGATGAAATTGAAGAAATCAATGAAATCGCATTTTGTACATATAGATTGTGTTACCTATGTATAATATGTACATAACCGTATCTAATCGTATAATACACACTAGATGCCCGCCCCGGCTTCGCCCGTGGTATATTATATAGCACTCATCGGGATCCCGTACATATCCAACGGTGAAAGAATGGCTGAAATCGGTTCACTCATTCCTGAGAATATCGATTTCAAACAAAAAACCTCTTCAGCTACCTGCTACGCCACCTGTCGGAAATTGGTCGTACCAACTCAGATTTAGAAAAAAAAATTAGCAAAGGTTTATATTCAATGCACAGATTACTGAAATTCAATGACGCAATCTTTGACACATGCTGTCATGTGTCATGTCAAAGCACGAAACGTACGAAAACTCTCAAAGGGGAATATTTTTTCCCGATTTTGTTACATTCTTGTTTCATGCTCCGCTTCAATTAATAGTAGAGTTATTTTCTATAGCCTAAAGCCTTCCTGGATAAATGGACTATCCAATGAAAAGGACCTTCCAATTCGGACCAGTACTTCCCGAGATCCTAGCGTTCAAACAAACAAACTCTTCAGCTTTATAATATTAGTATAGATTTATTTTGATAAGGATTAATACCAAGGTACAAATGAAGAGCCTTTTCAAGAGGCGGCATATATAAATTAATATTTTAGAATAAAAAACTGCTTACTGTGACATAATAACTATAATATTTAGAGATATGCTGTCGCGACACTTTTGTATATAATGATGAGTTCTGCAAAGTCGTAGTAAATGATTTTGTTCTATCATCAATAGTTTTCGCAGCGCACGCGACGTAAGGAATTTTTCAGGTCTTTTTTTTTACACCTTATGTTACATTATTGGAGTTTTAGTAAGGATTCCTAATTTTTTAAAAAATATAATATAGCCTATGTTACTCGGGGATAATGTAGCTTTCCAAAGGTGAAAGAATTTTTGAAATCGGTCCAGTAGTTTCGGAGCCTATTCATTACAAATAAACAAACAAACAAATCTTTCCTCTTTATAATATTAGTATAGATAGGCCAAATATTTGTCGACAGCGACGGATGTGGGAACTATGCAAGTGAGATCGACAATAAATTTAAAAACGTTAAATAAATTATACATTCAAGTGTAAATAACGTTTTGCAAAACAACTGAGACTAAAGTAGCTGCTTGAAATACTAAATAGGTATATAAAAAGTACATTTTATTGTGTAGAAATAACAAATTAAGTAATTCCCACGAGACACCGAGAAACGTAATTATTTTCCACGCGTGTCTCTATCTTTCTAATTTAATTTGTATCCGAGAAAATTTGTCCTTTCTCATAAAAATAATTCCGTGAGACGCCTCCGGCCTGTCTTATGAAATGAAGGAAAAAAATAAACTTTTGGCTCCAAAAATAAAACCCATAATTCAGACTAAATCCAGCTATCGTCTGTGTCAAACGGGAAAGAATCCAGCCATAAATTAAAAAAATACTCGCCGTAAAAAATAACGTTCAAACGTAAGAAGGCTCGACGCAGCTGTGTTTAACCACACTAAATCTTGAAGCAGAATCTTTGGAGAACATGTTTTGGGTTCCTTATTTTGGCTTGTAGACTGCAAGCCCGTGAACAAAGAAAATTTATGGGTCATATGATACACCAGGAGACCTAAATAGGATGATAGAAGGGTATAAAATAATAAGACTCAGTATTATGCCGGCATTTATATTTATTGGCGGCCTATTATAGATAAAAAAAATAATTGTAAGATGTATTGATTAAAATAATTGTAAGTGTAAATAAATTGTAAGATATCCAACTGAGTGGAAGTTGAAGGGGCACAGTGC
The DNA here is from genome assembly GCA_017562165.1 of Ectropis grisescens. Classification (NCBI taxonomy): domain Eukaryota; kingdom Metazoa; phylum Arthropoda; class Insecta; order Lepidoptera; family Geometridae; genus Ectropis; species Ectropis grisescens. The sequence continues at coordinate 21,041,398 of CM029791.1, forward strand.
TGAATCTTATTATTTTGTACCCTTCTATCATCCTACATCGGTCTCCTAGTGTATCATATGACCCATAAATTTTGTCCACGGGCCTGAGCTGACGTATTCAACGTTCGTGCTGTTTAAAACTACTTTACTTTTTTTGCCGCACCACAGACTCCGGTGTCCGTGACCTTTGTCGTTACAATTATCTTTTTTTTACATATTTCTTGGATTAGGAGAAGAAAGGGAAAATAAGGGGGGAGGGGGGGTTGTGTTTTGACTAGTTTAGTATTACTAAGTTATAGGTACGTTTGTTTCCTATCGGCTGGCTCTATAACTATATTATTTATTTAATAGTTTCTACGTGCAATTCTTGAACAATTCTGCGTGTTGACTATTGTGTTATTCTAGAATACAATCTTTTTGAGCTCCAAATTTCAGCTCGATTTCAAAGCTTACGAATTGATTGAGCTAGAAACATACCAATTCTCACGTTTATAATATTAATAGGATCATTTAAACAAATCGCAAGCTCAAACCACTAGGATCGCCTGCAATTAACGCCTGCGACATGAAATACTTATACACGAACAGTTAAATGAGGTGCCAAAAATTGTTCCCAGACCTCAATTAAGGGACCTCCCCACACACAAAGGAGCCCAAAACACCGTAGACCCCTCTTAAGTATGCTAATATGTCCCTGATGCGTTCTAAGGCCCACCGTCGGGTTTCCTCATTTCCTCTAGAATTTTCACTACGTAATTGGAAGCAGAAAATGAGACATTTCACAAACCGAGTTTCCATTGCATGATCATTCAATTTTATACTTTGTAACCTCTTGCATTCGGTTGAAAATAACGTAAAAGTAAAACTAATTATGGTAATCATTGAAGTTACACCCAAAGCGTTAATTTAGGGATGCCACAAGGCTTCATTCTGGGTCCATTATCTTATATTAGATACTATTCGGGGCTTCTTCGATCGTGGAAGTAAATTAGATTCCGTATTGGATTGCTTTGTTGGCTCTGTCGTAGCAATCTTGTTGATTAAAAAGGTATAGTTTGAATAAACATAACTCCTACCGGTAGTAATATATTAAGGAAGAAAATTTGAAGTTTATCGTTATCCTTTAGATTTTTTTTTCTTAGAATACAACTTAATTAGAATGCGTTTTTAAATTACTTAATTCAAGAAATGAAGAGATTTCGAGCTAAATGATTTTATTAATATTACGTGATAGGTTTAACTGAAGTAATGTGCTTACCCAGAGGAAACTGTTTCACTCTAAACTTGAAGATATTAAGATTGTATCTAACCATAGGGAAAATCCACTCAGGCACCGCTTTCTACACTGTGTTTTTATTAGGAAAGTGGAATCAAACCGCTTCGTAAGAATATTTAGAACGTCAACCATGACTTCAATTAATGTATTTTTTGTGTTTATTGACAATAGCTTCTAGGGAAGTCATCGCAATATTCAATACAAATGGCAAAAATTCAAGGTCAAGCGAAATTTTGCAAAAAAAATTCGTTTGTTTCCCGTGTATTTCACAAACTCTCGTCGACAACCGGACCGAATCGGAATAGTTGTTCATAACAACTATTCCGATTCTCGATGCTTGAGTGTAAAGTGCTCTTTGGCTCGGGCACAGCGAGGTAGTTCGTAGATTTGGCCCTCGAAAATGTTTCTAGTGGGTACCTAACTCAAGAAATTTACAAAATTCAGGTTAAACCACCCACCACCACCAAATTGTAGATGCGCCATCTAAGTTGTCTTTCAAATTTCAGTTGAAAAACTGGCTGAACGAACAAGCTTTCTATAAATTTGACGATCTGACTAGAAATAAACTGACTGTACAATTGGTTGATTTGTAACCTTAGCTGACTGTACAATTGGTTGACGATTTATTAATTTGTTAACAAGCATTAATGTGTAAGCATTACTGTATTCCGGTTTGACGGGCAATGTTTCCAGGGAAATTACAGGGCTTACCGATCTCATCTTAGATCCCTGGGTGACGAGCGCAGTGCAGCGCTATGTAATGATTTGGACTCTACATATTCTAATAGCTGCGTGTCACTGTGCTGGTGTGTGTGGCTGTTATGTTGCTTACCATCAGGCACATGTCAAGCTCGTCTCGTCATTCTTTCTATAAAAAAAACTATTACAAGTAAAAATCAAGAAGCAAGATCTTGATCAAAATTGGTGACACACAGACAGACTATAATCTGGAATAACACATATTTATGATTACTAAAAACACGGACACGGGTACCACGCGGACGAAACCGGAGGGCGCTACTAAATCTAATAAAGTTTTCAACTTTGTATAAAAATGTTTTTGTTAAGTATTTAACTGAGTCGGACAGCAGAGCAGTCCTTGATGTAAACTTTAGTCTTCAGGGATACAAAACGTACCAAATTTTATTTGGCCTGATTTATTCGAGTTGGCAACTATGCGAAACGTTACGTTTGAGGGTATAATTCATGGTAATTTATTATGTTTACGAGCTGCACAGTATTTTTAAAACAGTAAGTTTGAACGACTTGCTAGCTTATCAGTTTTTTATCGAATGCATTGCGAAGAGTATACTCTAAATTGCTCTACTCTAACTCTTAAATTCATTCTGCAACTACTACATCGCCAGAGTGAGATAGAGGAACCTAACACTATAAGAATTTGTGCCCAATACAGGGGTAAAGCAGAGTTATAGCAAACTCTCATGTGATAGCACTCATTCACCTTAGGATCTGTTTTACGGTTTTATATCTAGGTTCTAACTTTTCTTGTTTTTATAGCATAGAGTGACGAGACGAGCATGACATGTGCCTGATGGTAAGCAACATATAACGGCACAGTGACACGCAACTATTGGAACATGAAGAGTCCAAATTATAACCTAGCAACAATGCGCTCGTCACTCGGAGATATAAGGTGTTTTATCTCTTAGCCCAACAATTTCTCTGAAAATATTGCCCTGAAAACCGGAACATAGAAATGTTTTCACACTACTGCTTGACGAAAGAATAACTAGCAACCATCATAACTACCGTCTTCTTATTCTTCTTTTCTCCTTTTCCATACTGCGGTCGCCTGGAAGAGATCGCTCTTAGCGATAAGGGTAGGTCGCCAAATCCTACTTTGTTTTTTTAAGTTTTGAATATTTTTGTTATTTTGTTTTCTAAATAAGTGCAACAAAGAGTTTATCTGTATATCTATCTAGCAATTGCACTTCCCCAGGTAGACTCTAAAAACAGCCCTACCACTACAAAAGGTGTGTTACTGCCTATTCATACAGCGTTGATGGTGCCCGGTAATGGTTGATTAAATTCCACGGGCTCGGCATATTTTACCATAGATTTGGTCGCGGTGGTAAATACGGCTCGAAAGCTCGCCGCTGAAGTAGCTAACTAAATTCTTATTTATGTTAATCAAATGTACGGGGCTAGGTAAATTTGATTGCTAGAATGAGGAAGCAAAATGGGTACTAACATTTATGTGTGTTATGTTATAAATGTGAAAGTTTGTATGTACGTGTTACTCTTTGTTTGTTATATGTTTGTTACTCTTTCAAGTAGAACCTGCTATTTTATTTTACCTACAAACAGCAATAAAGCATTTTATATTTGTATATTGATTATTTTCATGGTATCACCACAGTCTGTTAAATCATACAGTCGTTCGACGAAGCCGTCTAGACGGGGCAAAGGTGCGGGGCGTGCGGGTTGAGACGCGGGAAGCGCGCTCCTGCATTGCCTACATTACAATGTTAGTATTGCAGGAGCGAGACTCAGAGCTGACGTTTTCCATATGTTTTAATTTTATTTTGGTAATAAGCATTTTTTTGACAACCCTACCCGTGTCTAGACATTATCGGAGTTTCGCCGAAGATCAAAGGCGATGAATTACTGGTAGTATTTCTTTATACTGTTGTATAAAAATATGTGTATTAAAACGTATTTTATCAGGGCAGTAGTTCTGTCAAAGGTTCTGTGTAATAATTATTTTTGCCACTTACATAATTTATATCACAATAACCAATGGCAAGTACTGACCAATTACAGAGCACTATATTGTTGTCACGTAATCATGTAACCCTTCTTGGCATGTCCATCTAGATATGACAGTATGAAGCGCGGGAACGATTACAAAACTTACGAGAATAAGATTAAAAATAAAAAAAGATGTGGTATCATGGGACACCAGGTAGGAACGCAGTTTCTTCGGGTAATATAAAAGCAACACAATTGGTGGAAAATTCCCCATCTCCTCCAGGGCTGCCTTAAGAAACTCGTACCAATAAAACAATATTGAGTTATTTTATTTGTGGCATTTGGTTTAACTTTCATTTACAGGAACGCCCATACGACAAACATACTAAATACCGACCTTCATGTACGTCATCTCCTGAGTCACTCCGAACTACTGCCCCACCCTCGCCCCCCTGTCGCTAATCTCGCCCATAATATGCCAAGCAGTTTCAGTGATGCAAGGTTGATATTTTCTACCGGCCATTTGCCTAAAGAAAACAATAAAATGCTTTCAGATGTTCTTCAAGTAGGTATGTATCTATATTGGTTTTTGTGCCTGTGCGTAGTGTCATTGAAGGCCTTCTAATATAAACCAAAGTTTATAATCCTAGAGTGCTAAGTATTGGTGTCAAATAAGGATAACCTACGCTCAACAACAAATCGAAAGCAGCTACATACAATGTACTACATAACAAGAGAGTCTACTTGCATTAAGGCACCGCGCCATCATTCCAATCCACTAACGATTAGTGCCACTATCGTTTTCTCCAAAGCTAAACGACAGGCATTGTATGAAGAAACGTGGTTCAATATTTTCGACACGAGATGTTATTAACGTTGCAGACTGCTATAATGTAGGTACACTCAACAGAATGCGCAAAATAAAGATGTTAGATTAGGAAAATGCATCATATCAACTCTAGCAGAATGCGCCATTTTGTGATATTCTTTGTAATATAAACTGCAAGAGCAATCTTTTATCAGTCATAAAAGACACAATTTTGTAGGATAATGTAACAACGGATGATAGTTTGTATTAACGTTGCGGTTTAAATTTCGAGGTATTTAAATAACGTTTACTTGCTTAATTTTTAGGAACCGCGAGACCGCGTCTGTCGCGGACCAGAGACCGCGACAGGCACTTGACACTATGGAATTGTATGGACGCCAGTTCGCGCCGAGACCGCGACAGGAGAACGAGACACGTGTCGCGAGACATGTATCGCGGTCTCGGCGCGAACTGGCGCCCATACAATTTATAGAGTCAAGTGCCTGTCGCGGTCTCCGGTCGCGATCTCCTGTCGCGGTCTCAGCTCGAACTTGTAACTTTACGGTTTTAATGCAACCAAAGTATCAAGGTAGTTTAAAATCATTTTTACTAGGATTAACCCCTATTGTATGGGTGATGTTTTCAATATGCGATAACTATGAGAAACTACGTAAGTTACGGATGGTCTAGTCGAGAGAACGGCGACGACATCCGGAGGTCCGGGTTCAAATTTCACGCGAACCACTGTGACTCCGAAGTCATGTGCGTAATACCGCTTACTTAAAACGGTGAAGGAAGACATCGTGAGGAAACCAGCATATTCCTAAAATGTTTCGATGTCACGCGTCGTCCACCCAATCCGCACTGGGCCAGCCAGCATGGTGGATTATGGGCTTGACTCTCTTCTAGCGAGAGAGTGCTTTTAGGCCCAGAAGTAGACACTGTTTATAAATAATGCAACCTTTTGGTTGCGTCAAGAATAGTTAAAATTATTTAGATCGCAATTATACGCCGTGTTATGTTTTCAATATGGGATAACTGAGGGAAAGTACCACACAATTGTCAGTTGAGGAAGTACCACACACCTTTACCAGTTATTATCGGCATGCAGTAATGCATTAGATACAGCCATGCGCGGTCCGAAAGGGGGGGTCACAGGGGACATAACCCCCCCCCCCAAATTGTATACGTTAAATTAAAAATCCTAAAAAAATAAAAATATCTAATAGTACATAGACTATTTTTTAACGCGGGAAAACAACTGGAACGGGAACTACGCGGGCAAAATCGTGGGGCGCTACTAGGGAAGTATTGTTTATTCGATTTATTGTATTTCTACTGCTGACCCCCCAAAAACCTGAGACCACGTTATGGTGACCCCCTCCAAAATTCGAGGCTGGGACCGCGCCTGGATACAGCGTGTTCCGGTTGGAAGGCCGTGTTTCCAAAGAAACTAGGTAAGTACAGCGAAATGAAATCGATCATTTTATTATTTCTGAGCGCTGTACTCTCCACGACATCTGTATCAAAACGATTCGACGTATAAAAAAGATTTGAAATGAAATTTAGATAATATCATAGAACTTTTTCTACAACTTTCGTTATAAATGCAAATAGGATGGGCGGCAGAAACAACGCGGTATTATCATAAATACTATTTTTGCGACCTCGAACTTAGAATATATAAGTACCATCACACGATCGCAAAATATGTAATTTTTCAAACAAAATAGGATTTAAGGTATCAAACTTAGCTAACTAGCGGCCCGTCCTGGCTTCGCTCGGATATTATCATTTAAACAACATTAACTGACCCCAAACTTAGCAAAGCTTGTACTAATAAAAACTATCCTATCTTTCAAGTTGGATCAAACTACAGACGGTGTGCAAGTTTGATCATAATCGGTTTAGTAGTTTAGGAGTCCATCGCGGACAAACAACTTGAAAGACAGTGATACAAAAATTCAGCGTGTTTGAATTGATAGATTTCGAATGTGATTGAACTACTCAATCAATTAGACAATGTACAAGTTATGTTACAAGTGGTTTAATAGTCAATGAAAACGTCATGAAAAAATCGATATGTTCCGAGTAAGATATTATTTAAAGACCATAAATCATCCATTACCCCATACTTGGCCAGCCAGTTTGATTACGAACTCTCCTTGTAAGAGAAGGCATTCAGTGCCAGTAGAGGAAACTTAGGCGCTGCGCAAACGTAGGCACATTTCGTTTCCCGTTACCGACACGGAATATTTTTCGATCAGCTTTTGTATCTAATTACGGACACAAAAAGTGTTTATGTTTGCGTAGGGATCGAATGATTTCATACTGGTTCTATAAAAAAACAAATCTTAATTAACGTACTCGTAGCTTGTACCTATCTAACATAGGACACAACAAGTGTCCACGTTTGCACCTTGGTTAAGTGCACTGGACTGGTTATACTTATACCTTGTAAAACAGACATTGTGTCAGGAAAATTTAGCGTTTAAATTATCTTCAAAATTGGTCCCATTATTATTGTAAATCTGTGGCCTATTTCGTATATTGTCTAAATCCCAACGTCTATACATAAAATAGCGAAGTAAAGTCAAGCTGAGTCCGTGTTTGCCAATCGTTAAAGAATACCTCTGAGATATAAAGGAGTTAGCACACAGGCGCCCCTTCCGCGAAATCCTTGCTATCGGCGCTCCATTTTAGCTGACAGTACTTACTTACAGTGACTGAGGTCGATCAAAGTTTGATTTATGAAAAAAAAATCACCTATAAATAGAAACCACCAATCTTACTAATCCTACGAATAACATTAATGCAAAAGTGATTTATGTAGGGATGGATTTTATTAAACTTTGAAGCAAAACTGTTCAAATAATCTGGGTGAAATTTTAATGCACAGATAAATAATAGCCTGTAATAATAGCACATTGTCATCTCTATTCCGGGAAAATAAAAGAAACGTAAACTACGAGTACAAACACACATAAGAAGATACCTGTCTCTTAATCTCCCCTGGGAGATTGGCGAATTAAAGTACTAGCTCCTCTGAAACTGTGCGTGGAAGTGGCACTGTAAGCGGTGACAATTTCTACGTGAATAGAAAAAATAACATCACCTTAAAGATTAAACAGCTCTTTAATGATTTAAAAGTATAGGTAATCAACTAATTATTTCGATTCAGGTATCTACTTAATTTTTAACAAGTTTGGCTTTGCCAATTTCTGGACATATATATTTTTTTGTGGAAAAAAATATGTAGCATAAATGTGTATTACAATCAAATAAGTATTATATCAGCTAAATGGTTCCCTTAATACAAGGTGTGATTTAATGGGAAACTAGTTAGTGCTGCGTAATTAAAGTTAAATTTATTTAAGTTTATAGAAGTTAATTCAATAAATTTATGTCGCATACAAGATAAAAATAACTTAAATGACATTTTGAAATTTCATCGTCATACATCACATATCTATCTATACATAGAAAGAATCTAAAATCCACGAAAAACTAATAAAAGTCACAAAATCAGATAAACCATAAATTATTGTTAAAACGAAAATAGGGTGGGTTTATTATACTGCGTGTGGCGGAAAGGTCCAAAAATATTTATGGTAGTTCATCTATACTAAGTATCAAATCACATGTGTGAATATTAGACACGAAAGCTTAAAAAAAAATTCCGTACAAAGTTAAAAATTCGTTGTTTGTTATTTTATTTGACAACCCTAACCGGCTGTACGGCGCGTTCACTGACCGCCGCGCCGCCGGCCACTGCGCGCCGCTCCGTCGGTGTCGTGCACGCCGCGCCGCCGCCGGCGCCGGCGCATTGATACCTACTTATCTGTCGTTTGAAAAATCTCCCTAAATAGCATAGAAGTCGAACAAGAGAGAAAGATTAGGCGTGGAAGCTATTGAACTGCCATATTCGATTGAGCCAGATAGCATAAAAACAGATGCTTTTTATTAGCACTAACCTAAAGCCTTATTACCCTTGGCTAAATTTGTTCGCTACTGAATTTAGTGAAGTGTAGTAATACCTAGCATTCAGTAAGCTACGAGCCTACGAGTAGCATACTACATTCAGAAGCGAGGTTTGCTTCTTTCTAACTTGCTTCTGAATTCAGTCGACTAAATTTTGTCAAGTGTAATAAGCCTTCAAACAATATTAGACAGGAAGGATGGAAGGAATGTCATATGAAATAAAACTAAGTAGGTACGTGTTTGAATCGAAAGTCAAATAAAAAGTTAGAATAATTACTTAATTTAATTATTTAAACTCTCTAATAAGAATGGAAGATACCTACACTAACTACTTATTTTTACTATATTAACTAACCTTTAATAATCTCATTATTATTTAACCATAGTCGCACTGTAATGTAACACTAAAATTTCAGTGCACAACAACACAACACAAACATATTTATCCATTTCACACTGCAATCCAAGGTGCTTGCGGCGCGGCGCACCTTCCTCCTACGCGTAACGAGGGCGGCCTCAGAAGTATCAGTCCAGGTGGTGGACCAGCACCCAGCACTGCTGGTAGTACTAAAACAGGCCCTGACTCGGGCGTCTTTAGTGCTGTTCAGACGTTTGCGGAAATTTCACGTTCTTCATGGCGACTAACTAGGTACCATGTCTAGGTACAGTGATGACATCGTAGATATCAATTTTGCGATAAAAACAACAACACACCACCAACGACGCTACAGAGCGACTGAACTTTCAACTCAAAAATTTAAACCTCAAATACTTCTAAAAATCATATTGACAGCGGGCTTCGCTTTCGGCATGGCGCGCCGCGCCGTTCCGAAAGGCGAAAACCGCAGCGGCACAGCGCGTCAATCGGTTTGACTCCGTTTGACAAATGCCGACTTGCCGACAGTCCGCCGTGGACATTTCGCAAAGAATAAAATAAAATTAAGAAGTGAAAATTAATTTGAAATGGTACGAAATGTATCACAGTATGTACCTAACTGATTTTGGCATACATACGCTTTCTTTCGTGTTGTTGAATTTAAATATTCTACTATCACAATCAATTAAACAACATTAGCAATAGTGTTTTTAATTCATAAAATTGGTCGGTATAGTGATGAGCGAAAAGAGACGTACACATAAAATTTAGCCGAACTGGCTTAGAATTTCTAAACCAGCGCTGTATACCGTAGTAGCTACCTACTCCTAGACGTTTTTCTCTATGTTATTTTTTTCGAAGTAGGCAAAATAAATACAATACATATTCTGCACAAAATTTAGTCTTTGACAGGCAAGGTCGTTTGTCAGCTGTACATGCATTAGGGTTGCAGCTGGTCAATTTTACATCAAACTTTGACTCGTATTATCTCGCGATCTAAAGTGCTGAGGGGAAAGAGACCTTCGGAGATGAAGTCTATATCAGTGTTGGAATGACCTGTTAAAATATTGTTGGACCTTTCCGCCACACGCTGTATACCCTATTTTTTTGCTTGAGCCTCAGTCAACGTACTGCGTAGGCAGTATATGTTGCTAAGCTGACACAAACTTGCAGTTTACGCCGAGAGCATGTCTTGAATAAAATATCAACGCTTTTACAGCCTGTATTTAACTTACACTAGTTCCCCTTACGAACGACGGAGCTGTACAGTAAGTGTATGGTATAAATGGCTTACTGGAACTCTTTGCTTGGTGACACGACCATATATTCCGAGAGCTGGTAAGAAATTTCAGGTAGGTATTAGAGGCAAGTTGAAAACTTGTTTTAAACCTAGGGTAGATGCTTGAACTAGGTAGAAGTACCTTTGAGAGTGAGGATATGAGAAGAACCCAGTTGGGCTGGGCAGCATTTGGAAAACTGTCGAGTCTTCTCGTCGCCCATCCCACAGTCTCAAGACAAAAATGTGTAACCATTGCGTCTTACCCGTTATGGCCTCCGGTGCTGAAACGTGGGATTGCAACCGCAATGAAGTAATTCGTCAGAGAACTAAAGTCACCGACATAGCTCAGCGTATTAGCAAACTGAAGTAGCAGTGGGCTGGTCACATCTGTCGCAGACGCTACGAAGTGTAGGACGCCCTGAGACTAGATGGAATGACGATATTCGTATCATAGGGCAGGCCTATATCCAGCAGTGGACGTATACAGGCTGATGATGATGATGAAAACTTGTTGCATGTTTTTCCTATTATAGCCCAACATCCCAACAAAGAGGTGAAGGCTGATGAGTAGCGGGGCAAAATGAATCCCTCAATTTAGATCACCAAAGGCAGGTAAGAAATCCCATCAAAATTATTTCATTTTGAGAATCCCTATTTTAGTTATATTTTAATACCGAATTAAAATATCCCATTGCCTCAAGTACCTAATCAAAACTTGCCGCCAGCTCTCGAAATATTAAAGCATTTAGCCATTTTGTCTGTGTATACGACAGATGTGGTGACAGAGTGCTCGTAAACTTGGAATTTCAGCTCTACATTTTGAAGTACAAAAGCCAAAGTCCTTATTTTATGAAACGTGGAAATATTACTTGCACGCAAGATATGCAGCAACACGTCTGTCCATAACAGCATTTGAACAGGAAGAGTCCAAATCACTGTATAGTTCTGAACTGCGCTCGTCACCCAGAAATACATAGATTCAACTCTTTAATCCCATAATGTTATAAATGTCATGTTGTATGTTTGTGTCTTTGGATGCTTATATGAACGTTGCTCAATTGTTTTCTATTAAAATAATAATAGTCTAAAGTCACATTGTATTTACTATGAGCTCTTTTTTATCTCAGGAAAATAACGGGAATGGCTATTAAGTTGTACATTTTATACTATTATTTAAAACATACAACAAAATACAAAATGCCTAAACGAAATAAAGTAACAATTCGCGACCTAATCATTAAGACTTCCAATCTTCCAAACAACCGTAGGACGATATAAGATATCTGTGAAAAGGAAGTCAGGGACGTAAAACAAGGAGTATAAACACGATGATTTATCAATTTGTATCGTAATTTCTTCCCTTCAAATCAAAACACAGTAATAATTGCATATTACTGCTTGTCGGTAAAATAACTCCTGCGAATGTGTTTTAAGTACTTCCCCAGGCGTACTCTACAAATAATGTTAGTTCTACTATATTACTAACACTATTTTAACTTAATACAAAGTCATTTTCATTACACAGAATGAATAAAGAAAATTCTAAGCAAAATAAAAGCAGCTAAGTTTAAACAGCTCCACAGACTAGACTAAGCAAGTTTGTGCTAAGTTGGTCTGATTACTTAGCAGAAGCAAGTGGCAGCGGCAACTTAGATCTCTGCACGGGAAATTCTTGTGTTAACTTTTTTCCACTTGTATCGAGAAAGTTTTATTGGGAGCCAATTTGGAAACAGTAGTGGAAATAAACAAGTTGAAAGTGAAACAATCACAATGAAATGGTACAAGTAAAATCAAATATATTTTATTTATATATATTCTCCAAAAAAAAACAAAAAACGATTTCAATTTAAATTAAATTCAGATGCTCGACAAAATTCCATAAGAATATATCACTATATCGTCTAAATACATGCAAATCATGGCTAATTTTAGTTTTTTTGTAAATATTTCAACAACCGCCACACTGATTTCGATAAGATTTATACGGGACCACATCTGAACTATGATCTACCAAATGAAAAAAAACATCAAAACCGATTCATGATCGGCGGCATCGCGGAATAAACAAAAAACAACCTACGTAACTAAGAATCTCCTCCTTTTGAAATCGGAAGAAAAGCAATTGAAAATCAAAACAGGTGTGTATTTTACATTACTTATCATCATCATCACCCGCAAGACGTCCACTGCTGAAAATAGGCCCGCCCCTAGATTTCCACAACGAATAGTCCTGCTCAACCTGCACCCAGCCGTTTCCAGCGACCTTTGTGAGGTCATCAGTCCATCTAGTGGAGGCCGTCCAACACGGCGTCTTCCGGTTCGTGGTCGCCACTCGAGAACCTTTCTTCCCCATCGGTTGTCAGTTCTGCGAGCGATGTGGCCTGCCCATTGCTACTTCAGCTTGCTCTATTAGCTATTTTACATTACTAAGATAGAGGAAATGAATGGGAGAGAGTTAAAATCAGCACAGATAGAGGTTAGTTCAGTTTTTTTACTTTAAATCAATAGATAGCAATTGAGTGAGCTTCGAGCCCGCTTAAAGTCTAAAAGGATTCTTCTCAAAGCGGTGATGGTGGTGAATTTCACTCTCTTCCCGCAAATACATCCGAAGAAAGTGATGGTGGTCACGTATCATACTGTTGTGTAGTGCTGGTTGTTATTAAGAGGGACACATGCTACATAGAAATAAGACTTTAAATCTAAGGTTTAATAAGTACTTCAAAATGTTTAATGTTGCTAATTTAAAAATGTTAATTTTCACCCGTTCAAGATTACGATGCACATGTGCTATCTATCGCTCTCATATTTAAGTATTTTTTCTTTTTCTCTCGTTACCAGTTACGTGCTAAAACTTTTCTACATCATTCTTATTTCCGAATGATATTAATTAGTACTGGCCATAAAGGATGATAGAATGATTATGATCTATGATAGAAAAACCAATTATTTCATAATATAGTGATCTGTGTTCAAATGAATTGACTTTAATTGGTATATATGTATATTTATCGATTATATTATATTATATTGAAGGGAGAGAGAGCGACCACACAACCCCGCCAAACAGAAGCTTTTAAGCCAGCACAGTGCTCGAAACACACGCAAACCCTATCTATTTACACAGAAAAATGCTTCTGAAGAATATTTAAAAACTCTACAACATTTCTTTTCTCAAAATATTGAAATATTCGTGCTTGATAATCGTTTTCATCGAGCATTCCCTTTAACCACGTGCCAAAAGAAACTCGACACCACAATCTCCCTTTACTTAGAACTCGCAAAGTTTACTTTTCTTACAATTTTATCAAGAAAAAACTCTGCCAAAAAAAAGCAGAAAGAAAGGCAATATTGACTTTGCGCGTTTGTTCATAACGTGAGGATGCCGCCAGATGGCGGTCGTGTATTTTAGGTACTATCAAACCAAACTTGATCCCTGATACTTGGTAAATAATGTACGAAAAACTTCCTCAATATAACAGGGCCTAGGGTCAACGTCGATAATACAACCAAGTTACTTTTAAAGTACTTGCAGCGCCCCGCGGTTTTACTCCCATAGTTCCCGTTCCTATTATTTTCATGCAATAAAAATAGCCTACGTGTTTTAAACCCCGACCAAAAAAAGAGGCGTTATAAGTTTGACGTCGATGTCTGTCTGTGGCACCGTAGAGCTCAAATGGATAGGCCGATGATGCAGTTTTTTTTATTTGAAGGTAATATCCGTGCGGATGTTCTTAGCTATGTTTGGTTAATATCGATTCACGATGCCTTTACAAAATGGCGGACAAAATATTTCTTCACCTCAATATGGGTATCAAATGAACGAGCTTGACTAGTAGAATATTGTACAAATAACAAATCCGAGGTAGTCGGGGGTTAATCAAAATTTTTAATTTTGTTTTATTTTTATAGTTGTCCCGATTAATGACCGGGCTCTCGGGTTTATCCCTAACATGTGGTAGGTCAGGGGTTTCTTATGCTACTTATTTTACAGTCATAAGATATTATGACTATATCTTGACATAAACTTATGATATTTTGTTTCTAGTTGTTAGATCTAAGTTTTGTTGTCTAACAGTTTACTTTAAAAATATTTTATTTACACTACATTGTACCTTAATGTCTTTTGGGTTGGTATTAATATATTATTATATAATATTTATGCAACCCAAATTTAAGTGCTATTATTTATTTCGATTTATAACAATTTTGCATATTTTTTCACTAAACTCTATAAACCTAGTGCTAATATATTTATCATTGATTATTTTATTCAAAGTGTTGACAGCAATTACTTCTCCTATTTTTTGCTCTGTTTCGTGACGCTCTTTACCATAAACCGGGCATTCTGTTATTATATGTAATGTTTGTGTTATGTATATGTAATGTTTATTAACTTTGTTCTTGTCATGACTGTGTTCCAAATTTCAACCCGATCTGTCTTTCTACCGCCTACTAAATCGTCTATGGTTTTGCTATTGCTGTCTCTGTCATTTCAAACGAAAAGAAAGAGAGGGCAATTTCAAAGCTAAGACACTTTTAGTTAGGCGGTAGACCGTCCGTTCACACATTACGACGTGAGCAACAAATATCCAAAGATCTAAACATTGACATTTATAACATTAGTAGGATGGAGTGATGGGACGAACAAGACATAATATGCTCGAGGAAAGCAGTACGTCTGCCCATAACAACACAGTGTCACGCAGCTACTGGAACATGAAGAGTCCAAATAATAACCTAGCACTGCACAGCGCTCGTCTACCAGAGATATCAGATGGTTTATATCTATACCCCGTAATTTTCTAGAAACATGGTCATTTATGTACAGAAGGTACATATATGACCATGTATTTATGTACCTTCTGTACATAAATGACCATGTTTGCAGGCGCGGTCCCAGCCTCGAATTTCGGAGGGGGTCACCAGTACGCAGCTTAAGGTTTTGGGGCACAAGTAGAAATACAATAAATCGAGCAAAAAATACTTTTAAATATTTAAATTTTCTTAGATTTTTTGTTCAACGTATACGATTTTGGGGGGGTCATGTCCCCTGTGACCCCCCCCCCCTCGGACCGCGCAAGCATGTTTGTACAGTCATTTTATACGGTCATTTATGTATCTCAAAATTGGCCGTCTAAGCAAGTTAGCTGGTAAGCATGTGTTCTTAGTACGTACTAACTCTACTCAATCGTCCACTTTTCGTTCATCAGAAAATACGTGACGTCTGGCGGCTCTGGGATCTTGGACTAATTGGTAAATGGTCGAATTAGTTACTGTAATGGTAGAACTCGTGACAGAACCCGCCTGGGGAAGTACCATTACCTTTGTACCAGTGCCTTTGCCAGTTATTCTAGCGCCAAGCAGTAATGTGCGAACATTTCTGTGTTCCGGTTTGAAGGGCAATGTTTCCAGAGAAATCACAGGGCTTAGAGATATAAAAAATTTTTGGTGGACAATTCACACAACACCATCTGACCCCAAACTAAGCAAAGCTTGTGTGATGGCAGCCAGATAGCTGATATAATACTTATATAGTTATAAATACATACTTATTATACATAGAAACACCCAGACAAACATTTTAATTCATCACACAAATATTTGCACTGGGTGGGATCGAACCCACGACCCTCGGCTTCGCAGGCAGAGCTACTACCAAGCCACTAGGGCAGTCTCAGTATAGGGCAGTATAGAATCTTAGATCTCTGGGTGACGAGCGCAGTGCAGTGCTAGGTAATGATTTGGACTCTTCATGTTCCAATAGCTGCGTGTCACTGTGATGTTATGTCTCAGACATGTTGCTTACCATCAGGCACATGTCCTGTTGGTTTCGTCAAACTTTTTATTAAAAAAACGATTTGGCGACCACTACTAAGTTAAAAATAAGTTAATCGTCATTTATAAAAGTCCCAGAAGCAGAAACATAAAAAGAGCTTTTGTTATATCATTATTCCAGACCGCACCCCAGGCTAAAATATATCAGACGAGTTTTCAGGCAAAATGAAAATGATTCCTTGCATATGAAATGCACGGCCCCATATTCCGGGACGGTCTCGTCTTCAGGAATTGAGTTCATTTATTTTGTTTCTAAATTCAGATCCTACTACGGCTCTGAGACGATTTTCGCGACTTTTTCGTGATTCGAATGAATATGAGAAAAACTAGGGCTGGGAAAAGTTTGCGAATAATTTTCCCATGGCGATATTTAGCAATTTTTGAAGTGAAAACTTCTATTGGCGCGCCTAGACAGATTTCTTAATTAATTTAGCTCTAGCGTCACGCTCGGGTATGATAAGAAATTTTCGGGTACACTCGGGATGCTAAAGCGAGAAGAGTCTGGCGGTCTTGTTCACTATATTTTCTTTCTCGCTTCCCGATATAGCATCAACGATAATAAATAGTCAACTGGTCTTCGCTGTTGTGTCCCTGTGTTTAGTATATTCATGTTTTTTATCGCGACATTAACTTCTAGGTACTTCCCACATTAATTGAACCTGTCACGCATTACACTTGCATTTCATATCAATTGCAAAAAAGCATACAATACTCATAGCAATAAACATACATTTATTTTATTATTAATAGGATAAGATTGGATATACTCGTAATAACGGGAGTAACGGGACAATGGCCACGCCTGTCCATAACAGCTCGGTGTTATGGAACTGTTTATATAGAAATAGAAAGAATTTATTTTGCACACAGAAAGTTACATTATACACAAAACATCACGATATAATATAGCGATAAGGCCGCTAGTTGTTTCACTAGTTTTATTGTATATTTTCTGTACTATTTTAAGGTGTAAACAATAAAGAGTTTTCATTCATTCATTCATGTATTAGAGAAGAATGACAATAATTATGTCTTCAAACTAAGCACTGAGCTTGTATCTTGACTTGACTTTTTGTTTGTTGCGCATTATTTTAAATTTCCACATAGAGCTAAGCAAGGCAAGCAATAATGTCCAAACACTATTATGTAATTGAAGGTTAATGTATTAAAAAAAAATGCGGTATGAGATAATCAGCTTCAGAGTCTAGGCCTCCAGGTGGCGAACGCAGTGAAGTCGGTGAATTCAACTGTGTATATACAAATAACTGCGTGGGACTGTGCTTTATGGACAGACTAACCATTAGGTGCACGTCTTGCTCGTTTCGTCACCCTCTCTAATAAAAAATGAAAGAAATGAACCCAAATAAGCCATTTACGGGTCTTAACATCGTTTGGCCATGAACAGACAGCCGGTGAAATTACCTGGTTTGTACACGTAAGCCGTAAATGGAGTCGCCGAGACTATTACATTATACACTTGCTAATTTGCAGGTGTTTCGGCAGGTTACCTGATTTTACGCCAAGCCCCTATCTACATACATATTAGAGTGAGAGCCTCTCTTCAGGCCTTACAGTGAAAAATTTAAACTACGTTTCTGTAAATGCTAGATTGCAATGTAAGGCAGGATTTGTGACGAAAAATTTGAATTACGCTTTTGCGAGTGCTGGATTGCAATGTTCTTGCATTGCCATCTTTCAGGATTTATGGTAAAGCACTTGAAATACTCTTCCACGGCTGCTAAATTGCAATGGGAGTAGGCCCCACCATTCAGGAATAGTGGCGAATAACTTTATTCATATTTTCATAATTGATGATTGCTAGATAGCAATTAAAATAAGCGCCGCCATTCAATATTAGTAATTAATGTATTTGTAATAAAGTATTGTAATGGTAAAACCCTTGATTTACGGTTCCATGGTAATCGCCATCATTTAGGTCTTGTAGCGAAAACGTAAAACTATGAACATGATTGATCAATTGCAATGGGAGTAGGCGCCATTCAAAATTTGTGGCAAAAACCTTTAATTACGCTTCCATGATGAGGTATTTCTATAAATAATAAGTATGCGTATACAATTATTTAAGGATTAGGTATATCATCATATCAGCTATCTGGCTCACATATCACAAGCTTTCTTCATTTGTAACTAGATGGTGTTGTGTGTTGGCCCACCAATATTTATTTTTATAACTGCGGATTGCAGTGAATAGAGATTCCACTGCAATCCATACATGATTTGTAGCGAAGTGTATGAATTACGCTTCCATCTTTATTTACTTATTTATACATGAAACTAACAGTTATAAAAACCATGTTAATTGTATTGCTACCATGGTCGTATTAAAAGTCATCATCGTTCAGGTCTAATGGCAAGAGAGTGACGAGTGCTAGACAATATTCTAGACACAATGCTTTGTTTCTCAATATAAGTTAAATGAGTGACTTAAATTTTTTATTTGAAATGCGTTGTCTGTTTACTTGTTTTCATGTAAATGTAAGTAGATAAATATTGCAGTAAGTACAGACAGAAAAAATGTTACAAATTGTGAATGAAAGGTGATAACTAGTAACAGCTATAAATTAAACAACGAAAAATAAGAAAGCTTCCGTTCTGATTTCCGTCAAACAAGATGAGAGCGGGCTGCTTTATAAACCTCATTTGTTTGAAGATAAGCTGGACCGATTTAATTCCAAAAGAGAAATAAATTTTTCAGTCGCTTTTGTTTCCTGCCTACTGGCCTTGATTTTTTTATAAAGATAAGATACGTATTTTTTACTGTCATAAATCTAGTCCATATATATACCTATTACTATAACTTTCTCTACTTATATTGTAATAAATAATTACCACAGATATTGTACATATTGCGCATTAAAATTTAATTCAACTCAACATTATGTAGAGGTAGGAAGGACCCTTTGCAGAGTCCGTCTGGGGAAGTACTACACCTTTGCCAGTTATTCTACCGCCAAGCAGTAATTTGCAAACATCACTGTGTGTTGGCTTGAAGGATAATGTTTCCAGAGAAATTACTGTACTTAGAGATTAATCATTTTAGGTATATCTCTGGATGACAAGCTCAGTGCAGTGCTAGGTTATGATTTGGAATCTTTTTCAAATTCAAATTCATTTATTTCAAGTTACAAAGACTCATACACTAAATACTTAATCATTCATAAAATTAAATTCGTCACATTACATTATAATTAGAAATAATTAAATTTATACATTTTTGTGTTCCAATAGCTGCGTGTCACTGTGCTGTTGTGGCCAGGCGTGTTGCTTACCATCAGGCACATGTCCTGCTCGTCTCGTCACTATACTATCTATACTTATATACTAATCTATACTTATAATAAAACTGTAACGGGTCGAATTCTGTACATTGAAGATATTTAAAAAAAAATTTTTGGGGCACTCCATAGTCGATACTGATGGCGAAACTGCATTTTTTTTCTTTCATGTCTGTCTGTCTGTCTGTCTGTCTGTCTGTCTGTCTGTCTTTCTGTATAGAGATCACGCATCACGCCGAAACTACTGATTCAATTCAGCTGAAACTTGGCATGATTTTAGTTTAAACTAAGGACATTGCTGTAGGCTACTTTTGATCCCCAAATTCTGATCAGTTTTCTTGCGGGAGGGGGTGAAAGCCAGAATGTGTATTTGGTTGTAACTCATGTTTGCGTTGTTTAATTTCATTAATTCTTTTTTTGTTAGAAAGAACACATTTTTTTTATTGTCCCGTCAAAATTTGAATATTATCGGTCTGGTGGTTCGGAAATTACACAAACATTAAATAATAACGACACGCGCGGCGCGTTCGGTACATACTAACTTCTATATTCTGTGTATCAGACTATCCACAGAATATCTAGATACTAGAAAGTGCCCACGTGATCGCGTCGCGTCGTCTTGGATGACAAAATAATTGTCAAAGATATATTTTTGTGTGGAAAAACAAACATCATTCGGTTTTAATCGACTTCAAACAAGGAGGATGTTTTCAATCGGGTTGCATGTTTTTTTATTTGGTTTTATTTTACACGATAACTCCGCTAATTGTTAGTTGATTTTGATAATTCCTTTTTGTTTAGTAGAAAATACTTCAGAGGTGATCTTAGATATCGAAAACAGGGAGGTAGTTTTCAAATATCAACAAAAACTAAAATCAGCTTAGATCCATCTGTTACGACATAGTCATAGTTTCTTATAAAATTTAGTCGAATGACAGAATTAAATTACCTATCACTGAAGTAGATTTTTGTTATTTTGGAGAAAACATCAGCATAATAAGTAGCAGTCTAAACAACCCATTAAATGTTCCCACTGCTGGGCGTCGGGGCCTTCTCTCGCAAGGAGAGAGACAAGGTTATAATCCACCACGCTGGCCCAGTGTAGGTTGGTGGATGACATATGACTTAGAACTTAGATTATAGGTAGATTTCGGTTTCCTCACAGTGTTTTCTTCGCCGTTTTAATTACCGGCATTACGAACATGACTCTGAAAAGATAGTGGTACGCGTGGGTTTGAACCCTGGGTCTCCGGATCGACAGTCGCCGTTCTCCCGACTAGGTCAGCTGTAACTTACTAGACCAGCCGTAACTTATTAGAAAACGTATTATTTCAATCCAAATACTGTTTAAAATTTAAAGGTAGTGTTCAACATGCTTCGGTGACCGAAGCAGACCGTTGTTAGGGTTCTGTACACAAAGGGTAAAACTGGACCCTATTACTGAGACTTCGCTATCCGTCCGTCCGTCCGTCCGACTGTCACCAGGCTGTATCTCAAGAACGGTGATAGCTAGACAGTTGAAGTTTTCGCAGATGATGTATTTCTATTGCCGCTTTAACAATAAATACTAAAAATAAAATAAATATTTAAGAGGTGCACCCATACAACAAACATGCTTTTTTACCGTTTCTTGCTCGATACTAATAATAACGTACCTGTCACAGGTAGACGCTTTAACTATTCACATAATATTTAGTTTTATGTTCTCTTTAAAAGTAATTAATTAAAATAAAATAAATTATTCAGGGGCTCCCATACAATAAAATCCGTTTATTTGCTAATGGTTCAGAACCCTTCGCGCGCGAGTACCATTTGCATTTGACCCGTTTTATTTTTTATAAAATGTTGTTAAATCCTATGCTTTCCTAATATTATATAATTATGACAATGTTTTAATTTTTGCTGCTCAATTACGTTGGAACGGCTGAATGTATCGAGTTAAAATTAAAGACACATTCTTGGTTTAGCTTAAGTAATATATAGGTACTTATACATAGGCAATGTTTAGCCTATGTGTTCTGCCAGACTATAATCTAATTCTATTTCAAATTTCAGCCCGATCACTTGATACGTTCTGCCATGATTAAGTAACAAACATCCAAACAGTGACATTCATAATAATTACAGGACAACGTTGGACCGGCTGAACATATTTTGAAGGAATTCGAAACACACGTAGTTTGAACTCAGAAATAGCAAATCGGTTACTTATAAGGTTACTGTGACGTCGGAAAGACTAAGCAAATTTGGTAGAAAATTGAAACAGAGATAACGTATAGTCTGAAATACCACATTTAAGTATTGAAACCTGAAACCAACCTGAAAAGAAGCATGGGCCCTAAGGAAACAAATATTAACTATCACGTCAAAACGGCACAACGATATGGGTTGACATACGAAACACATATAGTTTAGAGTCTAAAATTTCACATGGGCTAATAAGTTTATATTTTCATTTAACTCCATATTAATATAAGCATATATTTTCGTAAGAAACTTGATGTGATGGTAAGGTAAAAGCCTAAAATGAAAAATTTATGCACCCGTTTTGGCGTAGATAATATAGGTGATTTGCGTTCACAATCAAAATAACAAGCAACATAATATTCTCATTAGACGGCGCTAATACCAGTTTAAATCTAAAAGCACTAAAGCCCCATTTAAATCGATGTTTTGCTATTGTGGTATGTATTTTTTCTTTCATCACTAGGTGACGTTACTGGTATTCTAAATTGTACTAATAAGTTTTTGCTGCTAAAAGGATTATGATGCCAAATTTGGATTCTTTCGTTCTTGGATTTTTTTCTGTGTTACCTACAATTAAATTCATACATTAACATTTCACTAAGACTTGGCTTAGATTATCATTAAAACTCAAAATCTTAATCATTTTTATTCCACACAGGCTTTGTTAAAAATTTTACGCGGGCGAATTCGCGGGTAACAGCTAGAAAACAGCTTGCGGATAAAAAGAGATAAGTAGGTATCAGATCATGAACATTCGCATCAGACTTCTCATAATGTATCCTATAAAAATCCTACAAACTTAACACTTGCGCCTATGTTCGATACTATGAAACCTTACTAAGTATGTTTGATATTGTTTAAAAAAAGAAAAATGAAGATGATAAAATTAAATATATTTTTGTGTGGAAAAACAAATTCACTCAAACTCAAAGGGTTTTCAATGACTACTTATCCAAATATTTGACGTACGATACTTCCAACTAATGTATAAGTTAGTAACATCTGCTTACGCGAACGAAGTAGCGGGTTCAGCTAGTAATATTATAAAGCTGAAGAGTGTCTTTGCTTGTTTGTTTGTTTGAACGCTAGGATCTCGGGAAGTACTGGTCTGAATTGAAAGATTACTTTTCTATTAGATAGTCTATTTATCGAGGAAGGCTAGGCTATAGAACATAACGCTACTATCAATAGAAGCGGAGCATGAATCAAGAAAACAAAACCGGGAAAAAAAATTCCTTTTTGAGAGTTTACGTAGCGTGCTTTGACATGACAGCATGTGTCTAAGATTCCGTCAACTTCAACTTCAACTTTTTCTTTTGGCTTCCATTCGATAATGTCACCATAATTTCGCCAATGTCCAAGATTGCGTCATTGGATATAAACCATTGCTAATCAAATTTGTTTCTAAATCTGAGTTGGTACGACCGATTTCCGACAGGTGGAGTAGCAGGTAGCTGAAGAGGTTTTTTGTTTGAAAGCGATATTATCAGGAATGACTGAACCGATTTTAGTCATTCTTTCACCGTTGGATATGTACGGGATCCCGATGAGTACCGTATAATGTACCACGAGCGAAGCCGGGCGGGCATCTAGTATATTATATAACATAACTCATATGGGTTCCGTGCCGCTTTACGGGTTAAAACCTCACGCTAGATGGGAAGATGAAATTGTAAAGGTTGGTGATCCCAAATAGATGCTGAAAACGAAATATAGAGAAAACTGGATAACCTTGGAGGACGCATTTACCTCTAAAGAGGTTCACGCAGAACTTCAACAAAAACATACTAAGTAGTTTGATTAAATATGATTTTTCCCCCATCTCTCGATACTTCACTATAAAAAAAAACATTTCAAAGATGGAAACAACTTTATAGTAAACAAACATTTCTACATTTCTAGCGGTCAAGTGCTAAATCTTCGATAAAAACATATTTATTATACAAGCGTTCTCTTATGCAAATCCTGAGCCACCCAAGCTAACAGTGTTTTGTTACCGCTTATGAGTTAATTTAGTCGGGCGCGACATTTTCGCTGTAGGAACAAATATAAACCCACGCAAATTGGTAAGCTCGTGTGACCGAGGGTAAATATTTTGACTAAAAATCACGGCATACTGTGATTAAGTTAACATTGTAACATTATTTTACGGCATAGTGTTGTGGATTTCATGTTTTCCTGGTACGTAAATGTCATGAGTGAAGGTCAAGCTTTTGATTTTCAAGCTTCAATCTCGAAGAACACTTCCTTGTACCAACAGTGGGAACGTAGGGTTGGGCAAATTAATGTTGCCTTTGCCTATACAAGTAAAATAAAATTACAACCCATACATTTTGAAGAACTAGTATAAGAAATTATTAAATAATAGTTTTTATTATCTTTCTGCCTTCTGATAGCAATTCGATCCGTTTCGACGTGATTGAACAACAAACATCCAAACTTCCACAATTTAATTTAATTACTTTAGTATCAAGTAGGATTAATCCTACTTAATATTTTAGGAATTAAATTTTTTCGTTTTTTTTTTAATAAGTTTTGACGAAGCGAGCTGGACACGTGCCTGATAGTAAGCAATATGCCTGCAACATAACATTGACAACAGCACAGTGACACGCAACTATTGGAACATGAATAATCCAAATCATTACCTAGCACTGCACTGCGCTCGGCACCCAGAGATCTAAGATGTTATATCTCTAAGCCCTATTATTTCTCTGGAAACATTTCCCTTCAAACCGGAAACTTCCTCTGAAAACATTGCTTTTCAAGCCGGAACACAGTAATGTTTGCACATTACAGCTTGGCAGTAAAATAACTGCCACGGTGGAACTTCCCCAGGCGGACTCTGCCAACAGTCCTATCACTACTAATTCCTATGGTAAAACTGTTTCACTGTTCTAGTACATAACTCTAACGTACTTTTCAGCTGTTAAGCTTAATTCAGCTCTACATTCTACATTCTAAAATCCTGTCAGCAAAAGTTATGTATGACTAGCGGCCCATTCCGGCTTTCCTCGGATAATAACCTAGATACCAACTGCAGCACCATCTGCCGGGGTGAATCTAAACCATCCAGGGCCCTACCCAAACGTATACAAAAAAATCATACAAATGGGTCGAGTCGTTTAGGAGGAGTTTACTTACAACGAAAAGTGGCATTGTTAGGGTTCCGTAGTCAAAATACGGAACCCTTATAGATTCGTCATGTCTGTCTGTCTGTCTGTCCGTCCGTATGTCACAGACACTTTTCTCCGAAACTATGAGAACTTGAACTATACTATTGAAACTTGTAAAACTAAGTAGATGTAATCTGTGAACCGCATTAAGATTTTGATACAAAAGATAAAAAAAACAAAAATTTTAAGGGGTGTCCCAAACATAAAACGGAAACTCAAAAAAATAATTTTGGTCAATACCATCTATGGATAGGTCATCAAAAATGTATTTAGGTTTCTAACATGCTTTTTTTTCTAAACTGAATAGTTTGCGCGAGAGTACTCTTCCAAAGTGGTAAAAATTGTGTCCCCCCCGTAACTTCTAAAATAAGAGAATGACAAAAATAAAATAAGTGTATGATGTACGTTACCATGTAAACTATCAACGGAAATTGGTTTGAATGATATCTAGTAAGTAGTTTTATTTTAATACGTCATAAATTGACTATTGTTAAAAAACTGAATAAAGTAACAACGAAGTACAAGAACTTTTGTATTATATTACTTGCTGCTACGGAAGCCTTCATGGGCGAGCCCGACTCGCACTTGACCACTTTTTTTGTATATATAGATTTTGTGTACAGGGTGTACAGGCGTCATCTGTCTCTCTCAGTATTTATCAGTATAATTTAAGAACACGCGCGTCGACGCAATCGTCGTTCAGGAGGTCTACTCTCTTTCTATCGAAAACGAAATTTCGACCTAATTTTCGCGACATTCTTACTCCCGTTCTTTTTCGTTCCGTCGTTTAGCCCGACCGAACATTTTTTGACCGTTACATGTTCTAAGCCTACTCTAATTCACGAAAGTCGCAACGAAGATTCTAATTTGACAGATCAATTTTCTTAGTTTTAACCTCAAAATCAACGACAACAAAAGTGTTACTTTTTGATTTGCGGATTTAGATTTTTTTTGGGAAAATATAACATAATATGGTTGTAAAAGTTATGTTTATTGATGCTGCTGTACGTGAAGACCATTTGGAGCGTAGAAAGAGCCGGTGTCGCCTGCGCAGTGATCTTAACATAATTCAAATTTCCGACTTAGAATTTGTAGGAAATTATATGTTTAGCCGGGAATTGTTTGACGACTTTGTTGTGCCTATAAACCTAGAAAGTTACGGCTGGTCTAGATGGGAGACTGCGACTGTTAATCCGGAGTCCGGAGACCATGGGTTCAAAACCACGCGCACCATAGTCTTCTCGAAGTCTCATCTGCGTAATGCCGGTTGATGTCCTAAGATAAACAAATTCCTTCTTTCCCGAAACGGAAAAAACATTGAAAATTTTGATCGCTTTACCATCTGTACAGTACAGCAATCCTTTAGCAGCCTTAGAAGACTAAAAACATGGCTAAGAAGCACCATAGCAGAAGATCGCCTTATGGTCCATGGGCCATGATAAGTGTACACAGAGCTATAATAAATAAAAACCTAAATAATTTTAATGATAAAGTGGTTGAAAGTTTTTTTAAAAATCCCTGAAAGTTATGTGTTAATTGAATATTATTTTTGAATAAATAATTATTGCTTTGTTTAAAAGTTTGATTTAGTTGTTATGCTGTCGAGGGCTTGTGAAGTTTTATACATTGATACTAGAACTAATACTTGTTGCAATTGTCATCGAGGCAAAGATTTCCAAATGTAACACTTCATGCCGTCAACTCCATAATATTGACCCATTGCCTTCCTCTTAGCTAGCTGGCGACACCCTTGAATACCCCTAACTTAAAATGGTGAAGGTCAATGTGAAGAAACCGACATTTACCTAAAAATGTTTTCTATACAATAATTATTATAATACAGAAAAGTAGTCATTTCAAACTTTGAAAATGTATACAATTTCGTATGCTCTTTCTTTTTTGGTTTTTTATTAATTGACGTGTAAATTGTACATTTATGAATAAAGTACTTTGACTTTGACTTTAAAATCATTTGAATGTGTCATCCACCAATCCGAACTGGGCTAGCGTGGTGGATTATGGCCTTCTCTCGCAAGGGCTCTACCATTGAAGTAGAAGGCCTCGAGTCCTAGCTGTGGAAACATTTAGTGGGTTGTTTATGCCTGGGAAAATGCCTGCATCACAGAATCGAGTCTGCTTCTAACTTTAAGTATGATAAACCCACCGGAAAAAAAGAGTGATTTTATAAATGTATGTGCCAAGCTCTCTTTAGTGTCATAACTATAAAAGTAAGACAATTTTGATGTACCTCATTGTGTGCAATGATAATGCAATAATAATAATAATAAGCCTTTATTGTTTCCTTTTTACATTTAACATAGTATATGCATATAAGGTTTGTTTACGCTAAGGACCCCTTTCGGTATAGGCCTTCTCCCATATGATAATGCAATATAATGATTTATTTCAAATTTCATTGTAGTTTTTCATGACCATTTTACTAAAATCATTCCAGCTATTTCAAAATAAGCTTTTGTAGATATCTACAAATCAAAAGTGAAGTGTTTTCTTCTGGGTTAGCACGCTCCACCATAGACTATCGTCGTTTAACATCAGTCAAATGCTCAAATGGTGGTCAACTGTAAACCTATTATTATTAAGCCTTTATAGCTGGAATTAATTTTACAATAATTTAAATTTCACACTTAGATTTAAAAAACCCAGGCCAATTCCAGCTGCTTTCAATCTTCTCTGAAAAAACTTACTGCAACTGTAAACCTTTAATAGTATACAAATATGTAACTTGTAGAGTTATCTTGTCCAAATATCATAAAAATCCATCCAGCCATTTGGAAATTAGTGTTAGGGTTTTGTTTACTTTAAAATAACATTTTATCTAGGAAATTAAATAAAATACCATTTTATCTAGAAAGTATATTAAAATTTATTAAGTACATCTTCTAGAATATTCTTTGAAAACCCCACACATGTAGAGTAGTGCCGCCAGGAAATTCAGTGTTCCCTCTCTCTCTCTCAACTACTTCTAGTCGGACAGCCCGCAGCACACAGCCTTCTGCAATGGATTGTGGGTCTGTAAAAGAACAATGAATATTCTAATTTAAATCATCATTATGACAAGTTACTAACAAACTTTGTATCTGAGTATTGGTTTTGACCAAGTAGGTTTAACACTCTAATTCAATTTTGTAGGTACATAATATATCTCTTAGGCTGGTCGTACACGGCATCTTGAAGCAGTCAGCATCGACTGCTTCATGCTATAACTGCATAGTGCACTACATACTAGGTACTATGTATGTACACACACAAACCACTCAAGCAGTTGCATCTGCTTCGGATAGTTAACAGCACTGTGAAATTTAATCTTGCAGTCGGACTGCAAGAGTGGTCCGTGTTTGTTGATCAGTAGGTAACAGCTCGAGCTGCCGGTGCTGAATGTAATAGAATATTTGTACGTTAGAAATAATGCATAATTATAATAGTGGCTCAGCCCAATGGCTTCATCCATGTTGTAATGAAAATATGCATGTATCATTCACACAAAGCTTGCACTCGAACCACCTATTTATAACTCGGAAAGTCTGGAAATTGGGTCCGGTTTGCCATTCACCAAATCCATCTCCCATCACTTTTATACAGCAATTTTTATGCATAAACACATGTTTATATTAAGAAAAATAACGAAAACTGCACGAAATACTTGCAAGGCCTTTTTTGTTTTAATTTGTTTGTATGTAATGTAAAAACGTAATAATGTTTTGAATTAGAACTTTCGATTTCGATAGTATCTCGTATCGTAGTGTTGCCACCTTTATTTTTCAAAATCCGTACCATAAACTTGAACAATAGTGTGAATTCAAGACTAGGGCTTCCAATATTATGGATAAAATATGTTAATTAGGTAAATGATTACCAATTTTGGTGGTCTAGTTAAGTACATCGATTGATTCATTGGTACATTTATGATTTTTATTTCATGTATGTATATGTGGTATATTATTATATAACATATTAGGTTAATGTGTATTATTATTATATTTCAATTAGTATGTGTAAGTTTATTTATGTTGTAAATATGTAGTATGTTATTATTTATTTTCTGTTGTGAGTACTCATAATGGTGTTGATAAATGAAATGTATTAATTAAACGGGCCATGTTACTATCTTTTGTTTCTAATCCGTGCACGGTTGCCTGGAAGAGATCGCTCTAAGCGATAAGGCCGCCAATCGAAATGTATTTTTTTATATTTGGTTATTTTTTTTTTTTTTTGTATTATGGCTTTTAATAGTTTGCTTATCTCTCTTATCGTATCTTATCTTTGCGCTCGGGCATAAAATATATTTGTAATAATAATTATGTAACTTTCATCCCATCTCAGATTGGAAATGATTCAATGGTTTTCACATTATTTACAGTTTTTTTTTAATTCTGTGGGTATCAGTTTGTTGGTTTTAGCTGAACGTTACGATAAAAAGTGAAATACCCTACATTTTGTCGCTGACGATGGTCTTCCGCAATAGGCTCGATAATTATGTTGTGTTATAGTGTACGTGTAAGTACTGCGATGAAAATACCTAGGTGTCATATTGTGTGCTTACGTGTTGTGATAAAACAGAAATTAATATTACAACCAAAACTTTTTTGCAATGGTTGTGAAATGCAAAATTTAATATTTCGTGATAGGTTCAATTAATGTGGTAGTAATTAGTACCTAGAAGTTAATGTTGCGACAAAATAACATGAATAATGTAATAAACACAAGGACATAACAGCGACGAGCAGTTGACCAAATCATTTTTCTCCGTCTGACGCACTTGTTCACTATATTTTAATTCTCGCTGAAGCATCTGAGTTCACCCGAAAATTTCTTATCTTACCCGAGCGTGACGCTAGAATTCAATTCACAGCCCACGAAAAATCTATCTAGGCGCCCCAAATGAAGTTTTCACTGTAAAAAGTTTTATTTTACCTCGTCATACAAGAGAAACTGTCATTATTTTACGGCGGCTCTTTTAAACCGTTTAAACACAAAAATATGGCAAACTTTATA
This sequence comes from Ectropis grisescens, assembly GCA_017562165.1. Classification (NCBI taxonomy): domain Eukaryota; kingdom Metazoa; phylum Arthropoda; class Insecta; order Lepidoptera; family Geometridae; genus Ectropis; species Ectropis grisescens. The sequence continues at coordinate 21,071,376 of CM029791.1, forward strand.
ATAAAACCTAGGAATTAAGCACACCAATACGTATATTATTAATATAATAAACTAGCAGCACCCTGGGGTTTTACCTGCGTAGTTGCCGTTTCCATTATTTTCTCAGAATGAAGAGTAGCCTGTGTAATAGTCCAGATTGTAATCTAAAATAATGTGTTTCAAATTTCAGCTCGGCCGTTCAGATGTTACGATATGATTAAGGAAGATTAAAATAGTTTTTTTATAACGGGAATATGAAGGAGAAGAGATCTACATGGGAAAACCACGGGGTGCTGCTAGTAATAATGATGCTAGTAAGACTAATAATAATGCTAGTGATAATACAATTATTTATCAAGCTACATGAAAGAAATTAAAATATAACAAAGTTCTCAGCGCCTTACGTACGTAGTGTAATCGATTGGTTTAAAATGACATAAAAAATATTGATTGTGAGAGGATTTCCAATTTGAAGTGGGCCACATTGAGAGGCTAATACCACAGGATAAACTGGATATATAAAGAAAATACATTGAAGAATTTCAAGTTCGTTCAACTTTTCTGCTTGTTTTTTTACACCAAAAAAAGAATTTAAAAATATAATCATACTGTATTTATTTAAGTAATTCGCAAGATTCCTTTCAAAAGGTCATATGCGTACGATTTCGACTTCTCGATCGTACATGAGGTAAAAAAAGCCGTATAAGTACGACTAAATTGTACGAAGGGCAACACTAGATTTACTGTCCCTCGACAAAACGTCAATGCCAATATGAGTTTTAAGTATTAAGCGGATATGTTTGACTGTCACAAGTTGTAGTCCAAACGAGTGCTTGCTGTATAACTCCTATATTTAGCCGCATAATAAGGTCTATTCTAGTGCCTCGATTCTAATTGCGTAAATAATTTGATTTGCACTCGTTTCATTGAACCAATTGCTATAATTTTAAAACAAATAGATCAGATATCGTATTTTTTAGCTAAATTTAAAAAATACGGCAAAACGGATCATAAATATGATGTTAAAGAAAAAACCGTAAATTGCCGCAATGGCAATGAAAATAACCTCTCTACTTAGTCTGTGGAACCTTTTGTTTTTCATTCAATTACATCGTTCACGATGAGACTCTATGGATTTGAAAGTCCGTAGCCCGATCCGCAAGAGAAATAGAGTAAGGTTACAGGCAATATTTCGTTTTCGTTTACGGCCGTTTGCGAAGTGCGGATGCGGAGAAAGAGAGTAGACGCCCAGGTCTCAGATCAGAATAACTGAACTAGTTACACTAAAATTATCCACGGACGTAAAGCACCTGTTAAAATCAATGCACTAGTGGTATTACTGGAAAACTCTATGAACAAAAAGCATATACTTATTTTAAAAATGCAAAAGTTTGGATGTTTGTTTCTCAACCCCGTCAGAACGTCCGAACCACACAAAATAGAATAGAAAATAATATAGATATTATTTTAAATTATAGCATTTTGTGTGGTAGGTAGGTAGGTAGGTAATGCATTAAAATTTAATATACATTCAATTAAAAAAACATTACACACTATCATTTATTTGACACACGCACAATTTTTTTATTTATTTTTTGAGTCTGTCGTAAAATTTAGAATACATTATGTAAGCTAGAAGAGCCTAGCGGATTTACCCGCGTAGCGCGTTTTGTTAGCGTATGTGTTTTACAAAACTATATTATAACTGTGTTCAAAATTCATCCAGCCATATGCCATTCAGTCCACTCCACGTAACTCGAAGAAGCGGCACCGTTTCATGGTGGATATTCCAAAGACACGGACAAAGAGGTTTGACTCTACGTTTGTGATAAGAACGTCTAGGCTGTGGAATGAGTTGCCTGAGTGGGTTTTTCCCGATAGTTATAATCTTGGTGTCTTCAAATCGAGAGTGAATCGGTTTCTTCTAGGTAAACACGCTCCATCGTAGACCGCATCGTCGCTTAACATCAGGCGAGGTGGCGGTCAAGTGTAAACCTATTAAAGTTAAAAAAAAAAATCCAATCCGTTCATACGTTACGATATAATTGAGCAACAAACATCCTAATATCCAAACGTCGTTGCTTGCTTTATGGTCGCATTTCGACCACTTGGCGAAAAAAGTGTGTATGTTAGTACTAAAAACACTTTATGTATTTCATTATTATTTCGTTGTGTCTTTAGTTTCGTTCTAAATTACATTCTAGGGTCTTTCTGATATGTTGAAATGGGCCTTTTAAAATCAATTCCTAAATGAAATCTACCACGCAAGCCGTTCAGTTATATCGTCATTGCTGAGTCAACTTCCTCTGTTCAGTGGACTAATGCGGTCACTTAGACAGAGCAGACGAGCTACTTCCAACAATGTTACTGTCAACTTTTTGGAGACAAAAAGTTGAACAAAAACGTGCTGTCGAATGTTTGGACGTTTTGATGTTTGTAGCTCAATCACGTCAGAACGTCTCAACGGATGGGGATGAAATTTATAGCTTAGTTCGATTTAAGTCTGGGATGGTCTCTCTTGGTGCGCTCAACTCCATGCTAGACGCACAGCCAAAGTGCGATGTATTTGACGACCACTGAAGGGCATTGATGTCTGAGTGCTTATACTTTTGTGAGAAAATGGAATGAGAATATGTATAATGAATAATAACTACTCATTCCCTCCTCTAATATTTTGACTTGCATATTGACTTTCGTATTTTCTTTATTTGTGTATCACTTTTGTATTTGTTATTTTTGTTTAATTTGATATATTTGTTTAGTTTTACTTTTACATCACCATTTAATTTTTGACATCTTATGGAATTTTTATCAATTTAATTTAATTAAGTAACATTTGAATTATTTTCTATTTGCCTAATATATTAATGTGCGCAATTATCATAACATAACATAATTATTGTATCATGACATAATTTGATTACATTTTTTGTTTACTTTTGTTCACAATATTTTGTTAGTAAATGAATGTATCTATCATTAGTATAATTGGCGTTATGCCATTACTATTTAATTTTTGACATCTTATGGAATTTTTATCAATTTAATTTAATTAATATTTGAATTATTTTCTATTTGCCTAATATATTAATGTGCGTAATTATCATAACATAACATAATTATTGTATCATGACATAAATTGATTACATTTTTTGTTTACTTTTGTTTACAATATTTTGTTATGTAGCTATCATTAGTATAATTGGCGTTATGCCATTCTAATTGATTAAATAAAAAAATAAAATAATAGCACATAGGCTATTCTTCATCGTGGGAAAATAACTGGAACAGGAACTACGCGGTCAAAGCCGCGGGGATGGTCAAGTGCAAACCAATAAAAGTTAAAAAAAAACTTTTTTTGTCGATTCTGTTCGGCTAACCTCTTAAAATGACTGGAAGTATGAACCAAAACAAACAAGATGATCAAACATGGTACTAAATTCATAACTCTATTTAAAAGTAGCTCGTCTGTCTCCCACCAAACAAGTATGTGACCAAAGTTTGGCGTTTCTGAATACAATAAAAGGCAGTCAAGCAGAAGAATTCACATAAAAGGGTGAACAACTGAACACGAGTTTGAAAAGGGTTCGCCGCAGTTTGGCTTTCTGATACGAGGATTAGACTTCACTTAGTAAAATTAGATTGTTTGGTTTTGACAATGGCTCGAATTCAATTATACGGCTGAAATAACAATACGTATAAACATTAAAGAACAGCACCTCGCAACTTTACCCGTGTAGTTCGCATTCTCGTTTTTTTTTTTAATAAAGAGTGAAGAGACGAGCAAGGCACGTGCTTGATGGTAAGCAACATGCCTGCCACAGCACAGTGACACGCAGCTATTGGAGCATGAAGAGTCCAAATCACCTAGCACTGCACTGCGCTCATCACCCAGAGATCTAAGATTTTATATCTCTACGCCCTGTTATTACTCTGGAAACATTGCCTTTCAAACCGGAACACAGTAATGTATGCACATTACTGCTTGGCGGTAGAATAACTGGCCAAGGTTTTTCCCCAGGCGGACTCTGCAAAGACCACTACTAAAAAGTTTCTGGGTCGATATTTTTTATACTCCACAAAGCGAGAAAGTTGTGACTTATCGTCCCTGTATGTATTTATAAGGTCATATACCTATTCGTTTTGTGTCAAGTTAGACGTACAGTCTAGTCTGAGTCTATAATGGTTGCTCAATGGTACGTAAATTAATGGTTAATCGATTTTAGTCTACAATCATTTTAATAGCTGTGGGTAAACATTATACACCGCTGTTAATATGTTTTATTGGCTCTAGATAATTGATGAAACAAAACATTGTATTCTTTCAATACATAAACGATAAACTGACGTTTATTTTTCAATTATTTTGTATAGTAATTATTTTAAATACCCACCGCTGCAGTAACCATCATCATCTGCAGCCTGCAGATGTCCACTGCTGGTCCTTGATGTCCTAATATATTAGTTTGTAACCGGGTTACGAAATCGGAAAAAAATTTCTTCTTTTGTAACTGGTTACAAAACACAGTTACAAAGGCGGCCGAAAGGGTCCTACCACTGCAGTACACAAACTTGTTTATATTTAAAGTTCAACCGACTTCAAAAAGGAGAAGGAAATGAACATTAAGAGTCCAAATCATTGCCTGGCACCGCACTGCGCTCGTCACCCGAAGATATATTGTATTTTATCTCTTAGCCAAGCAATTTCACTGGAAACATTACCCTTCAAACCAGAGCACAGTAGTTTGCACGCTACTGCTTGGCGTCAAAATAACTGGTAAATGTGGTCCACCGTACTCTTGAAAAACAAAGATGCACAGAAAAAAAATTGATTGTCTGTAAAGTCAGTTGGTTTACGGACGATAGTTTAACGTGACAACGTAATAACAAAATGTTGATAGAAAAGCGTGCAATGAGCGTAACGGGACATAACGGGTTACTTTTTCATGCATACCGGCGTTCATCGATTTTTTAGACGTCAAAAATTACAATAAACTTTAAAAACTAGTGCCACAGTTGGCGACCCCATCACTGAAAGTGATGTCTTCCAGACAACCTTAGGATGGACAATATAATCTGGACAATTCAAAATACGGGGTGCACAAACAAGAAGTAGAAAAAACTGAAAGAAAATCACACAAAATTATTAAAATATAACAAAATTATAAATCTCAACGTCAATTGAAATTTTATTTGCTTTTTAACGAGTATTAGAATTAAAAATTACGGGATTTACGATGTTAGATTGTTCCGAGTTACGAAAAGTTATCTAATTTATCGCCTTTGTTAATTCAAAGTTAATGAAGGGGTATCGTTTATTTAAAGTCCGAACTTGGAAAATATCTAAAGTTTAATGAACCTGATAACAATCACTGTGTTTCGATATAAAGGGCAATGTTGGCACATAAATTAAAGAGCATAGATATATAAATCATCTCAAATGACGAGTGATGACCGCAGTGCATGCTAAGCAATGATTTGGTCTAAGTATTCTTGTTTCAATAATTGTGTGACAATGTGATGTTAATGATAGGCGAGTTGCTTACCATAAGGCCCATATCCTGTTCGATCCGTCACATAAAGTGACAGATGAACATGATGTGTGGGTTTTTCTTTACAAAAATAAACAAATATTGCAGTGAAATTAACACAGACGATTAGAGTATCATTGAGTATCATTGAGTATCAAATTTCACCATCTGACCTCAAACTAAGCAAAGATATGGCAGCCAGATGGCTGATAGGTATAATACTTACATAATATGTTGTGGTAAATGCATGCCTATTTTACTCGAATATAGAAAAACTCAGACACAGAACAAATGTTTGTATTAATCACACAAATATTTGCACTGGGTGGGGAATCAAACCTACGAACCACCCTCGGCTTTGCAAGCAGACTTACTACCAACTAAGCCACAAGGTTAGTCAATAAAATACTGTAAATCCCTTTCATTTAGGTACATTAAGACGTAGTATAAACTCTTTGAATACACCCCTTAAGTGTAATCTTGTAAAAAAGTCACCTACAGTAATAGGCTAGCAAAACTAAACCGAACTATAAACCTTCAAAATTATTGCGGAAGTGCCTTACTTAGCAGGATTTATATTCTCGGTCCGAAAATAGGTTAGTTAGTAAGGTTTCCGTGGAAGCCATAGTAGCGGCGCAGATCGGCCGATTACTCGCAGTTGGCTAGATCTGACCTCTGCGTAATCCGGTTTCGATAATCCCAGGTTCTACCACCTTCCAAGTTTTGATGGCTGTATAAGTGCTTCTATCTTAATTATCGGTAAAAGTATGGTAGAACGCTGATACTAAACATGAGATTGACGATATATGGTAATGATTCACATGCATGCACTTTAGCTTAAATATGGGAATGAATTTTTGACTCTTTTATGTTCTAATAGCAGCGTGACACAGTGATGTAATGGACAGACTTGTTGCTTACCATGAGGCACCTGCTCGTACCGTCCTCCCATCATTCTATAGGTACCTACTATAAAAAAATTGGTTGTCTGTAAAACCGCTTGGTTTACGAACGATACTTTAACGTGACAACGTCATAACAAAACATTGATAGATGAGGCGCAAGCTTACAATGAGCGTAACGGGACATAACGGGACACTTTTTCGTGCATGCAGCCGGCGTTAATCGATTTATTAGACGTTGTCACGTCAAAAAATGTATATGCGTAGAGTAGGTAAAGCATAACGCCGAGACGAGATCTGACAAGCTGGTTAGTGTTTTATATTCTCTTACTAAACGCACATTATTAGACCAAAAGTAGATAGGTATATTATATTATTTTGACTACGACAAACTTTTTTACGAAAGACTTTTTTACAGCAACTAATTTTATTGACGATACTTTTTTACAACTGCTTTAGATCTCGTTCCGCGATACTACACGCAACGTTCCCTTTCTCGTTATTTTCCCGCTTCGATATCAGGAAAATAAAACATAAAAAGGAAACAAAAACACTTTAGCTATTGCTGAATTTTACCTTTAGCAAAAATGTTTGAGCTTTCGAGTAAGTAGAAGCTAAGTTAGAAGACTATATACCGACATTCAACGCAACCCTGCTAATAAACAACCATATTTTAAGGTTTACGTCCTCGCTTTTAGCGTCGACTTGTAACGTTTTTACGTCTGCCTGTGTACGAAATTAACGTGAATTTAATTCAATTTTAGTTTTGCATTTCACCGCCATCCAGAGAGACCAGCCGCCCGCAAAACCAACGCGAATGTAAAAGACATTTTCATAAATTCCAACAAAATGATTTCAGTTTCGTGAAATCACGAATCCTTTTACAGTTCGCGCGAAACTTTTATTCGAAGTATTCCATTATTACAATGAGAGATGTAATTAAGATTGTTTTAAATTATACAAACTTAGTTTGGGAAGATAGGTATAGACAGTATAAAATAACATCTACGAGTAACATGTATTAATAATGATACAAATCTCAATTTCATACGTAGAATCTCCTATTGTCTTGTAGAAGTCGCTTAAAATATGTGTTATCCTATAATAATTAAACTAAAAAATAAGACACAAATAATAAAACGAACTGCAAAACATTTCATCAGCTTCCTTTTTCAAATATTGTAAAGAAGTAATTTAAATACTTATACCAGAACATGTATATGTCAGACACGATACTTAACAAACTAAAAGCTAAGTACTCACTCTGTTTCGTTGTTTTCAAAGGTTATATTCCCTTGCGCAGGCTCGAACTGGCTCCCTCCCTTCGCGGTTCCGTCCTCAGTCCAGAATGGAACTCGCACCTTGCCCCGGGCACCAGCAGTCCTCACCACACGAAGGTCATAAGTCCCAACCGATTCCGTCAACTCAAAGTCTCTTTGCGGAAAGAAAACACACCAGAATGGTCATCGTCTAAGATTACCACTGTGGCAGTCGATGGAGATGCCAGGGACGCTCCACGGGGAGAACTCAATCTGCAGTAGAAATGCTCGTCCTCTTCGAAAACGTCATCGTCTATTACTTGAACGCTGAAGGTCTTCTCTGTTTCTCCGTGTCTGAATATAAGAGTACCTTGAGCTGCTACATAGTCTGAGCCAGCTTCGGCTGTTCCATCCTCGGTCGTGTATTGAACAGCGATTTCTCCAGCCAGATCTCCTTTTCTAACGACACGCACTTCGAAGGTACCACAGTTTTCCATGACGGTATAGTGGGAAGGATCGAACCGCACATTGGGACCGCGTGGTTCTATTGTCGGCGAACTGGACCCTCGTCGCTGCAATTCTGCTTTCACCTCGCTGAGGTCGCTTTGAGCTCGTTCTGATATCTTTCGACTGAAATCTCCACCGCCGGTCATTTTTCGCGTAGCGGCTACTCGGTAGAATGCTCTCGATTTTGGGCCACGAGACATCAACGCTTCTAACGCCATTCTTTCCACTGTTTCTAAATCTTCTTCGGGATGCTGTCTTCTCAGCTCTCTGAGGACGGTCACATATTCCTTCCTCGATTTTTCTATTTCACGACCTTCTTCATCGTCGGACGCGAAGTCATCCCCGCCCGGTTTCAGAGCCATTTCGACAGAGCCATCGCCTTCAGCCTCGACAATCACTCCTCTTTCGTTCACTCTGTAGCCTTTCTTTAAATATTTGTAAACTAGAAGGCGGCGGTCGGCGATGTATGCCGTGAGGACGGTCGCCGGGAAGAACAGGAACGTGATAGTCCCTTCCCAGACCTCGACCTCGCCCGGCGATATCACGGCGAGGATGAGGTACAGCCAGACGTACGCGAACACGGACCACGTGGCCGTCACGAGGAAAACGCGAAGATGCTTTATCTTTCGGACTTCTCCATCCGGTATGACCGCTACGCAAATGGCCATAATCACGAACAAATTATAAGCCGCGGAGCCGACGATGGTTCCCGGCCCCAAATCACCGGCTTCAAAATTCTTACCAGCTATTTCAATGACGGACAATAAAATTTCCGGGGCGCTGGACCCCAACGCCATCAGCGTTAGATTTGCGACGGTTTCATTCCAGACGCGAACGACTACGATCTGGTCGCTGCCGTTCCGTCGCAGGCGCACCTCTTTTTCCCTGGAAGTGATAACTTCGATGGCGGCCATGAAGCGATCGGAGACGATAGAGACTCCGATGAAGAGGTACATGAGGGCGATAAAGTAGACGGTGCCTCGGAGGGCGAGTTCCAGAGTTGGGACGTCTTCGAGGGGTTTCCATGCGGGGAGTACGAGGCCCTCGGCGCACTGGAGGATGTGTCGCGGGGTATGGTTGGCAGGCGCGAGGCGCGCGGCGGGCTCGGCGGCGGCGCGCGCGGCGCACCCCGCCAGCGCGGCGAGCGCGGCCCGCATGCCGCGTCACGTGCTGCGCCCCATCCGCGGCGACCGGCGCTGCCTGAGGCCGGCGCCCGACTGACGGACCGACGACGCCGAGCCGCCGCGCGCCACCCGCCGCCTAGCGCCCGCCCACAGCCTTCGCGATAACATTACACCACTTTCTTTGCTAATCATCAATTTTTCCATTCGAATTACCACAGCCGAAAACCGTGGTAGCCTGAAAAAATCTTGATGGAAGGACAGTGGATAATCTAATACCTTTATAACAGCAAATCAGGTATTTATGTAATACTAGCACGGTTTTATTCGCGCAGTTCCCATCCTTATTATGTTCCCGGGGAAAAAAGTAGCCTATGTTGTACTGTAGGTACGTATACTACTTACGATCACAACCGCACAATATGTTTTTCCAGACAATTATCACTACATATATATAGTATAAAACAAAGTCGTTTTATCGGTCCCTATATTTATGCTTAAATCTTTAAAACTACGCAACGGATTTTGTTGCGATCTTTATTAATAGATAGAGTGATTGAAGATAAATGTTTATATGTATAATACGTACATAAAATAGTGGAGAAACTGATATTTTTTGAGGTTTATAATGTGATGTCGTAAATAACTACATTATTTCCGCTTACGTTTCAAACGCAGGCTGAACCCTACGAGATTTTATTTATTTATTTATATTTATTGATTTATAAATCCATTTTACCCGTGTAATTCCCCTTCCTGTTATTTTTCAATAATAAATAGTAGCCTATGGCTATTCTAGACATTAATATAACTACAAACTTCAACCCGATTTGGTTCCGATGATGATGGATGATGATGGTGTAGTATGGTTGAAAAAGTAGCACGCTTGCTAAGCTATATTGCAATAGTAGCACGATTCCAAAAGTGTTATACATTTAAAAAGTGTAGCAGATTTGCTACAAGGTATCACGTTTGCTACGGCGTAGCAAGCTTGTTAGAGTTTAGCTCAAGTATAATAGCATGTTTGCTAAGGTGTATCACGCTGGCTAACATGTAGTTCATTTGCTAAGGTGTAGCACGCTCGCTAAAGTGTAGGTCGTTTACTAAGGTGTAGCACGCTGGCTAACCAGTAGCTCGTCTGCTAAGGTGTAACACGCTGGCTAACGTGTAGATCGTTTGCTACGGTTTAGTACGCTGGCTAACGTGTAGCTCGTTTGCTAAGGTGTAGCACGCTGGCTAACGTGTAGCTTGTTTGCTACGGTTTAGCACGCTGGCAAAAGTGTAGCTCGTTTGCTAAGGTGTAGCACGCTGGCTAACCAGTAGCTCGTCTGCTAAGGTGTAACACGCTGGCTAACGTGTAGGTCGTTTGCTAAGGTGTAGCACGCTGCTGGCTAACGTGAAGCTCGTTTGCTAAGGTGTACTACATTAGTATATCATACATTTAAAAAGTGTAGCAGATTCACTTAAAAGTAAGGCGTAGGTAAGCTTACTAAAGCGTTGTACAATTACTAAGGTGTAGCACAGTAGCACCTTTGGTAAATTGTATCTCGTTTGCTAAAAAGTAGCACATTTGATAAGCTATTCCACGTTAATAAAGAGCCCAACCTACCTCAGTGGCCGAAAAAGTACTGATAAATAGAGTGATGTTTGGTAGAAATTGTTTTTGGTACAAATAAACAATAAAAGTGGCCAAGTGCGAGTCGGACTCGCCCATGAAGGCTTCCGTAGCAGTTAGTAACATAACACAAAAGTTCTTGTAGTTCGTTGTTCCTTTAATCAGTGTTTTAACAATAGTGAATTTATGATGTTTTAAAATAAAACTACTAACTAGATCTCATTCAATTCAATGAATTTTAGTTGATAGTTTACATGGTAACGTACATCATAGACTTGTTTTATTTTTGTCATTCTCTTATTTTAGAAGTTACAGGGGGGGGCACACTTTTTTCCACTTTGGAAGAGTCCCTCGCGCAAACTATTCAGTTTAGAAAAATAAAATGTTTGGAACCTCAATATCATTTTTGATGACCTATCCATAGATATCACATACGTATGGTTTTGATCAAAAAAATTTTTTTGAGTTTTGTTCTAAGTATGGGACACTCCTAAATTTTTTTTCTGTTTTTTGTATCAAAATCTTAATGCGGTTTACAGACTACATCTACTTACCAAGTTTCAATAGTATAGCTCTTATAGTTTCGGAGAAAAGTAGTTGTGACATACGGACGGACAGACAGACATGACGAATATATAAGGGTCCCGTATTTTGCCATTTGGCTACGGGATCTGGAAAGCCAGCTGAAGACGCTCTTTAAGATGTAGTACGTTTTTCCTAATACACACACACGCTTACTAAGGTTATCGCTTGCTAATGCACACTGGCTTACAAATTTCACTGAACTTCAATATTGACCCATCTAATTAAGTGTATGTCAGCTTCGAGTTAAAATTGCTATCGAAACTAGGACTAGTTACCGTTAACGTATAAACGTAGGTAGTACTTATAGTACGAATACACGAGAATAAACGCTAAAGTGTAGGAAATACGGTCCTTTTTAATTCCGCTTTTCTAATTTTCCTTATGGTCTGAGAACCGATGAAGATCGACCTTCGCAGATCTGATAACGAATGCGACGTATTCTTTATCAAATATAATTTATGAAAAATATGCAAAAATGTTCATAGCTGTTTTAACTTAATTAATTTTATTCATATTTTCGTCGTCTTCACTTTTTGATAAACGAATGAATTTTATCTCAACTGATAGTTTTTGTCAAACATAATTTATGCCTAGATAGGCTAGCCTACTATAAGTAATTTCTGTGCATACAACATTGTAAAACATTACTGTGTTCCGGTTTGAAGGGCAATGTTTACAGTGATTACAGGGCATGGAGATGAATGATCTCGTCACTGACTGCCCTAGTGGCTTAGTTGGTAGTAGCTCTGCCTGCGAAGCCGAGGGTCGGGTTCGATCCCACCCAGTGCAAATATTTGTGTGATGAATTCAAATGTTTGCACTATGTCTGGGTGTTTCTATGTATAATAAGCACGTATTTAAAACTATATAAGTATTATATCAGCTATCTGGCTGCCATCACACAAGCTTTGCTTAGTTTGGGGTCAGATGGTGTTGTGTGTGAATTGTCTACCAATATTATTATATATTATTATTACTGTATACAATAAAAAAAAGATTAAAAATTATATATTATTTGATAAAAATATGTCTCATCTGGTTGTCAGATCGGTGAAAATCGATCTTTCATCGTGAAAATCGTGTCCTCTAATACATAATACACTAATACTTCTACCGGACGAATTCGGGACAAGCCGCTTGTAGTGGAAACGCAGCGTTATGATTCTGGCAACATCGGCACGTAGACTCTGATGGAGTTTTATTACTTCCCCGTACCATAAAGTTGCCCAAATGTTGGGAAAAAAGGTTATTAGCTCAACGCATGGTGTTGCCAGGAGTCGAATAGGAGAGATTCGAGTGGACGAATTTGTTAGAAGATGAATGGACGCCGATTAGATGGGTCGAAGACATTCGAGAAACCGTATGTGCATGGATACAAAAGTCGGGGTAGTCTAATGACGATAATGTCTGATTTACAATCGTGAAGTTTTTTTTAAATTAAGAAGTGACGATACGAGCATGACATGTGCCTGATGGTAAGCAACATGCGTGCCACATAACAGCACAGTGACACACGTTTATTGGAACATGAAGAGTCCAAATCATTACCTAGCACTGCACTGCGCTCATCACCCAGAGATCTAAGATGTTATATCTCTAAGCCCTGTAATTTATCTGGAAACATTGCCCTTCAAACCGGACCACAGTAATTTTGTGTAGTCACAGTAGTGAAGTTGTATGTTCGAAGCACACCAAAACCTTAGTTTAGTTATTACGGTATTTTTCAAATGAAGATAACTAATTTGTCATCACCAGATGTTTTTTGTAGAGGTAGGACTCTTGACAGAGTCCATCTGGAGACGTACCACACCTTTGCCAATTATTTTACCGCCAAACAGTACTGTTTACACATTTGGTTTACACATTTACACGGTAACGTTTCGGTTTGAAGGGCAATGTTTCCAGTGAAATTACAGGGCATGGAGATAAAACATCTTATATCTGTGAGTGACGAGAACCATGCAGTACTACCACTGCACTGAGCTCAACCAATGATTAGGACTCTTCATATTCTACCACATTCGCATCTTCACCACACCATTATAAGTCGCACGTTATTGCCATTAGGTCAATAGCTTAACTGCAACAATATCAACATTCGATATTTTTGGAACGAAGTTCCTTATCGCGCGTTGTGAAAGGGGGCTAGACGGAAAAAAATACGAAAAGTTGTCACGACACTTTTTGCTATTATAAGCTGTGCGGCGCCGCATGTTTCTCTGTCTGTCTCTCTCTAGAAAGCAAGCCAGATATTTTCATTTCTATTTCGCATTGAACAGTGTGGTGTCGCGACGATTATTTTTGTGTTGAGTGTATACAGGTTTTTTGTAAATAATAAAAAATAATAATTCCTTCACTAATTAATCGAAAGGAACTTCGTTCCATCCGGGTGTCCCTTGACACCTCTCAAGTTTTTATTTATTTATACATAGTTTCATGGTTGACATTCGAAAGACTGGAATGAAGTGGTTTAACACTAGTTTTATTATAATAATACCTTCTAGCTTTTAATGTTTTTAAGTTTCTTTTGTATATTTCCTTTTTTGTAGTTTTCAATAAAGAGAGTGACGACATCCGCTTTACTCTAAGACCATGCTGGATCAGAGTTACAGTTTACCCAGCTCAATGGAAAGAGCTGCAGGAGACCGTGCTATGCCATGAGGCACCCCGATTTATGCAATGAAATATAATAGGATCAAAAATGTTACATTGTGCGTAGTTCGGAATAAAAAATAAGTATTTAAATATTTTGTTTTTTTATCGCAGGTGCAATGCATTTCCTGAGTAGGCTTACCCAATGATTACATTACATTCTTAGTGTATTCACATCGAGAGTAAATTGGTGTCTTCTGGGTAAGCACCACGCGCCATCGTAGACTGCACCGTCGCTTAACTTCAGGCGAGATGGCAGTCAAGCGTAAACCTACAATGGGAAAAAAATAACCAAAATGGTACAATATTAGTGAAACATGGCAACACTAAGCAAAAGGCCGAACTTATTAAAGTTACTTGAGAAACTCGGCGACGGGAACAATTTGCGGTGCGCCGAGTTAACGCATTTTAACTTTTCTGTTATTTAGGAGTGAAGTTAACACGTTTCCTCAGAATTTTAATATTTATTATTTCCACGAACACGTGTTTTGGCCGAGTTAAAATACAAGGTTTTGTTATTTAATAGTAGAATCCTGCGATTTTATTCGTGTAGTTCTCAATCTAATTATTTTTCCGGGATAAAAGCTTGCCTATGTATTATTCTAGACGATTCGTACCTGTTATTTGTATAATTATGTACCAAATTTCATTCATATCCATTTTGTAGTTTTTTCTTGAAAGAGTATCAAACATTAATACATATAAACTTTCACATAATATTAAGCAGTAGGATAAATTTCGACGCGCACGTGTGTTTGACACTTTGACAGATTCAAAATACAATGTTTTAAACGAAGATATTAGGCCAAAATCCCAGAGCCACCAGACGTCACGTATTTTCTGATGGATGAAATGTGGACGATTGAGTAGAGTTAGTACGTACTAAGAACACATGTTTACCGGCTAACTTGCTTAGACGGCCAATTTTGAGATCTGAGGTCCATTACTTACTTCACTTTTTTTTTCTAATAACTAATTTTCACATATGTTATAGTCAATATCTTTAAAAATAAGGCCGCAATACTTCCAGATACTTAGCGTAGGCCGTTTTGCTTAACAGACGCTTTAAAACTCCTAAAATAATGACTTAACTTCAGTTAAATTCTCATACTCTATTTGTATATATGTCTATCAGATAACTATTTTAAAACTTTTTCCGAAGAGACAGACCGATCTAAGGGACTAGTCATCCCCTAAACTCATAATCTCGTACTTAAATGTTATGTACCTTCTGGACCCCATATCTCAAAATTGGCCGTCTAAGCAAGTTACCGGGTAAGCATGTGTTCTTAGTACGTACTAACTCTACTCAATGGTACACATTTCGTTCATCAGAAAATACGTGACGTCTGGCCGCCCTGGGATCTTACTCTATATCGAATGTAATAGCAAAAAAATCTAAATCTATGGTTGTGAATTCTGTTGAAAATTTCAAGATGGTAAAATGAACTCAATTTAGTTGGGTTAATTTTAAAATTTATTACCCCCAATGGCGCAAGTATACAAATTTCGGAAGCGGTGAGATATCTGAATTTTTTGGTGTTGATACCTTTCCGAGCGCTTCTTGCTTGCGCGGGTTGAAGGATGACGCATGGTCATAAAAGACTCTGAGAACATGTCGGTTTCATCACGAGACATCAAAGAGACAGTGGTGGGTGTGGAAGTGGAATCAGATGCTCTCCGAATCTTCGTCCGAGAGTCGAGAGTAGAAATTGAGAGAGTAGCAGTCTCTTCTAGGTAAGCACTATCCACCGTAGACCGCATCGCTGCTTAATATCATCCGAGGTGGTAGTCAGATGTAAACTTATAACAGTTAAAGAAATTATATTTTCCAAGACAAACTTTCAATCTTTCGATCTTCATCACTACTCACGACAATCGATTCAAACGAAACTTTGAAGTCTCGCACTCACGTACAAAATATTCAGTGTACAGAAGTCCAACTACAAAACGTGCTTGAGCAACGCACGTAACGATTGGGAACGATACGAGCGCAAATGCCATCTGCTCCAGACATGCGTCTTGTGATATTTTTTATGGAGCTAAAACTAAATAAATAATTATACTCGTACGTATAAACCAACTGAAAATAAATTTCAGAAAAGGAATCGCTAAAAAGACCGAGTCAAGGCTAACAAAATAAAGAACTAAAATCCAAAAAACTCTACATTAGTTTAATAGACTACCATATTATGAGCTGAAGGTCTAATTTAAATAATTTGGGTAAGAGAGTGGGCACATATCATGTTTGGTACCAATACTATACAATAATACAAATTAGTTTTCTTCATCATAAGCCTGTATTCGTCCACTGCTGGACATAGACCTCTCATGAATAAGCCACACAGCCCGATCCTCGGTCTTACGTTTCCAACCAAATTCTAGGCCCTGGGGTTTGAGTGTAGAATGTGGCATGGGTCCTCCCTGCTTACGAAAATCGACTGACAGCGATAAAACCATCGCAGTAATGGTGCAACTCAAATCTTGGCTGATGATGGCTGGTGACGGCAGCAGCGTCACCAGTGCAAGAAGTTGTTCCCTGCGGTCGCCAATTCGGGTGGCCAAGCATGGCAACTACACGACACAGGTTGCCCTAGTGTGAGTACCAGTGTACACTTAGATACTTTTTGTGTATATAAACATATTTTGTAAGATATATTGTTAGTATGTAAGTAATATTTTTTTTTACACTGTATAAATAAATTTAAAAATACATTTTTAAATTTCAAACTATAGCTATATACCTTCCATGATAGGTCCTTGATAAACTTTCTTAGGATTTATAATTTCAACTTCCCTTACTAAACTTAATGAAAATTATTTTCAGGTCATAATGTAGTCTGTTAAACTAAAGTAGAGTTTATTATCCTTTTGTCGTTTCTTTGTAAACTGATGGTAACATTTATACTGTGACTTTTACACGATTTTGACTTCTATTTAATTGGATAACGGGACACTCACGTATATACGGTCGGTCAATCCGACTCGAGTTTCGGCCGCGTCCGGCGGCCTTCGGCCCGCTTGGAAGCCGTGCCTCCATAGTGCTCGGTATGGTGTTCGCGATATGAGTGAAGACACAGTGAGCTCAGTGTGCTGCAATGTTCCCGACTCGCAGCTTACCAGTGATGAAGAGTTCGAGTGTATACCTGCGCAACCCTCTCGCACCCCCTCACCTGCACCCCCGCAACAGCCGTTGAGCTTGCGTGCGCGACGTGCGGCAGCCCGCAGTGCCAAACGGGCAGCCACCGCGCGTGTGCACTCGCCTTGAAAAAGGCCGCCGGACGCGGCCGAAACTCGAGTCGGATTGACCGACCGTATATACGTGAGTGTCCCGTTATCCAATTAAATATGTGTAACAACCACGTTAATTTTAATATTAAAATTTTGACTTCTGTAAATTGAATATTCTGTGACTCGAGGCACGTTGATTAAACAGTAGCGTGTTTCTGATTGCGTGTGTTACGATACCTACTCCATAGCTACTGCACCATAATCGCCTTGAAACTTTACTTGTAATAACATAGTATGAGAACTAAGCATTTTTCTAGTTAATTGTACTACTTAGAAATCGGTAAACCCTAAAATGCTAATACAAATACAAAATACAAATACAAAAATATTTATTGCTGTTTGCAGGTAAGATAAGGTGATACAAAACATTTAAATAATTGACCCATACAAACTGGCCTCTGCTTCTAGAGGCATGCAATATGTCTGGCAGCACAGTTTCCATTGGTCTGAATTTAAACAATGATAATAATAGTCAGCTGATAAAGTCTTCTTCTCCTTTTTTCATTTTTAACTTTAATCGGTTGTATCATATTCATGTCATCTGATTCGTCGTCTATTAATTTCTGGCTTCTATCCCGTTGTGCTATGTTTAGTGCGATATGTTTGGTGAGCACAATTACGCCAACGTCTGGTGCTTCAGCAGGATGCTGCTATGGACTTTGACTAGTGTGTAGTTTCATGTAGAATTCAAGGTCTTGCAGTAGTAGCTTTTGCAGTTCAGCCGTGTGAGCAATGTCAAAGAATGTCATTATGAATAGAAAAATCAAAAAATAATAATTCAATATGGATATAATAAAACAATGTCAATGTGTATAAAATAATGTCAACATGTATAAAATTTAATATTTCTATACCTACTCAAAGAACTCTCACAATTTATACAGAGTAATCTGATTCAACCTGTAGGTACTGTTTCGATTATTTCAAATCACTTTATCGTTACCTGTTAAACTACACAGTGTAGGTATGTGTAACTAATTTACTTAGTTGAAAGTATAGTGTTCTAATTCATCATTGTAAACAAATTTTGCTTTGTACGCAACCTTGAAATTGCGATAAAAATATCGAGAGAAATAAATAGACACTCATTATGACTACTATATACTTCAATTATACGAGTAAGTATATTAATATCAGCTATAATAATTATACCAGCTATTTGGCTCCCTATCTGCTTAGTTTTAAAGTAGATGGTGTTAGCTTAAAGATAAAAGTTCGCGCTGAGACCACGATCGGAGACCGCGACAGGCACTTGACATTATGGAATTGTATGGGCGCCAGTTCGCACCGAGACCGCGACACGTTCGTGTTTCGGTCTCCTGTCGCAGTCTCGGCGCGAACTGGCACCCATACAATACCAATGCAAGTTATCTTTTCGTTACAATCTTTGGAACATCAACTATGAAACGATGTCGCTTTTACGAGCTAAACTTTAATTTGTTTAAATTGAATCAAAATAAAGTTTCAGAAGTAAATCCAAAGACCTTAACAGCCTCAATTTCAAATTTATCAACATTGTAATAAGTTAGAAAAACAGTTTATTTTTCAAGCACTTTTCGCCGTCGCGTCGGAGAGTGAGATATTGTTTGCGATCCATTACGCCGTGCCAACGTCGTAACCATGATCTTTGGGGTGTTAAGCTTTAATGGAACGTAACTTTAGAGTATTTCAGACGTGATTGGTAAGCGAAGTGCTTTGAGAAAAGAAGAATTATGCTTAAAAAATGTACTGAAATATGACTTTCTGCATCGACATAAATCAGTAGATGTGTCCTCCCAAACTTCAGGCTCACGGAATTATGTTATCGTTGGGAAGAGTGAGCTCACTCTTTCCGTTTTAGTCCATTGCAGAAAGCGGTGAATGCCGGACGTTTATATCTATCGCTATTCGTCGTCAACAACCAAAATAAGTAGAAACGCTACATACCTCGCCGCTATCGATTCTACGGATCAAGTAGATTGGTAGTTGTAAACCATTCACGCTACACACAGAGACGCAGTTTATTAACAACTAGATGTCCGCCCCGGCTTTGCCCGTGGTACATTATATAGCACTCATTGGGATCCCGTACATATCCAACAGTGAAAGAATGACTGAAATCGGTTCAGACATTCCTGAGAATATCGCTTTCAAACAAAAAAAAACCTCTTCAGCTACCTGCTACGCCACCTGTCGGAAATTGGTCGTACCAATTCAGATTTAGAAACAAAGATTAGCAAAGGTTCTTCAACTTCAACTTTTTCTTTTGGCTTCCGTTCGGTGATGTCACCGTTGACATGACGACGATGAAATGACGTTTACGTTTTAAGTCTCTTCACACGGGAACGCGGTCGAACGGGACATTTATCGTTTGTCGTTTTTTGACGTCTCACGGGAACGTGATAAAAATGCTATGTTCTTTTCCTGGTCCTGAGCTACCTCCTAACAAATTTTTAGCCAAATTGGTTCAGCCGTTCTTGAGTTATAAATGGTGTAACTAACACGACTTTCTTTTATATATATAGATTTACAGGTGCTCAAGGCACATCTTTGACTTTCTGGTGTATTTAAATTCGATTTGTTTCCATGTCACATCATCGTACCCAGACTTCTCGCGAGTCACTTCTCTCGTGCTCGTCTCAAGCTCGTGTTAAAAAAATACCTTATATAATACGAGCTTAGCCTTTATCAACAAAACTAAATGTATTATAGAGTATTAGTTGTTTAGAACACAAATCCTCTGCTCGTCTCGGTTTCGTTTTGGTGGAGTCTGGGCCTTACCTATCTTTACCAAAGAGAATGTAATATACAATGATCTTTACGTGCAACCTTATACCTATCGTCGGTCTATTACACTTTCAGAGCATGAATAATAATTATTTTTCATCTGAGATTACAGGAGAGGTTTTCAATCTGAGTTAGAACCACGGGGGGTAAACTTCATACAAATCTAACGTCATTTTCTTTTTTTTTTCGTTATGTCATTCGAGTTTGACGTCCAGCCTAACAAATCTGACACTTCTGCTCCCCTCGCTTTTTTCACAGACTAAGTAGACTTTACTTCAGTAGTCACAATTTTATTTCATGCCAACGTCACACCTTGTAAAATTCAAATATGTCACAGCGCGCACGATAAATTAAGAAAAAAAAAGAGTTCTAGGTACTTAGCACAGACTAAGTAGTACACTTAGTCTGTGAATCCAAAAAAAAATCGAAAGTCCCACGTTAGGGATAGGCTAAAAATTAGACGGTATCACGACGGTATCGGTTTATCGATTGTCACTAGATCGAATGGATCGAATTCATGGTATTCGTTACATGGGATCACATGGGATTGAATCAGTAATGCATGTTTTTAAATTTTTTTAGCCATTAACTCATTCAATGTCGTCCAATCAACCAACCGCCGCGAACAATGTACGAGTACCTAATATTATTAACGTACGTAAATTATTAATAACAATATATATATATCTGTTATTGGATCCTCACATCTTCATCTGGGAAAGGCGTTTATTTCATACATGTTATTTTCCTTTTTTATTGATAGAGACAGATTTTGGTTTAGGTATCTACATGTCACGCCTGGCATGTCCATGGAATTTCATTGTGCTTTGTAAAGTTTATGTGTGTTTTTTAATGTCATTGTGCAGTGCCATTTGGATTAGACGGCATCGTTCGGAACTATTAAAACATAATGGTGGCCTTGAATGAGTTAATGATAAGTGGACTTTATTAACTAAAGAGTTAAAATAGTGTAATTTATTTACTACGAGGTCTGTCCTATGGTTGTAAAATATGTATGTACTTGTCGCTTTGTATTGAACCGCATTTTTATCATCTTTTTTTTCAGTGCCATGTACAAACAAAAGTCACAGGTCACAGAGGTCAATGTATGAAAGAAAATTGACCAAGTAATTCAATATTTTATTTGGAAGAATTTCATTTACAGAGTAATACACAATATTTACAAATCAGTATCAAAAGCAAAATTTAGTCTTTTTACAGCATACAAAATATATAAATAAACCATACAGACATACCCTCTCTCTCTCTCACACACACACACACACACCCTCTCACCACATACTAATCCGACTTCTGTATCCCTTATTTTCCGAGTATAATGTCCGTATTATTTCTTATATAAGGGAGATGCAACCCCGTTGCTTCAACGTTGTATATTGTATGTTAAGTTGCGTCCCCCAGCAAAACGAGTATTTTGTCAAATTTTCAGAGCTCTCTACTCATTAGCCAAAACAAATATCAACTGGTAAAAAATATATTGTGTATCATATATGTATCATATTTCGTCGCGTACTTTTGCATCCCCTTATGCAACAATATTTGTACCACATATTTGTATTATGTACACAACGTTATTGTAGATTTTGGCACAAGTTTGGTAATGTTGGTGATTACAGTACTGCTGAGGCGCATTTAATACAGCCGAAAACTGTAATCATCAATGAGTACACACTTGTATCATACGACGTTTTTTCAACACACTTAATAAATTACAATTAAAAATATTAATTTCAACAATAAAAACGAGTTGTTAAAATGTTTCGTTTCGTTTTGTTATGGCGGGAAAAAATAATCAGTGCTCAAATATGCGCGCGCAACCAACAATGGCGGCCAGCCATAGACTATTCACTTATCAGGCTAGACATACATTTCATAATGTGGAACGTATCTCAGAGCCAAAATTTTGTAATAGGTATCGATATTCCGCTTAGTTTCGATTTTAAGATTTAATTATCATATATTAACGGGCATCTCTATACCACTTCTGGTTTTGTTTTTCATAAAATTATAGTGTTTCTCTACTTAGTCTGTGCTCCCTTTTTAGCAACTTAGTCTGTGCTTTTTAGTTGTTATGACGTTTGTGAGTTATCATAATTGTTATTGTTTGATTTATGTTCGTATATTTCTGTTATTTATTAGCTGCAAATGTACTTTTTGCACCTTACCTAAGATTTACCTAACAAGTTTATTGCACCAGGTTGGAGTTACATCGGAAAATAAGTGTGTTATATACGTATCCACATTGGAAAGAAAAATACTCAAATTATGACATATCCTGTGAAGTGGTGATTCTTTTGCTGACAAAACTCTGTTGTGGAACTTAAGAAGAAATAAATGCATCAATTCAATCTATGTGTATATTTTTCTCATAGACACTAGTTCCTTTAGTTTTAGTTCCGTAGGCGCAAAAAATTAAATAATGTATGATTTGCGTACTGGCACGAAAGCACCAGTTGGCAAATGAAATCTATGTGTTGATGCAGTTTGTGTAATTAAAAAAAAAAGAAAGACAAAGTCAGATATCATTTTCAGCACAGATAAAGTAGATTTAGTCTAGAACCATAGACCAATTTCCCTTGTTCCCGACATGTCTGTCTGAGTGTACTACTTAGTCTGTGGTTAGAACACATAAAAAATAAAGCACCATTCACATATCTAGCCCCGCCCTCAGTGTACAGTATATTATCAAACTCCAAGGTCCAATATATATAATATATAACCTCAAAAAAAATTACTTGTTTCTCACATTCGGTCTTAAGCACACACAGTTTTTTCTCCACGTGTTATTGTTATTGGCAACGACAACAATCAAACCTCAAAAATAAAGCCAAAAATAAGCTGATAATAAGTGGAGATTTCATTGCTATGGTATCCCTAAATATTACCTGTCAAATAGCTCTGCCTTTGGAAAACGGCACTTTTGGCCCGTTATTGTCTCGTTGTTCTTCACAAGTACGATTGATTTTCACGGTTCAGGGTCAGGGCCAGCACTTTTAAACAATTTCGGCATAATTAAAGCAATTCATTACTTTAGAAATGAATAAAAACACCGAACGTAAACAAACTCTTGTCACCTGACGTAGACAAGAAAATGACGGCACGTCAATTAGTTCCGTTCTCTGCCGCGCGCAGACTTAAATTGCGTGGACTCTACAGGACATTACGCTTCGATATAAAAAAAAGCTTAATGTCTATGACACATGACAGCCATCTACTTCTTTTTATGTCAATACCGGAAAATATACAAATTCTTTAATATGTGTTTACTATTCTAAAAATCAATGATAAATTTCTCGATATCATTCATTTTTAACTTTGTTTACACACCGTGAAGCTGTGACCCAAGAAAAATGATTTGGTACGGCGTCTACACAATGTATGTTATTGTTTTCTATAAATTCTAATATCATCTACTAAATTAATGTATTCCTTGGTTTACTTGTCATGCCTACTAATGGGTATAAGCCTACTAGTATTTTCCTGCTACTTAGCTTGTGTTGAACTTAGTACTATTCTCGATGTATTGATTTCTTTTCGACGTGAAAATTTACTTTGGCTCACCACACACCGGTTTTTCGTGGGATATGAATAAAAGTCAGTATCAATGGGGCGTTTTCAAGACGCAAAAAGACCTGTCAAAGACAGTTCCAAAGTTCACCGTTGGTGGCGCCACTGTTTTATTTTGTTAGAGAAATTTCACAAAATCCGACAGTGGTGCCGTACTTGGCAATGTTTAGAACTATCTTTGACAAGTCTTTGGGTCTGGAAAACGCCTCATTAAAGAAATGTTCGGGTGAACTCGGTACTACCGAGTGTGCCAGAGCGAGAAAGATAGTCAGCTTCTGCTGTCTGTCTACTGTCACTGTCTTTTTTTTATGTATTCTTGGCCATGGATGTTAGTTCTTCAGCCGCATATGTCATGGTCGTGTCTGTGTTTACTATATAAAATTTTTATGTATCTAATCGTTTTTGAAGTGAAAACTTCTTTTGGCGCGTCATCGATAGATTTTTCGTGGGCTATGAATTGAATTCTAGCGTCACGCCCGGGAACGCTAAAAAATCTTCGGGTAAACTCGGGACCATGGCCATTAGCCATCTAGAAATGCGTCAACATTTCACGTTGGTCACCTTGAAATGCGTCAGCGTTTTTAGATGGCCATGGTCATGGCCACGCCTTCCAGTTTCAACCGCTTAGTTTCCAAAGTAAGCTTTCAAATTCTGAGTTATAAATTTTTATTTCTATCGGCAGTTCCTATGATTAGCATTTTTACTTCTCATTACTCGATTGTTTTAGTTTTCACTGCCGTGCGGTCTTAAGCACACACATTTGTATTTTGTATTCAAATATTAGCCTATTTGCTATTTCAGACTTAAAAAAACCCTTTTATTTCCAAGAGCTTAGAAGAATAGTCTTCAAAAACAGCTAGTTTCGAAAATGGGTCAAGAATGGAATTTGACATTGAATTGAAATTTATGAATTTCAGGATTATAATCTCAGCGCTAGCAAGTCTGATCTCCATCATAGTCGTGTCCAGCTTGACTCCTCCAGAAGTGAAAATCACTCCACTTTTCACCCCCACACCCCCTCCTTCCAGCACCACTACTACCACAAAAAATTAATATGTATAAATTGTATTGTATTGTCGTAAGCTCAATTTGAAAAAAAATACACAATGCTTACATTTATTGGTTTTTTAATTGCTAATTTTACAATCAGCTTCTAAAATGGAAAAGGTTTCTATTCAACCGTTCATATCTTTTTTAATAAATTATAGGTTACTAACGTGTCAAATGTTTGGCTGAGTCCTGCTTGAGTTTCAACCGCATCCAGCAGTCATTTCCAAGGAGAGTCCACGCGCGACCGCTATTTGTTTTGCACTGGATGTAAGTTACACGAGACCGCGACAAGCACCTGACGTTATGGAATTGTATGGGCGCCAGTTCGAGCCGAGACTGCGACAGGAGATCGAAACGAGACACGCACGTGTCGCGGTCTCGACGCGAACTGGCGCACATACAATGCCATGATGTCAAGTGCCTGTCGCGGTCTCCGGTCGCGGTCTCGTGGAACGGTCATAGAATAGATAATATAGATAGAACGGACACTCCCTACCCCCGCCAATTTCAAGCTTCCTCACCCCTCAGGCCGTTTCGGATACGCTAGGAGCACTCAACGAAGGGCTGGTATCGAACATCTAATTCCTAACGAAATATCATCATGGTGGGTTGTTGTGCTGTTTACAGCTGTCCGTCAACTAAACGGGACAAGATTAAAAGCTTTATTTAATTTCCTAATGATAAAATAACGTAAGATTAGAAACTTTTCAATAACGTTGCTTTATAATATTACAAGCTTTGCTTAGTTTGGGGTCAGATAGTGTTGTGTGTGAATTGTCTACCAATATTTATTTATAATAACGAATTCGTTTTTGATTCATAGTTCGTAACTCACACAGCCAGTAACTTATGTGCCCAAGCACGGATTGATAATGCCTGGAGGAATAATTGTAGTGACAGAATAAAGATTCCTTCATGGGTAAGTGTAAAATAAAATGCGAATGTGTACCTACTAACAGAAATAGATATCTAGGTACCTGATCTAATCTATCATCGGTTTCGTTTCATTTTACGCGGCAATACAAACACCCACAGATTTCTGAAACAATTTAGAAATCTGTGCAAACACCCTTTTAATTAGAATAGTATAATTTGGCTCCATTTTATTTATGTAACTCAACTTTATAGCAAGTTTATAGACTACGTCACCAGGTGAACTCAAGGGGCACAACTATTCAATAAAACAATTCAGTAGCCCTAGCGCTAACGCACACATTCACGCGTGTGTACGAACGACATCTGCGTAGTTGTGTGAAGAGTAGGCAATTCCACAGCGGCAGTTGTATGGAGTTTTAGTGGAGTGTCCGGGGTGTGGAACGGTTTCCGCGCGAAAGGCTTGATCTTGCGGCGACGTTGTGATCCCTCACAACGTCGCCGCGTCGGTTGTTCTCTTACCTCAAATATAGTCGAGACATGAGTCATACTCGTGAACGGTTTCTGTTTGTACTGTTGCTGGGAGATGGACTGCTCGTGGCACATGTGTGCCACGACCCATGTTATCTATTTCAATTATTGCTAGGAATCTGAAAAAAAAAAATTATATATGAAGCTTAATGATTAATTACAAGAAGCATGAGAAACAAGTTTATTATAAACTAGCTGCACCCTGCCACGCTTCGCTGTGGTACATTGTGATGAAAAAAATAGATAAAAACAATCCTTGATGTGGATTATACATATTATATTAAAATTTCAGCTCGATCGGTGCAGAACTTTTCGAGTTTTTGAAGCGTACACAAACCAACATAGCGTGTTTATATATAGAGATAAATTACTAGCAGAGCTCCTCGGTTTCAACCATAGATTTATAGATTTTGATTATTTTTTTGTTACATTCGACGCCTTTGGTTTCAACCGCGCAGTTGTTCTCGTTGTTTTGACGTGACAACGTCTTATAAATTGGTTTGCCGGGTGACATTTCAAGAAACTGCGTTACGCTCCGCTCACGTTATGCGCTCACAACGAGAGCGAGTGAGAGGCACGCGTCCCTTCCACTCGGGCATGGTTAGCCCGCCTAAGAGCGAGAGAGACAGACATAAAAAGTGAAAGGCACGCGTCCCTTCCGTAAAATTATTTTACCACTCAAAGTCGTTGTCACGTAAAACTTTCGCCCGTATACCGACTTTACAGGCAACCAATTTTTTACGCGACGGTAATCCTACCATAATATATGTTCCAAATTTCCACATCCAAAGCGTCTCATTTATCTAGAGACATGGCAGTGTGGCCAGCCAAGTTCATTCAGGTAAACTGGCGAGCCGCAACATTTGTAATATTACACGAACGATTTGGTCCTACTTTTGACCTCTTCATAACTTAAAAACTATTGCACATTAACTTGTAAAATTTCTCACACATTGAGACTTCCAGGATATTTATTATATTAACAGGAGTTAGAAATAAGACCATTATATACAGAGTATTCTGTCTCTCATGTTGCTCTAAATTAGATATTTTTTTGAAGTGCAATTAATATATTGGTTAACTTGGTGAAGAGTTAGCTGGGAACAAACATCATGGACGCTGGATTTTGAAGTGAAACTTATTATGCGACTTCCAACAAGGTTGCGTTGAACGTTTAACACTACCATGGAGAGGATATGACAGCACTGTTGCGGGGGAAGGGGGAATAGAAAGAGACAGAGCGAGAATGAAAAGTTTCACTTCTTCCGCGCGGAAGCCATCACGCACAATTTTTTTTATGTATTCTACAAGTATCAAGATAATCTGAATAATGTTTATTGGCTGGTGTGGTGGCTTAGTTGGTAGTAAGTCTGACTGCGAAGCCGTGGGTCGTGGGTTCGATCTCCACCCAGTGGAAATATTTGTGTGATGAAGACAAATATTTGTTCTGTGCCTGGGTGTTTTTTATGTATATAAATAATAAGTATGTAAATAAAATTATCAAAGTATTCTATCAGCTATCTGGCTTCCATAATGGGTATAAACTTTGCTTAGTTTGGGTCAGATGGTGTTGTGTGAAATTACCACCCATAATTTTGTTTTATTTATTAATATGTATATTGAAAAAATTAAAAGACTCCAAACGATTTTCATGAACCTATACAGATGGTTTCGAGAGTGGATTTCTCGTAACTCGAAGAAGCGGCACCGTTTCATGGTGGATATTCCAAAGACACGGACAAAGAGGTTTGACTCTACGTTTGTGATAAGAACGTCTAGGCTGTGGAATGAGTTGCCTGAGTGGGTTTTTCCCGATAGTTATAATCTTGGTGTCTTCAAATCGAGAGTGAATCGGTTTCTTCTAGGTAAACACGCTCCATCGTAGACCGCATCGTCGCTTAACATCAGGCGAGATGGCGGTCAAGTGTAAACCTATTAAAGTTAAAAAAAAAAAGGATAAATTGGCCTAGCTAATATAGATTTCGTTTCTAGAAAACGTCGTTATTTCGTGTTTAATTCGAGATAAGCTCGGCCATCCGGATACTGGCCTTTAAAAAGTACAAATCCTAGTCAATGCTTTTACGGCTGAAACGCGTTGCAGCCAAGGCTTAAGATGTCACGATGAATCCAACGTTCCAGAAATTCAACAACGTTACACTCCCCGAGGCATAAGCTGAGCTGCATTTGTGTGAGTGTACATGGATAGTGTAGGTGTGACAACCGGCCTTAGGCGCGGCGCCATTCTGTCTCGCCGCGCTCCCTGCCTGATTGGTGGTCACTCACACTTATGCAAAGCTCAGCCTATACCTCGCGGACAAAATTTCAAGCTCCTGCCTAATTGGTGATCACTCACACTAATGCAAATCTCAGCTTATAACTCGCGGAGTGTACCATCTGTGACGTTACCTTATTTTTCTTTGAAATGTTGAGTGTAGAGCTAAGGACTGACATTATTCCAGTTTTTTCGGAACTTTTTGAAAACTGGAAGGGCAAGTCCAAGATCCCAGGGCCGCCAGACGTCACGTATTTTCTGATAGATGAAATGTGGACGATTGAGTAGAGTTAGTACGTACTAAGAACACATGTTTACACGCTAACTTGATTAGACGGCCAATTTTGAGATATTTAGAAGTTACATTACTTACTTCACGTATTCTCTGATAACTGATTTTACGTGTTTTATAGACAATGTTTTTAAAAATAATGCTTCAATACTTCCAGACACTTTCCATCGGCCGTTTTGCTTTACAGACGCTTTAAAACTCCCAAAAAATGACGTAACTTCATTTAAATTCTCATACTTCATCTGTATGTTTATCAGAAAACTATTTAAAGATATTGCCATATACTTACTTCACGTATTTTCGGATAACTGATTTTCACGTATGTAAACGTGAAAAGCAGTTATCCGAAAATACGTGAAGTAAGTAATGTATCATCTGGACCCCATATCTCAAAATTAGCCGTCTAAGCAAGTTAGCGGGTAAGCATGTGTTCTTAGTACGTACTAACTGTACTCAATCGTCCACATTTCATCCATCAGAAAATACGTGACGTCTAGCGGCCCTGGGATCTTACTCTACAATGGAAGGTAAGTAAGGCAAAGTATTGGAACATGGGTCCATCAATGTACAACTTATTGCCAATTAACATCACTGGAGCTCCCCTAAAGCGATAGCTTGTCGAGCAAACGTTATATGATATCGAGATGCTAACCGTAGATAAAGACGTCTGCCCATAACAGCTGTTTCAACACGAACGGGCCAAACGACTGCAAAACATTTCTTCCCACACCGGAACAAAATGTTTGCACCTTACTGCTTGGCGGAAGAGTAACTAGGAACAATATGATACTTTCCCAGGCGGACTCTCCAAAGGGTCATTACAATAAGCAAATAAATTACATCAATTTGTGCAGAATTTCCACAGACAAAATTGAATGAGGGCCACTGGTTTTATTATATAAGACATAAGATTATAATCTTTTTGCCCTCCGAAAGGTATATATTACACCCGCATCCTATTGCTTTTGTTCTAGAGTATTCTAGCGCGGCGTCCGCCATGTTTGCTATCTCATTTCCGCTTCCGCCGGCGAACGGTCCGCTCTTCCGGTGCTATTCTTTCGCAACTAATTGTCTATGATATCTTATGAATGAAAACGGAGGAAAAATATGGCTGAAATATGCTACAAATCTTATTTATCACCGTTTTCTTCCTGTAGTTTTGTCAGACAGAGCCTATGTTACATCTTTAAAATGTTACTTTATGTAAAACTAGCTGAACCCGCTACTTCGTTCGCGTAAGCAGATGTTACTGACTTATACATTAATTGGAAGTATCGTACGTCAAATATTTGGATAAGTAGTCATTGAAAAACCTTTGAGTTTGAGTGAATTTGTTTTTCCACACAAAAATTTATTTAATTTTATCATCTTTATTTTTCTTCTTTTAAACAAAATCAAACATACTTAGTAAGGTTTCGTAGTATCGAACATAGCCGCAAGTGTTAAGTTTGTAGGATTTTATAGGATACATTATGAAAAGTCTGAAGCTAATGTGCATGATCTGATACCTACTTACCTATTTCTTTTTATCCGCAAGCTGTTTTCTAGCTGTTACCCGCGACTTAGCCGTAGTAAAATTTTGAACGAAACCTGTGTGGAATCAAAATAACTAAAATGTTGAGTTTTAATGATATTCAAGCAAGTTAAACCCGTAAATCTAAGCCAAGTCCTAGTGAAATGTTAATGTATGAATTTAATTGTAGGTAACACAGAAAAAAATCAAGAACGAAAGAATGCAAATTTGGCATCATAATCCTTTTAGCCAGCAAACACTTATTAGTACAATTTAGAATACCAGTAACGCCACCTAGTGATGAAAGAAAAAATACATACCACAATAGCAAAACATCGATTTAAATGGCCTTTAGTGCTTTTAGATTTAAACTGGCATTAGCGCCGACTATGTTGCTTGTTATTTTGATTGTGAACGCAAATCACCTATATTATCTACGCCAAAACGGGTGCATATATTTTTCATTTTTGGCTTTTACCTTACCATCACATCAAGTTCCTTACGAAAATATATGCTTAAATTAATATGGAGTTAAACGAAAATGTAGACTTATTAGCCCATGTGAAATTTTAGACTCTAAACTATATGTGTTTCGTATGTCAACCCATATCGTTGTGCCGTTTTGACGTGATAGTTAATATTTGTTTCCTTAGGGCCCCATGCTTCTTTTCAGGTTGATAGGTAATAAATACATAAATGTGGTATTTCAGACTATGAGTTATTTCTGTTTCAATTTTCTATCAAATTTGCTTAGTCTTTCCTACGTCACAGTAACCTATAAGTAACCGATTTGTTATTTCTGAGTTCAAACTACGTGTGTTTCGAATTCCATCCAAATATGTTCAGCCGTTCCAACGTTGTCCTGTAAATATTATGAATGTCACTGTTTGGATGTTTGTTACGTAATACATAGAGTACTAATACATAGGCAATGTTTAGCCTATGTGTTCTTCCAGACTGTAATCTAATTCTATTTCAAATTTCTACTCGATCACTTGATAAGTTCCGCCATTAAAGCGGCAATAGAAATAGATCATCTGCGAAAATTTCAACTGTCTAGCTATCACCGTTCTTGAGATACAGCCTGGTGACAGACGGACGGACGGACGGACGGATGGCGAAGTCTCAGTAATAGGGTCTCGTTTTTACCCTTTGTGTACGGAACCCTAAGAACGGTCTGCTTCGGTCACCGAAGCTTGTTGAACACTACCTTTAAATTTTAAACAGTATTTGGATTGAAATAATACGTTTTCGAATAAGTTACGGCTGGTCTAGTAAGTTACAGCTGACTTAGTCGGGAGAACGGCGACTGTCGATCCGGAGAACCAGGGTTCAAAACCACGCGCACCACTATCTTTTCAGAGTCATGTTCGTAATGCCGGTAGTTAAAACGGTGAAGGAAAACATCGTGAAGAAACCGAAATCTACCTATAATCTAAGTTCCAAGTCATATGTCATCCACCAACCGACACTGGGCCAGCGTGGTGGATTATAGCCTTGTCTCTCTCTCCTTGCGAGAGAAGGCCTCGACGCCCAGAAGTGGGAACATTTAATGGGTTGTTTATGCTGCTACTTATTATGCTGATATGTTTTCTCCAAAATACAAAAATCTTCTTCAATGACAGGTAATTTTATTCTGTCATTCGACTAAATTTTATAAGAAGTCGTCGTCGAAGATCTATGTCGTACATGTTGAAATTTGAAAAACTACCTCCCTGTTTTCGATATCTAAGATCACCTCTGAAATATTTTCTACCAAACAAAAAAGGAATCATCAAAATCAACTAACAATTAGCGGAGCTATTGCGTAAAATAAAATCAAATAAAAAAACATGCAACCCGATTGAGAACATCCTCCTTGTTTGAAGTCGATTATAACCGAATGATGTTTGTTTTTCCAAACAAAAATATATTTTTGACAATTATTTTGTCATCCAAGACGACGCGACGCGATCACGTGGGCACTTTCTAGAATCTAGATATTCTGTGGATCGTCTGTGATACACAGAATACTTAGAAGTTCCGAACGCGCCGCGCGTGTCGTTATTATTTAATGTTTGTGTAATTTCCGAACCAACAGACCGATATTGTTCAAATTTTGACGGGACAATGTAAAAAATGTGTTCTTTCTAACAAAAAAAGAATTAATGAAATTAAACAACGCAAACATGAGTTACAACCAAATACACATTCTGACTTTCACCCCCTCCCGCAAGAAAACCGTTCAGAATTTGGGGATCAAAAGTAGCCTACAGCAATGTCCTTAGTATAAACTAAAATCATGCCAAGTTTCAGCTGAATTGAATCAGTAGTTTCGGCGTGATGCGTGATCCCTATACAGAAAGACAGACAGACAGACAGACATGAAAGAAAAAAAATGCAGTTTCGCCATCAGTATCGACTATGGAGTGCCCCAAAAAAAAAAATTTCAAAATATCTTCAATGTACAGAATTCGACCCGTTACAGTTTTATTATAAGTATAGATATAGATTACTACTAATCGACCCACAATACCAGTTTGCTCTATCTACCGAACTGCTCGTGCAGTTTCAAAGACTCAAGATAGTCTATAATAGGTGAAACCAGCTATTACTTATTCTACACATAGGATGTGTGACAGCTTACCTGAAACCTACAAGGCTGTGGCTCGGCTTGATATGGGGATATAGGGGTAGAGCAGTGCCTCTAGGCGCAAAGCACCGATGCAGGGATGCAGAGAGACCTCAATACGAGTACCTTACTTTCCTGTTCTTTACATAGAAGAAATGCATTTTAAATAAATTTACGCGTACACTTTCGCCTGAGAGCGATGATCGATATACCGGACCGGACTTGGTACTACAACTGGTCCCCCTACCGTCTGAAATCTCCTCGGTATTACGCTTTTGCAGCTTAGGACTAGAGACTAGAAAATAATAAATGTAAATAAATAAGTTTTGGGTGGACATTTCACACACAACACCACCTGACCTCTAACTAAGCAAAGCTTGTGCTATGGAAGCCAGATAGCTGGTATAATACTTATATATTTTTAAATACATAGAAAACACCCAGGGAGAGTGCAATTATTTGAATTCATCACACAAACATTTGCACTGGGTGGGGATCGAACCCACGACCCACGGCTTCGCAGCAGACTTACTACCGGGTCAGCCGAATGTAAGAGTACATTATTCTGCAAACCCGCTCTCAGGCCTCTCTCTGAGGTATACCTCTGACATCGGTGCACCTGACCTCAAGGCATGCAGTATCCATCTCGTAGATTGATCCCCTTACCTCCCCTACTCGAGGGAGGAAGAAGAAAAATCCACGATGATGATGAAGTTAAAATACAATAAAAAACCACTTCTCACATCATCATAATATTTTATTTAAAGTGGGTTCATTAAACTGTTACGATATAAACATTAAGGTTCATTACAGAGGTAAGGTTCCATTAGGCTATGTTTTGCTATAAGGGTTATAGTGCTACCAACATATCTGTTTCGTTGAGAGCGTCGCTAGTAGCGGATTTACTTAAAACGATCTAGTACTTAATATTAATGTTACCGTCAGTCTAAGCCTTGTCACATATGTATTAAGTAAAATAATAATAGCAGTAACATTAACACTATAACTAGCGCAAGAGGCATAACATTATGCGAGATAACTAAAAAAACTATTTGGTCTGTCATTCAGATTATAAAATACTAGATGCCCGGACCGGCTTCGCCCGTGGTGCATTATATAGCACTCATCAGGATCCCGTACATATACAACGGTGAAAGAATGACTGAAATCGGTTCAGTCATTCCTGGGAATATCGAACAAAACACCTCTTCAGCTACCTGCTACGCCACCTGTCGGAAATTGGTCGTACTAACTCAGATTTAGATTAGCAATGGAGAGGTGTTGAATCTGTGATATTCAATGACGCAATCTTAGACACATGCTGTCATGTGTCATGTCAAAACACGAAACGTACGAAACTCTCAAAAAGGAATATTTTTTCCCGATTTTGTTACATTCTTGATTCATGCTCTATAGCCTAGTTATGTTTTATAGCTTTCCTCGATAAATGAACTATCCAATAGAAAAATAATCTTTCAATTCAGACCAGAACTTCCCGAGATCCTAGCGTTCAAACAAACTCTTCAGCTTTATAAAATTAGTATAGATATGTTGTACACCCAAAGAGTTCACCTAAACAACGTATAGAGTTGGCACAAAAGCTTTACTTTTAAGCTATTGTGGAAGTGTCATACTTTTGTCGCAGCACATCACTCTGTTATCATAGAACGTATACACGTCATCTGCTTACGATTGACTCAAAGGAACCGTGCGGAAAATCTAACTCTATACGTAGTATATGTAAACTCTATGCTTGTCACATATGCATTTAGTATAAGTATAATAACAGTAACAATAACACTATAACTAACGCAAGAGACATAACATTATGCGAGATTACTAAAAAACCTATTTAGTTTGGCATTCAGATTACAAAAAAATACTGTACATGTATTTTGCCTTATATTTCACAAACAAAAAATGACCCTTAGAAACTTTGAGTGATGTCACTTTATAGTATGAGGTAGATGAAAAATGACGTCACAATGACGTACTTCGGAAGTTTTAATAATTTGAAAAAAAAAAATACATACGTGTCCTATACTTTTTCCTTAACCTATGTGACGGACTATCAATTGTGATATATTTTTGACCCAGCCATTCCTATTGCACCCATTCATAACGCGTGGTTCACATCATAAGTCTACTTAAGCTAAGTGTGGTAAGTGTGGTTTTTTATTTGAAGGCAAATAAAAAACCGCATCGAAAACGGTCCACCCGTTTGAGCTCTACGGCGCCATAGACAGACAGACAGGGAGGCATCGATGTCAAATTTATAACACCCCTTTTTTTAATCGACGTCAAACTTGTAACACCCCTTTTTTTGGTCGGGGTTTTAAAAAACTGTCTGCAATAGTATCCCTGGCTCTGCCTCAACGACTGCTTCTAACTCTTCCTCAGCCTCTATCCCTGTCTCTATCTCTGTTGTTGTTAAGTACCCGAACAGACAAGTGAAGTCAAAAGTTATGTACTACAAAGTAAGTTAAGCTAGTTACAATCACGTCTAAACTAATTAACCAAATATCAACAGTTCCAAATTTGTTCAGCCGAACTGACAAGTTGGTGGCTGTACAGGGATGGCTAGGTTTATGTGACTAGCAGACGCCGGAGGCGTTTTATTGTGGCTATATTACTGAAACTCGCGTGGAGTTCATTATTCGTCTTAACTTCTTCACTATTAAACAGGGCAAGGTAATACACCTGGACTGAACCGCCGGAAATGGCTCGTATACCCAATATTGTGAGCAATTAAAACATCTAAGCGAATTCGTTCGCGAGAGAATTCAAAAAAGATCCCTTAATCAACTCTGCATTTTGACAAAAGTAGCCTATATGGTATGGCTATAATCTTTCTTTCCAAGCTTCAAATTTTATCCTGTTTCGTTTAGTTGTTACAACGTGATCGAACAACAAACAACCAAGTATATAAACTTTCAGATTTTACGAAATACTAGCTGCGCGATTTCGCTTGCGTAAATTCTGATAATCCCGATAATTTCCTGAGACAAAAATAGCCTTATTCCAGGTTATTTTCTATGTAAGTATCAAATTTCATTTCGATTACTGCAGTCATTTTTGCTCAAACATCGCTACGTATGTACATACGTCACAATAAACAATACAAACTTTTGCATTTGCATTAGCAGAATTGAAATAATTTTAGATTTAAGACCAACCCAAAAGAAAGCCCGAATCACTCATAACGATGACTCTCGATATGGGTATGGGACCACTTAAGCTTACATATTTGGAGCTGATTTTTTTTATGTGATTAGGAATAAACTGTATTTAAATTCTATATAAACCCAAGTCTGGTGTTCTGAATTTTACATGCATTTTGACTATTTGAATTACAGTCGTTTTGCGTAACTTTGTATGAAGAAGCCGACCCAGTTCATCAATTTACATATTTAACAAGAAATAAACCAGTTCACATTTCTGGAACAAAGTAGCGAACTCATTACGAACGCTTCCTTTATCTAATTCAAGGCATGAGATGTTTGGGATAAGCCTCAAAATACACAACGATCTAAAGAAATCGATGTTCCATGGTCGAGTGGGCTGTGAATATGTGAATGTTGTTGTGTTGTATTCGTTTCAACTTTTTTTTACTTCATTAACAATCAATGCATAGTTGCAGTGGGGATGTTTATAGGAAGGATAAAGCATGGCTGCATCCACTTATGCGAAATTCCTAGCCGTTATCTTCGGTCATGTATTTTCCATGACCAAGGGCAATGCCATTTCTCATTTTATATGCATCATACTGTACATTAAAGACGGCCAATAATAGTGACTTTTTTCTTACTTTTTGACGTGACAACGTCTTATAAATTGGTTTGCCGGGTGACACTTCAAGAAACTGCGTTACGCTCCGCTCACGTTATGCGCTCACAACGAGAGCGAGTGAGAGGCACGCGTCCCTTCCACTCGCGCATGGTTGGCCCGCCTAAGAGCGAGAGAGACAGACGTAAAAAGTGAAAGGCACGCGTCCCTTCCGTAAAATTATTTTACCACTCAAAGTCGTTGTCACGTAAAACTTTCGCCCGTATACCGACTTTACAGGCAACCAATTTTTTTTTTTACTACGAAAAATGTCTGGATGGCCAATCATAGTAACTTTTTCCTATCTTTATTTCCAATGTAACATGTCTCATTGCCTAACGATAGTGAATTTGCTCACTGTATTTGCAATGGATGTGGTATTGCACAAAAGCATAAATACAGTTCAAGTAGTTCAGAAACAAGAGCTTCATAGGATAGAATTGTTTACTTTTTATAGTGTCAAATAAAGTGTTTTTATTTGTGTAGGCGAACCTAGAAGAATGCCACCGCCTTTTTGTAGAAGACGTTGGATGCGGTCTACAAGAAAATAAAACGATTTGGACATCGGTACTATTGATACTGTAGGAGCCAGATAGCTGATATAATCCTACTATAGTATTATAAATGACACTGTTTAGATGTTTATTGCTCAATCGCGTCCTAACGTCTGAACGGATCGAGTTGAAACTTGGAATATAGATAGATTAAAGTCTATAAGAATACATAGGCTGATTATCCCAGAAGAAATAACGGGAACGGGAACAAACCGAGTGAAACCGCGGCGCGCTGCTAGTACTTATATAATTGTAAATACATAGGTACTTATTAAACATAGAAATACACAGACATACTCGTAGCACAAACAATTTGCATTCGTCATTGCATATTTGGACTGCGTGAGAATTGAAACCACGGCTTTGCAGGCAAACTTACCACCAAACTAAGCCACGACTGCCGCCACCAAAACGAGATGGGAGATTGTGTTCCGGTTTGAAGGGCAATGTTTCCAGAGAAATTACAGGGCTTAGAGATATTACATCTTAGATCTCTGGGTGATTAGCGCAGTGCAGTGCTAGGTAATGATTTAGACTCTACATGTTCCAATAACTGCATGTCACTGTGCTCTTATGTGGCAGGCATGTTGCTTACCATCAGGCACATGACATGCTCGTCTCGTCACTTCTTATTGAAAAAAATGCAATAAAGATCGGAAATTCCCCTACCTCTCATAATATTAATTCTGTTGTGTTTTGATCCGCGCACAGGTAATGAGGTGCTTTCGAAGGATTAATCGCGCTCGTACTCCGTTTGTTTTACGACTTTGGATGAACATCAAAACACCTTTACAGCGTCGGATGTGGGCCAGTCACCTGGAACTGCTTTAATGAGTCTTCGTTTATTTTCGATGTACGGCAGATTTATGAGATTTTATAAAAGTAATCCTTCTTTATTATATATTTAATCATGGAGAGGGCTATGCTCGGAGTCTCTTTGCGCGAATCCGTAATGAGTATATATAACGTACGCAAAAGAACGAAAGTGGTCGACATAGCCCAAAGAGTAAGCAAGCTGAAGTGGTAATGGGCAGGCCACATCGCTCGCAGAACTGACAACCGATGGAGAAGAAAGGTTCTTGAGTGGCGACCACGAACCGGAAGACGCAGTAATGGACGGCCTCCCACTAAATAGACAGATGACCTCATAAAGGTCGCTGGAAAACGCTGATTGCAGGTTGCGCAGGATCATTCGTTGTGGAAATCTAGGGGGGAGGCCTATGTTCAGCAGTGGACGTCTTGCGGCTGATGATGAATCTTTCTCTATGGGAGTTGGTAAATCTTGCTCAATTTCTGTTCCAAATAAACTTGATTTCGATGCACTAAACCAACATTTTTCGTCTGCATCGACTGTCTCAAATGTAGTAAAACATTCTACTCTTAATCTTCTTTCGACCCTACCAACCCCTAATGGTTCTCCTTTTGCATTTATTCCATTTACTGAAGGCGATGTTAAGAAGAGTGTGATGTTGATCTCCTCCAATGCTGTTGGCGGTGATAGTATCAGTCGCAACATGCTGGTGCCTATCCTTGACACTATCCTTCCCATATTGTGTCTAATTTTCAATAAATCTATTTCCAGTGAAGTTTTTCCTACAATTTGGAAAGATGCGCAAGTTATTCCTTTACGGAAAACGTCTAATCCTACCTCTTTTTCTGAATATCGTCCTATATCTATTCTTCCTTTCCTGTCCAAAGTCCTCGAGCGTCTTGTACACACTCAACTAAATTACTTTCTCAACATGCAAGACCTCTACAATCCTTACCAATCCGATTTTCGTCCTGGTCACAGCACTGTATCCGCGCTTATTAAGATCACCGACGACATCCGCAAAGGTATGGACGACGGTAGGCTTACTGTTCTAGCTCTGCTAGACTTCAGTAATGCCTTCAATGCCGTCGATTTCGATATCTTGTTTGCGACATTACGCTCCATTAACATATCGCAGACGGTAATTAATTGGTTTCACAGTTACTTGTTTGGACGCCGTCAACGTATTCGCCTCGACGATGTATTAACGTCTTGGTGTAGTACAAATGCTGGTGTCCTTCAAGGCGCCGTGCTATCCCCACTTCTCTTCGCTATTTTCATTAACTCTATTTCTCAACAGCTAAATTCTTCCTACCACCTTGATGCAGACGATCTACAAATTTATTCTCAAGCTCGGCTCGCTGACCTAAACGTAGCTATTGGCACGATTAACGCCGATCTCCAAAAAAATTTCCATTGGAGCAACTCCTTGGGCTTAAACGTTAACCTTACCAAAACTCAGGTAATCATAATTGGCAGTCCTTACATGATTGCCAGGGTCGACTGGGCTACTATCCTACAAGTTATATTCAATGGGATTGTAATTCCGTTCAGTGAAACTGTCAAAAATCTTGGCGTGATTTTCGATCGCACATTGAGCTGGGAGCTACACTTAAAATCAATTAATTAGTTGTAAACTGTTTTCATCTGGCGGATTGTTGAGACGCCTCCGTAATTTTTACCAACTGCTACCAAAATTGCGCTTGCGCAGTCTCTTCTTCGTCCCATTCTGGACTATGTAGATGCCTCCTATCTGGACCTCAATGAAGACCAGCTAAATAAACTTGAGCGCCTTCAAAATTATTGTATACGATATATATTTGGATTGCGCAAATATGATCATGTGTCTCAGTTTCGTATGCAGCTCAAGTGGCTTCCCATTTGCCTTCGTTGGAATGCTCATATTTTATCTCTTGTTTATAATGTATTGCTTAATCCCTCGTACCCGCGCTATTTGAAAGACATGTTCACTTTTTGGAGCATCGCGCACTCTCAGCCTCTCAGATCCAAAAATAACTTGTCGCTTCAATCACCCTCAGCACACAGTCAATTCTACGGAAAGTCGTTTGCTTTTCAAGCTGTTCAGCTATGGAATGCTTTGCCTGTACCTACTAGGCAAGCTCCATCGCTTGCTGTTTTTAAAGACCATGTAAAACAAATTTACTTTTCGCAGTCGTCCTCTAGTTGAAGTTACTATTCTTCGCTGTGTTATTCTTAAACTTTAAATGTATGTATTAGTTTATTACTATATTTCGTATTTATGTATTAGGATGTACAGTTATTATTATGTAGGTTTATCAAATTATTATTCATGTAATTGCAGTTTTATTTTGAAATATTATAGAGGTATTCACCACTTTTTACTTGTACTTCCCGTCTTCCTGTTTTCGTATCTGCGATCGTAATAGATCGCTTTAAGCGATAAGATCGCCCATTGCTACTTTAATTTTAGTCTAAGTTTTTAATATATTTTTGGTGTTATTAAGTGCAATAAAGAGTTTATCTATCTATTACACGCATTCATAGGCTTCGCGAAATTATTTTATACCAAAGGCATTTCAAGACAGCGTCCAGGTGGAATAATTTCATCATTTTGTTTGATATGTGAGATGTGTGTACATGTCTGTTCAATTACATATCATCAACCTGCTAACATTATAAATGGGAAAATTTGGATGTTAAGGTCAATGTTTAGATTTTTAATGCTCACGTCGTAACAGCTGCACGAATCCTGTCGAAATATGGAACAATGTTAAGCTTTAGTCTGCAATGGTAACGTTTTATCCCAAAAAAAGAACTCGATCCGGAACTATGTAGGTAAAAACACCAGATGCTATTAGTTCTAAAAAAATACTTATGGCTTATAGCTTGTAGAGTCCAAAGTAATAAACAATATTTATTATAAATAGAACACAACTGCGGCGCTAACTACTCACTGAACTATTGTTTTAATGATCTGGTTCTATCTTTATGGGGCAGTCGGAAGCGCCGCCTGTGCCGCTCCACAATCAGCTAAGTGATTAGTGATTACTGGCTGGCACAGACAGGACAGTGATAACAATCTCGCACCATCAATAAACCCGTGTGAAATGTTCCTAACATATAATTCGAATCATTCATAGCAAAATGCGCTTTATGACAACTCGCGTTGTTGCCTCCATTTCAGTTATTATTCTGTAATAAAAAGTAGGAGCTGTGCAATTCCAGACTATAATCTGACTTCGTTTCAAATTTTAACCCGACCCGTTCAGATATTCCGACGTGATAGAGAAACAAACATCCAAACTTTGGGTAGTTTTAGTATTGATTTGATTTGAAAAGGTCTTAATATGAAGTTACATAATTGCACAATTACCAGGGAACATATATATTAATCCTAGTAGTACAATGTAGTCGTTTACAAAACGTTTTGCAAGTATTAGATAACTTTTTAAAAAAACTTATCCAATGTAACTTATTAAAAATAAATTGTTAATACCTAATGATGAAAGTAGTCATAAAAAAATGTTAAAAGATTATACAAGCTTTAGTTGCAGCTATGCCTATTTGAAAGTATTTTTTTTTAGTATTAGTATCGTAGGCGTAAATTGGTGCTCCCATTTAGAGACCAATGAGATAAGCAGAGTCCGCCTGGGGAAGTTTTTGCTAGTTATTCTGCCACTAAGCAGGAATAGGCAAACATCATTGTGTTTCGTTTTGAAGAGCAGTGTTTCCAGAAAAATAGGATATGATAAATAAATAATAAATATAAATATTGGTGGACAATTCACACACAACACCATCTGACCCCAAACTAAGCATAGCTTGTACTATGGCGGCCAGATAGCTGATAAAATACTTAAATAGTTTTAAATATATACTTAAACACCCAGACACAGTGCAAACATTTGAATTCATCACACAAATATTTGTACTGGGTGGGGAATCGAACCCACGACCCTCGGCTTCGCAGGCAGAGTAACTACCCACTAAGCCACCAGGCCAGTCAAACAAATCATCTTATAATAGAGATAAATCATCTTATATCTCTGGGTGACAAGTGTGTAACTGGGTAATGTTTTGGAATCTTCATGTTTCAATAGCTGTTTGACACTGTGTTGTTATGGGCAAGCGTGTTACTTACCATCAGACACATGTATTGCTCGTTCAGTCACTCTCAGCAAAAACAAAAAGGTTTAACTAAATAGAAGTCGTTTGAAGCATTCATCATCATCATCAGCCGCTAGCAATTTCCACTGCTGAACATAGCCCTCCCCCCTAGATTTCCACAACGAACGGTCCTGCGCAACCTTCAAGCAGCGGTTTCCAGCGACCTTTCTGAGGTCATCTGGCCATCAAGTGGGAGGTCGTCCAACACTGCGTCTTCCAGCTCGTGGTCGCTACTCGAGAACCTTTCTTTCCCATCGGTTGTCAGTTCTGCGACGATGTGGCCTGCCCATTGCCACATCAGCTTGCTTACTCATCGAAGCATTTTGAAGCATTAAGCTGTTACAATTAAAGCTAACAATCATTTATCTTGTACTGAAGGTACAATATAAAAGGAGTACCTAGGCCGTGAATTATTTGTTATCACAAATAATTTACGGCAAAGTTACGACTTGCAAAGATATTAAACATGTGGCGCTGCAGAATTGCATCAAAATCTACGATCTACAAACCTCATACATAGTCTCGAATCGGACTCGCGTCGAAATTAGGTTCCCCGGTATTGGGAAGATATCTAGCTAGTCGGAGGCTAACTTCTGTTGGAATTGCACTTTCGAACAGTAGATAAATAAATCAAATAAATACCGGCGAATTTTCTCACTATCTAGGCCCAAACTAAACAAAAGCTTGTGATTTGAGAACTAGTTAGCTGATTATAGCTGTGATTATAGCCTCTACTCTTATTGAAAACTAACGGTCCGTCTCGGCTTTGCTCGTGGTACATAACGTATAGCGTATAGCAATCAGGGATTACGTACATATCCAACGGAGTTTTTTTTTTAAATCGGTCCATTTGTTCCCGAGATTAGCGAGTTCAAACGAATATAC
Source organism: Ectropis grisescens (assembly GCA_017562165.1). NCBI lineage: Eukaryota > Metazoa > Arthropoda > Insecta > Lepidoptera > Geometridae > Ectropis > Ectropis grisescens. The sequence goes on from CM029791.1 coordinate 21,114,538, forward strand.
TCTTCAGCTTTCTGATATTAGTATAGATGCGACAGCACAGTTCGCGCCGCGACCACGACACGAGACCGAGACCGGAGACCACAACAAACACTTGACAGTTTTGTATGGGCGCCAGTTCAGACCGCGACCGCGATGCGTGTCTTACGACACGTGTTTTGGTCTCCTGTCCATACAATTGTAATGTCAAGCGCCTGCCACGGTCTCCGGTCTCGCTCTCATGTCGCGGTCGCGGCGCGAACCGCCACCTTTTACTCTGTCTGTATCTTTGTCACGACTATTGAATTCATTTGAATGAACTTTTAGTAAAAGAATAGTCTAGGTATAACCTGAGACAGTTTGTTTTTAGATTGCAGGTTTAGATTGAGTCAGAACATAAGAAGCATAATAACGGTACGCAACTTTTTATACGTATGTCGGTGACATGAAATCTCAATATTTCATCTATGCGAAAATAATCGAACGTGCACGCTCCACTGTTCCGCCGCCGCTCCAACGCTACCGCCGCAGAACTCATAATATTAAGCCCCGTCTCGCCCTGCCAAAGAGAGTACCACGCGGGTAAATATTTTTACTCCAAAAATTACGTTAGATCCCTAATTGCCCCTAAAAGGGTATGGTCATTTGTTTTAGAAATATCAGAAACAAATAAGTAATGCTCTCTAAAACACACAGATCTCCAACCACATATATTTCCATCCAGACAGTGTTTGTAGTCCAGTAACTTTAGAGCAGGGCTGTGTTCTAACATCTAGCGTCCATACTCAAGGGCCGTACCATGATATCTTAATTCGATCTTTTTGATACAATTACGAGGCCATAGGACTTAGGAGAAGACAAACTTCTGTTTCATTGAGATTTAGTCTGAAGTTTATTGGTACTGATTATATCACATATCAATCGGAATTAGTAAATAGATAAATCTATATTTATATTCATACGTGAAAGAAAAACTTTATACCCCTTTCTACGAAAATTGCGCCGACGAGTATAAAATGTTCCACAGTTATGATATACTAGCTTTTACCCGCGACTTCGTCCGCGCCACATATTTATTAAAGTAATTGAGGCAGTACCTACTCGTATGTCTACTACCATACAAATTCACGTTACCTAATCAAAATTGGTCTAAGTCAAAGTTTTATATTTAATTTATGTTCTCAAAAAATTAATCAAAAACAAAACTTTAATTTAAAATCATATTGGGACGGTCCACCAAATTTTATTAGAGTCTATTAGTAGATATTAGTAGATATATCATCTGATTACATGAACGCAAATTTTAGTTTGTTGCTCATATTTCAAAACCGCCCCACTGATTTCGATAAAATTTATATGACCACCTCTGAACTATAATCTACCAACCAAAAAAATAACCATCTAAATTGATTCACAATTGAAATACAACTGGATTGATAACCTCCTCCTTTTTGAAGTCGGTTAAAATAGCATACAAAGAGTGCAAAGATCCTTCCATGCACACTTTTACTCCTCATTTCCACTCTTTTCAACTCTTTTCTGTGATAAAAAGTCGCCGTTGTCCTTTCCTAAGTCTAGTCTATCTGTGCACCAAATTGTAACAAACTCTTTAAGTGGCTTAGGCGGTAACGGACAGAGAGAGTTACTTTCATATATATAATTTCGTATTAGAATTGAAAACAGGTGTTCCTGATCATTTTATAGGAGGCAGTTGTAAAAGATTACCGAAAAGTAATACGTTTACTCCTCCAAAAACTCATTTTCGCAGTTCATAATTTGCCTTAATCGAGCGTCCATCATGCATAACATTTGATAAGACACCATGGAAATCTCGTCGACTATCAAAATTCTGTCTGATACGCCATTTAGTGGCTGCGCCCATCTTAAATATTGAGGTTGTATAGTGCACTGTATTCTTCTTGTCAAGCCCTTTTATTTGATACCCATGTTGATGGGATTGATAAAACCTAAGTTATCCGCCATTGTGTAGAGGCCGCCATCTTGGATTTTAATTTTATATAGTACGTTGTATTCTACTGGTTGAGCACTTTCATTTGATACCCATATTGATGGGATTGATAAAACCTACGTTATCCGCCATTTTGTAGCGGCCGCCATCTTGGATTTCAATTTTTATAGTATGTTGTATTCTGCTTGTTGAGCCCTTTCATTTGATACCCATGTTGATGGGATTGATAAAACCTACGTTATCCGCTATTTTGTAGCGGCCGCCATCTTAGATTTCAATTTTTATAGTATATTGTATTTTGCTTGTTGAGCCCTTTCATTTGATACCCATGTTGATGGGATTGATAAAACCTAAGTTATCCGCCATTGTGTAGAGGCCGCCATCTTGGATTTTAATTTTATATAGTACGTTGTATTCTACTGGTTGAGCACTTTCATTTGAAACCCATATTGATGGGATTGATAAAACCTACGTTATCCGCCATTTTGTAGCGGCCGCCATCTTGGATTTCAATTTTTATAGTATGTTGTATTCTGCTTGTTGAGCCCTTTCATTTGATACCCATGTTGATGGGATTGATAAAACCTACGTTATCCGCTATTTTGTAGCGGCCGCCATCTTAGATTTCAATTTTTATAGTATATTGTATTTTGCTTGTTGAGCCCTTTCATTTGATACCCATGTTGATGGGATTGATAAAACCTACGTTATCCGCCATTTTGTAGCGGCGGCCATCTTGAATTTATAAATAAATGATACCGCTAGAAGCGTCTTGAAACGCTCTTGAGAGTAAATGGCTCAAACGGGTAAAAGTAAGGTGGCACTTCATATGCCGAAACATAAACACCGCATTTATGTAACCTGACACCCGTTTTCCCGCCAAATTTGTAAAACGCGAAAAGCGGCCAGTGTATCAAGCGGTTATATAAGTATCCCCGTATAGTTAGAAATTATAAAATTGCTGGAACAAACGTTTATCGACTCCATTTCAAGTGTCTAGATACAAAGTTTCATGGTTTTATCTTCAATAATATTGAACTTGCAGACTTTCACCCCCAATTCCACCCCCGTAGGTACAGTTCGAAACTATAAAACTGCTAAAACATACATTTTATGGTTTCGTGTTAAATATCTAGACGTAAAGTTTCATAGTCCTTCAACAATGACGAAGTTTTCCATATAAACTTTCATTCCTTATTTTAACCCTTTCAACCCTTTTTTCGGAACAAAAAGTAGCCTATGTCCATTCTCGGGATCTATTCTATCTATGTATAAAATTTCATCAAAATCTGTTGGTTGGTTTAGGCGGTAAAGACGGACAGACAGACAGACAGACAGACAGAGTTACTTTCGCATTTATAATATTAGTATGGATATCGAAAAACAGTGCAGAATTCTAATATTTATTTTTAAATGCGGAAATCAATAAAATTAAATCAATAAATAACCATTGCCCACACTACCATGTTTTGAGAAACATACCCACCCATGTATAATTATTTGTTTAATTAAATAATTGTTGAATTTCGACCACTAATAAATTGATATATTTAAAAAAAAAATAGTTTTCATTTCAATGACCACTTTTCCGTTTTTCGGATACATTTCGAGAAGTGTGCCAATGATCTGCATGATCTAATATCACCTTGCCCTTTTTTCTATCGGACTGCTCGCAGCTCGAAAAACCGGGATCGTTTCATGGTCTATGTTTCAAAAACTCGAACGAAGAAACTCTACTTTTGTAATAAAAACGCCTAGGATGTGGTAAACCTTGCCTGAGTGGGTATGTCCTATTGGTTAATATTCCATCTCTATCCCGGAATACAATCGAAATAAGGCTTCATGGTACCGGACTATGGACACTACGCTCGCTGTAAGCCGATTTGAAACTTTATGTTACGTGACCTAAGCTCCATAAACTAGTATTACGCTGAACAGCGGTATTTCCTTGTGATACTCTAACCGTCTAACCGGACTTGGGTTGAACGTCTTCTTGGAACAAACGTCTTGGTCTTAGTTTGTTTACTATTATTTTTTAAATAACTGAACGATATTTTCCTACGGTACACCTAATTTGAATTTTTTTGAAGTGAAAACTTCTTTTGGCGCGCCACAGACACATTTTTCTTGGGCTGTGAATTGAATTCTAGCGTCATACTCGGGGATGATAAAGAATCTTCGGGTAAAGTCGAGACCATGGTCATTGGTCATCTAGAAATGCGTCAACATTTCCCATTGGCCATCTAGAAATGCGTCAACATTTCTAGATGCTCAAGGTCACGGCCTCCGGGTTCACCCGCGTACTTTCCAAAGTAAGCTAGCTAATTCTGAGTTATAAGTTTTCGCTTCTATCGGCAGTCCTTGGCTATTTCACATCGCTGCTCAAATTTCATGGTCACAGCTATATTTTGTAAACGGTACATGTTAGAAACAAACTTTGATAATTGGTGAATAAAACATTTATTACATACCTACACTACAAGATATATTAAGCTTGTTTCAATATAAGTATTTATTTTTACTAAAAATTAACACGAACAGTCAAAATCGGGGTTTTTTCCCATTCTCATCGTGTCATACAACCGGCGCAGTTAAACACAGTTACTGAATTGAAAATATTACGTCTCACATTAAATGCATTATGTATGTTTAGAAAGCCAATTCAAATAAGCAGTAATTAAAATTTTCCATGAAGGTGATGATGAGAATCGTAAAAATGAGAACTAGCCCCCAATGGCTGCTAATTTTTTTCATTTAATTATGCTATAAACTATGAAATTATAAGTCAAGTCAGTAAACAGTCGTTTTAAAGAAGTGTTAATTTTCTAAACAAAATGCACCTTTTCATTCAGGTTTGTAATTTTTGAATCTGAAACGAGGAAAACCACCCAAAAGGATTGTTTTGTATATTTTTTTACTTTAATTAAAATATACCAACAGTAGTCCACTCCAGCTAGATTGCCAAGCATTGATTTAGTCTTATAACTTCCTATCTCCAGACATACAAACTATACTGTAGCTCCACGTCGTATGAACCCGCGATGTAGCCAGTAAATCACGTTATAACTACGAACGAATAACTACAGAATTTCATTACAGAATTTCCTTCCCTAGTAATAACCAAAGTATTTTATTCATAACCATTTATAGATAGATAGAAACTCTTCATTGCGACACAAACAAATCAAAATATTACAAATAAACACTTATTAACTAGTGCCACAAGTGGCGGCCTTATTGCTAAGATCAATCTTTACCAGAGTACACGCTATGCTTAGTTTGGGGTCTGATGGTGTTGTGTGTGACATATCCACCTAAAAAAAATCTCTTCCAGGCAACCAGCAAAAGGAAAACAGCCCACATAGACATATAATGTAACAGATCAGGCAGAGCTAGTTACATTATTGACAAAACAAGCAGTGCCCTGCGGTTTTACTTGCGGAGTATCGTTATGTGTTTTTACCAGATTATATAATCTATCTATGCTCTAAATTTCAGCACAATCGGTTCTGTAGTTTTTACGTGAGTAACTAACATCCATCAAGCCATCAACAAACATTTACAAACTTTCTCGTTTATAATATTACTAGCAGCGCCCCGCGGCTTTACTCGCGTAGTTTCCGTTATTTTTTAGGGAAAAAATAGCTTATGTGTTAATCCAGGGTGTCAGCTAACTCCATATCAAATTTTATTATAATCGCTTCAGCCGTTTAGACGCGAAGCAGTTTTTTTTAAATAACAAGTGACGAGACGGGCAGTACATGTGTCTGATGGTAAGCAACATGCCTGCCACTAGCAGCACAGTGACTCGCAGCTATTGGAACATGAAGAGTCCAAATCATTACCTAGCACTTCACTGTGCTCGTCACCCAGAGATCTAAGATGTTATATCTCTAAGCCCTGTAATTTCTCTGGAAACATTGCCCTTCAAACCGAAAAAACATTAATGCTTGGCGGTAGAATAACTGGCAAAGGTGTGGTACTTCCCCAGGCGGACATAATAAACATACACACTCGCAAACATTCACCTTTGTTATAATAATATAAGAGGATATAACATAATAGCAATGATATGACATAATATATGAATATTAGCTGCCGTCCCGACTTCGCTCGGATAATAACCTAGATACCAACTGCAGTGCCATCTAACGGGCTGGTTGTGAATCTAAACCACCCAGGGCAACACCCAAACGCATACAAAAAAAAATCATTCAAATCGGTCCAGCCGTTTAGAATAAGTTCAGTGACAAACACGCACAAAAGAAATGTATTTATAAAGATATAACATGTCAGATTATAATAACAGTACCTGGGTGACCGAGCTTTGCTCGGTAGATACGCATTGATTATGTCCAAAAATTATGACTTTATCGTTCTCGAAACCACCTGTATGAAAATCGATCGAGCCGTTTTCGAGATTCAGATTCTATATATATATATACCTACAAGAATTGCTCGTTTAAAGGTATCAGATTATAATTACATTCATATTTTCATTTTATTTCGATTCTATTTATAAGGGACCACCTCCGAATTATGATCTACCAAACAAAAATATATAAACGGACGATATAAGAAACCTCCTTTTTTTGAAGTCGTTTAAAGGAGAACCAACAAAATTGATTCACAATTGGTGGAATTATCGCGTAACATACCTACATGTATACAAAATAATTTACAGTCATAGGAACTGTCGATAGCTGTAGACGAAGAAAACTTATAACTCAGAATTTGATAGCTCAATTTGGAAACTACGCGGGTGAAACAAAGGCGTCTCCAGGAGCATGGCCATAGTCCCGAGTTTACCCGAAGATTTTTTATCATTCCCGAGCGTGACGCTAGAATTCAGCTCACAGCCCACGAAAAATCTTTCTGTGGCGCGCCAAAAGAAGTTTTTACTATAAAAGACAATCACTTTCAATTCACTACGTTTTTATTTGTTCTATTGTTCTGTAGTACGTTTCTTCGTATCGTAATATAACGAATGAATCTCGCTCCCCGGTGCGACAACAGAAATAACATAAATATGAATATTAATATCGGTGTTTCCGTTTTGCGTTGGATTATAACCATTTTTTCTCTCTTTTATTTTCCTCGACCGGTCATAATTACATACGTTGCTTTTATACCACTATTTTGAAGTGCAAACTGCGAAAAGTGTTTATATTTTATATTAATCCTGAAATTCAAGGTGATTTTACAACTTTTGGGTAAACACGGTAAGCATGATATATAAATAAATAATAAAATTTATGTATAAATAAATAATAAAATTTAATTTAATTTATTTCGGCACGATATAATTAGATTTACATAATTTGACCCATCGGCTCCCGAACTAGTCATAGACTGTGTATCGGATGCTAATGGCTTCTCAAAAAATATTGCGTTCATTTCAATTTATCCTATCAATTTCAAAGTAAAGTTTCAGTTAGTAAATTTAGTTTTCAAATTCAAAAGGCTCTTTTCATCCGACAGATCAATTTTATGCAAAGGTTCTGATATAGCGGACGAATGGGGCACGGCTAGTTAGAACATACACATCATAGATCAACTACGATGTAGAACATCTACTCCGTAGCTCCTCTACGACGTAGCACTTCTAACTTGGGTTGTACTTACAACTTAAGTAGTACGTGCAACTTATGTAGAACTTAGTGTTTACAACTTATGGAATGCTTCAGTGTACCTTAAATAAATGGGCGTTTTCACAAAATGCCTTTTTTAGGCTCACTTGACCGCCATCTCACCTGATGTTAAGCGACGATGCGGTCCACGATGGAGCGTGTTTACCTAGAAAAAAAACGATTCACTCTCGATTTGAAGACACAAAGATTGTAAACATCGGGGAAACCACACTCAGGCAACGTATTCCACACCGTAGACGTTCTTATCACAAAATGTATAACTCTTCTTGCCACCTGGCACTTTCCGAAACATTCCATTTTGTGGTCGGAGTTTACATTCACACCAAATTTGTTTTGCAATTACACCAAAATTGTTGTTTATCTGTCTGTCCGTCTGTCTGTATGTTTGTTACAAAACAAATGTTACTACAGTAAAACAAATTTGATGTAAAATCCGGTTACAAAATGAAATGTTCCGGAGTGACAAATGCCAAGAGAGATATTTTTTAACCCTAAATAAATGGGCGTTTTCACAAAATGCCTTTTTTAGGCTCACACTTGACCGCCATTTCGCCTGATGTTAAGCGACGATGCGGTCTACGATGGAGCGTGTTTACCTAGAAGAAACCGATTCACTCTCGATTTGAAGACACAAAGATTGTAACCATCGGGGAATACCCACTCAGGCAACGTATTCCACAGCCTAGACGTTCTTATCACAAAAGTAGAGTCAAATCTCTTCGTTCGTGTCTTTGGAACATCAACCATGAAACGATGTCGCTTTTTCGAGCTACGAACATTCCGATAGAAATAGAACCTACCTCAATATGGGTATCAAATGAAAGGGCTTGACTAGTAGAATGTTGTAGGTACAGATTACCAATCCGAGGTAGTAGTAGTAGTATATCAAAACTTTTAATTTTGTTCTTGATTATTTTCGGTAAACATTAAACGACAACACATAAAAATTGCTTATTGGGGCAATAAGCAATTTTTATGTGTTGTTGTTCATATTCAACATATTCACTAAACAAAGCCATCCAATTGGATCCATTTTGCCCCATTCTTCCAATTTTTTTTCAGGGGGCCTTTTGTTGAGGGGGGGCCCCTCACCAGCAGGTCTCCACCTCTGCGTTGGGGAATAATAGGAAAACTACGTGACAAGTTATCAGCTTGCTTCAATCACCTACCCAGAATTCCGAGCTGCTCTCAGAATAATAGTAATACCAATGTTCTAAGTTATAAGTTTCTAATTCTATCGTTGTGTTACGTTGTCGCTGTTTTCAACGTGTTTTTATATTTCCTGTGTTTTATAACCTATTTGATGGTACTATAAATTCAAGGTAATATGTGAATTTATAGTGTACCAAGCAGAAGATACAGTACGACAACCTTACCGTAGAATGTAACGATGGCGCCACAATCGAAAATTGTTGCCTATAGTTGACTAGCAAAAACAGCACAACGTATTCAAAATGGCGTCAGTGGTTTCTACTTTTGGCCGTTCTACAGATAAGTTGGTGGAACTGTGCCTACATCTATAGCTTGGCAATAAAGTAGAAAAGCGTGGCACTCTATCTGACACAAATACTTGACACAATTTTCAAATTTTAGTTTTGTGACTAAAACATGATCGATTCAAAAATAATGTTTAGTTAAATAGTTAACCAAATTAACCATTGTCTCAGATGTAAATCAGTAATGTGTAAATATCACTTTTTTTCATCTTAATTATCTGTAGACCTTAATTGGTCTATGGATATTTCAGGTGTGCTTAGTGTAAGTAGTTAGTTAGGTATGTACCGTAGTGTAATTTTCATTGTATTTTAGTTTTGTTAATGAAGGCTCTGCCCGTTAAAAAAATGACAGTTTTCCGTGTTGAAACCAATGTTTCCAGAGTTTTTTTATAGCACAGAGTGATGAGACGAGCAGGGCATTGCCTGATGGTAAGTAACATGCCTGCCACACAAGAACACAGTGTCACGCAGCTATTGAAACATTAAAAGTCCAAAACATTACCCAGCACTCACTGCGCACATCAACCAGAGATATAAGTTTTTTTATCTCTATGCCTTGTTATTTCACTGGAAACATTGCCCTTCAAACCGGTACACAGTAATGCACATTTCTGCTCGACATTATACGCGAGTAAATTTTAATATTATTTATTAATTTATTTTAGACTACAGTCCATAAAAATTTATATATTTTTTTATGTTATGTCAATATTAAAACTGCAAGTATTATCTATTTTTATGGTAAGATACAATATAAATGTCCCAACCGCAAGCGGGAAGCCGCAGCGTCTCATATTCCTAATATTTTGAGCCTCACGCTTGAGTGCCCGACTTTCGCGCAGCCATAAAAACACCCTTAACGTGGACGGAACTAGGATTTACTACAGGGGCTTACGTAATGCCCACGAAACCGCAAACTAACGAATGTTGTCCCATGCTTTTATTCCGCGAAGAAAGAGAGCGAAACAGCCATTTTTGAAAATTACTGGTTTCAGAGTTCAACCTTTGATTGTGAGGTACCTTTTGATATCTTCAAGTCGGTAGTGCAGTTGTTTCGTCTAGATAACGCCTCGCTAACGTCCCGCTTCGATCCTACACCACTACGCTGTCGACGATGTCTTTGATCACTGTTTGGTAAAGAAAAATCGTATGAATTTTTTTCACCAACATATTGCTTTAGCGGCGTAGCTTTGGAATGTCAACGGAATAGCTCTGCAAGACATGTACGTTAGATGCTTTTTGAATGGGTTAAATCTTGTGGGTTCGAGTCTACGATGTAGGTACGTAATAGGGTATGGTCCCATCTGGCCCGGTGCCTTGGCCCGGTACCGGGCCAAATGGGAAGAAAAAGTTTCAACTGGCCCGGTGATTAATAGAAGTATATGTATAGCTATTAGGCGACATTGATGTTTTATACTAAACTAATAACACTAACTAATACTAAAATCCAGTAATGTTAAACCTGGATTCGATTGGCACAGAACCGAGGAAGATGGCATGAAAAAAGAGAGGCCTAGACCCAGCAGTGGGATAAGAAAGGTTGTGGATGATGATGAATACTAAAGTTGTAAGTTACAAGTTTTTACTTATATTGGCAATGTCTATGTGTACCATTTTTTTATCATTGGTATTTCGAAGTTTATGAAGCCACATTTTAATAGTTAAGGGCTAACGCCCCATCTTGACTCACCTTAATACAACCCACGCCATTAGATTAAGCAGTTTACCCCAACAGTGGGCCGTAGCCGTTTTTATACAGCCCCACGGTGTATTAACCAAATGTGCTAGCGCATTAGCAAGTTTGGTTAGTATAGAAGCTACACCCAGTTATGTTACTATTCACTAACCAAATTGAACGAAACTGCTCCAGAATAGCCGAATACCGAAAAACCGAAAACCGAATAGTCTACTTGTTCGTTATAATCATTTGATTTATACATTTAATGAGACTTCGGGGCTACCTACGATTAAATAGTTTGACTGTTGTTCGTGCAAAAATACTAAGGTTACGAACTATTCCTATTTAATTTTATAACGGGAACAGACATACATAGGCTTTAATTTATATAGGCTACTTTTTATCACGGGAGAATTACGGGAATGGAAACTACGCGGGTGAACTTGCAGGTGTTGCTAGTATATAAATAAAAATTATCGGTCAAAATTATGTTTATTTTCACATAACACTATTTAGCTTCAAATTAAACAAAGCCTGTATTATTCTATTGCAGCCAGAGCCAAATATTAGATTCTTTCTTAGATAGAAAACAAGTTAATAGATTAGGTTTTTCCGCACGGGTCCTTTGTACCAATCGTAAGCAGATGACGTGCATACTGGCTATGGCAACAGAGTGATATGCAGCGACAAAAGTATGAACACTTCCACAAGAGCGACCTGACCCGTGCTTTCGGTGTAAAGCATTTGTTCCAACTCTATACGTGGAGTTAGAACAAATTCTTTGATTTTCTTGAAATAGCGTGTTTTTCTCTAAACTCCTAACGCATTACGTCAAAGTTTTCCTGAAATATAAAGAGCTCAATGTTTTCTCACTTGATATTTTTGTGTTTAATTAATCAAATCCTTTCTGAGTTTTCAACCCTACAGCACTTGACCTATAGGTGTTTTTGCCCGTCCGTGACAAACTGCCGAAAACGTGCCGCCATTTTGTTGCGGGACTCGGTACTTCCGTAATTGCAGTTTGAACGTACCTGTACCGATGGCTGTACAACTGAACCCAGACGAGCGGTTTTTCTACGCATACACCCACGGCACATACCTATGTTTTGAATTAAAAAAAAATGAGGTTCTTTGTTCGGTTGGATGTTCACCTGTTTCCTCTGTTTACCGCATTACATGGTCGACACTGTTTCATACAACACTATCTACTGCACCCTAAATAAAGCTGTTAGGAAGCCAATGACTTTTGCACATGATAGAGAAATTATGTTCCAATAGCTGCGTGTCACTGTGCTGTCATGTGGCAGGCTTACCATCAGGCACATGTCCTGCTCGTCTCATCACTCATTATTTAAAAAAAAAATCTAACAAGTTGACATTGTTTAAAATTAGATACCTGTTAAAACTTGACATTGCACTGAGTTTACACGACCAGACAATAATATATTTTTATAACTGATATGAGAAATCAATCTCTGCTCCATTATTTTACATGGTAGAAGTGAAATTACGCTTACACAATGCCGCGGAGAAGGACGACGGGATGTCTATCCTGTTAGGGCTCGATAATACGAAGTGGTTCCTCTATCAAAAAAAACCTCTACGGTTGGGCATATTGGCCGTTAGCTGGGAGAACCATTAGCGATCTATCGCAATTCCTGCCACAGCTTGCCTGATTACTGAGGCCTATCGGGTTTTAGCCCTGTCTGTTATCGGCGAGCCATTACATTGTATTTATTTTATCATGCAAAAACGCGAGTCTGGAGTCGATACGTATACCTACTGAAAATTTCCGCTTTTGGTCTAGTATGCCCCGAATTGGGACAGATGCGTTGGGTTGATGGGTGATTTAGACTCAAATGGTAAAGAGTACCCTTATAGTAACACTGGGTGTCACGATGGTGTTTTGATTTCTGAAGAGCTTTAAAACATATTGTGTTTTATTATTATAGTAGAGTACTTAAAGTGGATTTTACAGCCGTACTTAAAGTAGAGTCTACGTTGTCTAATTTTTCGTGATAAAAAGTAGACTATTCCATATAAGATTTTTATCCTGTGATTGAGCAATAAATATCTAAACATCCAAACATTCGTATCTCTTGTGTGATAGAATAGAAATTAGGAAGTAGAATTTTATGAATTGGCTACCAAAAGTATAAGCACAAAAAATTGCAAGTAATTGTTAGTAGGTATATAGGTAGGTAGGTAGGTAGGTAACCACGCTTCATCGTAGACTGCATCGTCGCTTAACAACAGGTGAGATGGCGATCAAGTGTGAACATAATATCTGGATATATATTACGTGGCAATACCACGCAAACTGCAAAGCACTAGTTGTATCCAATATAGATATTTATTAATAGATCGGAATCAGATAATTGGACAGTTCGTTTCAATCATTGAAGCAAGTATCTACTGGGTGATCTCAATAATAATTATAGAGATTCTTATTGAATACTAACCGCGTTTTTGCTAACACAATAAATTGAATTTAAAGTTGTAAAATATCATCGCAATCGCATCGTCGCAAAACGTCAGTTGAGACGGCGCGGCGGTCGAGTGCTGGCATTATATTGTCATTGTTAAACACATCTATACTAATACTAATATTATAAAGCTGAAGAGTTTGTTTGTTTGTTTGTTTGAACGCTAGGATTCGGATTAGGTCCGGATTGAAAGATTATTTTTTCTATTGGATAGTCCATTTATCGAGGAAGGCTATAGGCTATATTCTGTGTTGGTACATCCAATTTCCGACAGGTGGCGTAGCAGGTAGCTGAAGAGGTGTTTTGTTTGAAAGCGATATTCACAGGAATGACTGAACCGAATTCAGTCATTCTTTCACCGTTGTATATGTACGGGATCCTGATGAGTACTATATAATGTACCACGGGCAACGCCGGGGCGGGCATCTAGTAATTGATAAAACAGACTAAGTAACACATTTCAGTTTTCGTAAATATCTTTTTACATATTTTTATTTAAATGTAGAACATTATGTACATTTCAAACTATATAAATAACAAACATAAAAAAAAAGTATGTTAAGAACGAACATGCCAAAGATACACAATGTTAAATGCCAATAACACTTGTCACAAGTGTTGTCTTTGGCATGTTTGTTCTTGACATATTATTATTTGCGACATAACAATTTCATCGTATCATGGCCATCATAATATAGCTATTTAAAGTACTTAATATAATTACCCAACTATATTTCATTTTTCAATTTTAAAAAACTATACTAAGAGCAACGGAAAAGTTGTGTGGGAACTTGCTTACATGCAAGCCATTAGATAAAAGCACGGTGAACCTTCAGAACTTAAGTACCGTAGTGATACGAGGTTAACTGTGTTTTGCAAATTAAGTAGTTAAATTGAGTTGAACAAACCGGTCCTATTTTTGTTGTGTTTGAAATGATATTGGCAACTGAACGGAAGCACCAGACGATAAGGCATCATCATCATCATCATCGTCAGCCCATGTTCGTCCACTGCTGGACATAAGCCTTACCAATATTGTGCCACCAAATCCGGTCCTCGGTTCTCCGCATCCATCCGCTACCCGCCACTCTCTTCAGGTCGTCGGTCCACCGAGCGGGAGGCCTCCAGCGCCACCAAGCGAGTCCACCGTGCGGGAGGACGTTTCAAACGTGGTCTCCACTCCAGAACCCTTCTCCCCCAACGTCCATCGGCTCTGCGACATATGTGGCCCGCCCACTGCCACTTCAGCTTGCTTATCCTCAAGGCTATGAAAAGGCATACTTCCATCAAATCTTTCTATCACCTCAGCGCTGCCATACCTTATCGGTACTCACTCTTATACTACTGTGTCGGTGCTATTACATATACTACTGAACCTAGATCACTGTCTCCACTCGTATCGGATAAAATTGGAATTCCAACTACAACTATTTTATTTTTGAAGGACTTCAAATAAGAAGGAAGTGTTCAAATCAGTTGTAAGTTTTTTTGCATGTTGGTGCAGTGGTTCTCGAGAAATGAGGTAACATACATAAAAAAAAACATAGGGGTCAAATTGATAACCTCCTCCTTTTTTTGGAAGTCGGTTAAAAAATAACCATCACAATCGTTTCACAATTGGCGAAGTTATCGTGTACCAACACGATACGATTTGACCCCTATGTTTTTTTTTTATGTATGTTACCTCATTTCTCGAGAACCACTGCCCCGATTTTAAAATTTCTTTTTGTGTTTGATTGGGTATGCTTCCCGAATGGTCCCATATAAATCTTATCGAAATCGGTCGGGTGGGTTTTGAAATATGAACAAAAAACTAAAGCTTACTTTAATTTATCTAGACTTTGAATCTAGGCGACTTAGTGATAGCTTACTATATACTATATAGTAAGCTATCACTAAACTAATATATACTCTGACGAAAATAACATCCTGTGCGACTGTGGTGCCACTCAGACCATGCAGCACCTGCTGTCATGCCCGTGGTGTCCAACCAGCTGCACCAGAACCGACCTGATGGAGGCCTCGATACCAGGAGTCACAGTTGCGGAATACTGGGCAGCAAAAATTTAAAAGACTCACACACACACAAAACATCATCGACACGAAGAAGAAGAAGAAGTGATAGCTTAATTTGAAATGTGGTCCAGGGTATGAATTTAATTATAAATTGACTATTTGTTTTTCGCAGAAAATAAATTATGACTTTTTTGCGGCCTTGGAAAAAAAGGTGAGATATTCTTTACAATGGGCAATCTCGCACCTCGACATCTGATTTAATGGCCAACTGACAAGATTTAGTGGAAGCATATTTATCATCATACTTCCTTTAAATATGGCTGTAAAGCAATTCAGCGGGAGCCTCGTGTTTCAATCACCTCAGCGCTGCCATACGTTACGCTGTGTCGGTGCTGAACCTAGATCACTATCTCCACTCGTATCGGCTAAAGCTGGACTTCCAGCTCACAGCGAACAGACAGCTCTATCAGAGCTATTTTGTAATAGGTACTTATTTTTTTTTATAAATCGATTCAATAGTTTAGAATGTATTGCAAACAACGACTTCTTACTTTAGACATAATTTTCTTATAAGTATTTACGTACAACAATAATCTAGACCCTTCATGTGCCAATAGCTGCTTGTACTAAGCTGTTATAGGCAGGCATGTTGCTTACCATCAGGCACATGTTCTGCTCGTTTTGACACTCTATAATAAAAAAAAATATTGTATTGTTAAAATAAAGGAATTTATTTTGTTGTACATGTCGGTATATAGGGATTTAGTACCTGGGTGACCGAGCTTTGCTCGGTTCTTAGATACATAATGATTTTCTAAAAAAATAAATGAAAAAGAAAGGTGGCCGGTTGGACCTGAACCCGGACCTACCATATTATAACCGCCCATCTTCCCCACTGAGCTAATATACCAACGCGCGGTATCGCGAAATTTACCGTCGCATTCTAATCTTTATGTAACAGTTTTTCGTTGACTAAAAACGCACATAAAATGGCGTTTTTTTTTAATAAAACCTAGCTAGATCGATTTATCGTCCCCGGAACCCCCATATACATAATTTCATGAAAATCGTTCGAGCCGTTTCCGAGATTCAGTTTCTATATATATATACATATATACCAACAAGAATTGCTCGTTTAAAGGTATAAGATAAACGAACATTACAGTGACATAGAATAGCTATCTATCAATGGAATGTAATCTGAACTAGGCAGCTCTCCCACTGCGCACTTAGCTGGCGTAGATCCAGAGTCTAGTTCCGATGTTGCCAGCCTGTACGTAAATGCTGAAATAAACCTCCGCCGAGTTTTCCGACGATAATTTATGGTTTTTTAAAAAGTTAGGTACGACTTTTGGCGGGAACTTCTTAGAACTCTGTTGACGAACTGGGATATTACTTGAACTAATGTTGACTTTGACTGTAATTTTTTTTTATAGCCATGTTAGTGCTAGATGCGCCGCACGGTTTCACTTTATGTATTTCATCGTGAAATTGTGCAAATTTTTCGCAATGCTAAGTGCTGTTTAAAATTAGTACAGTAGAACATATCGGACAGAAATTTTACATTAGTAACTGTAAAAATTCTGACCATTTCTCGTTGTCACATGATTTTTGTACGGCGTGCCGAATAATTGTTTTATTTTAATGCGGAAATTTTGCGAAATTTTGCGGAAAACTCATGGTTTTCCGACGATTTATAGAGTAAATTAGGTCATTTGATTATGTACGGCATTGGTTCCAAACAGTTTCAATAATTCTAACTGCAACCTGCAGTGTAACCAATTCAATCACATTTAAAACGCACCTAAGTAGTAGGTAAGTACATTAATACGTAGGTAGATATAACAGCGTCTCGCTGCCGATCCGTTGTCCGATAAGATTCTTTTCGGGATAAAATGTAATTTGTACTTGGCTCGGGAGCACGGCAGTGTCCCTGCCAAGTGATATTATAAGTTCAATAACAAGAACAAAATTTAAAAAATATTAACCCCCGACTACCTCGGATTTGTTACCTGTACAACATTCTAATAGTCAAGCCCTTTCATTTGATACCCATATTGAGGTAGGTTGTGAAGAAATATTTTGTCCGCCATTTTGTGGAGGCGGCCATCTTGAATCGATATTAACCAAACATATTTAAGAACATTTGCACGGATATTAACCTTCAAATAAAAAAATTGCATTGAAATCGGCCTATCCGTTTAAGCTCTACGGTGCCACAGACAGACAGACATCAACGTCAAACTTATAACACCCCTTTTTTTGGTCGGGGGGTTAAAAACAGTAGGTGTCTATTTAAATCACAAATATTTAACAGGATTGCGCCAACGTGATGACCATACTAGCAAGGAAAGTAGGCTTGGGCTGGACACTTTGATATAAAGGATGTGAATGTGTTAAGTATTCAATGAGTTGTATGATTAAATCCTTTTCTGAACTGATTCAAAGTTTTTCTTCAAGGTTTTACAACCTTGTAGGTAGTAAACAATTGTATTTGTTTGTAGTTGCTTGAAACCTTGTAGTTTCCCAACCAACAATACAGTGGCTAGTCATCAAGGCCTTTTGGAAATTCAAATATATTTATTTCTATGTAAATATCACCGTGACCTTTATAATACCTACCATCAGATATCAGATTATAATCTAGCGATGTTATGTTATATACTAATCTAACCTACACAACAATAAGTTTACAATCTCACACATTTCATCAAAAACTAATGATATTTTCAATTTTACACCGATATTTCAAAATGTCGTGATCATTTTCATTCTGTAAAGACATGAGTGAGCTTCGAATGTTTGCCTACCTCACAACGGTATAATTTTGAACTTCGGAAATGGTACGTGGTACGGCCATAACCCCGAACGGCCATAAATTAAATTCTAAACACGGTAATACACAGCGTGCCCGGTACAGGTGTTGGCGACGAAATCATGTGCTGAACTGGAAACACAGTAACATATCTACCCTACTAATGTTAAATGTGATGGATGTTTCATCTGTTCAGACGATCGCTACAAACGTTCCGACACGATAGAGCAACAAACATCAATACAAGAACAAAATTAAAAATTTTGACTAACCCCCGACTACCTCAGATTTGTTATCTTTACAACATTCTACTAGGTAGTCAAGCCCTTTCATTTGATACCCATATCGAGGTAGTTGTGAAAAAGAAATGTATTTCGCCATTTTGTAGTAACGGCCATCTTGGATTTGAAATTTGTGATATTGCAAAGTATTCTACTAGTTAAGACCTTTCGTTTGATACCCATATTGAGGTAGTAGTGAAAAATTTTAATGTAATCAGCCATTTTGTGGTGGCGGCCATCTTGGATTTGAAATTTGTTGTAGCGTATAGTATTCAACTAGTCAAGCCCTTTAATTTGATATCCATATTGAGGTAGGTTGTGAAGAAATATTTTGTCCGCCATTTTGTGGAGGCGGCCATTTTGAATAGATATTAACCAAACATAGCTAAGAACATCCGCATGGATATTAACCTTCGAATAAAAAAAACCACATCGAAATCGGCTCATCCGTTTGAGCTCTACGGTGCCACAGACAGACACACACACAGACAGACAGACAGACAGACAGATAGACAGACAGACATCGACGTCAAACTTATACTCGTAACACCCCTTTTTTTTTGGTCGGGGGTTAAAAAGGATATGACATCCAATTTTGAAAATAAATATTACACCTAATAGGGTATAATCCCTACTAATAGTAAGCAGAGGGTTACACCCGGGCGCGTTCCGAAACCCCCAAATCTTACATGCCTGCGTTAAATTAAAATTTAGAAAATATCGAATAGTAGGTACGTACGCTATTTTTACCCCATGAAAGCAACTGGAAGGGCGATTAAAATCGCCGAGAGCTACTAGTAAAGTTTCTTAATCGACAAATTGTCTTACGAGTACTAATACATATTATAAGTCTTTATTAAATACATTGTTATTTATTTACGTTATTTAATACATTGTTTGTTTTAGTTATTAATGTAGGTATCAAATTACTCTATCGTTCTATACGTAACTTATTTTTATATTTGCTCTTTGTTTGTGAACCCGTTTTTCTTTATTTATAATCATTTTCCATACTACGGTTGCCTGGAAGAGATCGCTTTTAGCGATAAGGCCGCCAATTGTAACTAAATTTTCTTTTTTAGGTTGTTGTTTCTTAAGATTTTGTTTTTGTTTTATTTAGTGCAATAAAGAGTTTATTTATCTATCTAATATTATAAATGTCAAAGTTAGGATGTTTTGTATGAACACTACAAGCAATACATAGTAGTATAAAACAAAGTCAGCGTCTGTCCATCCCTATATATGTATATGCTTAGATCTTTAAAACCACCAAACAGATTTTGTTGCAGGTTTTTCAAAAGGAAGGTTTAAATGTATACGTGCAACAAAAAAATAGCAGAGAAACACGGATAACTTTATAAGTTTCTTAAAGGTAGCGATTCACCCGGAGACCGCGACACGCGACCGCGACACGAGACCGCGACAAGAGACCGCGAGAGGAGATCGCGACCGGAGGGTGTACCTTAAGGTACAAGTCGAGACCGCGCCACATGTCTCGCGATACGTGTCTCGGTCTCCTGTCGCGGTCTCGGCGCGAACTGGTGCCCATATAAATCCATAGTGTCAAATGCCTGTCGCGGTCTCCGGTCTCGGTCTCCTGTCGCGGTCTCGCGTCGCGGACTCAGCGCAAACTTGCACCTTTACTCGTAAATAATGTCATAAATAAAAACATTTCTTTGCGCTTACACTGCAAACGCTGGCTAATCCCTATAAGCTAGATCATAAGATTGTTTCGCAATATTGTACCCCTTTAAAAGGTTTACAAAACAATGTGCAATAATACCTATATTTATGTTTATCTCTTAGGAATACCCCACAATAACCCAAAAATACCCCAAAATATTTAGTATCAGCATCGCATCCGTGCGAAGCCAGGGCGGGTCGCCAGTATTTCATAAGTGCTGTTACTGAACCATATAGTGAACCGAGTCTATAACTAGTCTAACTCAAACGTTGTGGAGCTGTCCTACTGTCATCATGACCACCAAATCCGAATTGCGTGCAGCTATCCCACACAAATCTCCCGCAAGCACCGAACCGACAATATATTTCGGTCTACTGATCCAATTAGACGGAACGAACGGCCGGCATTTGCCCTGAAACCCCATACTGTTATGTATTTAGTTGTTGAGGGGGATAAAACAGCAAGATAACAAAAATATAGTTTTTTCATATCTCCTGCTCGACAAAGTCCAATTATATGTTATGAAACGTCAAAACAAAGCAAGTGATTGTGACCTTTCAAAATGCAGAGGTAAGTAATATTGATAAGATTCCCTAGGAATTAAAATGATTTGAATTTGGAACGTTAAAATTCGTATGAAAATCAAACTGTATAGGTAAATGGTAACTTTCTCTATGAACCTCAAACTAGACAAAGCTCAAGTGAGAGTTTAGTAATTGATTATTCCAATTCATGATACGTAAAGGCTATTCCAGTCTATAATTAAACTGAATTCCAAATTCCGATTCCTTTAATTGTTACATCGTGATTGAGCCACATAATCAAACACATACGTATATTAAAAATCACAATGTAAACTATACAACAACACATATCTATCTAATTACATACACTGAGCACATCTGAATCATCCATGAACAATAATTATAATAGTCCAAGATCCCAGGGCCACCAGACGTCACATATTTCCTGATGGATGAAATGTGGACGATTAAGTAGAGTTAGTCCATACTAAGAAAACATGCTTATCCGATAACTTGCTTAGTCGGCATGTATGTTATAGGCAATATCTTTTAAAATAAAGCCCCAATACTCCTAGGCACTTTCCGCCGTACGTTTTGCACTCTATTATGGCTATAGAGTATTATGGCTCTATATATACTATGACCAAACGGCCGACAGAAAGTGGCTGGGAGCATTGGGGCCTTATTTTAAAAGATATTGCCTATAACATACGTGAAAATCAGTTATCAGAAAATACGTGAAGTAAGCAATGTATCTTCTGAACCCCATATCTCAAAATTGGCCGTCTAAGCAAGTTAGCGGGAAAGAATGTGTTCTTAGTACTTACTAACTCTACTCAATCGTCCACATTTCATCTGTCAGAAAATACGTGACGTCTGGCGGCCCTGGGATCTTACTCTATAAGGCGGGCCAAATAAACGCCAGAATTTTAGTCACGCATTTCATCGATCGACCGCTCGGAAAAGCTTTTGAAACTGAGATGAGTTCTCGGCCCCCACGGGCCCAATGTCTCAACATCAAACGCTTCCAATACGTAACCGCTTCCAATATTTCTGTCGTTTGAAGCGATACATAAACCTTTCCGAAAGGTTAAAATAACATAACCTGGTAATTATTATCGGTTTAATACAGTTAAATAATTCATATAAATGGGTAAGTAAAATAAAATAACTAATTATTATCGGTTAAATAATTCATATAAATGGGTAAGTATACAAACATGTTAACAAAATTCCTAATCCTAAATATTATAATTGTCGCACATACATATACTAAGGGATTTGAATTAAATTTGATACATAGATAGTTAGAAAATGGGCGGGAATAACACAGGCTCCTTTTTTCCGGGAAATTAACAGGAAAATAAATATTGGTCGACAATTCACACACAACACTATCTGACCCCAAACTAAGCAAAGCTTGTACTATGGAAGCCAGATAGCTGATATAAAACTTATACTATATTTTTAAATACATACTTATTATACATAGAAAACCCCCAGGCACAGTACAAATATTTTTATTCATCACACAAACATTTACACTGGGTGGGGATCAAACCCACGACCCACAGCTTATGATTAGATGATTATCTCTAAGCAAGACTTGTACGAGTACATACAAACTCTCAGTCTCATAACAAACTAATAGGTATATGTACATGTACTCGTGTTATATAGAGTAAAGTAAGCCAAAGCCACTTAGCTAATGACTTGAGCTTAAAATAACGCGGGCATCTCGAGAGATAATGCGCCGACGAAATCTTTCTTACTCTAATAGGTACAGTAGAGTCACGATAATCCAAACTTCTGTTTCAGAAGTTTTAAAACCATCTGTTTCTCATACGTTAAACATTAAAAAATCAACGTTAATCGTTAAATATTTTATTTACAACTAGCTGTACCCTGCCACGCTTCGATGTGGCACATTGTGATGCAAAAATTAGATAAAAACAATCCTTGATGCGGATTTTATATCATTGTAAAATTTCAGCTCGATCGGTGCAGAACTTTTTTGAGTTTTTGAAGCGTATACAAGCCAACATAACATTTTTATATATAGAGATGTATTCTTACTGTGGTAGAAAAAAATATTTGCCAAAGTTCTAATCATAGTTTTTCACATTATTTACGTGTTGTCGAATATTTTATTTAAAACGCACACAACCAACATCACAAATATTTGAATTCATCACACAAATGTTTGCACGGTCGTTGAACACCGCCTAAAACGCATTCGCGCTAAATCACATCATTACAGTGTAAAATATGATTCAAATGAATAAATCGGATAATTCGCGACCGCGTGTAATATTGGTATATTATCGAGTGTGGGAAAATATATATCAGCGCCAAGGACTACAGAGATATTCAAAGGACTTGAATTCATTAATTAGTGAGCGTATCAACAAGACGACACCAGGTCAGACCCTCACCACTCGCTATACGGCGCGCGATATTAACCTACTCGTTCGGGTCCACCCGGGTGTACTAAAATCACAGGGGCGCCGGCCGCTTGCCCGAGCTGACGCGCGTACGAACGCCGAGTGCGCTCATAAATAATGTCGCGGCGTTATTGTATTGTGGATGGCTGCAATAGCAATACACTAAAATGTAGTAATTTATCTTATTTCAAATTGTACCCATTCTAATTTAAGTGTAAAGATAAAATATATATATAATTAATGAGCAAGTTTCTTAATTTAAGGCACATAATAGTTTTAATTGACATAAAAGGAGGAGGTTCTCAATTCAGGTATGTTGAAAAAATTGCAATGGTGTGTAAATGTAAAGCATAAGTATATATATATATACATTTAATATATCTATTATATCTGTATGACGTGATGATAAACTTAGCCAAAATTATAAAATTCTATAATTCGAGTATCTGAAGGTTTGTTTTTTCAGAGAAAATTTATTTGTTTGTAAATAAAATAAAAATATCTATTTTTTAGAGTCGTTTCAGTCTATTTTTTTACTTGCTTAAAATTAGCCTGGATCCCACAAAACAGGTCACCATAGTGTGGGATCTAGTTCACACTAACAAAACTTGTTAAGTACTCAGTCTTTATATGTATTCTTCGTATTTATTGTCGCTTTGTATAATTTAACATCCGGGAGCGCGTGAAACTGTTTTTAATAACTTTAAGGCAGTAGACGCTAGGTTTTGTAGCTTTTCTTGTGATTTGGTTTTCGTTATTGAGATAATATTACAATTTGCAGTTTAGTTTTTTATCATCTTATCATATTTCGTACAACCCTAGCAGGCTTGGTCAGTGACGTAAGCAGACGACAAGTCACAAGGGGCGCGGTATTCTCAACTCTGCATGCCTGTGCAAGGTGTATTTTGCTTGCAAGTAACAGTAGGTAAGTAGTTTACAAAGTTTAGGTTATTATCGTGTAGGTATTTGCGCTTTTGTATGGCATCGATGAATCTGTTACGAAGTTACTATTTTCTGATCTGTGACCAGGTACCCACGTATTCCTATCTCTATATTTAAAAATGTTACGTTGGTTTGTGTACTCAAAAATTTCTGCACCGATCGAGCTGAAATTTTACAATGATATATAATCCGCATCAAAGATTGTTTTTATCTAATTTTTGCATCACAATGTGCTATAGCGAAGCGTGGCAGGGTACAGGTAGTTAGTTATAAATTTTCATCACAAGTCTTGCCTTCC
Organism: Ectropis grisescens; assembly: GCA_017562165.1. NCBI lineage: Eukaryota > Metazoa > Arthropoda > Insecta > Lepidoptera > Geometridae > Ectropis > Ectropis grisescens. Next base: position 21,138,798 of record CM029791.1, read on the forward strand.
TAGGCAGAGCTACTACCCACAAAGCCATATAAGGCTAGAGAAATTAATTAATTATAATTAAAGCACGTGAGTTTTCCCGTTTCATACATTCAAAATGTCAGTCAAAGTTCTGTATTGATAAATGTACAATTTACACGTCAATTTTAGAACAAAAATGTGGCGCCAATGTTACAGTTTGTTAGTATTTTTTTAATGAATAACATTGGCTCTATGAAATTGAAAGCTATCTGTCTATTTGCTTCCTATAAACGCAACATTTAATTAGTTCACTGAATAGCATATTAAGCATGTGCAAGCAATGGAACCTCTCGGGGGACATCTTTCTAATCTGAGCCGAACACTCACATGTATGCGATGTTAACATCGTATACATTTGTGTGTGTCACTCGCATGTCCCAAATACGTTGTGACTGAGACTCGCATATGTATGTGATACGTATACACGTGCGTATACATGTGAGTGAGTATTAGTTACATCGAATCGTATTTGGGATCGGCAGTTTCTATAATTTATTTTTATCCTACTAATATAATAAATGCGAACGTATAGATGTTTGTTGCACTACCTCGTCGGAACTGCTTAACGGATCGGGTCGAAATTTGGAACACAGATAGATTAGTCTGAAAATTCACATACTTACGCTTCTTCGCCGCGGGATAAGCGGGAAATAACGGGAACTACTCGAGTAAATCCTCAACAATTTATTTAATAACAGAAACAAAATGTTTATCCTACTACCCACGCCAAATTGGGTCTCAAGTTTAGAGTAGACTTCCACTCGTCACAACACACTCAACACTCGTCAAACAGCGCCGCTTCGTTACCTCTGCCCTGGTGCGGTCCGAAAGGGACATGACACCCCAGGATCAGGTCTGCGACAGATGTGGCCGGCCCGTTACCACTTCAGTTTATAATTTGCTGAGCTATGTCGGTGACTTTAGTTCTCTGACGAATTAGTTCATTGCGGATGCAATCAGTGAAACCCCAAGCGTTGCCCTTTCCATAGCTCGCTGAACGACTTTGAGCTTACGGACCATTTGACTGTCCACGTTTCACCACCGTAGGTCATAACGGATAGGACGCACTGGTTACTTGTACATTTTTGTCTTTTGTTTTCAACAATGTAAATACCAGTGTATGATATCGAAACTCCAAGCCTCTGAAATAACATTGACCAGCACAAACTTCGTTCATATCTCCAGAATATCACACTTACAGGTCGTTAGAGCAACCCCATAGAGAACAAACTAAATACATCAGCTTGAGTCAAATGGATGAAACTCCAAATGAAACAAGGCATCATATGTATCTTCGAGCATTGTCAGAAAACTTCGCAGATATAATATTATGTGCCATGTGTCGCCATGTCTGGAGCCACGCCAAGGAAGTTGCTAAGCCGAGATATTGCCATGCAGGTGTAGTGCATGCCAAGAGCTTAGATATTCAGGGCCTCTAGCTTTTTAGCATCTTCTCAGTCCTGGATTTGACAAAGTAATAGATTTATTCGAACCAATAATTCCGAACAATACTTAGTAACGTCATTTTTTTAGTGCTAGTACTCATTGCAGAGTCTGCCTGGGGAATTTTGCCAGTTATTCTACCGCGAAGTAGTAATGATAAAACATCGCCATGCTCCAGTTTGAAGGGCAAAGTTTCCAGTGAAGTTACAGGGATAGACATAAAACATCTTAAATCCCTGGGTGAGCGCAGTGTAGGGTAGTGCTAGGGAATGATTTGGACTCTCCATGTTCCAACAGCTTCGTATCTCTATACTGTCATAGGCTGACATGTTTTTTTTTAATGAAGAGTGACGTGACGAGCAGGATATCGACAATTAAAAGTTCTAGCTTATGTATCCCTGGAAACAATGAGAGTGGCAACATAACAGTTAATCTGAAGACACATTCTTTTTCTTCTTCACCCCGTTATCGCCCACTGCTGAGCATTGGCCTCTCTTCGTTGACGCCACTTGTCTAGATCCTTTGCTAGTCTCAAAAATGCATAACCCTTGACTGTTCGAATCATCCACCCATCTAGCCAACAATTCTCCTGTTTTCTATCTAAAGTGAGAAAGTGACATACCTACTTATATACAAAATATCGCATCACATTGATATTTCTATCGGTTGATAATTTATTTGAAAAATAACCGTTTGCAGAGTTATCTAGTTTTATTGTAAAATTTGGCACGACTTCTAGGTTACTAGCGATGTGTTGCAGCTAACGTAATTTCTTACCTATGGGTAAAGTTTATCTGTGTGATTATACTCTTGAATTATTTTGATAGTATAAGCAGATTTCCTTAAAGTTACTATCAAAATAGTTTTATTCCCATAATAACATAGGCTACCGAGCGCTGGACGGAGTCTACATTTTCATCTCATAGTAGTAGTAATAGTAGTACCTATATAATATGTATAGTACCTGGTTGATCGAGCTTTCCTCGGTTTAAATGCGTTTATAAAGGGCTCTAAGTAAAAGATTTTCTCAGAAAAAAAAGAACAAAAAGAAAAGACCCGAGTGTAACCATCAGGATTCGAACCGGGGCCTGTTTAATTATTTAGATATTTATTCAATGAGCACACAAAACAGAATGTAATATACACAAACTATACTTAAGGCCAGGTAGTTCTGTCAAATTAGGCATTTAACGCTGTCTTGTTCTCGCGACCGTCACCGACCGCGGAATCGGTGCCACAGTGCAGAAATAACATTAAAATATTGGACTATGTAATTTAAACTCATTTTTTGTTCAAGATTTGTTTATACTAGTGATAACAATTTTGTGAATTGTGAAGTGATAAGAGTTTTTGACATATAAACGAAGAAATATTAAATTTATCTGTACTCGTAGATATACAAAAGTCAACCTTTTCTTTTTGGTCACACTATAAGTTGAGAACGGCTTTTCCAATTCCATGCATCTTTTTAAAATGTTTCCTAATAATTCACAACTTCGTCAAAAATATAAAAAAGTGTGCTGATACGTAATGAAAGGCTAGTAAATATAGAAGGTTTTTTGGTCAACTTTGCACTAAATTTCTAATCCAATTTTTTTCTATGAGGTAAAGATCACTTACTGAGCATAAAATTACAAAATGCTCACAGATCCAGGTAGAGCTTCAAACGCCAATTGAAAAAAACTGTTTTAGCCGATATTTTGGAAACTATATATTTTGACAATAATTGTAGAAAATAAAATTTTGCATCTTTTGTTGCTAGCAAACTTTTTTAAAAACTTACCGTTTACGATTTATAACCCATTTAATGATACGATTGCGATGATGCCGATAATAGTGGATGAAAATGATGTGGTCTACGATGGAACTTGTTTCTCTAATAGAAACAAGCACAGTGTACCTCGTAACCCCAAGGTTCGAACCTTCGACAAAAACCCACTCTGGCAATGCGTTTCACAGCTTAGTTGTCCTTATTACAAAAGTGGAGACCAAACTCTTCGTTCAACTCTTCAATCATGATGATGAACGGTGTTGTTTATTCGAGCAACGAGCAATGAGATAGAATAACTTTAATTTAAAACCCCGACTACAAAAAAAACACACGTAAAAAAATATTACCTACTATCTAAGGACACTTTGGCGAGTCAGACTAGTCTTAGAATATCTTTGTTACCAAAATCCATCCAGCCGTTTGGAAGATATGTGGAAATAAAAGTTTTACAAACATGAAAGATACGCGCGAAAACATAACCCTTCTTCCATTCCGGTAAAAAGGGACATATTTATGCTACTGGGAACAGAATTCACATCTTATTATTTTTACATTGTTGTCATCAAATTTGATATAATAAATTGTAATCGGTAAGTTATAATAATAGGCTTATAAAGCCTATTAATATAATACTTTTTCAGAATATCGGCCAAAAACGTTTTTTCGAGCTGGCGCTTGAAGCTCCACCTGGATTTGTTATTATTTTGTGATTTTATGCTCAGGAAATGATTCTAAACCTTATATAAAAAATACGAATCGGAAATTTAGTGCACAGTTAAATTCTACGAGTAATTTTACTGCCTAAAAGGCTTCTTGTCAAATTTGGTCGAGTGTCTAAATTTCTATGAACAATATTAACATTTTCATACAAAAAAAAAGAAAAACATTAAAATTTGGTGGTGTCACAAACTTGGAAAAGCAATAAAAATAAAAATTCCAACAAAACCATACGTGTACACTCGCGAGGCATAAGCTGAGCTTTGCATTTGTGTGAGTGTACATGGATAGTGTAGGTGTGACAACCGGCCTTAGGCACGGCGACATTCTGTCTCGCCGCGCTCCTGCCTGATTGGTGATCACTCACACTAATGCAAAGCTCAGCCTATACCTCGCGGACAAAATTTCAAGCTCCTGCCTGATTGGTGATCACTCACACTAATGCAAAGCTCAGCTTATACCTCGCGGAGTGTATCTATGGAATGGTGTTCAAAATAGTATTGAAGTTTCTAACATTTTTTTTCTAAACTGAATAGTTTGCGCGAAAGTCTCTTCCAAAATGGTAACATCTGTATGTAAGGACTTTTCTTCCAAGTAGGTACTAAGTACCTTACTACCAAAGAATTTACCTAAATGGCATATAAATGCAAGTTAGGTATCATTTATCTAACTTGCATTTATATTAGGGGATTTACGCAGGGGATTTCTCCTCTCATTATTTCCTTATCCCGATCTCTGATTTGACGGACGAATATTTTACCGATACTTATCTATTTTCCATTGCATCCGCATTGATTTTTTTACTGATGTGTTATCGACGTCAGTTTTTTGAGACTCCCTTTTTGGTCTACAACATAAAGTAAACAGCGTACTAATTAGTATCAGTGTCTATTTGCTATTCCAATGAAAGTAATACCTACTGATATTGTTATGCTGTGGCACTATGATCGTAATATTTAAGATTTATTGGTTGTCAAAATAGCAAAATCAAGCGCAGGTCCGTCGTCCGTGAGCGCCGAAACGCGACTGATCGGGCCTGCCGGACGGCGCGCTATATATATGGTAGATATTAAAACATAGTGAATAACTGATACTTTTTATCAAGTCAAACTCTGCGAATGCATCTATAACTTTTAGTGGCTTTCGTTGAGTACAAAATTTAGTAAAAAATTAATTAGTTTGGTCATAAACTTGTAAAACTTTTTGAAAAGGTAACTTTGGGATTTTTTTTCTATCAAGTAAAATTCATTAAATCGTGTTATTGACTGCGAATTGCACTAGATTAAATCCTTAACTAATACATATATATTTTTCAGAGTTTAATATACTATTTTAAAGGTCTTAAAGTTGTTTTAAAAATTCAAAATTACGGCCCACACGCCCTTAACATAAAAGTATAGTTAACTCCGAGGGCGAGCATATTCCGCCTGAGCCATTTTTAACCCCCGACCAAAAAAAGGGGTGTTATAAGTTTGACCTCGATGTCTGTCTGTGGCACCGTAGAGCTCAAACGGATGGGCCGATTTCGATGCGGTTTTTTTAATTTAAAAGTTTATATGCGTGCGGATGTTCTTAGCTATGTTTGATTAACATCGATTTAAAATGGCCGCCTCCACAAAATGGCGGATAAAATATTTCTTTACAACCTACCTCAATATGGGTATCAAATGAAAGTGCTTGACTAGTAGAATACTATACATTATAAAATAATTCAAATCCAAGATGGCCGCCACCACAAATGGCGAATTATATTATTTTTTTCACTACTACTTCAATATGGGTATCAAACGAAAGGGCTTGACTAGTAGAATACATTGCACTATAACAAATTTCAAATCCAAAATGGCCGCTTCCACAAAATGGCGAAATGCCTTTCTTTTTTCACAAATCCCTTAATATGGGTATCAAATTAAAGGGCTTGACCAGTAGAATGTTATACAGATAACAAATCTAAGGTAGTCGGGGCTTAATCAAAATTTTTAATTTTGTTCTTGTGACTTAAAGAACAGTGGCGAAATAAGTTACACTAATGACATTGCAGGAGTTTTTCATTGTCTAAAAACGCGCATAAAATGGTGTTTAAAAAAATAAACCTAGCTAGATCGATTTATCGTCTCCGAAACCCCCATGTATACATAATTTCATGAAAATTGTTTCCGAGACTCAGATTCAATATATATATACCTAGAAGAATTGCTCGTTTAAAGGTATAAGATATTATAATTTATTTCCACGGGTCTGTGTGTTTTGATAACTTCACCTCGACTCGTATTTTAATACTAGTACAACGCACCATTACTTCAAGGCGATTAGGTCGTATGTCGTATTATATTGTCGGGGTATAAAGATAAAACTAGAATATGTCTTTATGTTCCCAGTACGGATTTACGCTCATGCCACGTATTGAGGTACTACTAATAGGTAGGTTTATATGTTTGTGTATCTGTGTTTTCTTCACATAAAAGTTCCTTTTTCCTTTTCATTAAAAAATATAATATACTATTATATCAGCTATCTGGCTTCCATAGTACAAGCTTTGCTTAATTTGGGGTCAGATGGTGTGGCCACCCATATTTATTTATTTCTGACCTCGTTTGCGACATCTACATTTTTTCGAAATTTTTATCAGCCTACGCTTGAAATATTTACTTAAATGGTAAATTTTGGCTGATTTTTAACCGACTTCCGAAAAAAAAGGAGATTATCAATTCGACCACCACGTTTTCATTTGTTATGGATGCTCCCTATCTAATTTCTCAAGAACGCCGGAACCGATTTTAACATTTCTTGTTTTGTTCGAATGGGTATGATTCCCGAATTGTATAAACTTTATTGAAATCGGTGTGTAATATGAAAAAAAAATTGCAGTCATAGGAACTGGCGAAAGAAGTGAAAACATGTAACTCAGAATTTGATAGCATACTTTGGAAACTATGTGGGTGAAACTGGAGGGCGTGTCCATGGTCCCGAGTTTACCCGAAGATTTCGTATCATTCCCGAGCGTGACGCTAGAATTCAATTCACCGCCCACCAAGATCTGTCTATGGTGCGCCAAAAAAAGTTTCCACTTCAAAAATGTGTGTGCTAAGACCACACGGAAGAAGTGAAAACTAAAATGCGAAATATCCATTAATTTCTATTAGAATATTTTTCACTTATTTTGAGTGCATATTTGTGGTTTTGAAGTCGATTGATTTTTTAACCCCCGACCAAAAAAAGGGGTGTTATAAGTTTGACGTCGATGTCTGTCTGTCTGTGTCTGTCTGTGTGTGTGTCTGTCTGTGGCACCGTAGAGCTCAAACGGATGGGCCGATTTCAGTGCGTTTTTTTAATTTGAAAGTTAATATTCGTGCGGGTGTTCTTAGCTATGTTTGGTTAATATCGATTCAAAATGGCCGCCTCCACAAAATGGCGGACAAAATATTTCTTCACAACCTACCTCAATATGGTATAAAATGAAAGGGCTTGACTAGTAGAGTACTATACGCTATAACAAATTTCAAATCCAAGATGGCCGCCACCACAAAATGGCGAATTATATAATATTTTTCACTACTACCTCAATATGGGTATCAAACGAAAGGGCTTGATTAGTAGAATACTTTGCACTATGATAAATTTCATATCCAACATGGCCGCTACCACAAAATGGCGAATTACATTTCTTTTTTCACAATTCCCTTAATATGGGTATCAAATGAAAGGTCTTGACTAGTAGTAGGTATGTTGTACAGATAACAAATCTAAGGTAGTCGGGGTTTAATCAAAAATTTTAATTTTGTTCTTGTTGTGTAAAAATAATTTGAGTAACGTTATTACGTTAATTTTATCAAGTTCAAACTGACGACAAAATATGAAATAAAAATTATCCGTTTTTTTTTTCGAAAAACACTTTTAAAATAAGTCCCAAAAAACCGCAAATTATTTCCTTGTTTGTTTCTTCATTTGCTACATTACGGAGAATATGCATCTGATCTTAGTTAATACTACTAACCTCTTTCGGACATCTCAAAATTTAAAAACTTATAACGGTTGACATCCATAAACGCGCACTTCAGACCAATGGAAATTGTGTCGCCAGGCATATTGCATGCCTCTAGAAGAAGAGGCCAGTTTGTATGGGTCAACTTTCAAAATGTTTTGTACACTCCGCGAGGCATAAGCTGAGCTTTGCATTTGTGTGAGTGTACATGGATAGTGTAGGTGTGACAACCGGCCTTAAGGCTTGTTCGCATTACGCTAGTAATTTAGCCTAGTGGCGAGTAATTTAGCAACTAAACGTGTATGAACAGTGAAAATTTAGTCGAGTAGTTTAGGAAGTGATTTAGTCGAGTCAATCCATTTTGTTCTATTTTCAACGGGCGAGTAGCACCCCCCCACCACGCGTTCGTTGGGAGCGGTGCGCTCATTGGCTTGCTGATTAAACAGGTTCGAACTTGTCGAATTAGTCTGGAGAGAAAAATACTTCAAACAATTTTCCAAATACGAAATTGTCTGTGGAATAACTTATTTTATTGATCACACAAATTTCCTCATTCACCTCTTCTAAAATAGCCATTACGATTCGATAAGATTAGCTTATTCATTCATTTATTTTATTGCGTTGTAGGATCTTCATGTTGCGAAACGCTACTCACTTGTGAACTGTACTAAAGCACGGTGCGAACGATTTTTGAATAGTAGCGAGTATTTTAGCTACTAAATTACTCTCTACTAGACTAATTTGCTAGCCTAATGCGAACAAGCCTTTAGGCGCGGCGCCATTCTGTCTCGCCGCGCTCCTGCCTGATTGGTGATCACTCACACTAATGCAAAGCTCAGCCTATACCTCGCGGACAAAATTTCAAGCTCCTGCCTGATTGATGATCACTCACACTAATGCAAAGCTCAGCTTATACCTCGCGGAGTGTATCACCTTATCTTACCTGCAAACAGCAATAAAGATTTTTGCATTTGTATTTGAACGAAGCTGTTTAAACCCAACGATGTGCTTCATTTTGAAACCATCGTCACTTTTCACCAGGCGAGATAGTGGCAAGCCTATCTGCGATAAAAGTAGTTATAGTGAGCGAAGCCACGGGCAATACTAGTATTCACATAACCACACCACAATCTGTATCTAAACTCGCTCTAGTAATTTCCGAGTGCCGTTTCTGCGATAACTAGTACAAAACTTACTTAACTACAATGGAGGCGCTACTGTAGAAATTCTATTTATTGTAGTACCACACCTTTGCCAGTCATTCTACCTCAAAGCAGTAATGTGCAAACATTACTGTGTTCAGGTTTGAAGGGCAATGTTTCCAGAGAAATTACAGTGCTTAGAGATATAACACCTTAGATTTCTAGGTGACGAGCGCAGTGCAGTGTGGACTCTTCGTGTTCCAATAGCTGCGTGTCACTGTGCTGTTATGTGGCAGGCATGTTGCTTACCATCAGGCACATGTCCAGCTCGTCTCGTCATTAGTTATTTTTAAAAAATGACAAACTATAGTCAAAATTATTAGTTCCTCTAGTTGGTCAAATAAAGGGATAAGTTTCTTGATCTTTATGATCTTGTGTATGATTTATGTGGGTACGTGTATGATACTCATGTTTGGTAGTACATATATGATATCAGGGGCGTAGCTACTGTTGTATCTGTCGTATAAATAAAATGGGGCCCCCAAAGCACGGCCCCCAGGGCCCCCGATATGCGTAATCAAAAATAAAAAAAACTTCCTAATGTTTTGTTTATTATTTCAAATGAGAAAAGTAAAAAAACACTTTTTTTACCACGTCAAGTGTGTAATTTAAATTGTTGGTACAAAATTTGGAAGAAGATAAGATATGTTCTTTTAATTTTATGCAAACTTTGTTTTTTATCTTTTGTGAAAAACATGTGATGAACACAAATGAAGGGTAATTCATAAGGGCCCGAAACATATTTTTACGAAACCAAAGCTTTACATATTATACAAAGATGAAACCCACTGTAAAAGGAAGCATTTAATGTCATGCCATTTTTAACCCCCGACCAAAAAATAGGTGTTATAAGTTTGACGACGATGTCTGTCTATCTGTCTGTCTGTGTGTGTGTCTGTCTGTGGCACCGTAGAGCTCAAACGGACGGGCCGATTTCGATGTGTTTTTTTTATTTGAAGGTTAATACCCGTGCGGATGTTTTTATCTATGTTTGGTTAATATCGATTCAAGATGGCCGCCTCCACAAAATGGCGGACAAAATATTTCTTTACAACCTATCTTACTATGGGTATCAAATGAAACGGGTTTACTAGGAAAATACTATACACTAAAAAATATCAAATCCAAGACGGCCGCTACCACAAAATGGCGAATTATATTATTTTTTTCACTACTACCTCAATATGGGTATCAAACGAAAGGGCTTACTTAACTAGTAGAATACTTTGCGCTATGACAAATTTCAAATCCAAGATGGCCGCTACCACAAAATGTTGAAATAATTTTTTCACAACTTCCTTAATATGGGTATCAAATGAAAGGGCTTGACTAGTAGACTGTTGTATTGATAACAAATCCAAGGTAGTCGGGGGTTAATCAAAATTTTAATTTTGTTCTTGTTAAAGGTTTTGGCACTGGTCTAGTAATACTTATTTGTTTCCTACTTACAATAACACATATGTATTTTGTAGCGGCAGGCTGACAGGAGTGTATGTAGAGTCCGCGTGGAGAAGTAACACACCTTTGCCAGTCATTCTACCGCCAAGCAGTAATATGCAAACATCAGGTTGTTCCGGTTTGAAGGGCAATGTTTCTGAATACATTACAAGGTATAGAAACAAAACATCTTATATCTCTGGGTGGCGACCGCAGTACGAAACTGGGTAGATAATGATTTGGACTCTTCATGTTTCGAAAGCTGCGTGACGCTGTAATGTTCTAGAATTGTGAAACCGTTCATTTCACATCTTCGGGTTACGAGCGCAGCGCATTGCTAGGCAGTAGTTTGGACTTTTGATGTTCAAACACCTGTGGCAGTTGACTGTCATGGGCAGACTTGGTACTTACCACCAGGCCCATGTCTAGCTCGTATCGTGACTTAAAATTATTTATAAAAATATTATATAAAGTGAAATACTTTTCGACAAATACAGTGGCTCATAAATAATTCAGCGTAAAAATCGACAAAGTGTAAGGTCGTGTGAAAACCCAACCCAAGACGAATAGGGTCAAATATTTGATCTGAGCCTTTACCATGAGTTTCTATCCTTATGGTTGTTAAATTCCAAGTACCTGGTTGGCGGAGCTTTGCTCGGTTTTCTTTTAATGATATTTGGGCAGCTACGAATTACGTAGTGATGACTTACTTAGACCTACTAAGATACGAATTAAATGCGTTTATAAAAAGGCTCTAAGTAAAACATTTACTCAGAAAAAAAATAGCAAAAAGAAAATACCGAGTGAAACCATCAGGATTGGAACCGAGGCCGGTAGACTCCGAAGGCGAGCATATTCCGACTGAGCCATTTAGACTTAAAGAACAATGTCGAAATAAGTTATCGTATTCTAATGACATTGTAGGAGTTTTTCATTGTCTAAAAACGCGCATAAAATTCCCTACTTCCGCACCTAACAAATTTTTTCAACTCCATTTTAAAAACTGGCACTATACCTAAACAATTTTGTCATTCTTACATCACTCTAATTCATAAAAAAGGAGATAAATCAAATATAGAAAACTATCGACCGATTAGTTTAATTTCACATCTCTATAAAGCCTTCATTAAAGTCATTGAAAACAGAATAGCACCGAAACTTGACCAGCATCAACCTACAGAACAAGCTGCTTTCCGCAAAGGGTTCTCTACCACCGACCATCTACACTCCATAAACCAAATAATAGAAAAACATGCTGAATTTAACTTACCTCTCTACCTGGCTTTCGTCGATTATTCCAAAGCGTTTGACAGTATCACCCACCCCTCTATCTTCCAAGCACTAGAAAATCAAGAAATTGACAAAACTTACATTCACCTACTACAAAACATATACCGCCATAGTACAGCCGCAATAAAACAAAACACCTTAGGTTCATCCTTCAATATAGAAAAAGGAGTGAAACAAGGCGACCCGCTGTCACCAAAACTATTCACAGCATAAAATGACGTTTTTAAAAAATAAAACCTAGCTAGATCGATTTATCGTCCCCGAAACCCCCTGTATACATAAATTCATGAAAATCGTTCGAGCCATTTCCGAGATTCAGATTCTATATCTAATATATAAAATTCTCGTGTCACAGTTTTCGTTGCCATACTCCTCCGAAACGGCTTGACCGATTTTGATGAAATTTTTTGTGCTTATCCGGTATCTATGAGAATCGGCCAACATCTATTTTTCATCCCCCTAAATGTTAGGGGTTAACCACCCCTAAATTTTTAATTTTATTTTTTAGACAATTTTTTTAATTTCTATTTTTTTATGATACAACATACAAAAATACATACAATCCTCAATTTTCACCCTTCTACGATCAACCCTTATTTAATTTTTTCATAATCATTTTTCATCCCCGGTCGTTAACTGATCAATCGTCATTTAATTAGTTATCCCCCGCCAGATGTCTACAGGTGTCACTTCTGACCCAGTAAACAGCACGATAATTTGGGGATCAAAAGTAGCCTATAGGATATATATAGTTTGAACACGCTAATCTCGGGAACTACTGGACCGATTTGAAAAAATCGTTCACCATTATTTCATATGTTCGTAATCCTTGAACGGTGTAGGTTCTATATATGTACCACGAGCGAAGCCGGGGCGGGCCGCTAGTATATATATATAAATATACAAGAATTACTCGTTTAAAGGTACAAGATAAGATAAGATTACATAGACCAATCGACGAAGCGGCTGACGCGACGTTGCCGCTTCGTGGACACAGATTTCCATTGTTTGTACGCAAGATGCAAGCATTCGTCATGCATTCGTCTTGCAACCGTCAATTGACGAAAGCGTGCGTATAACGTGCGGCTACATGGACAATTGGCCTTATAGCAATTACATTATGGACTAGCGGTCCGTGCCGGTGTAGGAGCACGTACGTGTACGTGCCAGATATAGTTGTAGGAGCACGTACGTGTACGTGACTGATGTAGTACATAAGTGGATGACAGCGGAGAGCGAGCTAGTCTCTCGCCCCGCGTCACTTGTACAGTTAAGAACAATATAATCAGCAGTTTATACAGTGACGTGGTTTCATTTCCATCACTTCACCCGTAGGACATAAAATACGCCCTCAAGGATTTAGCATTCAAGGATCACGTACATTTGCAACGGTGAAAGAATTTTTGAAATCTGACCAGGAGTTTCTGTGGTTAGGATGTTCAGACATAACATAAAATCGGGCAAGTGCGAGTCGGATCCGATATTTTAATAATATTGTATTTATGACCAGCGACTGATTAAGAGTTCTGGCCGCCCTAGGCTAATTATGAGGACGTGCCCCCTCCAAAGGTGGGTTTACCGCCTAACGAATATTGTCTTAGGTTTGACATTGCTCTCTCTTTTCTTTTCGCTTAAAATTATAGAGATACCAATAACCTAATTTATATTAGTTAGCCAGTAGGCAGGTGTGTTACGGTCGGCCTAAAACGTACCATACTCGTATCTTACAGTACCCATAAGGGAAATTTCGAATGTATACCCCGGGTTTCTCCGGCAATGACTTGGCGACTGATCTCACTGATCACGAGAGCGCTTTCGTACGCGACAGCGACCCTATCGCTGACTCTATCGTAGAGCTGTCACTGACCCTGTCAAAGGGACAGGACCCTTGCTCACAAATCATGCAACGGAAACCAGCAGTGCGTCACCTCTTCGGAAGGGTTTCATCTCCTGAAATAGGGTGCGGGGTGGCATTGAACGTCCGACACCTCAGGTTCTCTAAGTGCAGATGGTGTGCGAGCTAGCGTGACTCGGCCCCGTAGTTGCTTCCTCTTTTCGCGGACGAACGAGAGTTTACCTCCTCTTGATCCTCAGCTGTTTCTATCTGCTAGATAATGGTCTCTCAAAAGGAGACCACCGCCTCCCAAGATCACTCACTATCTAACACCTTGGCCAAGATTGCTATCTTAGCCAAGATGTTTGGCAGTAAGACCACTTCTCTCGGGTACATCTTCGATGCGTGTTGCTCAGTGTGCTCTGCAATTGCAATTGCACCGGTGACACACCTGGACACATTATTCCCTTCCTATGACGTTACACAGGTACCGTCCGAAGCACTGTGTCGCTCTCGCTGAACCCACTCAGCGTGAGTCCTGAGACGGGGGGTGCGTGGCTGCGGAACCTCCACGTGATGCACCCTGGGCATCACACAACGACTTGCCTCGATGGCATCTTGTTGTGTGATGGCGATTTCCGCCTGGGGCTAGGAACTTCTACAAGCACTCCTCACCCCCTTGAGCAATGCGTGTAGCGGTTGGGAGGGAGGCTGTAAGACTTGGGAAGGTTACTAGGCTGATATATCGACCAAGTAAAATTCCTAAGTCTTCCAGGAGAGGGTTCTTCACGAGCTTTCTGATTAACAGAGTGCTAAGTGGAGTGGTGGTGCATGGTGGGCATACGTAAATGTATTTCCCCCACATAAATAAAGGATCCTGAGGCAGTTCGCTCTTCATGTTGATGCAAAAACGCAAAAACTTTCATCTGCTGACTTGCTGTGCAAAAAGATATCGAGATGTTAAAGTGTCAGCTTGCCAGCGATAGACACGCCACATACCACAATGTCAGAGGCTAGACCCTGCAGGTAGTGTCCTTCAGAGACCACGGAAACAGATGGATTCCAACTTGTGGAGAACCACCTCGAGGCCGAAGCTTCTAATCCTGGCTACCACTGCCGCGAAACCTCCGTCCTATCACAGTAACCAGCGTGCCGATGGCTTAATAAGCGACGCCGATGCAACGCAGTTCGCACCCCTCAATACCCATTTGTAACCGAAGTTCCACAGGGGTAGCATAAGAGCAAACTCCTGTAAAGCCCCGCGTGACATGAGGATAACAAGCTCCCTCCCTTTCTTTTGTTGGGGACGCTACCTCTCTTTGAGACAGGTAGTCCGTAGGTATTGGGGTGCCCCAGCACATTTGTTGTGGTTATCCTGATTAGGATGTTGAACGCGTTTACTATGTTAGGAGACGCCGTAAACAATACGCTTCCACTGAAGCATACCTTCCTTCGTCCCTTCGGACGGACGGCGTCGGTCGTGGAGCGACGTCTCTGAAACCCGAACTGTCTCTTCGGCAAGTCCACATGATTTCTGCGCGCCCTTCCCTCGTGATCCTCGCGCCCTAGGCTACAGCCTAATTAGCCTAAGGGTTAATCAGGCCCTGTTTATGACGTACTAAAAAAACTACTTACGTCGAGTAGGAAACTAATTTTCGGTAGAAGTTTGCATGGTAATGTACCTACATCTACATCCTACATATTTTTTTTAGTTTTATCTTAAAAGTTACAGGGACACACTCACACACACCCTTTTTAACCCCCGACCAAAAAAAGGGGTGTTATAAGTTTGACGTCGATGTCTGTCTGTCTATCTGTCTGTCTGTCTGTCTGTCTGTCTGTCTGTCTGTCTGTCTGTCTGTCTGTCTGTCTGTCTGTCTGTCTGTCTGTCTGTCTGTCTGTCTGTCTGTCTGTCTGTCTGTCTGTCTGTCTGTCTGTGTGTGTGTCTGTCTGTGGCACCGTAGAGCTCAAACGGATGGGTCGATTTCGATGCGGTTTTTTTATTTGAAGGTTAATACCCGTGCGGATGTTCTTAGCTATGTTTGGTTAATATCGATTCAAAATGGCCGCCTCCACAAAATGGTGGACAAAATATTTCTTCACAACCTACCTCAATATGGGTATCAAATGAAAGGGCTTAACTAGTAAAATACTATACACTATAACAAATTTCAAATCCAAGAAGGCCGCCACCACAAAATGGCGAATTGTATTACTTTTTTACTACTACCTCAATATGGGTATCAATTGAAAGGGCTTGACTAATAGAGTACTTTGTTTACACTATGACAAATTTAAATCCAAGATGGCTGCTACCACAAAATAGCGAAATACATTTCTTTGTTCACAACTCCCATAATATTGGTATCAAATGAAAGGGCTTGACTAGTAGAACGTTATACAGATAATCCGAGATCCGAGGTAGTAGGGGGTTAATCAAAATTTTTAATTTTGTTCTTGTTACCACTATGGAAGTGTCTCTCGGGCAAATTATTCAGTTTAGAAAAAAAAATTTGAAACCTCAACATCATTTTTAAAGACCTATCCATAGACAACCCACACATACGTGTGGGTTTGATGAAAAAAATTGGAGTTTCAGTTCTAAGTACCTATGGGACACCCCCAAAATTTATGGTT
Organism: Ectropis grisescens; assembly: GCA_017562165.1. NCBI lineage: Eukaryota > Metazoa > Arthropoda > Insecta > Lepidoptera > Geometridae > Ectropis > Ectropis grisescens. Next base: position 21,155,129 of record CM029791.1, read on the forward strand.
TTTTAAATATATTTTTGTATAAGAATCTTAATACGGTTCACAGAATACATCTACTTACCTACATTCAACAGTATAGTTCTAATAGCTTCGGAAAAAAGTGGCTGTGGCATACGGACGGACATATAGACAGACAGAGATGACGAATCCATTAGGGTTCCGTAAAAACGGACTAATATAATAAAGCTCACGCTTTATAATCATTGTAATAACTATTAGTATGTGTAGATTATGGGCAGACGCTTTGGTTACCATCATACAAACCTATGTCTTGCTCGTCTCGTCACTCTATCTATACTTTGCACAAACACCCCACTAAACTTAACTTATTTAAATTATACATTTCACCTATATACGAGTAACTTTACAAGAACAAAATTAAAATTTTGATTAACCCCCAACTACCTCAAATTTGTTATCTGTACAACATGCTACTAGTCAAGCCATTTCACTTGATACCCATAATAAGTGAGTTGTGAAAAAAGAAATGTATTTCGCCATTTTGTGGTAGCGGCCATCTTGGATTTGAAATTTGTCATATTGCAAAGTATTCTACTAGTTAAGCCCTTTCGTTTGATACCCATATTGAAGTAGTAGTGAAAAAATAATGTAATTCACCATTTTGTGGTGGCGGCCATCTTGAATTTGAAATTTATTATAGTGCATAGTATTCTACTAGTCAAGCCCTTTCATTTGATGCCCATATTGAGGTAGGTTGTGAAGAAATATTTTGTCCGCCATTTTGTGGAGACGGCCATCTTGAATCGATATTAACCAAGCAGAGCTAAGAACATTCGCACGGATATTAACCTTCAAATAAAAAAACCGTTTGAGCTCTACGGTGCCACAGACAGACACACACACAGACAGACAGACAGACAGACACCGACGTCAAACTTATAACACCCCTTTTTTTGACCGGGGTTAAAATATACTTTTATACCATTAACAAAACTCAAGTTATTCTTATTTTTCCACCTCTTATTGAATCGCAAAACTATCGCAGAATAAGCAAGCAGTATGGGCTTTGTCCTCAGTCGATGAACACAAATCCCACAATTTCCATCCTTCATGGACACCTTTCAAACCTTTTTGGTGTCAAGCCATGCGATCGGACAACTACATTGGGTTTATTGACCGGACGATCTTCGGGATTATGGGGAACGGTTCTTTATAAGATTCATACTCGTAGAATATAGCTACCTATACATATCCTAAAAATAATGACCATAATAATAGGTAAATGAACCAAAAAGTGCTTATTGCGGAAACCAGCCTAGAAAATTATTTATCGAGAACATGTGTCATCCGCCAACTTGTACTTGACCAGCGGAGTGGATTCTGGCTTTGGCCTCTTTGTGAGAGAGAAGGCTTCCAGTCAAACCAGTGGCAGTAGCCTATGTTATGTTTTGTATAATATTCTTAAGTTTAGGCTAAACTTACTAGCTCCTATTCATAGCAAAATACCAGGTACTTAGTATTCTATCGAGGTTTCCGCAACATCGGCTGTGGAAGTTGGTACGGGGTCGATAGGGCTCAAGGTGGCTTAGAAGGGCAAAGCCCTAAGTAGCCCGAGACGTGAGATATCTACCATCTCGATTGGGAGCTACAAAGCTATAAACATACTCATGTTTTCTGGTATAACTTGATCCTAAAAAGAGCTACGATTTTGCGCAAATGTAGGTCAAATGTAGGCTATGGATTGTGTCGTGATCTTTGAAATCCCTGAGATAATACTTTAGTGTGCGTTCTGAGAGGATTTTTATTTATTGTTTCTTACCTTGCTTTTAAAAACCATTGCTTAAGCCCTAAGTCATCTATTTATATTTTTAATCTTAAGATTTTTGCAATATTTAAAAACATCACAAAGACCTAAACCAAGTTTGCCACTGGCAGCGGGGCAGGGCCCAAGCTACCGGTGGTTAGAACTGCAGAGTAAGGAACTTCGTGACGATGCGCGCTGTGTCGAGAATGACCGCCTTCTGCATCTGGTCCTTGATCCAACCGTCTAGGGGGAAGTCGTTTAAGATGTTGTCGAGACTTTTCGCTATAAGTCCGTTCTCCGACACAGCTATCGGGATTATGATCTTGGAATCCACATGCCATATGGCGGTAACCTCATGAGCCCAGTCATCAAGTCTAGGTACTTGGTGAGCTTGTCCTTCTCTAAACACAATTTTAATTTAATAATTGTGTGATATTTACCTTGTACTTATACAATGTTGGTGCTTTATATGTATAATATTCTAGATGTCCGCCCCGGCGTTCCCCGTGGTAAATTATATAGTACTCATCAGGATCTCATACATGTATATGCAACGGTGAAAGAATGACTGAAATCGGTTCAGTCATTCCTGAGAATATCGCTTTCAAACAAAACAACTCTTCAGCTACCTACTACGCAACCTGTCGGAAATTGGTCGTACCAACTCAGATTTAGAAACAAATTTGATTAGCAAAGGTTTTATATTCAAGAGGTATGTAATCTGTGATATTCAATGACGCAATCTTAGACACATGCTGTCATGTGTCATGTCAAAGCACGAAACGTACGAAAACTCTCAAAAAGGAATATTTTTCCCCGATTTTGTTACATTCTTGATTCATGCTCCGCTTCTATTAATAGTTGCGTTATTTTCTATAGCCTATAGCCTTCCTCGATAAATGGACTATCCAATAGAAAAAGAATCTTTCAATCCGGACCAGTACTTTCCAAGATCCTAGCGTTCAAACAAACAAACAAACTCTTCAGCTTTATAATATTAGTATAAATATGTAAGTCTTCGTCCTGTCCCCTCGACAAAGGATTGTATATATTGAAAATATGTACCTACTTTGAAGTGTAGATTACCGTACCTATATGTAAACTCTTTGAAATTACGTAATAAGGGAGAAAATTTTATGTATAGCAGCAATTTTGTGTGGATTTGTATAACATATGTGGTATTGTTACTCTGACACACTATGAATCCTACAGTTTTGGGGAAACTTCGTAATGGGATAGTCCAAAATTAGGACAAAGCAATTCCACAGATCAAGGTACGTTTTCTGTAATAATTTCTACAAAACGTTACATAACCAAATGCGACACGAAATAAATGTCCACACACCTATTTTTATTATTGTAAGCCATAATAAATCACCGGTTTTACAATACCCGATAAAACATTTTACGACACAAGCCCAATCCTGGCACAACACGGCGGGTAGCCATGTAAACAGGAAATGAGGGTGTTTTTTCAAATAGCATTATTAATACTGTACATAGCAGTAAGTGATTCATCAATATATAATAACGTAGCCGGTACATTATCACAGTACTTGAGATCTTCAATTAATAATATCAAGGCCGGTTTAAATGGAAAAGAAGAAACGTCTAAAAAGCGATACAACGATGGCAACTCGCCTATATCAGAAAAGCAATCACCACCTAAAACCGTAATAAGTATCGTCCAATATGGCGATGAGACTGAAGAAAACAGCAATCTGCGCAACAGTCGCAAAGTAGCTCCGAGTAATGGATTAGCAACCAAAAATTCAAATAATGAAAAGCAAAAGGGTCAATATCAATTTGATCATGTATTAAATATGAGAAGACGGAACGGCGGAAAAGGCGGCGACGCCACCTCAACCGATACTGAAAGTTCTAGCCTGGAGATGAGAGAATGGAAGGAAGAATGGAAAGAACTGTGGATAAAAAAGAAACTCGAAACTCTTAATCAGACGTTCCCACAAGGCGATGTCGTCAATATGGTGGCTGCAAGTAAGAATCGTTTTTTTTTAATAAGAGCTTCACGCGGTTTCACTCTGGTAGTTCGCGATCCTTATTGCTTTCAACTATTCTTTGTAGTAAATTTAATCCATATATATATCCTTCCAGTATTTTGTCCTTGAAAAATTAATAAACATTTATAAATATTTAAGCATTTACTACCAGTTATGATCATCGAATTACTTTAATCATAGTATAGTAATACACCCCTATAATAACAGTTGATAAAAACGTGAGTATTGTTATTTTTAATCAGGACCGTGGGGAGTGCCATGCGGCGACCCCGCTCAACACGATATGCCATGGGGAACCTGCATGATGGCCATAGAATGTGAACCTGAATACCGTATCTATCGAGGAGACTTCCAATGTGGTAACACAAAGTTCGTCTGCTGCGCAATCCAACTAACCAATTACGACTTGTACCAAGGATTTGATGCGTCGTTCGCCGGCTCCGACCTTACGACTGACTCCGAAGAACAAAGAAACAGAGGCAAAGGCTCCTCAGAGAGACGAAAGAAGAGGAGACAGCGCGAAAGAAAAAGACGCAGAAAAGCGCGACAGAAACGCAAAAACAAGATAAAAAAGAATATCAAAAAGATAATCCGAGAAATCAGGAAAATATTGAATAAACAATACAGAAACGGAACGACCATGAGAAAGAAAAAGACGAAGCAACTAAAGAAATTTATTAAAGATCTGAAAAAGAAGTATAAACAGGATCGCAAATCGGTGAAGAATATCCATGAAATTGAGCTTGTGAAGATAGATTCTGCTTTACTGAGTAAGATTAAGGAAATCAAAAAGATGAATCAAAACTTTATCGCGAATGCTACGTTTAGGGATATAATAGTAAACGGGTCGATAAATAGACAAGGGGCTCGAATGTTGGTCGAAGCTTACCCAGAGCTGATACCGTATTTCGCGGATAACACGCGTAGGACCGGCGATGGCGACGGAGAAAAGGACTACGATATAGAGTATGGTATGATTTATTATTGAGCAATAAAGTCGACTATCTTTCTACTTGCCTTTGTTGTAAACTACAGTTCCAATAGACTGTTTTCAGACAAGGTAAGGTAAGACAAGTTCACACTTTATCGACACCTGACGTGTGACGTATTTTAAGAATGGTTCCATTATCTAACATCTAAAGTAGATGTTAAATAATGGGGTCATTAAATAATTAAGAATAGGCATGACGACTCATTTTTGATTTAATGTGCCATCAAAAGGCTACTCAATAACTGAAACGTAGGTGAAAGAATTACTTAGTTATTTTAAAAACTTCCCGTGATATCACGATTTTAAAATCACAATTTTGAACTCTCTCAAAACGCTTCATACAAAAACATTAGATACTGAAGCGTGACGTCACTGTGTCGTATTCTCTATGCGTCGTACGTAAAGTTTGTATGGTAGCTATATTAAATGTTGCGTTTAGGAAACTGGTTTCATAACAAAAGTCACTTGAAATTGAATGGATTATCCAATGGTAAATAAATTTTCTAATAAATTTGTACTTTTAAAATGGACTTGCCCATCCAGCTTTGAATGATCATAAAGTAAGTTAAACTTAAAAATATGAAAATTAAAATTGGTACATATTTTATTCTATTTAAATACTGTTATAATATAAAATAATTTAATATAATTGCAGGACCTGTCGTCAGCCCTATTGTAAATTTTTATCCAAATTTAAGATTTAAAGATTGACTAATGTTTTGATAAATTACGTTCCTAAAACTAACACGTATGTTTTTGATACCCTCTTTACATTTATTTATCACTAGCTGTTACCCGCGACTTCGTCCGCGTAGAATTTTAATTTGTTTTGTGTGTAAATTCACTGCTTTCAAAAAATGGTAAAAATGTAGAGTTGTTGTCTTACTTTGTTTGTTATAGTTCTTATAGTAACTACGAGGTGTTTGTATATTTCACTCTTTACCATACAAACATAACTTATGTGAATTCTTACAAAAACAATAATTTTGCCAAATTAGTAACGTCGGCAGAGTTTTAGTCAGCTATATGCCGATTCAGAGTATAATTATGTACTTATGTCGCCAAAACCGTAACGTAAACGTAACGTAAACGCAACGTAAACGCAACGTAAACGCAACGTAAACGCAACGTAAACGCAACGTAAACGCAACGTAAACGCAACGTAAACGCAACGTAAACGCAACGTAAACGCAAACGCAACGTAAACGCAACGTAAACGCAACGTAAACGCAACGTAAACGCAACGTAAACGCAACGTAAACGCAACGTAAACGCAACGTAAACGCAACGTAAACGCAACGTAAACGCAACGTAAACGCAACGTAAACGCAACGTAAACGCAACGTAAACGCAACGTAAACGCAACGTAAACGCAACGTAAACGCAACGTAACGTAAACGTAATCTAATAAGGCGTTCCGATATTAAATGTATACTTGATCCTTTAGGAACTGTGTATGTTTTCGGGATAGTAAATAGCCTGTTTTATTTTGATGTCTGAAGCTGTGTTTCGAATTGCAACAAAATCTAGTTAGACGTTCCGATCTTACATTTATTTATACTTGATCCCTAAGGGACCGTGCATTTTTTCGGGATAAAATGTAGCCTATGTGTTATTCCAGACTATAAGCTATTTGTGTACTAAGTTTCAGCTGGATCTGTTGAGCCCTAATTCATCGCTTTAGGGTTTGAATTTAGAGAAATCTTCCCTTAGTGGCTGCGTACGCTATTAAAATAATAAATGTGTGAAATTTAAAGTGTGTCCTAAGGTTTCGTCCTGTGCGTTAATATAAAACTTTCATCCCTTGTCTAACACTCTTAGGGAACGAATTTTGAAAAAAAGTACTACATAGCTCATTATTTTGGCCGTACTAAGTACCTAAGAAATTTGATGTATATATGTCCAAGGAATAAAAAGTTTCTATACAAACTTTCATCCCTAATTTCATCCCTTGGAGGGTTGAATTTTGTCAAACGCTGTAATACGTGTCTCATGAATTTAGCTAAACTCAATTTTTATGAAATTTCATGCCAATATATCTAAGGAATAAAAGTTTCATACAATCATTCATCCCTATTTCACCCCTTGGGGTAGAATTTATCAAAATCCTTTATGGATGTTTACAACAAAATCCTTTCTTAGCGGATGCCTACGTCATAACATCTACTTGTGTGCCAAATTTCAGCCTCAGTCCTCCCTTGGTTATGGGCTGTGACGACCGACTGACTGACTGACTGACTGACAGTGATCTATCAACGCACAGCCCAAACCACTGGAGGGATCAGGCTGAAATTTGGCACACAAGTAGATGTTATGACGTAGGCATAAAGCAGTGGATCAAGTATAAATAAATGTAAGATCGGAACGTCTAACTAGATTTTGTTGCAATTCGAAACACAGCTTCAGACATCAAAATAAAACAGGCTATTTACTATCCCGAAAACATACACAGTTCCTAAAGGATCAAGTATACATTTAATATCGGAACGCCTTATTAGATTTACGTTACGTTTACGTTACGTTTACGTTACGTTTACGTTACGTTTTACGTTACGTTTACGTTACGTTACGTTATTACGTTACGTTACGTTTACGTTACGTTTACGTTACGTTTACGTTACGTTTTACGTTACGTTTACGTTACGTTTACGTTACGTTTACGTTACGTTTACGTTACGTTTACGTTACGTTTACGTTACGTTTACGTTACGTTTACGTTACGTTTACGTTACGTTTACGTTACGTTTACGTTACGTTACGTTACGTTTACGTTTACGTTACGTTTACGTTACGTTTTACGTTACGTTTACGTTACGTTACGTTACGTTTACGTTACGTTTACGTTACGTTTACGTTACGTTTACGTTACGTTTACGTTACGTTTACGTTACGTTTACGTTACGTTTACGTTACGTTTACGTTACGTTTACGTTACGTTACGTTACGTTTACGTTACGTTACGTTACGTTTACGTTACGTTTACGTTACGTTTACGTTACGTTACGTTACGTTTACGTTACGTTTACGTTACGTTTACGTTACGTTTACGTTACGTTTACGTTACGTTTACGTTACGTTTACGTTACGTTTACGTTACGTTTACGTTTTTACGTTACGTTACGTTTACGTTACGTTTACGTTACGTTTACGTTACGTTTACGTTACGTTTACGTTACGTTTACGTTGCGTTTACGTGCGTTTACGTTGCGTTACGTTGCGTTGTTTTACGTTGCGTTTACGTTGCGTTTACGTTGCGTTTACGTTGCGTTTACGTTGCGTTTACGTTGCGTTTACGTTGCGTTTACGCGTTTACGTTGCGTTTTACGTTGCGTTTACGTTGCGTTTACGTTGCGTTTACGTTGCGTTTACGTTGCGTTTACGTTGCGTTTACGTTGCGTTTACGTTGCGTTTGCGTTTACGTTTTACGTTGCGTTTACGTTGCGTTTACGTTTACGTTGCGTTTACGTTGCGTTTACAATGCGTTTACGTTGCGTTTACGCGTTTACGTTGCGTTTACGTTGCGTTTACGTTGCGTTTACGTTGCGTTTACGTTGCGTTTACGTTGCGTTTACGTTGCGTTTACGTTGCGTTTACGTTGCGTTTGCGTTTACGTTGCGTTTACGTTGCGTTTACGTTGCGTTTACGTTGCGTTTACGTTGCGTTTACGTTGCGTTTACGTTGCGTTTACGTTGCGTTACGTTGGTTGCGTTTACGCGTTTGCGTTGCGTTTACGTTGCGTTTACGTTGCGTTTACGTTGTTTACGTTGCGTTTACGTTGCGTTTACGTTACGTTTACGTTTGGCCGACATAAGTACATAATTATACTCTGAATCGGCATATAGCTGACTAAAACTCTGCCGACGTTACTAATTTGGCAAAATTATTGTTTTTGTAAAATTCACATAAGTTATGTTTGTATGGTAAAGAGTGAAATATACAAACACCTCGTAGTTACTATAAGAACTATAACAAACAAAGTAAGACAACAACTCTACATTTTCCACCATTTTTTTGGCAGTGAATTTACACACAAAACAAATTAAAATTCTACGCGGACGAAGTCGCGGGTAACAGCTAGTATTATATAAATTTGCACTCAGTACTATAAAAGCGCTCAGAGCAGTTTCGATTTCTGTATCGTACATCCTCACATTGGCCCTGATGAGACACAACTAGTTAATTAGCCAACGTGTGTACGCCTCACCGAATTTGCAGTCCAACGTTGGTACGAGCGTTGGAACCAACGAATGGAGCTGGCCTAAGTCATTGAACAATCTGTAGTTCATGTGAAATGTACACCTACGTTTCAATACTCGAAATAAAATCTAAAGGTACTCGTATGTACTTGTTATAAAACCGTAGTGGGTAGAATTCTGTACCTACATACTTACATAACGATAATTTGTTTTCTATGCCACTCTATAATCGATACTGATGCCAAAATTGTAAGTTAAATGCCCGACTAATTCGGCATGATTTTCGCGCGAGAAAGGACAAAAGTAAAAATGTTGAAGTATCCAGTTTTAACACATTTTCGCGTAGTCCAATTTCATTCTTTCTTTTAACCGACTTCAAAAACATTCGCAGTTTGGTTTGTTTTTTTTTGTACATATTGCGGACGAAACGAAGTAGAACCGGAGTAGAAAAGTCGCGAGTTTAATTCGAAACTACGGTTTTCCTAGAAAGAGAGTAGATACCTGTATCGGCCCCTCTACCGCCTAAATAAATTGGCTATGGCTTTGCTATTGTTGTCTCTATCATTTCAAGCGAGAAGAAAAGACAGAGCAATGTCAAAGCTAAGACATTTTTAGTTAGGCGGTAGACCCCCGGGTCGCTCTATGTTGTCAAAACCTATACTAGTTGGCAAACTTTAGTTTTAGAGGTTTTTGACAACGGTACGGGTCACGACGTATCTTTGTCTTCATTAGACTTTATTATTTTTTACGAGTATTCTATGACTAGTAGAGTAAGATCCCAGGGCCGCCAGACGTCACGTATTTTCTGATGAACGAAATGTGGACGATTGAGTAGAGTTAGTGCGTACTAAGAACACATGCTTACCCGCTAACTTGCTTAGATGGCCAATTTTTAGATATGAGGTCCAGAAGGTACAAAAACATCAGTTCACGTATTTTCGAATAACTGATTATTACGTATGTTGTAGGCTGTAGTATCTTTAATAAACACATTACCACTCCTTTGCGTCGCGCAGTCGGGTAAAAATAAGACCCAATACTCCCAGACACTTTCCGTCGACCGTTTTGCTGAACAGACGCTTTAAAACTCCCAAAATAATGACTTGACTTCACTTAAATTCTTATACTCCATTTGTATATATATGTTTATCAGACAACTATTTTAAATCCTGTTCCAAAAGGACAGACCGATCTAAGGGGCAAATCATCCCCTAAACTCAATTTTAATGCCTCTATGGGTAAGCGCGCGCGTCTCTGAGTGAGACATTTATTAGGAAATATTGACTGCAAATTGAGTTTAGGGGATGATTGGCCCCTTGGATAGGTTTGTCTTTTTGGAAAAGGCATAAAATTAAATAATATATAAACATAATTACATTTTCAGAATACATTTAATTAATTGTAAGATTAATTTAATCACGATATCGAGTAGATAAAGCTACTAAAGTAATTCTATCGAAATACTTCACTTCTATCAACTTCATCCACTTGGGTACCGTCTGAGGATCCCGTTAGAATACTAATTTTCCTGGTTTGAAAGGTTTTCGGAGGGAATGTTCGTCATGTTGAGCAGAAACATGAGATTGCCGAATTTATGTAGGTATAACTAAAGATCATTTGAAGTTAGTACATTATGAACTAGTTACGGTTACGGTTTCACCCGGTTTACCGTAAGATTGTTTTTTTTTTCGGGTAAAAAGTAGGCTGTGTTGTCTTGATATCCTTGTGAGTTATTTCTGTTTCAAGCTATCAATGTTGTTACTGCTTTGAAAGGTTTTCGAAGATAATCTTCGTCATGTTGAGCAGAAACATGAGCTTATCGAATAGAAAATTAAAGACTTTTTAATGTAGACATTACGGCATAGTTTTTAAATTTTCGCGATTTAAACTCATATTATAAACACTAGCGGTCCGCCCCGGCTTCGCCCATAATACATAATATAAAGCCTCAGGGATCGCGTACATATCTGTCAGTGAAAGAATTTTTAAATCAGTCCAGTAGTCCCTGAGATTACCGCGTTCAAACAAAAAAACCTCTTCAGCCTTATAATATTAGTGTAGGTAAGTAGATAGTACAGATTACACAGAACTTTAGAGGCTTCAGTTCAGTTCAGTTCAGTTCATTTATTTCTTCAAATGGGTACAATACATGCACACTTATGAAAGTCAATAACAAAGAAAATATAGTATTACTTAATGTAAAATAAAATATAGGCATGACTTACATACAATTTCAATTACATTCCAAACTCAAATTACGCAAAGAGGCTTTGTCACATAAAAAGTCATTAATTTTGTAATACGCCTTTTCAATTAAGAAATCCCTTAATATTTTCTTAAATATTGTGTCGTTTTTGTTTACAAGATTTTTAGGTAGCAGATTATAAAAGACGATGCTATTCATTACAAAAGAGTTGCCAGTTTTTGCTAATCTAATAGTTGAACAAGCTTTAAACTTGTTTCTTGTTTTACAATCGTATATGTCACATATTTTCTTATAACTATTAATATTTTACGTACATGCATGATATTCAAATAAATGTACAAACAAGGCAATGTCAGAATTTTCACACGCACAAAAACCTCACGGAGAGACTGCCTCACCGCCGAGCCTATAAATAGCCCTTACAGCACGCTTCTGCAAAACAAATATTCTATTTACATCGGCTGAGTGGCCCCAGAGCAACAAACCGTATGACATGACAGAGTGAAAGTAACTGAAGTAAACAATTTCAAAAACAATTCTTGCAGTATTTATGTCAGATAACTCTTATTTTGCGAACTGCATAGACAGCCGAACTAAGTCTACTCGCTAATTCATCGATATGAGCGCCCCATTGCAGTTTGCTATCTAAAATGAGTCCAAGAAATTTGGTGGTGTTCGAAAGAGTTAGTTCATCATCGTTAATCATTATGCTTGGCAAGGTAGTATTGTTTGTTAATGTGAATTTTACACAATTTGTTTTTTTGGCGTTGAGTTTTAGATTGTTTATGTTAAACCACTTATTAACAATGTTTAGACACATGTTGACTTCAGTCGTGCTATACTTCTTCCTATCAATTCCAAATAATAAGGATGTATCATCAGCAAACAAAGTAATCTCACAATGACGGCGCGCTAAGAAAGGCAGATCATTTACGTAAACCAAGAAGAGAAATGGGCCTAAAATAGATCCCTGTGGTACGCCAACAGACACATTCGTAGTTTTTGATCTGACGCCATTTATATCAACATTTTGAGTTCTATTACATAGGTACGATTTCATCAGTTTTAAGGCGTTGTCTCTCACACCGTAGTGTGATAGCTTATAGAGAAGAATCTCATGGTTTACGCAGTCGAACGCCTTGGATAAATCACAAAATATACCCAAAGAGTCATGACGAGACTCCCATGAGTTGTATATGTTCTCAATAAGATTGGTTGCTGCGTCAATTGTAGAACAACCCTTGGAAACCAAATTGCTTACTATACATCAACTTGTTAGCGTTAAAGAAATAAACTAATTGGTTAAGCATAATTTTCTCAAAAATTTTACTCAAACTTGGGAGTATGGAGATTGGTTTGAAATTACTAGGATCATTTCTACAGCCAGTTTTAAACAACGGGATTATTTTGCTACATTTCATCAAATTGGGGAACTCATTATTGTCAACACAGCTTCTTCAGCTTCACTTCTCGTGACCACAGCTGTTGTGATGCTGCAACCTCGAGGGCATTTAATAAAAATACTGTTAGCATAAAACGAGATTTAAGGGTCCGCGGTGGTGGGGGAAAACCTTTATAAACGATCGTGCGATCAGTATGTATGAGTTCTCTTGAGAGCTTGGTAGCTCTCTCTCAGTCAGTTCGATTTTTCTTACAGGTTAGATTCGTAAGTATGATAGGATTGTTAGGTTAGGTTATTTTGGGTCCTGCGCCTCCGGCGCTAACTCAATAGTCAGATAGGCCGTAGAGGCCTCCGGGCCAGCAGCCATAAGTCAGTTAGAAAAAAAAAGTTCGGTATCTTTTCTGCCACATACACTCTCTCAAGCGGTAGCTCTGACCGTTTGACCAGCCAAAAGTTAAATTGTTATCATTATCTGCCGAATTTACTTGTGGAATCGGTTATTTAGATGTTTTTTTAATTGTTTAAAGACTGTTTAATTTTGTTTGTATTTCTGTTAAGTTTCGCATATAAATGTGACTGTGTAAAACTTAATTGTGTTTTTAAGCTATTGCATAGCTTTTATCGCGGGCCTGGGGACCGAATTTTAGTGATCGTGCATCTCTTTCTTATGTTCACTAGAAAGAGGATGGAAGACCGGAACGCCTCCCCCACTCGATCATTCGACTTTTAATCTTATTTGTTCTTAAATGCTCTTAAATGCTCTTAGCAGTGTTGCCAACTTAACGGATTTCCCGTGATATTTTTTATGGTAAACAAATGTCACTCTTCAAAATAAAAGCAATTCCGAAAAATTGTTAACATCCCTATTGCTTATGTTGATAAAAATGCATGCAACATGCAATAGCTTTACCACGGCAGTCTCCGAGTGCCACACTTCTTTTTTTATTATTTTCCAACTTCTGGTCTCTAATAATACAAATATTATTATGTAGATTTATTATAATGGTCTACTTAGTTACGCCCGCGGCTTCACCCGCTTTACCATGGGATTGTTGTGTTGATGTCTTTTCGGAATAAAAAGTAACTTTTGATGTCTGGATATCCTTGTGAGCTATATGTTTTGAGGTATCAACTTGGTTGTTATATACACTAATATGATTATTATGATTTTTGTAGGTAAGTAAGCTCCGTCGTAGTCCGCATCGTTGCTTAACATCAGGAGAGACAAAAAGTAAAAGTCTGTGGCGCGCCAAAAGTATTCAAAAGAAAAATACAGTGTAGAGTATCAAGACAAGCCATGTTACTGATGCCAAACAACATGCCTGCCCATTACAGCACAGTGACATGCAGCTATTAGAACGTGAAGAGTCCAAATAATTACCTAGAACTGCACTGTGCTCGTCGCTCAGAGATATGATATGCTTTACCTCAGTCCTGTAATTTCTCTGAAAACATTGCCCTTCGAACCGGAACACGGTGATGTTTGCACAATACTGTTTGACGTTAAAACAACTGGCAAAGATGTGGCACCTAATTCTCTGAAGAGAGACTCTTCAAACCCTTCACCTACCAAACAGTTCCATGCTTTCTATTTTCCCGTTATCTCCATTTACTTTTTCTATTTGTACGTGGCCCGAATTGAGGATGAGTAAAAGTACCTATGTTTATCAGTTTTTTACCGTAGTTTTCTCATAAATATTTTTTGTAGCGAGACGATGATGGCGGACAAGCGGTTTTCTTTCTAGTCACGTCACGGGGACTTTATAAAATACATAATGTGGGCTTCGTAAACTGACTCGCTTTCTTTGTACTTATCTACTAGCTTCTTTGTTTGTAGCTTTCGTTGTTTTTGTAGTGGTAGGACTTGGCAGAGTCCGCCTGGGGACGTACCTACCACACCCTTGCCAGTTATTCTGCCGCCAAGCAGTAGTTTGCAAACATTACTATGTTCCGGTTTGAAGGACAATGTTTCCAGAGAAATTACTGGGCTAAGAGATAAAACACCTTATATCTCCGGGTGACGAGCGCAGTGCGGTGCTAGGTAATGATTGGACTATTCGTTCCAATAGCTGCGTGTGACTGTGCTGTTATGGGCAGACACATGGCCTGCTCGTCTCGTCACTTTATTATATATAAAAACAAAAAAACAACTAGAAAAGAAAAAGGTAAAAATATTTACTAGTAGCAACCCGCTCATTCTCGTTCCTGTTATTTTTTTGTGGCAAAAAAGTATCACATATATAACACATGAAGCATCGAACTCTTAAAAAGACAAGACAGAAAGACAGAAGCGGCAAACGCGCTTCTACTATGGCGATGCAAAATCAGGTGACGTCTCCTGATTTAGTCTCAGTCGCAACAAGGAGTTGTGTACGTTCGCTGACAATTGTGTACGTTCGCTGACAATTCAATTTTCAAAATTTTCAAACAAATTTTAGCCACGTTATGTTGTCTTTAGATTATAGCATAGGTACCTCATCTTAGTTTTTTTAATTATATCGATGATATAAAGGGTACTTTTTAATTAAAGGGTGAGTTTACGGGTGAAACTGCGGGATACTACTAGTGCATACGAACTGTCACACATTTTACAGTAGGGATGATTAATTCGGCATTTTTTTTTATATTGGTGTACAATTCACACACTACGCCATCTGACCCCATACTTATTTATATTCATTGTTACCATCTGTGATTGTTACACGTGTTGCCCTTAATTAATATGCAATATATAATAGGCATGACGACTCACTTTTGATTTAATGTGCCATCAAAAGGCTTCTCCATAACTGCAACATTACTTTGTTATCTTAAAAACTTCTCGTGATATCACGATTTTGGGCTCTCCCAAAAACGCTTCATACAAAAACACTACTGAAGTGTGACGTTACTGTGTCGTATTTTCTATGCGTCGCACGTAAAGTTTGTATGTGAGCTATATTAAATATTGCGTTTAAGTAACTGGTTTCATAACAAAAATCACTTGAAATTGAATGGATTACCAATGGTAAATACATATTCTAATAAGCTCTCTTAATTTCGTACGTTTACTACTTACCCAAGCTTTGAAAAATCATAAAGTAGGTACCTACTTAAGTTCAACAAAAAATATCAAAATTAAGGCAAAAGACCCATTGCTATCGCATCGCCAGTATCCTCTCATCGCCAAGGACACAGCTAGGTACCTACTTACATCAGTAAATATTCTCTATTTCTCGGCTCCGGCCGCGATATTCCCTAAAATACGGCGTCCGCAGTACACGCATCTAGTTTGAATCCGGTACATCGCAGTAGCTCATACATTATGCATGGCGGTTGGTACTGAGCGGTATGGAAATCGCCGATACCTCGTAAGGACCGAATATTTTCAACATCTTAACAAATGAAAACCGATAAAACCGATAATAATATTTAATTCAAAATACCGGTTGTCTGAGATAAAAACACAAAAATACATGACAAACATAAACAAACAAAACATTGTGACAATTGATTGTGACAAATCCTTAAATTAAAATTAAACCCCGAGTACTCGCGACCGCGACTTCATGCTGCAGGTGGCGAAGAAAATCGCTATGCGCGCTTTACTCGTGGGGGAAACATATTTTCATATGTCCACCATGCAGGGACACGCTGGGATAAGTCGGGCTCGACGAGTAGACTTGGCGGCAGAGTTCCATTCCGCTTTCTCATTCGACCACAACCCTGCCTTTGCCACCGCTTTTGCCAACCTCGCGGGGGACGATTTTGGCTCCAGTGACCCGCCGGACACTCTCCTTCACTGTCGAGCATCTTGGCTGGATTGGTCAGCAGTGAGGTCAGCCTTCACGAATGCGGCTAAGGATAGCCGAAATTCTGCCACTGTTGCCACGGACCTCCTTCATCTTACAGCTTAGAACTTTGACCGACTAGAATACGATCTCGGCTAGAAACATCGCTAGAAACATCGCGGTCCCATTTCGGCATTGCTTATTCGGTGGCCTTGTTCTTCTACTGACCACTCTGACCAACAAAGGACCCCTTCATCTTACAGACTTAGAAATTCTACTTCACCTGACCGACTAAATATAGACAAAATGGAGCCAACTATTCTAATTAAAGGGTGTTTGCACAGATTTCGTTGTTTCTTCCTAAAATGAAAAGAAAACGAATCTTCCAGTCCACATTTTTTTATTTTACCCCCATGAAGTTCTAGTCGCACTGTTCGAAGAGCGAAGATCGAGAAAAAAGTTTCCTCCTCAGCCGGGATTAGGCATCACACAACAAGAACCCACTGACTATACTACGCCATATTTTATTTCCTGGAGTTGAGGTTCAAATACCGTGCAGTTTCGGTATTCAGTCTTCCTTACCCTTGTAGATAAGATTTTTTTATTAAAATGGTTTACCTATCCCAATATCATAAATATGTGAGCACCCACATAATTTGCCGAATATTTATCATACGTTGAGATTTTCGCAAGATCGGATACATATCTATACATTATGATTATATCTTTTGGTTAAACCTCCGGGTTAACATGTTTCATGGCAGAAAATTTCGCTTATTTTTGTATGTGTGTTATACCATAAATTACGTATGTAATATTCAAAGTAAGTTTCTCTAACAAAATTAACACATATACTTTTTATACTTTTATAAGTCTATACTATACTTTTATAAGTCTATACTTTTAAGTATACTATACTTTTATAAGTCTATGACATATATGTACGTATAAAAAAGATTTTTATACGGCCTTGAGTTAAATATAAGCGCCACCCGTGAGGCAATTCAGGATATTTTTACTATTATTTATATACATTTTATTATATTTTAAAGGTTCGTAAACGTCTAAAAAATAAAAACGCTTCATTCTATAAATGGGAAACACCCACTTAGGCAAATCATTTCCTGTGGCAAGAACATCTAATTACACGGTCGTGGAGTTGCTTCGAATACCGCCGCAAGTCAAAAAGAAAGAATCTTTGTAGCACATGCATTATCTGCCAACACGCATGTGGCGAGCTAAAAATCTGGCATGTATAGTTTTTCGAGGCCCTGCATCAGCTGTCAATCTAAACTAAGTCAAGGTGGTGGATCATGATATTGATCCTCTCCTTGTGGAAGAAGGCCCTAAGCTCCAGCAATGGAGGTAAAAATATAGTTAAGTGGACTGCTTATACCTTATTATGGTAAGAACACATGGTGGAAATGCGTTCATCATCATTTAATGAACTAGAACAATTAAAATATCATATAAATAAATACAAAATTGCATTTCCAGTACATTTTATTTTCAATTATTTTTAGCAACATCTCATTATCTATATCTAGCTTATAACTTCAACCACAGCCTCATCTTTTTCTACCCATACTCTATGGTCTTTATTTTTTTCAGCTGGAAAACTCTTTTTGGTTTTGCAAGTGTTGCAAGTCCATATAATTTTCTTAGATTTTTTTTTACTTTTAATTTTCATTTTGGCTGAGACGTCATTAATTAGTATACACCTGCATTTCTTGCATATTTGCCGTTTTACTTCTGGATGTCTGGAAATTAAAACAGATTTCGATACATTTGAAATTATAATAAAAACAATGATTATTTTTCTGTAATTTTATTATTCTAAGTCATTGTTTGTAGTTTATATGAGAAGCATGTTGGCTTATTGGCTAGAATGTGCGGTCCACAATTAAGAGGTTGTTGGTTCGAAACTTGCTTGTGCCTATTCTATATTTTCCCAAACAAATACAAAAGATGTGAAAGTTTGTTATTACTGCTACTGGCTTTAATGGTGAAAGAAAATATTTTTTTATTTCTTAAATAATTGGCAAGCAGCAATAGCTGACATGCCTATATCTCAGTGTTGAATGTTGATAATAACAAATTGTAGGTAATTCTATTAAAATTATATTGTCTTTTGCTTTCCATTTGTCCAGTTTGTTCAAAGAGTTAATGATTTTGTTGAAATAACATCCTCAGGCAACCTGTTTCCATGCACGGTCCGAAGGGGGGGGGGGTCACAGGGGACATGTTGTTATGGGAACTTGTCGAAACACTTTATGGAGTAATAGAAGCTATTTCTGAAATAGCGTTATATTGTGTTAAGATTTAAGAAACTTTATCAATTTTGAGGGGTTTTTTTCTTGAAAACCATCGTTTTGGGGTGATTTCAGGAACATTTTGGAGTGAATTGAAGCGTAAAATTATGTTTTAGGGGTAAACAAATGTATAATTTACTTTGGGTGTTTTTTTCAAGAAAATCTGCTATTTGGGGGCATTTTGAGAACATTTTGGGGGAAAATTGAGATGGACTTCTGACAACACTGTAACTAACTAACTGTTTGTTGTTCACAATCACCATAAAGTACTACATCCTTTACTAGTTATTCTACCGCCAACAAGAAAAGTGCAGATATGGCTGTGTTCCAGTTTGAAGGTCAATGTTTCTAGTGAAATTATGGGGCAAAGAGATAGATCATGTTATATCTGCAAGTGATGATCACAGTACTGTGCTAGGTGGCGATTAGATCTCTCATGTTCAAATACTAGTTGTAAAGCACTTTGCTATTATGTTCACTTGTGTTGCTTAGAATCAACTGCATTTCTAACTTGTCCATTTACTGTTTGTTGTAACAGCAATATAGGGAAGTAACAAAGCTTCTCAAATATTTAATTAGGTCAATGGGTAACTCATCTGTGATATGGTTGGTCAAATCTGACGCAATTTTCAACGAGAGTGCATGTGCCTGATGCCTGCTCGTTTGGCACTTTTGGGCATTTTATACTAAAAAAGCTTCTCAAATCAGGAGAAGTACTAAAATGAGTCAGAAAAGTAAACTACTCACATTTTCAAAACATTTTTCTTAGCAACATTGATGGCAAGATTGCTGTAATAAGAGGATAGCGCAGGGTTTTTGCCGACCACAAATTTACTGATCTGTAAAAAAAATGGTAAAAATTATACTCTTCCACAAATTATCATACTAATATTATGAAGGTATGAACGAAGGAAGGGTGTGAAGCTGGGTTTGTGTCTGTTGTTACCACATACCTCTGTAATGGCTGAACCAATTTGTAAATTAATACAAATCTAACCAGTACTGATTTTGTTATAAATTAATAAATGCAATAAATAATTTTAATTGTGTTCAAATACCCAATATTTCTTCTGTTCCCATGATGTTATTACATGTACCTACTGGTAATATTCAGTAATAAAGTTAAATTTTGTATAAGTACTCTACCTGATAGAGATAATTTATACGTTGAAAAGAATCATTTCCTTGTACTTTCTTAATTACTAGTTTACAACCCCCCATTTTTTTCAATCTAAGTCCAAACTCCTCAAATAGCATGTAGCATGTACTATTATTGTATTATATAGGTGGTGAATGGTGATTGATATTTTCTTAATAATAACAGAATAAGAAAACAATCGCAATTTTGCAATCAGATGCAGTTGACACAGTAAACTTCAGTAAAGAGCTAAAGAGTAAAATCTGTTTGTTTACAGTATGACAGTGTTTGTTGTTTGTTTACATTTTACTACTTCACGTATTGACAGATTGACACTGGAGTGGACTTGGGACTTGCCAATTGTTGGCATTGACATTATTGAAAAGAAGAGAACAGAAATGACAAAGCGATTCCGAATTTAGCTTTATATTATATTTATTAACCATCATTATTTCAGGATTTTTCCTCTAAAGTACTTTAAATGGAAGTAACAGCAAATGAAAATGCAATATAGTATAATATAAATACTCAAAGATTATTCTAGTGTAAATAAAATTTAAGTAAACTATTTATCTTAAATAATTATAAACTGTACTGACACGTGTGAATCGAATACTCGGAACAAGCCCTTTTTGAAGAAAAATAACGTGTTTCAATAAAATCTAGTTCATGTTGCGCATAGAAAGAAACAAAATATACTTTTTCAAAGAAACGAGTGAGAAAAGTATATATGTTCATGTCAAACATAAACATGAAATTTTGAAACAGTTTAGAAAAAAAGGGATTTCTTATATTTCCCTTCTCCCCTTGAAGTTTTTTTGATCTTCAACTTAATTTTTCACAGAGTTTAACAAAAATTTGTTTGCTTTTTCTAGTTTAAGTTTAGTCGGTACAAATTCCCGAAATTATTATATAGTTAACCTCAGAATTTCGGCTCAGAAGTTTTTATGCTTTTCGGCTCACCGCAAAGCATAAAAACCGGCATCGCAACACCGTCCTTCTTTCACCTTCATGAATTTTGTTTCTTGAGAAAATGCTGCGAAGACATCGATTGGTACTTCATAAATTAAGAACAAAGGCCACTCACAGTATAAAGTCTTTTTCATCCCAACCTGGAGTTGGTGAAATAGATGTTCCATTTTCCAATGGGTAAGTTTTGAGGTTATACCAACAGTAATATATTTATCTAATTTCTAATAAGCTATTTTGTAATTGCCTGGAAGACATCGCTTTTAGTGGAGCCTCACAACTAAAAGCGATGCTAATTATCACAAAAAAAGTTTTTGTTGTATATAGTGCTAAAAAGATTTTATTTGTATTATACAATTTTATCTTAAAAATAATAAAAATTTTAACACTTCCATGTCTTCTTTTTCTGCACATTTCTATTTATTTGTTATTTATATGGAATGGCTTATGTTTAGAGTGACTTAAAACATTTTTATGTGAAATAACTATTTGAAATTTCTGTTTTCAGAACCTCCTTGAAACTCTCGACAGGACGATATGCTCGTTTTGCCGATGGGGCTTGTGTGGCCACGCTGGGTGATACCAGTGTACTCTCCACAGTGGTGTCTAAAGCTAAACCAAGCTCCAGTTCATTCCTACCTTTGGTAGTTGATTATAGACAAAAGGCGGCAGCTGCGGGTAGAATACCCACAAACTTTCTGAGGAGAGAACTAGGTGAGAACTTGTTTGGTTATCTTGTAAAGGCTGGTTGTTAGGTCCGTGACATCTCTGATAATTTTCTAACACCAAATCAATTGTTGCAGAGCTTATCTGACAAATAAATATATGTATCTATTTATTGTGAAGTAGGTAATGTAGAGTTCATAAGTTCAAGTTTTTTTGTACAATTCAGAATTTCACCATGAATTGTCTGAAGCTTTGTAATTCCGTGACTTAGGATGGACCAAGTTTACCTAGAAGGTACCTATTTATTCTACACTTCTCTATATCTATATATAAAAATGTTATGTTGGTTTGTGTACTCTACAAAAACTCAAAAAGTTCTGCACCGATCAAAATTTTAGAATGATATATAATCCACATCAACAATTGTTTTTATCTAATTTTTGCATCACAATGTGGCACAGTGTAGCGTGGCAGGGTACAGCTAGCAAAGATATAAAAAGTGAGCAGAGGGGTTCCATAATTGCTCTGTGTGAATGACAAATGTAGATTCAAAGCACTTTGTAAGGTAAATTTAAAAAAACAAACATGGATGTTGGATATTGGCTATAAAACATTTTTATAATTTTTCAGGTCCCACGGAAAGAGAAATTCTTACATCCCGTCTCATTGACCGCTCACTGCGGCCACTCTTTCCGAACAACTACTTCTATGACACGCAGATAGTGTGCAACATGCTTGCTGTAGATGCCACAAATCCTCCAGAGACAATAGCTGTGAATGCTGCGTCTGCTGCGCTAGCTGTGTCTGATGTACCATGGAATGGACCCGTAGGAGCAGTCAGGTAAGATTCTACAGTGGAGTATGCTAACTAGGACTGCCAAACTACACTCGAAAGATGCAAACGGAGGGTATGAAAAATTAAACTAGAAATTAGAATCTTTAGAATGAACTTTACTCTGCTTAAATTCACATTATAATATTTTAAACCTATCTACCCTAGGCGCGAATACGGGAAGATACTCACATCATAGGATCTTAGCCTCACAACTGTGCAAATACACAAATACAAAAATCTTTATTGCTGTTTGCAGGTAAGATAAGATGATACAAAACATTTAAATAATTGACCCATACAAACTGGTCTCTTCTTCTAGAGGCATGCAATATGTCTGGCAACGCAGTTTCCATTGGTCTGAATTTATACAATGATAATAATAGTCAGCTGATAAAGTCTTCTTCTTCTTTTTTCATTTTTAACTTTTAATTGGTAATGTGTGAATGTCTTCGATGAAAAAACAAGACTGATTACTTTATTAAAAGTAGTTTTGATGAAGGATTATTTGGGTACATTACATTTTGATGAGGTTAGTATCAGCGAATTGTAGTTGGCATGAGCCGGGTCACTGCTGATGCCAAGTTCTGTTGAATTTGCTGACTTGAACCTCGTGATGGAATGCAGCTCACATTGTGCAGACATGTAAAGGTACTGGTACCTAACAGACTGCCCAATTAGAATGTACTGTGGTTTTAAAATACTCAACACTTACATCTTATTAAAAAATGTTGCTTATTGAAGAAAGATAAATAATAATAAATATTGGTGGACAAATCACACACAACACCACCTAAATAAAAACATTGAAACAGAAATTTTTAATACAGAGTTTATCAGTAATCAAACAAAAAATATAAAGGACAACTTCCTTTATTTAAATTATTTGTATAATTTATTTACATTACTGTTAAACTGTACCTACTGATTCCTGATAAAAACTAGTTGTAAAAAAAATGTCGCTAAAATTTCTGTTTCAATGTTTACATATCCTTCTTCAATAAACAACATTTTTTTAATAAGATGCAAGTGTCGAGACTTTTAGAACCCACTGCATACAACAAATATTCTCAAAACTAGCAAATACAATACATCAAAATTTCATAAAAATCTGTAAGTCTTTTTAGAGGAGTAATTTTAATTTTGTAATATTTTTAAGAAATATGTATCTGAATTCCAGACTGGGCCTTATAGACAATGAAATAATCATCAACCCGACCCGCAAAGACTTACAGACTTCATCTCTGAACCTCGTGGTGGCTGCCACAAAGGCTAACCTAGTTGTGATGATGGAGGGAAACGCCCAGGATATTCTGCAGCAGGATCTGCTGAAGGCCATCAAATTAGGTACGAATGTAAGTTACTTTTGTTTATGTAACGTGGGAAATTAACGTTGTTTTAGATAGATACTAACTAAATAAATAGCCTCAATGTAGGTTTTTTTTATCTTTTATAGGCTCACTCTTGACCGCCATCTCGCCTGATGTTAAGCGACGATGCGGTCTACGATGGAGCATGTTTACCTAGAAGAAACCGATTCAATCTCGATTTGAAGACACAAAGATTATAACCATCGGGGAAAACCGACTCGGGCAACGTATTCCACAGCCTAGATTCCGTTCTTATCACAAACGTAGAGTCAAATCTCTTCGTTCGTGTCTTTGGAACATCAACCATGAAACGATGTCGCTTTTTCGAGCTATGAGCATTGCGATAGAAAAAAGGTAGGTCTCACAGAAAACTAGCAAACCTAAAGACACCTTCTATACCTATACGAATTTTAATCTACATTTGTATTAATTAAAAGTAAGGTCATACTACTGATATTATAAATGTTATTGTTTGTTGCTCAATCAACTCAGATTGTCTGAGTGGATCAGGCTGAAATTTGGAACACAGATTATATATTGGAATAATCTACTTTTTATCATGGTAAAATAAGAGGAATCAGACGCTGCTAGTTTTACATAAGATAGAACGCTGGAAACAGCAAGATGGATGTCTTGCTTAAAATAAGTTTAGAGATTAGCATGTCCCTGTGCTTTCTGTGTTAGCCCAAGTTCGGCAGGCAGTATAAGAGGTCAATTGAATATGTCACTTTAACAAAAATTGGTTATACAATTTTACAGATTTGATAATACATAACCCTAACTTGAGAGGGTTTTAATTTCTCAGTTTAAGAGGCTAAAATGATGGCTCCAGGCATAAGCATACCATAAGTAGCCGACTAAATATTCCCACAATCCACCATGCTGGGTTGCTAGGCCAGTCTGGTGTGTGTATTGTGGATGACGCCTGACCTCAAAAGATTCTTGGAACATGCCAGTTTCGTCACGATTTGTGTTTGTTCGTGTTTTTCTTTCGTTTTTTAAGTTAGCGGCATTACGCACTTGACATCGAAAAGACAGTGGTGCGCGTGGGATTCGAACCGGAGGCTTTGAATTTGCAGTCGCCGTTCTCCCTACTAGACCAGCTGTAACATTTTAGGCTCCTTGCAATTATTACTCCTATATTTATATACCCCTATATTTTCAGGTTTAACTGTATTTCTTTTTGCTCCACAGGTACCAAAGAAGCCCAACACATAGTCAAAGGGATAGAAGCTTTGCAGAAAAAACACGGCAAACGAAAACGGGAGTATGAATCTCAAGTGCCGCTTAACCAGAGCGTTGTTGACTCTGTCAAATCATTATCTTCTATGAAGATTAGAGAAATACTCAGGTAATTCACTCCAAACCTTGCGTTTGTTTGAACACTTTTGTCCATATTTCTTATCTGTTAACCTATGTAGAGCTTTAGATTATTTTTATAGTATTGAGTGATGAAATGAGCAGGATATGTGCCTAAGATGGTAAGCAATATACCTGCCCATAACAGCACTGTGGCACGCATTGGAACACGAAGATTCCAAATCATTACCTACTGCTGTATTACGCTCGTCACCCAGAGATATAAGATTGTTTGATCTCTGTGCTCTGTAATTTCACTGGACACATTGCTCTTCAAACCGGAACACAGTGATATTTTCACAGTACTGCTTGGCGCTTGGTGGTAGAATAATTGGCAAAGGTGTGGTACTTCCCCAGACAAACGGCAAAGAGTCCTTACCACTACAACTTTGGCATAGTATTCTTTCTATTTATCCATCTCGCAAATATTTCAGTGACCACACCCACGACAAGATGTCCCGAGACAATGCGATATCGGAGCTTCGTCAGACGGTGCTGAACCAGCTACGCGACACGGAGGCTGATGTCGGCCAACTGCAAGACGCGTTCAACACCAACCTGAAGCAAATATTCAGGGACATGATCTTTGAGACGGATACCAGATGTGATGGGAGACATTTGGATGATTTGAGGAAAATCAGCTGTCAGGTAAAGCATTATCATTATAGTGATTAATTTAATTAGCCATGTTGAGCACTTTTTTGAGTAAGCAGAAATCTTGGAATTCGCGTCATCGTCACCTAACGCTTTCAGAAATATTTCAAGTAAAAACTTTTGGTGCACACACAGATTTTTCGTGGGCTGCAAATTCAGGTCAAACGTCACGCCCGTAAATGAAGGAAATTTTCGGGTGAACTCTAACCATAAAACACTTATTTTGATTACAAGAGTTTGATAATTTATTCCAGACTAGCATAGACCTCTGGTTTCACCCTCGTAGTTTCCTCGCTTTGGAAACTATGAGGGTGAAACAGTGTGTCTTTGCTTAATTCTGAGTTATTAGTTTTCACTTCTATTGGCAATCCCTATGACTGCCATTTTTTTTCTTTTATCACAGTTCCATCTGTGGTTGTAGCAAAAAACTATGTTATTTGTGATAACAAATTCTAAGTTATACATTTTCACTGATCCACATTTACACTGCATCCATCACCCAGTTAAATAAGATAATTCATCTACGTCCTGTGATTTTAGTAAAAATAGTGCATATTTTTAGGTGTCATTGTATGGGCCACTACACGGCAGCTCATTATTCCAACGCGGGCAAACCCAGGTGTTGTGTACAGTGGCGTTTGACTCCCCCGGATAGCGCTCTCAAAATGGACACATTGACTATGCTGACTAGGTAAGTGTTTTCAAATATCTATCGATGACGTGTTTTTGAAATCTAAAAACCCTGTCGGAACTACTGCTGAAATGTGCCATAGATATAATAATAAATATTGGGGGACAACACACAACACCATTTGACCCCAAACTAAGCAAAGCTTGTACTATGGTGGCCAGATAGCTGATATAACACTTATATAGTTTTAAATACATACTTATTATACATAGGAACACCCAGACACAGTACAAATATTAGAATTCATCACACAAATATCCGCACTGGGTGGGAATCGAACCCACGAACCTCGGTTTTGCAGGCAGAGCTACTATCCACTAAGTCATAAGGCCAGTCTGATTTCACAATGGTGTTATTGTTTCATTTTCTTAGAGAGAAGTGTGCAGAATGAAATATTTTTTTAATAGCGCATTAAAATACCGTATAAAATAGAATACCTACCTATAATAATAAATAATATATTTAACTTAAATTTAAATAAAATTTAAATCAGTATAAAAAACTGCCCTGACACAAATGCATAACTACTCTTTTATTTACTAAAGTTTGTGGTCAAAGTGAGAATAGATCAATATTGTAGTCTAAAAGATTAATTTCTTCTTGGTCTTCTGAATTTCGACTTAGCAACCTGTAGTATATTAAACCTGGACGAAGTAAGGTTGTATTTTGAACAATAGGGGCTATAATAAGGTTGTATTTTGAACTGAAGGTTGCTATAAAAAGTGTATATATAGTGCTATAATAAGTGTAATTTGAATAGTGGACTGCTGTAATAAAGTTTAATTTTGAACCGTATCGCGCTACAATAAAGTGTTATTTCGCACAGCGGTATCAAAGAGAAGTCGTTCTTCCTGCACTACGAGTTTCCGTCGTACGCGACGGGCGAGGTGGGGCGCGGCGGCGGCGCGGGGCGGCGGGAGGCGGGGCACGGCGCGCTGGCCGAGCGGGGGCTGCTGCCCGTGCTGCCGCGCCAGCCGTGCGCCGTGCGCCTCACCGCGGAGGTGCTCGAGAGCAACGGTATGGGGGTTGGAATAAGGTCCAATTTACAACAGCAGTATCAGCTATCACCTCACCGCGGAGGTGCTCCAGAGCAACGGTATGTGGGTTGGAATAAGGTCCAATTTAGAACAGCAGTAGCAGCTATCAGCTCACCGTGGAGGTGCTCGAGAGCAACGGTAACTGTATTGGAAAAAGGTCAAATTTAGAGCAGCGGTATCAGCTAACTGCGAAGGTGCTTGACAACTCGAAAGCAATGGTATCTGTGTTGGAATAAAGTCAAATTTCGAATAAAGTGTGACTCACCGCGGGGTTGCTCGAAAACAACATTACTTATGGTTGTTAGGAGCCTGAAATATCCCATTGGTAGACAAATAATATTAGGTTAATGATATACGTATATATGGCGGCGGTATTGCAAAATAAAACACCAACGTTTTCGTTCTGGAAATTTCGACCTGCAAATGGCCTTCTAGAAATGCGTTAGCTTTTGTTTTCCATTACCGTTCTATGCAATGCGTTAGCATTTCTGATTGGTCATAGTTCCGAGCTCACCCGAAGATTTCTTTCATTCACGAGCGTGACGCTTGAGCTCAATTCACAGTCCACGTTTTTCACACATTTCACATTTTTTTTTTCAATTTTCAATAATTGTAATGTGTAATTTACATGTGTTTCCCGTGAAAGGTTCTAGTTCGATGGCGAGCGTGTGCGGAGGCTCGCTGGCTCTGCTCGACGCGGGCGTGCCGCTGTCGGCGCCGGCCGCGGGCGTGGCCATCGGGCTCGTGTCGCGGTACAGCGAGCACGGCGCCATGGACGACTACAGGATACTCACTGATTTGTTAGTGAGTCGGGTTTTACTACTTTAGAATAAAAAGAACAAAAAAAATTTTTTTTCATGAATGTTTTTTAACCCCTCACGCGTTTTACGGGAATGCTGTATACGTGCTAGTTAGATCATTATTAGCAGGCTCAACTTCAAACTCCAGGAACAAGCCTTACTCAATCCTGGGTACAGCACCTGATTTGACTATTTTAATGGACACGTATGAAAAGCACTACAAAATCCCAGAGGATGTGGGTGTTTCGTCATCCAGACCGGACATTTTCCTTTTTCTAGAGCTACGAAACGCATAGTCCTTGTAGAACTTACCGTACCGTGGGAAACTAATATACCTAAAGACCACGCGATGAAACAAAATAAGTATTACGACCTCCTAAACGAATTAACAAAAAACGGCTATGTAGTTAGTTTATACGCTGTAGAAGTGGGAGCGAGAGGTATACCAGCAAAATCTCTCTATAACCTACTGAAAGACCTTGGCTTATCCAGAAGTGCAGTAGGTTCTGTACTGGAACGAGTATCTAAAGCTGCACTAGTAGGCTCATATCAGATTTGGCTGGGCAGGGAGAGAAAAACGAGTGGTGAAGGTGAGTGTTGATGTACGTCAGAAAGGGGCCCCTTAAACCTACGCCCGAGTCACAAGTCTCGGGAACTACTCGAGTTTTTCTCTCTCTGCCACACGATGGACCCGGCACACGCACGGTGAATCCATGGAATGCTAAGAAGATCCTCTCTCTATTAATATAACAGATTCACATTAATATAAGTACCTACATTTATGTATACAATACTCAATCATTTATTGCTAATATTATGGTACATTTCTTGGTCTTATTAATAAGTACATGTCATAGTTACCATAATGACCCTGATTGGGTGTGGCAATATAATTCGTATCGTGCGGAGCGGATCGACTCATTCTATTATTAATTTGTCGGCAAGATATTCGTCTATTGTATAGTAAGCTTTCTCGAGTAATATATTTTTTAAGGTTTTGACAAACTTTTCGTCAGAATTTATAAATTTAGAAATGTTGTTTACTATTGCATTAACTTCTAGGTACTTAAAGTATTAATTAATCCTGTAATAAAATGCAAAGTTTACATTTCACGCCCATTGTAAACATGTTTCGGATTTCACAGCACTTCAATGTTATTACCTACGCTTTTTTATGAATAAAAGAATACAATACATGAATAATATTAACATTCACCATATTTTTTTAGTAGATTACAATAAAATACAAACTGTTTTCACATTATCTGGTTTTAAAAAAGATCGTTTTTCGTCACGGCGCAAAATGCCGTCGGACAATCGAGAAATGGCGCGGTGGGATCCATATTTTTTTTCTAGGCCAAATAAAGCTTTATTTCTATTGTGTTAGCGGTAAATTTGGCGTAATTGAAATTTCGAACAGGCTATTACCAAAATTATAACGTGTTAAGTCGTATACATGTCACAATCCGTCTTCCAATAGCGAGCTTCGCTTAAGCAACTATTGTTGACATAACGCATGCGAAGGGTTAAGAAAAAAAAGCATTGTTGCACTACTTTAGCATTAATATGGATTTATAAGAAAAAAAAAATTATAAGTACAGTTTTATTGCAAAAAAATATATAAAAAATAAATTGTTGCTAGATTTGACCCAAACAATGAAGTCAAGCTAAATAAAACCCTAAATGTGCCCACTGATGGGACTCGGGGTCTTCTCTCGGAAGGAGACAGTCAAGGTCCATAATCCATCACCTAGTAATGCGCAAACACCTTCAAACCGGAACACAGTAAGTGTTCCGTTTTGAAGGGCAATGTTTCCCAGAGAAATTACAGGACTTAGAGATATAACATCTTAGATCTCTGGGTGACGAGCGCAGTGCAGTGCTAGGTAATGATGGGGACTCTTCATGTTCCAATAGCTGCGTGTCACTGTGCTGTTATGTGGCAGATATGTTGCTTACCATCAGGCACATGTCCTGCTCGTCTCGTCACTTTTTATTTTAAAAATCAACCCGCACGCTTGTAGCCATTGGGCTCGTGTCGCGGTACACCGTCATGGATGACTACAAGATACTCACTGATTTGATATTGAGTTGTTTCTTCACTATGTTACCATAATAAGCATAACAAAAGGTTGGTAGCTGTGTCATGTACAGGGACGTTTGTTACGCGTGAGTACATACACAAAATTACATTTTAAGGAAGTAATTTAATTGCAAATACCTAATACGTATTTGTATTTCTATTACGTATTTCAATTACAAGTAGTTAGTTAAAATAAAATACTGACCAACGCTGCCTATGATTTCAAAAAAAAATGGTCTGTTACGCAACCGGAATATCAATTTACCACTTCAAAGCTTCCAAGGAATGCATGGGACATCGTAAAATTGGGGGGTCCCTCGTCATATTTATTTAAATTATTAAAATTCTGTAAATTTTTCGATATATTTATGTATTATAATTTACTTTTTAAATTTCTATCTTTTGACACAACACGTGTTGCATTAACAAATGTAATTATTGAAATTTGTAATCCGTGGACATGATGATTGCACATGGGTCAAAAATTTTGAAAACCGCTCATATATTAAGTTACTGCCAAATATCGCTAATCTACAAAGTTTCTAAGACATCTATGTCTTTTCAGGGTATAGAAGACTACATGGGTGATATGGATTTCAAGGTAGCGGGTACCAAGAAGGGCATCACAGCGTTACAGGTGGACGTGAAGATCCCGGGCCTGCCTCTGAAGGTGGTGATGGAGTCCGTGCAGAAAGCATGCGACGCGAAGTCCAAGATCATTGACATCATGAACCAGTGTATTGACAAACCACGGTAATGACAATAATGCTATATTTAAAACTAGATGTCCGCCCCGGCGTTGCCCGTGGTACATTATATAGTACTCATCAGGATCCCGTACATATACAACGGTGAAAGAATTACTGAAATCGGTTCAGCCATTCCTGAGAATATCGCTTTCAAACAAAAAACCTCTTCAGCTACCTGCTACGCCACCTGTCGGAAATTGGTTGTACCAAACTCAGATTTAGAAAAAAAAAATGGATTAGCAAATTAAGGTTTTATATTCAAGAGGTATGTAATCTGTGATATTCAATGACGCAATCACATGACAGCATGTGTCATGTCAAATCACGAAACGTACGAAGACTCTCAAAAGGAATATTTTTTCCCGATTTTGTTACATTCTTGATTCATGCTCCGCTTCTATTAATAGTAGCGTTATTTTCTATAGCCTAAAGCCTTCCTCGATAAATGGACTATCCAATAGATAAATAATCTTTAAATCCGGGCCAGTACTTCCCGAGATCCTAGTGTTCAAAGAAACAAACTCTTCAGCTTTATAATATTAGTAAAGATATGTAGATATTCTTCTCCCCCTGCATTTTTTTTTAAATAGTGACGAGACGAGCAGTACATGTGCCTGATGGGAAGCGACATGCCTGCCACATAACAGCACAAGTGACACGCAGCTATTGGAACATGAAGAGTCCAAATCATTATCTAGCACTGCACTGCGCTCTCACCCAGGGATATGAGATGTTTTATCTCTTAACTTAAAACTTAATTGTGATTGATTGCATGATTTTTCTTCACCAATAAACTGCGATTTTTAGGGTTCCGTAAAACGTACAAAACGGAACCCTCATCGGGTTCGTCATGTCTGTCTGTCCGTCCAGTTTTTTCCGAAAGTATAAGAACTCTACTGTTGAAATTTGGTGAAAAATACTAAAACAATATATGTGATGAGAGAGACGATCTTCTTAGCATTCCATGGATTCACCGTGCGGGTGCCGGGTCCGTCGTGTGGCAGAGAGAGAAAACTCGAACAGATCCCGAGACTTGTAACTCGGGCGTAGGTTTAAGGGGCCCCTCTCGACTTACATCAACACTCACCTTCACTACTCGTTTTTCTCTCCCTGCCCAGCCAAATCTGATATGAGCCTACTAGTGCAGCTTTAGACACTCGTTCTAGTATAGAACTTACT
Source organism: Ectropis grisescens (assembly GCA_017562165.1). Lineage (NCBI taxonomy): Eukaryota > Metazoa > Arthropoda > Insecta > Lepidoptera > Geometridae > Ectropis > Ectropis grisescens. The sequence goes on from CM029791.1 coordinate 21,187,316, forward strand.
GCACTTCTGGATAAGCCAAGGTCTTTCAGCAGGTTATAGAGAGATTTTGCTGGTATACCTCTCGCTCCCACTTCTACAGCCTATAAACTAACTACATAGCCGTTTTTTGTTAATTCGTTTAGGAGGTCGTGATACTTATTTTATTTCATCATTTGGTCTTTAGGTATATTAGTTTCCCACGGTACGGTAAGTTACCATGCATACTTCCACCGAAAAATGGTTTGACCTCGATATAGTAAGCAGTTTTTTTAGTACGTCATACACTATTATTAAAACATTGATCAAAGTTACAACATACTACAATAATTTATGTATTATTCTGATACGGAACCCATCATGGGCGAGTCTGATTCACACTTGGTCGATTTTATTTAGGGATTATTTAATATGTTTTTGTTCCAGCGAGGGTAGGAAAGAGAACATGCCGGTGATAGAGGAGATGGAGGTGGAGGCGCACAAGCGGGCGAAGTTCCTCGGGCTCGGCGGCGGGAACCTGAAGAAGCTCTACGTCGAGAACGGAGTGCAGGTGCGACTGTTACTTAAACTTAAGAAGACTTGTATCAGCTGACTATTATTATTATAGGCGTGTCGACTCATTTTTGATTCTAGACTACAGGCCCGTGAACAAAATTTATGGATCAAATGAACCACCAGGAGACCTATGTAGGATGATAGAAGGGTATAAAGTAATAAGATTCAGCACTATGCCGTCACTTGTAAGCTGCCCAGCTGAATGCAGTTGAAGAGGGGGGGTTGCAACCCTCGATCATTTCTACTTGTCGCGTGATTTTTGTACGGCATTGCGAAATAATGGATTAGAAGAGGTATTGCAACTATATGGAACAAATGCCGTATATAATCAAATGATCTAATTTACTCTGTAAATCGGCGGAAAATCATGAATTTTTTCGAAAAACTAATAATTACAAAATTAAAATCTATATTTTTTTAGTTTCAATATCTCTTTTAATCCATTATTCGGCAACGCCGTACAAAAATCATGCGACAAGGAGAAATGATCGAGGGTTGCAACCCCCCCTCTTCAACTGCACTCAGTTGGACATCTTACAAGTGACAGCATAGTGTTGAATCTTTTTACTTTATACCCTTCTATCATCCTATATAGGTCTCATGTTGGTTCATTTGACCCATACATTTTGTTCATGGGCCTGTGGTCTATTATATGTGCCATCAAAAGGCTACTCAATAACTGAAACATAGGTGAAAGAATTACCTTGTTATCTTAAAAACTTCCCGTGATATCACGATTTTAAAATCACAATTTTGGACTCTCCCAAAAACGCTTCATACAAATCACTACAGAAACGTGAGGTCACACTGTCGGATTTTCTATGCGTCGTGCGTAAAGTTTGTTTGGTAGCTATTTTAAATATTGCGTTTAGGAAACTGGTTTCATAATAAAAGTAACTTGAAATTGAATGGGTTATCCAATGGTAAATATATTTTCTAATAATTTCGTACTTTTAAAATGGACTTACCCATCCAGCTTTGAATGATCACAAAGTAAGTTAAACTAAAAAATATTAAAATTACATTTGATACGTGTTTTATTCTATCTAAAAACTGTCATTATATCAAATAGTTTAGTGTAATTGCAGGACCTGTCGTCACGCCTATTGTATAAATTCAGACCAATGGAAACTGTGTTGCCAGACATATTGCATGCCTCTAGAAGAAGAGGCCAGTTTGTATGGGTCAATCATTTAAATGTTTTGTGTCACCTTATCTTACCTGCAAACAGCAATAAAGATTTTGTATTTGTATCTCTATACTGTGACACGGGGACGGAATAATGTTTATAATGTACAGGACTTAATCAGGTCTTATGTAATTCATTTAAATACCTTGACCTGCCGAAACGTCGAGGTATTTAAACAATGAATTAAATCGTGAATATCCTGAATAAAGTCCTGTACATTATAAAAACCATTATGTGTTCAAATCGGGAAAGCTTAAAAACAATACAAGGAAGAAAGTATTTGTAGTAGTCTTGCAAAGTCCGCCTGGGGAAGTACCACATCATTTATTGTACCGCCAAGCAGTAATGTACAAACATTATTCTGTTCCGGTTTAAAGGGCAATGTTTCCAGATAAATAACCGGGCTTAGAGATATAACTTAGATCTCTGGGTGACACAAGCGCAGCGATGATTTGGACTCTTCATGTTCCATTAATTTGCGTGTCGCTGTGCTGTTGCTTACCATCAGGCACCGCTCCAGCTCGTCTCGTCACTATTAAAAAAAAGTTATTGTATAGTTTTGCATCATACTCCTACACACATTTGAATTTATTTATTTTGATCAATTAGTACCGGCTTAATACCGAATCACACTAATGAGAATAACATGTCCAATATCGAAACTAAAGCTAATTTAAATATAACACAGCGGTTCCATCGGTCGGTTTATACGGCGAGCGTTAGCTGCATCACCGAAGACCATCTGAGAATTCAACTTACAGATGGCCATCAAGGACAGAAATGCGGACGTGATGGAGGCTCTGTGCCGGGAGGAGGCGGCTTAAGCAAAAGACTATGTCGAGTCGATTACTATCGTAATCTCAACGGGTAGTGATCGGCTTAACAGACGAAATCCGACTGACTAGTACTAGGCTTAGGTTCAAAATGTTCAACACCCCGTGTTTTCCCCTTCTTCTCCTAATCCAAGAAATATGTAAAAAATAATGTAATTGTAATGACAAAGGTCCCGGAGACTGTGGAGTGGCTAAAAAAAATATAATACAGCAATAATTTTTATAACATCACTAGCGGCCCGTTCCGGCTTCGCTCGGATACACATGAAGCATGAAGGACATAAAGCCTATTAATCGAAATAAAAACTATCCTATCTTTTAAGTTGGATCCATCTACACACGGTGTCCAAATTTGATTAAAATCGGATAAGTGGTTTAGGAGTCCATTGAGGACAAACATTGTGACACGAGATTTATATATATTAAGATTGAATGGTCGCAGGTGACTCCGATCGACGACACGCGGTACAGCGTGTTCGCGCCGTCGCAGGCCGCCATGGACGAGGCGCGCGCCAGGATCGCCGGCTGGCTGGCCGCGGAGCGCACGCCCGACCTTGAATTCGGCGCCGTCTACCAGGTAACCTCTCGTTCTTTTAACATATTGAATCTCTATGAATCGGTCTGTTATTTGTAGTGAACTCTTTTGGCGCACCACAGATTTTTCGTGGGCAGTCAATGAAGCTCGTCGTCACGCTCTAAATGAAAGAAAAGTTCGGGTGAACTTGGAAACTAAGGCATTTCTAGATGGTCATGCTTAGAAGATTAATTTAGATGGTCTTGCTTTTAATACTAAGCTAGATGGCCATACTTATAATACTAAGCTAGATGGCCATGCTTAGAAGACTTATTTTGACGACTATGGTTTGAAGATTTATTCCAGAATAGCAGCGCACCCCGTGAATGAAGCTCCTCGTCACGCTCGTAAATGAAAAAAATGTTCGGGTGAACTCGGGAACTAACGCATTTCTAGATGGTCATGCTTAGAAGATTAATCTAGATGGTCTTGCTTATAATACTAAGCTAGATGACCATGCTTAGAAGACTTATTTTGACGACAATGCTTTGAAGGTTTATTCCAGACTAGCTGCAGCCTCCGGTTGCACCCGCGTAGTTTCCAAAGTGAACTATCAAATTCTGAGTTCAAAGTTTTCACTTCTATGGGCAGTTTCTATGACTGACATTTTTTCTGTAGTTTCACTGTCATTTGGCTATTTAACCGACTTCTAAAAAGGAGGAGGTTAACAATCCGACCAGTCGTTTTTTTTTTTGTAAAATTTTAAAAGTTTATTGAAACAAAGTTTCTTACTTGGGTTGGAGATAAGGATTTTGCAGCGCGACCAAACTGAAAAAAAATTTAGAATAAAACAGTAAAAAAATTTTTTTTTAATATTGAGTGACGGTACGAGCAGGACATATGCCTGATGGTAAGCAACATGCCGGCCACATAACAGCGCAGTGACACGCAGCTATTGAAACATGAAGACTTCAAATCATTACCTAGCACTGCACTGCGCTCGTCACCCAGAAATTATCAAGTAGTTGAAGAAGCAGAAGTATTTCTCTGAAAACCTTGCCCTTCGAACTGGAACACAGTAATGTTTGCACGTTACTGCTTGGCGGTAGAATAACTGGCAATAGTGTGGTACTTCCTCAGGCGGACTCTGCAGAGTCCTATCACTACAAAATTATTTATATAACGGAAGTGACGCTTAAAAACTGTCCGTGATTTCATTTTTATTTTCAGGTGATCCATAAATAATAAAATTAAGAACGTGATTAAGCAATAAAGATCCAAGCTTTTGCATTAATAGTAATTGTAGGATTTTAATTGTGTTATTATTTAGTTAATACATACTATTTTGTAATTTTTTGATTTGACTCGTATATTTAGTACGAGTATTTTTATTCCTAGCATAATATGGTGTAGGTATATATGTGTACTAGATGTCCGCCTCGGCTTCGCCCGTTGTACATTATATAGCACGCATCGGGATCCCGTACATATCCAAAGGTGAAAGAATGACTGAAATCGGTTCAGTCATTCCTGGGAATATCGCTTTCAAACAAAAAAACCTCTTCAGCTACCTGCTACGCCACCTGTCGGAAATTGTCGTACCAACTCAGATATAGAAACAAATTTGATTAGCAAAGATCTATATTCAATGACGCAATCTTGGACATTGGCGAAATTACGGTGACATTACCGAATGGAAGCCAAAAGAAAAAGTTGAAATTGACGCAATCTTAGACACATGCTGTCATGTCAAATCACGCTACGAAAACTCAATTTTTTCCCCGTTTTTGTTACATTCTTGATTCATGCTCCGCTTCTATTGATAGTATTATGTTCTATAGCCTATAGCCTTCCTCGATAATTAGACTATTTAATAGAAAAATAATCTTTCAATTCGGACCAGTACTTCCCGAGATCCTAGCGTTCAAACAAACAAACAAACTCTTCAGCTTTATAATATTAGTATATATTAAAATTAAAGAGTTTACATGTACTACGTATAGAGTGAGATTTTCCGCGTGGTTCCTTTGTGTCAATCGTAAACAGATGACGAGCTTACTATCTATGGCAACAGAGTGATGTGCCGCGACAAAAGTATGACACTTCCACAAGAGCGACAAGGCAAGAAAGATGCTACCCGTGCTTTCGGCGTAAAGCGTTTGTGCCAACTCTATACGTAGTATGGATATGTAAACTTTTTGATTAAATTAAACATTGTTGAATCTTTCAGGCGAAGGTGGTGGAAGTGAGAGACATCGGCGTTCTGGTGACGCTGTACCCGGTATGACGCCCGCGCTCGTTCACAACTCACAGCTGGACCACAGGAAGGTGAATACACATCTAAATTATGTATACATAATTTTTATTTTATTGGATAACAAGACACTCAATAATTATTATTCTTCATTATTAAACAAAGTTCCCATAAAAATGTAAATAAATAAATTTGACATAGGTTAGTACAATTGCTATAAAGACATTATATTCGTATAATGCTTGACAGTTTTCTGTACAATAATTATTGTAATACAGTAAAGTAGTAGTTTCAAACTTTGAAAATGTATACAATTTGTATGCTCTTTCTTTTGTTTTAATTTTTTTATTAATTGACGTGTAAATTGTACATTTATGAATAAAGTACTTTGACTTTGACTTTAAAAAACGTGTCTAATATGGAATCGGCTTGATATTTTTGGTTGAAAAGTGAGTTAGTTGGGACTGTTCTTAGCTATGTTTGTTGAGTTAAGTCGGCCTAAAATGGATGCCGCCACAAAATGGCAAGTTACATATTATTACACAACTCCCTATTAATAGGCATGACGACTCATTTTTGATTTAATATGCCATCAAAAGGCTTCTCAACTAAAAGAATTACTTTGTTATATTAAAAACTTCCTGTGATATTACGATTTTAATACAATTTTGGACTCTCTCAAAAACGTTTCATACAAAAACACTACTGAAGCGTGACGTCATTGTGTCGTATTTTGTAGGCGTCACGCGTAAAGTTTGTATGTTGGCTATATTAAATATTGCGTTTAGGAAACTGGTTTCATAATAAAGTCACTTGAAACTGAATGGGTTATCCAATGGTAATTACATTTTGGATAATTTCGTACTTTTAAAATGGACTAGCCCATCTAGCTTTGAATGATCATAAAGTAAGTTAAACAAAAATGTATCAAAATTAAAATTGGTACATATCTTATTCTATTTAAATACTGTCATGTATAAAATACTTTAATATAATTCCAGGATCAATCGTCATGGTATTATAATCCCTCAATATGGATATCAAATGAAAGGTCTTGGCTAGTAGAATAATCTTAGTCTTCTAAGCATGGACAATGGAAGCAAGACTTATTTAGACGACAATGCTTTGAAGATTTATTCCGGACTAGCAGCGCCTCCGATTTCACCCGCATCGTCTCCAAAGTGTGCTATCAAATTCTGAGTTATAAGTTTTCACTTCTATCGGCAATCCCTATGACTTTTTCACAACTCGCTCAATTTCATTGTCAAATGGACTATGATACCCACTAGCCAAGCAAGCCCTTGAAACTTGAGTAGTAGAATACTACAGGCCATGACAATTTGAAGTCCAAGATGGCCGCCGCCGTAGTGTCAGGAGTTTGTAAGGCTAATTAAATTAGTTATTCTTTGTTTAAATTAGTTGTTCTTTGTTATTGCGTGCCTCTAGAAGAAGAGACCAATTTGTATGGGTCAACTATTTAAACTTTTTGTATCACCTTATCTTACCTGCAAACACCAATAAAGATTTTTGTATTTGTTCCTAATCTATTCCTTCGCTTCCAGATAATGCATCCTTCGGTGCTGGGACTGGACGTGGGTTCAGAGATTCAGGTGAAGTTCTTCGGCCGCGACCCGGTGTCGGGGCAGCTCAGACTCTCGAAGAAGGTCCTGTCGTCGCCGCCGCCCGCCGTGCTCAGGAAACTGGATAAAAGCTAGCTCAGTTCCCTCTTAGTATATATTAGCTAGAATGTGTATGTCGAGTGACTTTGCTGATGTGACTAGGACAAAATTGTAAGAGTTGTAAAGTTGTAAAATTTTAAGAGGCCTGAAACTGAAAATTATACCTTCCTTTTAAACTATCTAACATTTGGGCATTTTCACAAAAATGTATTACACCACGCTTGTCACTTCGATAATTCCGGAACATTCCGTTTTGTGACCGGATTTAATACCAAACTAGCTGTACCCTGCCACACTTCGCTGTGGCACATTGTGATGCAAAAATTAGATAAAAACAATCCTTGATGCAGATTATATATCATTCTAAAATTTCAGCTTGATCCCCAGGTAGCAATTTTACGTCATGACGACGTCCATTCACGGTCATTTTCGACGTAAATGACGTCGTAAAAAACGTCCCACAGACGTACTAAATGACGGCCTAATGTCAGGTCTCAGCGACGTCTCTGAAGACGTCATATTAACGTCTCCAGATAACGTCATATTAACGTCTCCAGATAACGTCATATTAACGTCTCCAGATAACGTCATATTAACGTCTCCAGATAACGTCATATTAACGTCTCCAGATATCGACTTATTCACGTCCCCAGATAACGTCATATTAACGTCTCCAGATAACGTCATATTAACGTCTCCAGATAACGTCATATTAACGTCTCCAGATAACGTCATATTAACGTCTCCAGATAACGTCATATTAACGTCTCCAGATATCGACTTATTCACGTCCCCAGATAACGTCATATTAACGTCTCCAGATAACGTCACCTTAACGTCTCCAGATAACGTCATATTAACGTCGCCAGATAACGTCTCCAGAAGACGTCAATACCACGTATTGTGAAGACCTCCTATAATAACGTCTATTAACGTCTTCAGACACATTAATATAACGTTATCTGAAGCGTTAATATGACGTCATCCGGGATCAATTTGGCCTCGATGCAATTCATCCAGCCACAGTCTTCAAGTAACTCTGAAAGGTCAACATTAAAACACAAATTTGCATTGTAGTATTATTTATTATAACGAGTTAACTATCACAACTTAATTAATAAATGGAGAATTTTAATCCTTATAACCATGGAGCATAGGAAAACATATAAAAGAATTACTAGTTGCCTCTTGAGGAATAACAACACATTTTGAAATAATATCATAAACAGGTACAATTTTGTAAGCTGAACAGAGTTCCGAAACTTTAAAAATATCAATAACAGCAGAATCATAAGGATACGTATAGTAGGAATCATAATGTACAAACTCTTTTCCATAGACGAACAAGGAAACCTCTCCATTAATCTTACATCTCAAAATATTATGTATCTCGACTACTTTGCCGTTTGCATAGCAGTAACAATTATTAGCTAAACCAGATTTTGTATACATTGCAAAACCCTTATAAACAAGTTTATTAAAGCATTCATAAGCATTGTTATCAACAGGCGTTGGTCCTAAGCTATTGTAATAAAAACCGCTGGTACCTCGTCAATCAGTTTTGGAGGAAAAGTAGATTCCATTTCTTTTAATCGTTTATAAATTTGTTGCAACGGTTTGTTAGGTGACCTAACTAATTTTTTAACATGCCTAAATAATTTTCGAAAGGAAAGGCGGAATAACTGTCCAAATCACCAAATAAACGAACGTCATCACACAAATGACATAACATATGAACATTGTAAATTAAAATTTCCGGCTATAAATAGTTTCGGAATGTCTTATGAACATTAATAATAGCTCATGTGCTAAATATGTACCTACTTTATTGATGTTTCTAGGGCTACAAAGAATTGTTATAGCACAATGAAATAACAAAAATTTTCATACAGGAGGTTGGAAGGATATTTTTAGAACAACTGGTCCAGTATATAACAAAAACATCCTAAATTGGTGGCTTTCCAGCGAGCCAACTCACTGATACTTCGCGGTCGCCTGTTAAATTCAACAGGTATACAACTTGCACAGCTAAGTAATTTTTCAGAAACTGCATTTACTAAACGGCTATTTAAACGAACATTTAAATCACCACCAACCCAAACATTTAAAAGTTTCCTCATGACTCCCAGACAAACAGCATGCATATAATCAATGGGAAACAATGAAACTAAATCTATGGGAAGCGTCAAAAGTGGAGATTCACCAACATGATGGTCGTCATCAGACTGTAAACGAAATTGTGAATCCTTCTCCTACTGCAGATACGCTTGTATAAATCACTCTACCTTGAATATACTCACCAGGTTCTACACATTTATCACATGATGAGTATCCACCATGGGATTTAGTACATTTGATAAAAGCTCTAGCTGGAGCGTCACATACAAAACTATGTACTTTTACAATATAATGAGTATCTTCAAAATTTATTCCATCATTAAGTAATGTAGACAGTTCTTCAACAAATGGCCCCAAAAACAGATTCAATGGTGAAGGTTTAGAGTTTCCACAGAACAGAGTTATTACAAATGGCTGTGCACAATTAAAGTTTTTGATCAAACCTAATATAGGCCATAGTTGAGTATTCGTGCTTTTAAAAGTGGCAAACCATCAACATTAAAAGACAACAATATTTCACTATTTTTAAAGTTGAACCCACTGTACAGTTTTAATTGTGCTTGTATTTGATTTATGAGACCAATGTGCACCAATTCACCAGATTGCAAAGAGTTACTTGATATATTCATTGGCGTATTTAAAACGTTCTGCTATCTCTAGGCAATTTAGGGCAAAAGGATTTAGAATTTTAGAAGACTATCTAGAGCACTGTGGGAAATTTTATGTTCTACGGTAGCCCAATGTCTTAATTATGCGATGGCAAATCGTTAGCATCGTCAGATCGTGAATCATCATTATCTATAAAACAATCCTCAAACAATGTTGATTGACAATTTTCATCTAAAAAAATATTCTCTTTATATGTCCTTAAACAGTTTTCATTTAAAGTATTGTTGTCAATACTACTGTTACTCGTAGCTATAGATGTGGATGTATATTGTGGTGAAGATGGCAAATCACTTAATGATGGCTGTAATGTACTTTTTGTATTTCTAAAATAATTTTTCGTTTTTCTGCCAAAATCCTTCTATACATTTGACGCTCACCTACTACATTTTTTTTCTTCCTAGAGGATGACATTGTTATTTTCCTTTGACAATCGCTTTTTTGCTCGTTCAGGTGCGTGCTTGAGCCACACCTTTATATCGTCTTCAATGTCTTTTTCTGTAATCCTTGGAGAGGAACTCTTTAAGCTCTCTGAAAACAAAAAAGTTTGTGAATATAAGAATAGCCCAAATGCCTGCAACGCTCTGTGGGGTCAGATGACGGGTCGCTCTCACACAGCGACTCGCGAGTCGCGACACAACTGGTGTTAAATATTATTTTTAACGGAGAATTAAAACCGGTCAAGTGGGTGTTGGATCACGCGCATTGTAGGGTTCCGTAGTAAGCCCGTCGCAATAATTATGTGGACTTAATTGTTTTATTTTACCAGTTAATTGACGTGATTATTATTATATATAGCCTTGCCAAATTACAGCTTTCTAGTACTAAGAGTCTCCCACCTAGCCACCTACATAAAACATGCCAATTATTAACCAGTTGCCAGTACACAAGGAATATGTATCTTTTGAAATTATTTAGGTATTTCATAGCACACTTATTTTGTATTATAGATGAGATCTAGAAAGAATAAATTTAATCATATGAAAGACAATAGACACATACCAACAATAAATTCACGGAGACGTAGCTCTGAAAAAGGCTTCTTCTCAGACCTTTTACCATAGAAGTTGAACTTGCTTGCCAACGAGTCTGACAATGTATATTTCATCACTCTCGATACTTTATTTTTTAAATCATGCCCACCAAGGCTCTTTAGGTAGCTTGTCTGTAAATATTAATTGATAGCAATAAACATCCACATATATCTCTATAAGTACACACTAGAATTAACATAAGATCCAACAGTCACATACATAATCTTGAGCTCACACTATAGGATTCCCTGTCATAGGTATCAGGAACTACGAGTGCCAAGGTATCATGACACAGACCTAGAGCAAATATTTGTGTTGCAACAGGAATTGAACCCACACCTCACATCTCAGCCCTCTAATCGCCCACTGTGAAGCAGTGGCCAAAATTATTAGGAATTAACTACACATAATGTGAGCAGAAGCTAATAAAACATAGCCTGTCAGGGGTAATGTAGCTTGCTATTAGTGACTGAATTCCCAGAATTGAATCAATAGTTCCGATGATTAACTCCTACATCCAAACTCACAAACAAACTAACTCATTCTAGCAAGGTACCCATGTAATAAAAAGCTTTCTTATGGTAAAGTAGGAATTAATTATAATTGCTCAATAGGCATTTCCTGTTTATTAAAAGTAAACACTTACCAGGTTAGCACAGTTTTCTGTATTAGTCAGTAACTGTTCCACTGTTTCTAAATCTTGAAAAGTTTCAAGGAAATTTGAATTCAGGCTTCAATGCATTGGTATTTCCTGCTCTGTCTTTCAAAATTGCTAGGATGACATCATTTTGGGCTTTTATTTTGGCAAGTAGTGAAACAACTTGGCCTTGACAATCTGGATGAAAAAGTAGTATGGTAGGTATTACAGTCTATAATAATCTTAACACCAACCACCACCACCACCACTATACCAAAAAATAGAAATAATCGTCGAAAACTATACTCATGCATATAAGGTAGTATCTAGCAAAGAATCTAGTTAGGCAGCTATAGATTTAAAAAATCAAAATGATTTTACTATTTACCACAGTTATTGGAAGCACTGCTGGCAACAATTTCATCGAGTGTCATACTTTGTGAACAGATGGTTGATCATGATGACTGTTAGAAGCCTTCTCTTGTGCATCAGGTTTATTCATCTGTGAGTTGTGATTTAGTACCAAATCACTGTAAATTGTGCTTGTACTTGAAGGTTCAAGGTTTATATCTAAAAGCAAAAAAAAAAAAAAAAAAAATAATGGAAGGAAATATTATTATGTTCAAAATAATTTAGTTAATGTATCATCCGGTATAATTACAATTGGATAGATGTTTCTTTAAAGGCGGAGGACGAGGGAATTCACACCCTTTCTCATCATCATTATCATCTGATGATGAAATGTATCTGCTAGTTTTTTTTTGTTTTGCGTTTAGGTGGCTTACTTATATAATTTTCCTCCTCAGTCTGTATATCTGATGTGTCTTCCACCAACTTTAATTTTTTCTTTGCCTTATCCAATTCATCTATAGAACAAGCATAAAACACCAACACAGTTAATATCAAAACAACATGCAAGTTAAAGTTAGTCACGCCATGCAACACACCCACGCCAGACAAGCTTGGTAGTCCAGCACTTATTAATCCATTAGTTCTATCTCATTACTAGTAGTTAATAGTACTGCCATTACTTATATAATTTACTATGCTTTTGTTTCTGTTTTGATATGGTATGGTGGTGAGATTACAGGCACATGAGACTGCAATGAACACAACACAATGCTATGTAGGGCACATTCTAGGTGGATGTGGTATATACCCCCCCATACATACCCCCTGGTGGTTCGGTGGCCACCTAACCACCAGGTTTATGTATGTTATACAATGTATAATTATAAGACAAGACCAACAAATATTTGTGAAAACAAACAAAACCAAACACCTGTGAACACACTTTCTTGGAAATGATTACTTATCTGTTGCTTGCTTGCTGTCGCCGCTGCTGCTTGTTTACACACGGCGCCATGACCTAAAAATAGCAGTTCTGTCTTGTGATCTTGGGCAATCTGAATATTTTTTTTCTGTGCGCATCAAAACTGCAGTCAACTTCAGCTCGGCCGTAATCCTTAGATTTTTAGGTTATGGCACCGTGTATTTTTTTAGTTAGGTTTTAAAACACTAGCACCTACTAGAATTAAATTCTGGGCCAGTCTGTCTGTGCCCAGGCTTAAAGCATGGTAAAGTTAACTGCCCTCAAGCCACCAGCTGCTAAAATAGTTGTGTGTGGTAGTGTTACACTACCTACTCATAAAAAAACTTACCAGTCTGATAGAAAACTCTATCGATCTCGTATAGTTTCCATTGTTCATTTGGAGACGAACACCTCTGTAGAAGTTTATCAAATGCTTTCGCCTCCTTTACGGGAGGCCAATAGATTTCTCTTTTTAGGTGTTATCCATTTATTGATGACCACAGCCACAGTGCCACCTCACTCTCCGCGAACTGAACGACACTATACATAATTTACAATCCTTTTATGTGCTGTGATACGTACTATAACAACAGCAAGAAAAAAAACATGAGAATTTACACATTTGTTTGACACAGAGAATTGAGAAAGAAAAAAGCGCGGGATACCAACCAACCGTCAACGCGTTCGTTCGTTCCGTTCCGAAATAAACAAAAGCAAACAAAATATATTTTTTTACTTTTAAATATTTATATTTTAATCAGCCTTTTCTATCTTATATTGGTTCTTTCTAATGTTTGATGATAGACTAATAGCTGAATTTCTTTTCATTGAGTTACATAACAAATACAAATGTAAAAATAATAATTTAATAAAATAATAACAAACAACATGCTATCAATGCGTTCCGTTCCTCGCAGATTGGAAGAAAGATAAACTCTGGTGATAATTTTAAATTATTAAATGGACTATTTACTGTCGAGTTAAAGTTTTACAGAGTACCTATATTTTAATACAAAAAACGTTCGCTAGCCGCATGATAGTTATGTTGTTAGAGCTAATTTAATCGTGCCTGCTTGAGCATGGTAGGCACCTGTTGTACTCTCCTAGAATAAAATTATGTTTCTTTTCTTGGATAATGGCATACCTAGCTCATATACCTACCTTACTTAATTAGGTTTTATTCTGATTCCCATAATAATAATAATATGCTTGAATGTCCATAGCATCATAAGTAGGTTCCCGTTTATTCTGCTAGTCAAACGAATGGAAGTCAGTGGTGGATGTTTCTGTAGGTATCGAGGCGGCTCAAGACCGCTCGTCGTGGCATTTCTATGTATATGGGGCCTGTCCAGCAGTGGACTTCTAACTAAAAGTGTTTGTGTACAAACCTACTTACAGAAAATAAATCATTTATCATTTAAACTGATAATTTATTTAATGACGATGAATATTAATTTTATCGGTTGCAATTAGGTACCTACCTTAACACGTTCGCAGTCCAGTGTACCCTATGCGGTACACGCGGAGCGATTCCGCCGAGTCCGTGTACCCTATGCGGTACACGAGGCCACTATAACTATATGGGCTCTGCAGCCACGGACTTATGAAATTTGTTAGTGTATCGTTCCTGGACTTGTGACAAGGGTTCTATTAGACAAGAAAACCAAAACATGACTTATTTTTTTATATAATGTTTTCACAGTACAAAATGAAACGAGTTAGTAGAAATATATAATGTTTTATTGGTGAACTGTAACTTTAGGAAAACAATCAATACATATGCCTTTTACATTTTTTACATTGTGATGACACCCTTTTAGCTTTGGCGCGTGCATACGAAGTGAGTCTTCCTTCGTCGTGTTTTAAGTCCGTGTACCGCCCGGTGTACACGAGCAAAGTCGGGCACGGGCCTTTATTTTAACATAATTATGCATCAGTTGTGACGTTTGCATCGACTAATGGTCAAAAGTAATGAAAATGATATTGACTTATGGCGTTGTCGGAAACTTTTGTATTGGGACTGCGAACGTGTTAAGCAGGTATTATTAAGTAGTACCTACGTGTTAGAGCATTCCTTTAGATGCACTAAATAAATAGTACGTAGGTAAGTACACTACGGCCGAAATATCTTGGCGAGTCTGTACATAGACACTACGAACTTTCGCCATTGACCCTAAATGTAGGTACGTTCCTACGGCGTCTTATTAATGAACAACACAGGGCGTCACAGAATGGAACCCAAATGGACGTTGCTAGGGCGTCTTATTAGGGAACAACACAGGACGTCACAGAATAGACCGTAAATGGACGTTGCTAGGACATATAATACATGACCAACACAGGACGTCACAGAACTGACCCTAAATGCACGTTGCTACGGCGTCTTATTAATGACCAACATAGGACGTCACAGTTGACCCCAAATGGCCGTTGCTAGGGCGTCTTATTATTGACCAACACAGGAGGTCACAGAATTGACCGTAAATGGACGTTGCTAGGACGTATAATACATGACCAACACAGGACGTCACAGAATTGACCCTAAATGCACGTTGCTACGCCGTCTTACTAATGACCAACACAGGACGTCACAGTTGACCCCAAATGGACGTTGCTAGGGCGTCTTATTATTGACCAACACAGGACGTCACGGAATTGACCGTAAATGGACGTTACTAGGACGTAACATTCACGACCAACACAGGACGTCACAGAATTGACCTTATATGGACGTTGCTACGTCGTCATAATCATGACCAACATAGGACGTCACTGAATTGACGCTAAATCGACGTCACCAGGACGTTCCCTTGAGTACCAGACGTTAAAATGACGTCAGTGTGACGTACTTATTTGACGAATAAACTACGGACCCTAATATGACCTTAGGATGACGTCATTTTTTTCGTCGCAGACGTCATTTTGCTACCTGGGTCGGTGCAGAACTTTTTTGAGTTTTTGAAGCGTACACAAATCAACATAACGTTTTTATATAGAGATTTGTTTTACAGTAGTAACATTCATTTCTAGTAAAACCCTTTTCACTTTTGTATACATTTTTGTGAAAACGCCCATCTACATAAGTTACGGCTGGTCTAGTAAGTTACGGCTGGTCGGGAGAACGGTAACTGCCGATCTGGAACCCGTGTTTCGTATTCAAACTGGATTTTCAAAGGCATGTGTCTTAGCTTTCTGCTTGGAATGATAGAGGTCGCAATATCAAAACGAAACCTGATTTAGGCGGTAGAAGGGGCTGGTGTTCGAAGAATATCTTTCGAGGTCATACGTCATTCATCACCAACCCGCACTGGGTTAGCGTGATGAAGTATGGCTTTGAAAATTTTATTTCATTAATGAAAAATTGTATACATTTTATGAATTTAAATTGTATTATTATCACAGATTTATCATACGTTGGTAAAATGGTGCCGCTGCCTCGGACGCATCGGCCGCTGGAGTGGAAGATAGATAGATACATTTTACTGGCCGTTAGATTTAGTGGGTAGTAACTCTGCCTGCGAAGCCGAGGGTCGTGGGTTCGATTCCCATCCAGCGCAAATATTTGTACTGTATCTGGGTGTGTTCTATGTGTAATAAGTATGTGTTTACAAGTATATAAGTATTATGTCAGCTATCTGGCCGCCATAGTACAAGCTTTGCTTAGTTTGGGGTCAGATGGTGTTGTGTGTGAATTGTCCACCAATATTTATAGATTGATGCGTCCCAAGCCGATTGTGGCTGTACATAATAATAGAATAGAATCTCTATCGCTTTTGTACGCTCTCGCTTGCACTTTCGGGTCAGGCAGAACGTTACACTTTTTCGTGCGTGCAGTCTGTGTTTAGCGATTTATAAAACGTTATCTCGTCAATAATTGTAATTACCTATTCACATACAAAGAAACACTCGGACACATCGCATTCCATAATAAGTACACTATTTTTTTATAAAGTATAGAGTGATGATATGAGCAGGACATGTGCCTGATGGTAAGCAACATGCCTGCCACATAACAGCACAGTGACACGGAGGTATTCGAACATGAACAGTCCAAATCATTAACTACTTGTGCACTGTGCTTATCATCCAGAGAAATATAAGATATTTCATTTCTATGCCCTGTGTTTTCGTATTACTGGTTGACGGTAGAATAACAGGCATTAGTGAGGTACATCCCCACGTGGACTGCAAAGAGTCGTACCACTACGAAACTCAAATGTTTGTCCTGGGAACCGAACCTACGATCCGTAGTTCCGTGGATACAGATACCTGTGGCAGACTCACTACCAACGAAGCTACAAGATCAGTCAGTTAAAAAAGTAGCTCTTACGATTGTAGTAGAGAAAAGTTGTTTTTTTAAACACACTCTGATATAAAAAGATCTTAATAAGGATATGTCACTGTAAAGTAGGCGAGACGGCTAAATAAAATTAATTAGTCTGTCGGATTGATTATAAAAATATATATATTGTACACGTATTTTTTATAACGTTTCACAAACAAAAAATACGAAGATACGGTGCTTAGAAATTTCGAGTGACGTCACGGTATGGTACGAGTTTTACGATAGAGTGACGTCACAACCTCCACTCTGGAAATTTTGTAATTTTTTTGATAATTTGATAAAACCAAAATGTCTTGTTTCACATTTTTCCATAAGCAACCCGACGAACGAATTAGAATGGTATGTTTTTGACCCTGTCCTATTATGCCCTGTCGCCATCGCAGTTGTCAACACCTTCAATTATAATCTAACGCGTGAGATAATAATCACTCATGATAGGTTAGATTAATTTGTAATCTGACGCCGTTAGATTATAATCTAACGGTTACAATTTTACGATGACATACTAACCTACACAAACAAAAATATAGTTTTGACTTATTGTGAAATTACTGAATGTTTATTTAAGCATTCTATTTTGGATGAGTTTATTTGCTTAACATCAACTATTTATACATATAAATATACAGGGTTACTGGTAATTACCCTGTATCTATTTAAGGACATGTTCTGTATATTTCAACAAACAACTTTTGTTAAAACGCAATACATATTTAAAAAAAATAGGGGTTGTTGTCCTCTTTAGCACTGTTTAGCGGCTTTTTAGTGTTTATTTCATTTTGGCGCATCATTTATCGAGCGTTAAAGAGCGCGTGTGCTCTTGTTACGAAGAGCTTTTCGACCGGGCAAACACAATTTTTTTTATGTTGAAAGAGAAAAAAAAATGACGATTTGCTAAAACTGTAGAACATGAGTTGTCGTATTTAATGTGCGTAACTTAAAAGATTGCAGGCTGATTACCAATAACCCTGTAATATAGTATAAGACTTTGTATAAAAACAAATTGAGACACCAATAAAGAAAAATTGTTGTTTTTCTGAAAGATATGTACCTACAACCTATTAAAAAGTATGATAATAGTAAAATAGCAATAATTATATTCATAGCTAAAAAATGCGACTGCCAAATTGTAAATAATTAGGTTTAATATTTTATTTCAGTAAAATTATTGTTAGTTTAAACTCTCGTTTTATTTTTGACGTTTGAGTAGATTTTTTTTGTCGATAGATGAAGACTTGACCGCCATTTTGATGTTAAACGCCGATAATGAAGCGCGCTAACCCCTCAGGCTGAGAACGACAACTTCCTAAAACGACAACTTCCTAAAACGACAAATTCCTAAAACGACAACTTTTTTAAAATGACAACTTCCTAAAACGACAACTTCCTAAAACGACAACTTCCTAAAATGACAACTTCCTAAAACGACAAATTCCTAAAACGACAACTTTCAAAAATGTGTGTGTGATGCTTTCTTTATTTATTTATTATTTTTTAAACAAAGTGTCTTCATTTTGCATTATGTCTATTATATACTAGCAGCGGTCCGCGTTCTTACCTGCGTAGTTACCGTTCCCGTCGTTTCTATTTTTTCCGGGCTAAAAAGCAGTCTACGTGTTCTTCCAAATTAGTATGTAACTGTGTTCCAAATTTCAACTCGATCCTTTCATATCTTATGATGTGATTGAGCAACAAACATCCAAATATCCATACATTTATAATATAAGTAGGAAGAAGGATTATGTTACCAGCCGAACCCGATTTCAGGATAAACTAGTTTTTCCTAGGTGAAATCGCTTTGTTTTTTAAGCAATTGGATAAACTGATACAGGCTAGGCTAATCTAGTTCGTCATATTGTCAAAAGGAGAAACTAGGAAAATTTTAGAGCAGGAGTTCTACTCGGTAAGTCCGTCCACTATGTGTTGTAGTGGTAGGACTCTTTGCAGAGTCCGCCTGGGGAAGTACATACACCTTTGCCAGTTTTTTGCCGCCAAGCAGTAATGGGCAAACATTACTGTATTCCGGTTTGAAGGGCAATATTTCTAGAGAAATTACAAGGCTTAGAGATACAACATCTTTGATCTCTGGGCGACGAGCGCAGTGCAGTGCTAGGTAATGATTTGGACTCTTCATGTTCCAATAGCTGCGTGTTACTGTGCTGTTATGGGCAAGCATTTTGCTTACCGTCAGGTACATACATATACTATTCGTCTCTTCGCTCTATACCATAAGTATTAAAACAAGAACAAAATTAAAAATTTTGATTAACCCCCGACTACCTCAGATTTGTTATCTGTACAGCATTCTATTAGTCAAGCCCTTTCATTTGATACCCATATTAAGGGAGTTGTGAAAAAAGAAATGTATTTCGCCATTTTGTGGAAGCGTCCATCTTGGATTTGAAATTTGTCATAGTGCAATGTATTCTACTTGTCAAGCCCTTTCGTTTGATACCCATATTGAGGTAGTAGTGAAAAAAAATCGCCATTTTGCGGTGGCGGCCATCTTGGATTTGATTTTTTTATAGTGTATAGTATTTTACTAGTCAAGCCCTTTCATTTGATACCCATATTGAGGTAGGTTGTGAAGAAATATTTTGTCCGCCATTTTGTGGCGGCGGCCATCTTGAGTCGGTATTAACCAACCATAGCTAAGAACATCCGCACGGATATTAACTTTCAAATAAAAAAACCGCATCGAAATCGGCCCATCCGTTTGAGCTCTACGGTGCCACAGACAGACAGACAGACAGACATCGACGTCAAACTTATAACACCCGTTTTTTTGGTCGGGGGTTAAAAATATGTCCGTCAATGGTGTTATTACCGTTGCCGATAAAAAACTCTTGTCCCTGGATGACAGCGGCGGAATGTATTTCCCCCAAAAATTTTGGAGCAGGAGTTCTACTCCGTAAGTCCGTCCACTATGTGTTGTAGTGGTAGGACTCTTGCCAGAGTCCGCCTGGGGAAGTACCACACGTTTGCCAGCTAAAACCGCCAAGCAGTAATGTGCAAACATTACTGTGTTCCGGTTTGAAGAGCAATGTTTCCAGAGTAATTACAGGGCTTAGAGGCTTAAGATCTTAGATCTCTGGATGACGAGCGCAGTGCAGTGCTAGGTAGTGATTTGGACTCTTCATGTTCCAATAGCTGCGTGTCACTGTGCTGTTATGTGTCAGGCATGTTGCTTACCATCGGGCACATGTCCTGATCGTCTCGTCACTCTTTATTTAAAAAAAAAAAAAAGTAAGACGTCATTTACCTGAATTTGTCCATATCGGAATTTGTCATTTTCGGATTTTGTCATTTTAGGAAGTTGTCGTTTTAGGAATTTGTCCTTTTCGGAATTTGTCTATTTTGGAATAGACGTTTTAGGAAGTTGTCGTTTTAGGAATTTGACGTTTTAGGAAGTTGTCGTTCTCAGCCTGAGGGGCGCTAACTACTATAACTAGAAGAAACATAAATATTCTGTCTAGACTTGGGAAAAGGACCAGGAAGGAACGAAGTTACTACGCGGTTGAAAGCATAAGAAGATTGTGCCATAGATTAAGGGCGTGCACATGAGCCATGAGCATGGGCTCATGGCCACGCAGCCCATTTCCTGGCCATCTAGAAATGACTCAGCCAATGGGAAACGCCGATGCACTTCTAAATGTCCAATGGCAATTGTTTTACCAGAAGATTTCTTATCATTTTTTATTATATTTACTTTTAGTGTTTTTCCAGCCTCTGATGGTTGTCTGGAAGAAATCGCTATTAGCGATAACGCCGCCATTTATGGCACTAGTAATAAGTCTTTTTTTTTTGTACTTTTTAATTTTACTGGTGAGCATAATAAAGTGTTTCTGTCTGTCTGTCTGTCATTCCCGAGCGTGACGCTAGAATTCAATTCACAGCCCAAGAAAACCTGTCTCTGGCGCGCCTAAAGAAGTTTTCACTTCAAAACTGCTTAATTTTATTAGCTACATAATTATGGTACGATCACCTGAAAAAGAGTCTCTTCATAGTCTGTGCTTGACAAAATAAAGTTGGCAACACTATTCACGGGTAGGTTTTACGCGTTACTTTCGTTACCTACATAAAGCCTACATATATATCTATACTAATATTATAAAGCTGAAGAGTTTGTTTGTTTGAACGCTAGGATCTCGGGAAGTACTGGTCCGGATTGAAAGATACTTTTTCTATTGGATAGTCCATTTATCGAGGAAGGCTATAGGCTATAGAAAATAACGCTACTATTAATAGAAGCGGAGCATGAATCAAGAATGTAACAAAATCGGGAAAAAATGTTCCTTATTGAGAGTTTTCGTACGTTTCGTGTTTTGACATGACACATGACAGCATGTGTCTAAGATTGCGTCATTGAATATCACAGATTACATACCTCTTGAATATAAAACCGGGATTCTGCTCCCGCCATTGGAAGTGTGCTAAACGGAATCCTGAAAAATCGCATTTCTGTCTGATTTTAGTGAAAGTTTGTTTAATCTACGACTAATATTGAGTAATCATTGATCGGTGGTGGTAAGGTTTGTGTATTTTGTGTTTGTGACCCAGTTTTTTACGTTTATATCCAGAGATGGATAATGAACCGCCCGACCCCGGTATCCCGCCCGATATACCACTGGTGAGCTTAATTTCAGCGACTAAAAGACGCCTAGACAATGAAGTCGTTAACCCTAACCCTCCCAAGAAACCAATCACCCCACAGCAAAACTCGTCAGCCGCTGTCGAGACGATTTATATCGACCCCGCTACGGTTATTGGCGGATTCCAATACTCGAGTGCTGACAAAGGACCGTTTGTGGTCCACGTCTCCCGAATTGATCCAGAAACTTCGATTAATATGATGATTAAGCCAATTAAATTCGGACAATTCCTAAATCAAAACGAGGTTAAGAATATAAGTCCAGGTGGAATTAAACAAATAGGACGCAACAAAATCTCTGTGCAACTCACATCTGCTAATGCAGCAAATGACTTTGTCGCCCATCCCATCCTAAACACACACAAATATGTTGCTATGATCCCAGTTTACAATATTACACGCATGGGAATAATTCGTCATGTTCCAACAGATCTCTCCATGACTGAATTTGTAGAATCGCTTGATCTCCCTCCTGGGTGTGGTAAGGTTCTTAAGGCACGCCGAATCAATAGAAAGAATAGTACTGAAGGTGTTATAACATGGGTCCCAACACAAACTGTGGTGGTGACATTCCAGGGACAAATATTACATCGCGTGTTATTTCATATTACACCTCGCTTCCAGTAGAACTATATCACTACCCAACCATACAGTGCTATTCTTGCTGTAGATTCGGACATACAAAACTACAGTGTAGGTCTAAGAGCAGGTGTTATCGCTGCTCAAATGAACATATGGGAGATAACTGCGAAATTAATGAGAATGAAGCCACCTGTCTCCACTGTTCTGGTCGACATTTTGCTACCAGCAAACTGTGTCCGGAGTTTGAGAGACAGAAGTCTATCAAGGTTGTAATGGCTCAGGAAGCTGTCTCATATGTCTCATAAGCCGCAAACCAATTCCCTAAAGTTACAAGGAAACAGGGCATGACACTGTCAGCTTCAAAAAGCTCCGTGGTTGTATTTACAAAAAAAAGAAACATACCACAAATCAGTTTATGCATCGGTCAGGAGGTAATTGCACAGAGAGGTCACACTAAGTTCTTGGGAATGGAACTGGACTCGAGGCTAACAGGCATACAACATGTAGAATATATCGTGGGAAAATGTGAAAGAAATATTAACATCCTTAGATCTCTTTCTGGCGCTTGGTGGGGTTCACATCCATATTGCCAAAAATTACTGTATAACGCCATTATCAGAAGCTTTATAGACTATGGTGCGTTTCTGTTCCATGGAAACAAATCTGGTCAAAAAAGACTTTCCAAAATTCAATCCAAGTGCTTGCGGATAATCATAGGAGCAATGAAGTCCTCCCCATAAATGCTATGCAAGTGGAATGTGGGAGCCTCCTTTGGTTCTTCGCGCACAATACCTTTCAGACCGTTTTCTCTAAATTAATTCAAAATTCAAACCACCCGCTCCTCCCACAACTTAATCACCTTTCCCAACTCTATGGTTCCCAATACTCAGAAGATATTCCCTGTTTGGCTTATAGCTACATAAAAATTACTCGTATTCCTTTCCCCATTGTCCAATTCCCAATGAACCCTCTGTTCATGACACCATATGAAGCCCTCACATACCAACCTAACATCCTTCTTCATTTTGGAATCAACAAGGATGACACCAGTGCTAGAGAAATGTTCACGGAGCAAATTAATTCCAAATACAGCGGTTGGTACTATATTTTCACAGATGCCTCCAAATTATCTTTCATTAGCCTTGTAGGATCAGCAGTCTGGATTCCATTCACAAGAATTTGTCTTAGTTTCAAATCACCCCCTCTCACATCCATCTTCACAGGAGAAGCCCTTGCTCTCCTGGAAGCTATAAAATTCGCTAAATCTCATAACCTAAATAACTCCATTATTTTCACAGATTCAAAAGCTGTCTCCAATCCATCCTATCCAATCCTTTCGCTCTGCTGCTCGCTATCCCTTATCCTCCAAATTAAACATCTACTGTACGATTGTCATAGTACAGGAGTTAATGTGGTACTCGCTTGGATCCCTAGCCATACTGGAATCCCAGGCAACGAGACTGTCGATGCCTGTGCCAAGGCTGCGAGCCACTCTGGTTGTCTTGACAATTATAAAATCTATGCACATGACTTCTGTCTACTCCCAAAATTCCACCTTGACTCATCCTGGACCAGACACTGGAAAACTACGCAAAAAACCACAGGCAAATTATATGGTGACATACAACCAGATATACCACCAAAACCCTGGTTCTTTAAGTTCCGTAATGCCAGCAAAACAACTACCTCTGTAATTTGCCGATTGCGCCTTGGTCACGCCTGTACCCCTGTCTTTTGGCAAAACTTCGGATCAGGGATAATTCGATTTGTGAATGTGGATTTGATGAAGGAGATGTGGACCACATATTCTTTGAATGCCCCAAATTAAACTACTCCCTTTATGATATCCTCCCTCCTAGTATCCCTCGTCCTACCTCTATGAAATGCCTACTATCCCTTACCTTTACCCCTCTAATCAACCTCATTCTCTGTAAATTTGTAAATATAAATAAAATTAAATTATAAAAGGCGTGGCTCACCAAACTAAACATTAACTATCTATCTGTATATTGTAAATAGTATATATAATATAATACTAACTGGGTGTTGGGTATTACATGTGTGGTGTTTGTCTGTTTTAGATAAAACAAATTATTCAGTTCAAACTAGTAAACCGCGGTGTATAAAGCATACTACCGTTTACGAAACTCCCAAGAAACGGACATTGGCAGAATTACGACAAAGTCGTATAGCCCAGAAAACCAAGAACTGAACTGAACTGAATATAAAACCTTTGCTAATCATTTTTTTTTTTAAATCTGAGTTGGTACAACCAATTTCCGACAGGTGGCGTAGCAGGTAGCTGAAGAGGTATTTTGTTTGAAAGCGATATTCTCAGGAATGACTGAACCGATTTCAGTAATTCTTTCACCGTTGTATATGTACGGGATCCTGATGAGTACTATATAATGTACCACGGGCAACGCCGGGGCGGACATCTAGTGTATTTATAAAGCTATATACTTATAATATATAGCTTTCTCCTCTAAGCCTGCGGCAAGGAACTTTTTCCAATTATTTTCATCAGGGAATGGCGATGCCACGCCAAAGGAAGTTTTCACTTAAAAAATGGTAGTCAATGAGACAACCTATCGATATAAGTCAAAACTTATAACTCGGGATTAAATTTGATAGCTCACACTTTATTGACACGCCAAAAGAATAGGATAGAGGGATACACACTTTAAAATAAACCTTAAAACTAATGCGACAAGTTGGCGGCTTATAGCTAAAAGCGATGCAAAGCATGGTCATCTAGATTAGTCTTTGAGTATTTGAAAGATTTGTTTTCAAAGCTTGACCTTTAGAAATGCTTTAGGTCTCGAGTTCACCCAATCATTATTTTCCTGTTACGAGCGTGACGATAAGCTCATGAACGTCATTCAGAGTTTACGGAAAAATCTGTGTGTTAAAAAATAAGAGGTTTTCACTTCAAAAAAAGTAAACTTTGTAAGCCTATGAAACATATTCTCTCCCGCAATTAACGTAAAGGTGATAAGTTTATTTAAACTCCCCCTAAAATTAATGGAATTGGAAATGAAGGAAAATTGACTGAAGTACCATTTAGTAAAATGGTTTCTCCAGGAAAAAATGTTATATTTATTAAATATATATTATAAAATAAATAATATTTTGAAAATAAAATTTATTGAGCTCCGAGAGCGAAGAAAGCAGCGATGATTATAAAATAATGCAAACTCTCGGCACAGTTCATGCAGAGCATAATTATATACATGCATGAGGTATGAAGACCTGTTTGTCTATTTTGTTTTGTTAACATTCATTTATATTTTTTATAATCATGCAATTGATGAAAATTCAAATATTTTTGTGGTAATAGAGTTTAATTAAACTCCACCAAAACAAATAAGATTTTGTATTCGAGAAACACTAATTGCGCTTTCGCGCCCTCCTGGCAATGTCAAATTCAAAATGTCATCCAACATCCAAGTGCTATTGCCATTCCATTCTGACATTCATTAGATTTAATCAGTGTTGCCAACTTCACGGATTTCCCGTCATATCTAGCGGATTTAGGTACGTTGGAAACGGGGAAAATAACTTTCTAACGGCTAACGGGATATTTATAATAATCAACAACGGGTAACCAACTTATTATTTCCACTAGCGTTCCGCCCTGACTTCGCCCGTGGTATCTTTACTAATATTATAAAGCTGAAGACTTTTTTTTTTGTTTGAAAGCTAGGATCTCTGGAAGTACTGGTCCAAATTGAAAGATTATTTTTCTATTAGATAGTCCATTTATCGAGGAAGGCTATAGGCTATTATATAACATTAAGCTACTATCAATAGAAACGGAGCATGAATCAAGAATGTAACAAAAATGGGGAAAAATATTCCTTTTTCCTTTTTGAGAGTATTCGTAGCGTGCTTTGACATGATAGCATGTGTCTATATTTGCGTCAACTTCAACTTCAATTTTTTCTTTTGGCTTCCATTTGGTAATGTCACCGTAATTTTGCCAATGTCCAAGATTGCGTCATTAAATAATTTATAAACCTTTGCTAATCAAATATTTTTGTCTACATCTGAATTGGTCCGACCAATTTCCGACAGGTGGCGAGCAGGTAGCTGAAGAGGTTTTTTGTTTGAAAGCGATATTATCAGGAATGACTGAACCGATTTCAGTCATTCTTTCAGCGTTGGATATGTATGGGATCCCGATGAGTGCTACATAATTTACCACGGGCGAAGCCGGGGCGGACACCTAGTAAATAATATAGCCTATACCTATATTTAAATTGGTGGACAATTCACACACAATACCATCGGACCCCAAACTAAGCAAAGATTGTAATACGGCAGGCAAATAGCTGATATAACCACTCGCTTGCCCGTCGCTGCAAACCGCGCGACGCACTATGCCCCGCCCCCTGTAGCGTTGCTACCCAAAATGCCCGGCAAAAAATACTTGCGCACCTCTCTATGCCCCGCGGATTTTACACTTGCGGCGCGCGAGTCGAGATTCACGCAATCGTTCCTTGTGGATCAATTTGTTTTGAAAGATTATAAAGTGTTATATTTTTTATATTTAATATGAAACTAGCTATACAATGTTGTCTTTTGTTTCTCCTTTTACGATTCTGGTGAAGAGTTATGGTATGTTGAAATTGAGATAGCGCGTTTTAAAGCTCGTCTTTTTTAAAAGCTCATAAGTACCTCTAAAATTGAAGCGATGACATATGGGTTTTAATCATTGATTACGTGTATTATCTGTCATTTGTTTGTTGAAACCTTTTTCTATGGCTTAGATACTCTACTGGAATTAATATGACGGGAACTTTAACATAGAACGAGATAAATAATATAAACTAAACCCTAGAGGAATAAAGACGAGTAAATTAAACTTTTTCGACCGCGGGAGCCATGTTAACTACAGGTTGACACGGGCATTTTGGAGTGCGGCGCAATGTCAACTACTAGTTAACACGGGCATTTTAGACTGAATCGCGATGTTAACTACTAGTTGACACGGGCATTTTAGCATTTGAGATTTGTTAACTACTAGTTGACACGGGCAAGCAAGCGGTTATTATACTTATATAGTTGTAAATACATACTTATTATACATAGAAACACCCAGACACAGAACAAAGATTTGAATTCATCACTCATATATTTGCACTGGGTGAGGATCGAACCCACGACCCTCGGGTTCGCAGGCAGAGTTATTACCCAATAAGCCATAAGGCTAGTCAGCGTTTAGGTATGTCGTACAAATCCAGTGGTGAAAGAATTTTTGAAATTGGTCTAGTAGATTGGTAGATTCTGAGATTAGCGCGTTGTTCAGCTTTAAATATAATTATTATCGATTGTAAATTATAACATAAAAAAATAAGTGTAAAGAATTTAAATGCATTTTTATTCACATGTAAGCATTTCCATATACGTTTGGTGAGTAGACATTTTAGTTTCTGCATTGGTAAGTAAAATTCAGGAGATTTCGGCCTAACTGTGAGTAGATTTGTCAAACTAAATCTGGGCACACTGGTTTAAGTAGGTAAATAACTAAACAAAAATTTAAGTTTCCTTCGCCTTGTTTTACTTTGGACTTTTCGCCAAGTTTGTCTGCCTATAGGTTGCTAACTTGTTAATTCTATTGGCACCTACAATATGTTTTACTTTAGGTGTTGTTTGCCTGGTTGCTCAAGCTTGCGACGGGACGTTTCGTTACACAAATTTCCAAAAAGTGAAAAAAGACGCCAAAAATGGCTTGACTGTATAGGTAGTGCTTCTTTGCATAAAAAAAACAGTCTTGCTCATCTTTTAGTGTGTAATAAGCACTTTGAAAGGCGGTTTATGACTCCAAAATCTCGTCTTCTTAGCAGTGCATTTCCCACATTGTTCTCAGAATCTGAAATTCTAAGTGGAAAGCCACAAAATTTGAAAATAGAAGGTAAGTGGATGAATCCGTTTGTTTTGGAGAATGCCATATTAACTATAACGGAATAAAATTATATTGATTGTGTCATATTTTTATTTCAGAACCTGTACATGCAGCTCTTGACCATCCATATGCAGCAAAGGTGCACTTAGACCATACATACTGTAAAGAGCCTTTGAATCATTCACAGTATGTCACAATAAAAACAGGTAAAAATGAACTCAGTTTTACACTAGGTACCAACAATAGGCATGACAACTCATTTTTGATTTAATGTGCCATCAAAAGGCTACCCAATAAGGGTAGCCTTTTGATGGCACAAAACAGGTGAAAGAATTACTTTGTTAACTTAAAAACTTCCGGTGATATCACAATTTTAGAATCCCAATTTTGGACTCTCCCAAAAACGCTTCATACAAATCACTACAGAAGCGTGACGTCACACTGTCGTATGCCACTAAAGTTTGTATGGTAGCTATATTAAATATTGCGTTTAGGAAACTGGTTTCATAACAAAAGTTACTTGAAATTGAATGGGTTATCTGATGGTAAATACATTGTCTAAAATATTTGTACTTTTAAAATGGACTTGCCCATCCAGCTTTGAATGGTCATAAAGTAAGTCAAACTAAAAAATATCAAAATTAAAATTGGTAAGTACATATGTTATTCTATTTAAATACTGTCATCAGGTCAAATATGTCATACCTATTGTTGCTAAAATGATTGGTATTATTGCCTAGCTCTCAAATCGAGAGTGAATCGGTTTCGTCTACGTAAACACGCTCCATCGTAGACCGCATCGCCGCTTAACATCAGGCGAGATGGGGGTCAAGTGTAAACCTATAAAAGTTTGAAAAAAAACTCTAATAAACATAAAATGTTTAAAGATATAAAAGTTAGATCACACTAATATTGTACAAGTGAAAGCTCTGTTTAAATATATCGATATAGATTTTCATTTGTTTGCTATCTTACCTGATTTTAAATGACAATGTGGTCTACAATAGATCAGGCCTGGAAAAACTGATTCACTCTCAATTTAAAGATATCAACTATAAGGAAAACCCCTATCAGGCAATGCATTCTGTAGCCTCATCAAAACGTATCACAAAAGTAGAGTCAACCATGTTCATATACTAAAATTGTCAATCCATTTTGGAGAACTGATGGCAAACGCTGTGATCTAAGATTTTTATAAATTTGGTTATAGTTTTTTTTCGTACTTAATCCCTTAATTTGACTGGTCTCGTGGCTTAGTGGGTAGGAACTCTGCCTGCGAAGCCAAGGGTCGTGGGTTCGATTCCCACCCAGTGCAAATATTTGTGTGATGAAATTAGATGTTTGCACTTTGTCTGGGTTTTTCTATTTATAATAAGTATGTATTTAAAACTATATATGTATTATACCAGCTATCTGGCCGCCATAGTATAAGCTTTGCTTAGTTTGGGGTCAGATGGTGTTGTGTGTGAATTGTCCACCAATATAATTGGACCATTGCATTGCGATATTCATACTTCCCTTTTCAACTCCAACCAGAACCAGCTGACCCAGAAGGCGAGCAACCTATTCAGGTTGCAAAAGGCCGCCGGCACAGAAAACGAAAATTTGAAAAATTCACCTGCCACGCTGGTGCATTCCGTAAGTACATGATGTGTTTCTTTCCTCTCCATGCATCCTCTGTATAGAGAACTGCTTGTCACACCTATGCATAGATGCATATTTAGGGGATAGTGGCCAGTCATTGTACCTATAACTTTAGAATTTTGTTCCTGTTTAATCTGGTGAGGTTGCATGCAAATTTTTGTATGCCTCCGTAACAGCATTTTTTGTTTGCTTGCATCATTTGTTTCACAGTGAACTCAAAATATTAATTATTATCACATTGGAACAGATTAAGTTGTAATTTGTGACGCAAAATCTAAGTGCATATTTGTATTGAAAAAACTGAGTGATGTCTGTTTTTCATACAGAAATAAAATTATAAAATGTTGGATTTATTACATACAAGATTGTCATATAGTCGTCTACATTCTCTGCATACAGTATCACAAAATACTTAGGAGTTAACCTAACGCACCGCGCGCGTCGCTGTATTGAAATGCTTTAATATTCGCACTACTGAACCGATGATATTGAAATATTTATGGAACAATTTTCAAAGTTTGTTCTTTTCAACAAAAAATAATTCATGAAATTGCACTACTCAATAATGAGTAACAATCTCGTACACCTTCTAACTTTCATCCCCTCTCGCAAGAAAACCATTCTCAATTTGGGGATCAAAAATATCCATATATCTTTTCTCAGAATGTGAACTCAAGTTGTATCAAGTTTAATTTGAATTGAATCAGTAGTTATGGTGTGATTATTGTTCCCCATACAGACAGACTGACATGAAAGAAAAAAATGCAGTTCGGGTATCAGTACCGACTATGGAGTACCTCCAAAAAACCTTCTTTTTCAATTGTGTATTTAATAATAATTACAGATAAACCTGTACATTGTACTTCGAGACCAGTACCATTGGCAACCTTTGAACCTTCTTCACACCAAGGATTGCCATTTTCGATCCAAGGATTGCCATATTCGATCCAAGGATTGCCATCTTCGATCCAAGGATTGCCATCTTCGACCCAAGGATTGCCATCTTCGATTCAAGGATTGCCATCTTCGATCCAAGGATTGCCATCTGCGATCCAAGAATTGCCATCTCTGATCCAAAGCTTTCCATATTCAACCCAAAGATTACAATATTCAATCCAAGAATTGCCATCTACAATCCAAGTGCCATTATATGAACAACCATTTCTATGTTCGAAAGAAGCACCACCATCCCATATAGAGTCATTTTCACTATTAGAAGAGCCACATCTGTCTTCACAGGAAGCTAATTTCTCAGGTTAGTATTTAAAAACTGAATTTAACTCAGCATTATTTTTGTTTATTTTATACCTAAGATTTTGCCCTACCAAAAAGTTAAATGGGGCTACAGACATTTTCAATTACAAAAAAATGATTCCTGTGTAATGAGCCAGATATTACTCTAATTAAATATAAAGTACCTGGGTGACCGACCTTTGCTCGGTTACATAGATACATACAGATTTTTGCAAAAAAAAGGAACTTGAAAAAAGAAAGGCGGCCGGCTGGATTCTAACCCGGATCTACCATAATATTATGACCGCCCAACTTTCCGACTGGGCTAATATACTGTGGCGCGACGTTGCGAAATTTACTGTCGCATTCTTATTTTCTTCTTTTTCTAATTCTTTTTGTAACAGTTTTTCATTGTCTAAAAACGCGCCTAAAACGGCGTTTTTCAAAAATAAAACCTGGCTATATCAATTTATCGTCCCAAATCCCTCAGTACCTATACATAATTTCATGAAAATCGTTCGAGCCGTTTCCGAGACATACCTACCTATTAGAATTGCTTGTTAAAGGTATAAGATATATTATTGTAAATACTAAATACATACTCATCTTTATATATAAAAATGTTATGTTGGTTTGTGTACGCTTCAAAAACTCAAAAAGCTGCACCGATCGAGCTGAAATTTTACAATGATATATAATCCGCGTCAAGGATTGTTTTTATCTAATTTTGGCATCACAATGTGCCACAGCGAAGCGTGGCAGGGTACAGCTACACACACACACAGAACAAATTTTTGTATTCATCAAACAAATATTTGCACTGGGTGAGAATCAAACCCACAACCCTCGGCTTTGCAAACAAACTTACTGCCAACTAAGCCATGAGGTCAGTCAACATGTGTGACTTTTAAACAGTATTATCTCAGTTAGTAATTTAATGCTAAATGTCCTACTAATTTTATAAATGTCAATGTTTGTTGCTCAATACCGTAGTGACGTCTCAACAGATCAGGCTGAATTTTGTAACATAGTCAGATTAGTCTGGAAGAACTCATAGGCTACCATTTATCCCGGGAAACTAACGGGAATTACGCGGGTGAAACCGCGGGTCGCTGCTAGTTTGTATTGTATATTTTAAATGAATGCACGGGAACTTATGTTTTATATAGTTGTCTAGTCTAACTTAAGTTTCGGCCGAGATCGGCGGCCTTATTCAAAGAGAGAGCACGCGCGGGACTGCTGCTCGTTTGTGCACTCTGCTTGAAAAAGGTCGCCGGACGCGGCCGAAACTTAAGTCTGACTGCACTAACTATATTAGTACATGAGTCTCATTTAAAATGTGTAATAACGTTAGTTTTCAAAGCAACATTGCATATCCTTTCCAGATACAGAAACACAAAATACTGAAAAACCGGTGATTGAAGAAACAAAATCGATACATAGAAAAGGGAGCAATAAAGTTAAGAAGACTCCACTCAAACTGTTGGAAATGAGACGCGAGCGTAGAAAAGCAATGAAATTGTTCAAAGAAAAGTGTTTCGAAGACAAAATAAAAGGCATGAACCCGTTAGCGCGTCAAATATTTGACATGCAAATCAAAATGGCCAAAAAAAAGAGAAAGGCTAGGAGATTCACACTTGAAGAGAAAATGCTTGCATTAGCAATTCTGAAACAGGGCATGAAATCGTATAAGTTTCTGCAAACGATTTTTATCTTGCCGTCATTGACGACATTAAAGAAAGTGGTTATCCAATTAAAGTTAGAATGTGGTATAAATCCTCAGGTTTTCGAAAGCGGCGCGCAAGAGGTTGGTATATAATTTCTTTTGTAGTGATAAAACGAGCCCTAAAATCAGAGTAAATTACGTAAAACTATTGGGGAGGACCCTACATCACACCATAAATCACCAATCATATGGTGCGATGTAGGCTCCTCCCCATCGCTTTTACGTCATTTCCTCTGATTTCAGGGCTCATGTGTAGAAGGTTTACGTCTATTCAGTCGGCATAGGGAAGTACTTTTTGAAAATTTCTTTTGAATTTGCACTCATATTTTTACGTTGGCTGTAAGAGAGCCTGATTACGACCTCCTAAACGAATTAATAAAAACGGCTATGTAGTTAGTTTATACGTTGTAGAAGTGGGAGCGACAGGTATACCAGCAAAATCGCTCTATAACCTGCTTAAAGACCTTGGCTTATCCAGTAGTGCAGTAAGTTCTATACTAGAACGAGTATCTAAAGCTGCACTAGTAGGCTCATATCTGATTTGGCTGGGCAGGGAGAGAAAAACGAGTAGTGAAGGTGAGTGTTGATGTACGTCGGAAAGGGGCCCCTTAAACCTACGCCCGAGTCACAAGTCTCGGGATATACTCAGGATTTCTCTCTCTGCCACACGATGGACCCGGCACCCGCACGGTGAATCCAAGGAATGCTAAGAAGATCGTCTCTGTCTCATGCTCAGGTGGCTTCATCGGGAGATCTCGGGACCCCCGAGTGTATTTGATTGAGAATGATACAGATAGCTGCTCTTCACTGCTGTGTCACTGTGTTTATTGTATTCAATTTATAATGTAATAAATAAATATTGGCGGACAATTCACAAACAACACCATCTGACCCCAAACTAAGCAAAGCTTGTGCTATGGCGGGCAGATAACTGATACAATACTTATATAGTTTTAAATACATACTTATTATAAATAGAAACACTCGGACACAGTACAAACATTTGAATTCATCACACAAATATTTGAACTGTGTATTTTCAAATTTTAAATTTGCATTATGCGTTTATAATAAAGTTTACACTTCTGCCGTGCGGCCTTTGCCTGTTATTCTGACTCTAAGCAGTGTGTTAGTCGTCTCACCTATTCTAATGTAAATACAACACACAACATAATGTTTTGTTTTAGGTTGATCAAACATTGACAGAAGAAGATGCCGCAGTTTCATCTATGTTGGCTGATACATTTAACTGTCAAATAGACACTGGGTTGACAAATAGTTGGAAACTATGAGAAATATGGCTTCATGAATAGCCAGAAAAGAAAAGTATGCTGACAACGTACTAGTATTATTGATAAAGCGGGTGATATATAAACGGCAGTAATCCACTTGAAAGAAGACCAAGTGGAACGAAATATGGATATACGAACTTCAAGCCTATCTGATTGAGGTAATTCTACTTTTATTATACAGGGTGTTTTTACCCCGACCAAACAAAGGGTGTTATAAGTTTGACGTTGATGTCTATCTGTCTGTCTGTGTGTCTGTCTGTGGCACCGTAGAGCTCAAACGGATGGGCCGATTTCGATGCGGTTTTTTTTATTTGAAAGTTAATATCCGTGCGGATGTTCTTAGCTATGTTTGGTTAATATCGATTCAAGATGGTCGCCGCCACAAAATGGCGGACAAAATATTTCTTCACAACCTACATCAATATGGGTATCCAATGAAAGGGCTTGTCTAGTAAAATACTATGCATTAAAAAAAAAATCTAATCCAAGATGGTCGCTACCACAAAATGGCGAATTATATTATTTTTTTCACTACAACTTCAATATGGGTATCAAACGGCTTGACTAAGTAGAATACATTGCACTATAACAAATTTCAAATTCAAGATGGCCGCTTCAACAAAATGGCGAAATACATTTCTTTTTCACAACTCACAACTCCCTTAAAATGGGTATCAAATGAAAGGGCTTGTAACTAGTAAAATGTTGTACAGATATCAAATCTGAGGTAGTCGGGGGTTAATCAAAATTTTTAATTTTGTTCTTGTGTATAGGGTTAGACAAACTAAAAGGTTATGTTCAGGGACCCATTTGGAGAATACAAGTTGGCCAAAAAAACCCTGACCTATTTTTTTTTGTGATTTTCGCCGAAATTTTACCTATTAACCACCATAACTTTTGTAAAACCTTTTTTAGACCAGGTGTTTTTATTTGAGTTTGGCCTCTGACCCATCTACAGGCTATGCAAATCAGAGTTAGATACACATCAGGGCTAAATAACTGATTTAAATCATCTGATATCTCTGGACTCTTCATCTTTTGATAGCTATGTAACATTGCTGTTATGGACAGACGACAGGCTTGTTGTTTACCATCAGGCACATGTACTGCTCATCCCTTCACTGCAAACTATAGAAAAGTATTAATATCTTACGTACTTAATAATAAAATACTTGTATATTTTTTTTACAGATGACACAAATATAACTGGATTCATATTCAATGTGGTATTTGATACCTACACTATGTCAAGTGGTCATGGAAAATTAAAAGCAGTCATTCAACAGGAATATTACAAAGTGGTCTCATAGGTATAATGGATAGATATAGTTAGTCTTTTAAATATTTTTTTATTTATATTTTATAAAACGTATAATTAACTTAGTGTTTTACTTAAATCTTCATTGAGTAACCTCATTGTTGTTATTTACGGTTTTGGGGACTTTAGCAAAACAGAATGCTAGCAGGGGTTTTGAAACTTAAAGGCTTGGGGGCTGGCGGAGGGAAGTCTTTTTAACACAAAAAATAATCGCACACACATAACCAGCCCACTAACTGTTCCCACTGCTGGGACTCTGGGTCTTCTCTCGCAAGGAGAGAATCAAGGGCACAACCCACCAAGTTGGTCCAGTGCGGTTCGGTAGATGACCTATTTATAACCTCGAAAGATTCAAGGTACCTACATGTCGGTTTCTTCTCGATGTTTACCTTCACTGTTTTTAAGTTAGCGACATTACGCACATGACTTCGAATAGACAGTGGTGCGCGTGGGATTTGAACCTGGGGCTCCGGATCGACAGTCTCCCGATTAGATCAATAAATATTAGTAGACGTGTCTCACAAATTATTAATTCGCATCTTGCTAACGGTGATGCAGCCTTCTAGCCAGGATCATCCACCAGTAACTTGTTCTTCGATAGGGCCTTGTCGAGTCGGGCAATGTGTCTAGAGAAATAACATCTTAGATGTCTGAGTGACGAGCGCAGTGTAGTACTAGGTAATAATTTTGACTCTTCATGTTCCAATAGCTGCACGTCGCTGTGTTATGTGGCAGGCATGATGCTTACCATCAGGCACATGACCTGATCGTCTCGTTACTCTTTATTAAAAAAAAAGTGCCGTACTATAAATACGCACCTCTGCCAGTTCTCGAGAATGGTCGTGCGTTGCTCTACTGGGACCGCTCTATCATCACGGACAGGACTATTGTCTCACTCTTCATCCCTAACCACCGATAACTTGGATCCTGCCCCGCTGACGGCTGTGATCTAAGCTTGTATGATATTTTTATGTACTTATTCAACAATTGTAAAATCTATACTTAGAATGAAAATAAATTACGGTCTTTTTGCGTTTGTAAAATTTGTTTAGCTCTTGACGTCCCAATCTTTGTTCTTATTTACTGAATACAAAAGCTTTTGGCCGCACGGTTTTACGGCACGATACAAGTATAAAACTTGTATCGTTATTTTTGGAATGAAATTCCTTACGGCTGGTATGGAGATATACGGATTTTGCTGCGCCACCCAACTGAAAAAAAAAAGAGACTAAAACAGAAAGAAAAATATCTAACGTAAGTGGAGTGTCTGCCCGTGAGCAGTGCAGCAACTTTATTTTTCAGGTACACTCCGCGAGGTATAAGCTGAGCTTTGCATTAGTGTGAGTGATCACCAATCAGGCAGGAGCTTGAAATTTTGTCCGCGAGGTATAGGCTGAGCTTCGCATTAGTGTGAGTGATCACCAATCAGGCAGGAGCGCGGCGAGACAGAATGGCGCCGCGCCTAAGGCCGGTTGTCACACCTACACTATCCATGTACACTCACAAAATGCAAAGCTCAGCTTATGCCTCGCGGAGTGTAATCCACGGGAAATTTTACAGTACGCCTTTAATCAGCCAATAAGAGCAGTAATGCCACGGGAAAGTAAAATTTCTCATGACTCTACCAGTAGTGCCAAGCGGTAGTGTCATAGGAAATAAACGTAACTAAATCCGCTATGGCTTTATCTATCCGTCTCTCTCATTTCAAGCGAAACGAAAAGAGAGAGCAATATCAAAGCTAAGACAGTTTTAGTTCGGCGGTAGACCCTCTGGTGTCCCATAACACCACATCTTTTTTAAAATAAATTCTATTCTAAATCTTCATGTTACAAATACATATATCAATATCAAACTTTAGATATATGTATACCTATATCAAAATTTTAAGACAATAATTTCAAACTTT
The DNA here is from genome assembly GCA_017562165.1 of Ectropis grisescens. Classification (NCBI taxonomy): domain Eukaryota; kingdom Metazoa; phylum Arthropoda; class Insecta; order Lepidoptera; family Geometridae; genus Ectropis; species Ectropis grisescens. The sequence goes on from CM029791.1 coordinate 21,224,688, forward strand.
AGATGCCATATTTGCAAGTAGAGCAACCAACGATAGACGTCAATGAGAGCAACACCCATTATGCCGTTATGCGTCGAAGAATCTTACTACAGCTAACAATAAATTGGCAGTCATAGGAACTGCAGATAGATGTGAAAACTTATAACTCTGAATTTCATAGCTCACTTTGGAAACTAAGCGGGTGAAACCGGAGGGCGCGCTGGAGTCTGGAATAAATCTTCAAAGCATTGTCGTCTAAGTCTTCTAAGCTTGGCTAAGCTTACGAGCGTGATGCTTGAGCTCAATTCACAGCCCAAGAAAAATCTGTCTGGTGCGCCAAAAGAAGTTTTCACTTCAAAAAAATATATTCTTAGGTCATTCACCTCCATATGTGATCTAACAAAAATATATTCTTAGGTCATTCACCTCCATATGTGATCTAACAAAAATATATTCTTAGGTCATATTCTTAGGTCATTCACCTTAGGTCATCACCATATGTGATCTAACAAAATATATTCTTAGGTCATATATTCTTCTAACAAAAATATAGGTCATTCACCTCCATATGTGATCTAACAAAAATATATTCTTAGGTCATTCACCTCCATATGTGATCTAACAAAAATATATTCTTAGGTCATTCACCTCCATATGTGATCTAACAAAAATATATTCTTAGGTCATTCACCTCCATATGTGATCTAACAAAAATATATTCTTAGGTCATTCACCTCCATATGTGATCTAACAAAAAATGAAACAACACTTCTTAATTTAATTGTATATTGAAAGAAATAATCTGTACAATCTAAGAAATATAATTGGTATCACAAAAGGACGTTTCATCTCAAGGCACTAACTACAACCTGGACCCGATATACAGAAATCACCAACACAGACAATCCTATACTAAACGTAAATATCACCGTAACATTAAAATATTCAGATAGTCAGATAAGTCAGATTATAATTTAACCCGTAATCTGACGTCGCGTCGTTAAATTATAATTTGACGGTATTTAAAATGTACGGTGATATAAATATAATTCTGTGTCCGAGAGAAAGGTAGGCAAATGATCACTATTTTATAATATAATTACACTTAAATAAATTCTGCTGTGTTCAATAAATTAACATCAAATACCCACCTTTCTTAATATCCAGTTATTTCTGTACACAATTCGGCAAATAGGTCCAGACTTTTAACCCTTAAATCTACAAAGTTGATTGTCAAAAAATAAAGGAATAACAATTACTCTTAAAATTACTCGATTAAATAAGTAAAAAATATCGATACAAAAAAAAAACGTAATAATTATAACATGTCAAGTTACATATTTGCAATAGTTACAATTGCAGTCTTTGATTTCGTTGTGACTACAGATTTAAATTAAAAATAATTGACCTATTCTGAAGGCGCAGTTTAATTTAAAATCATATATTTCGTGTCGAGTTTATTTATTACTAGCTGCATGTCACGGTTTTACTCACGGTTTAACCGTTTTTCACGATAATTTATTTTCTCCAAATACGATTCACGCCATACATACATACATGATATATATAATAAAAAATGTCAATAATGATCTCACGGGAACCATTCACTTTAGCGGGATACTTTGCTTGTTAAACTATCCCGAAAAGACACGATATTGAAAACTTAATGCAAGACTTGTTTGCAATCAATAAACTTTCCAAATATACAGTCGTGATACGACCGTGGTCTCACGACTGAAACATCAGAAAGTGTTTAAAAATATTTATATATCTATTAAATCCTGCATGTTTTCATTACGCCGACATTTTGGCATTTATTTTTCGAGTTTTCCTACTAATAGAGCATAATATACACGCGTCAAGTAATCTAAAGCGTGGGATTCGATGTCGTGTCCGTAATCTTAATAGATAATAGATTTATTGTTTATGAACAAATTATTGTTGTCCTTGTTAAAATAAAATACTGGTATTGATAAATAGCAATGGTTATGTTACATTCGAAACTTAAAATGTGCCTTCAAAATAGTAATAATCATTACATCTATTTACAGTATATTCGATGAAAAACAAAATATAAATTAATTCGATTAGGAATGCTCTGCGCAGAGCTCGTCTAAAAATACACCTAACACCGTGCTAGAAAGTGAGGGGTGGCAACGGATACTGTTGCTAATTTTAATATTTAAAAAAATAAATATATCACAATCGCGAATTAGTTAGAACGGTCGCCTGTCAAAATGGCAACATTTTAACTAACCCGGAATCAGGACCAATTGCACAATCCAATAACAAGTGGTTAGGTTTTTTAGTTAATCATTTACACACACAGTTGCTGAGATCAGACTGACTAACACCATTGCCACCGTAAACGAAGCGGTGCGAAAAACGCTACACAAGGAAACAAAAGCGACAAAAAACTAAATAATAATTAATAAAAAAATCATACACAAAATAATTGCGGACTTCGATATTATGCATAATAATGGCATTATTTGGACTCATTTTCAGCGTTCAGGTACGCTTTTGTAAGACACAATTTGTGTCTTTTCATGATCAATCAAAATCGTGCTAAATTACAACTCTTTTGTAACTTAAAAATGATAATCATTTAAAATAGGCACAAATCATGAAATGCCGATCGCCGAAACTTAATACGACGATTAATTAACCACAGGTTTACTGTTGGTTTTGAAGTGGTTAGTTAATCGTCGTCTTGACATTCAGTGAAAACGGGTCTAAGTCCCGATCATAATTTTAAACATGGAGGCAAAAAAAAAACTATTTTATGTTAGCTGCATGGCAAGATTCCAATCTCTTTTTATTAGTTACAAATAGGACGTTTTCACAACTCATTGAACGGTAAAAAAAGTCAAATCGTGGTGGGAAAACGTCTTTAGCCTCTCAAATTTCGTATAAAATGGTCGTTGTCGAAATGCAAAATATGAACATCTGAGTATTCAAAAATTTTCGAGTTCAGTTACCAATTGTCATTAGATCTCGGACAACGCCGAGAAGTTACCCCCAATCTTTTGCGTATGTCATAAAAATCTTATTATACACTAACGTCGTATAAACAATCAAGGCACAAGCTTTAAGGCTTAATTTACGATTCTTAAATACACATCGAAATTTCGTTTTTGTTCAAATTACATGTATATTCTCAGCGATACAAAGTCAATTTTGTTTCGAACACGAAACTCGATTTTAAAAGGAAACTGGCGTCAATTGATCGGTATCTGAATTTCGAGCGTCACACCGGTTCTGACTCGCGAAATTGTAATCTACGAACAGATAAAGCTGATAATCTTCAGCAAATACCTATCTGTTAATGCCCTGTCATCGATAATAAAGGAAATAATCCATTTAAATTGAACCTGCCAATTCGAAAATATATATAATCTACACCAGTAAGTAATACTACGCCAGTGACATCTCTCATAGAGAGTTATAAGTCACAAACAACAATCAAAGTCAACAAATCACGATGTCTGTGCATAGAAAATCAATTTAACGTCAGTTTCCTTAGGTTCCCAGCCTCTACCTTACAAACATGGTTTTACTAAGACCGAAGTCTCCCCAGCAGAGGGTTCACGCCCTCGCCCATGGAGCCCACCAAGCTATACAGTTAAACCTCCTAACCCTTAACAGCCAGTAGACCAAAATACAGAAAGTAGCTTTCGTGCTCTGAACACGATATAATGACTTAAGAAGCTGGCCCTAGAGCAAAGGAGAATCAGTTAAAGACCAGCCAATAGTAAACCAGCCTATGGTTGGCCAGCCAAGTTGAAGGTCTAAAAAAAAGACTCCAGTGAAGTGACCGTAAAGCTGCCGAAGCCAAGGGTCAGGAGAAGGTAATCCTTCAGAACAGTTCCAACGAGCCACAATAATACCAAGATGTTGAGTGCGTTAACAGCGGAAAAAAGGGGTCCAGTAGAGCCACTCCTGTTTGTGTCGCCCAGGCCTCACCTCCTACTGGTCCTACTGGCTGTCTATCTTGAACTCGTTGGGGCTAAGGATCAGATGGAGTTAATCCGTCAAGTCTCCAGAAGTATTATAATCTCAAGATCTTAGGTGTGAAAAGGTCTGCAGTGGAAGCCAAGAGTCAGCAGCTCTTTCGAAGAATTGATGCAGCCACAATCTCCAGTGGAACCACTCCTGCTTGGGTCGCCCAGGGCTCACCTCCCGGTCTTACTGGCTCAGGCCGAAGATCTTGAGCGCGTTGAAGGCGGTGGCGAGCGCCACGTCCTCGGGGCTCTGCCCCAGGAAGCCGGCCACCAGCTCCACCACGGCCGGGAGCGCGCACGGCTCGTTGCGCTGGAACGTGCAGTAGCGGTTCACGAAGTTCATCGATCTGGAAACATAAGAAATATATCAGCAAATTCAGTTCACAAAGGACGAAGTTATCCGCTAATCACATTAAAAAAAGAATCACCCACAAAAATAAAAATCAAACGCCGAAATGTAAGTACGCGCATAATTTCCTAATGACTGCACCAAATAGGATAATTCTTTTTGAAGTGTCACGTTCACGTTCAGTATCACGTTCGTAAATGAAAGAAATCTAAAGGGTTGAACTCAGATGAACTAGATCACGCCATCCGGTTTCACCCGTGTAGTTTCCAAGGTGAGCTATCAAATTCTGAGTTATTCGTTTTCACTTTTATCGGAAGTCATGGGGACTGCTAATGTTTTTTTTTGTAGTCTTCATTGTCAGAAAAGAGGTAGGTGTACCCATATAAGGGCGGTTCCGGCTTTAGCACCAGGAGGGGGGGGGTCACATATTCGTGGTCAAGTCACAAGACCGGGCGATGAGTGCATGCGTGCGTTTTAATTTGTTGTCTACCTAGGTATGGACCCAGCCCAGGGAGGTCATGACCCTCCTAGATCCGACAGGTACCAGTGGTCCGATCAATGCACAAAATACTATCAAAGTAAGTCAACAACCTAATTTTGGCGAGTACTCCGTACCTATAGTTTTATCTCAACCGACATCTGTTCTCGATCCGTTAACCGCGGCGCAGAGCTATGTAGGACATCTTATCTGGCGTACGCCCGATCGAGACAGGTAGTATTTACATAACAAATAATGTACAAAACGAGGCTATATTATTTGCCAACATTAATTAATAAAAAGCAAAGCTGCAGAAAAAGGTGTTGTAAGAAAGAAATTTGTGAAAGATCAACTTAATAGGACAATTTTGGGATCGTCCTGAAAGAGAATTTTACAAAGATCTTGATCACGATAACAAATACAAATTATAAATTATTTATTTATAATGGCAGATTACAAGTCAGAGATGAAAACATAATATCGTTACCAACACACAGTTTTGTGTATGTAAAAATAAATAACTGAACAACTTTAGGGCCGTCTTGAAAGAAAATATTTTAAAGATATAACAAAATAGTTGGATAAGTTTAGCGAATCGGTAAACGTAGTATAGGATACCTTGAGACTACATGGAGCGACGCCGACGATATACGAAAGGCAGCTGATAGTTGGAAACGTATAACCGAGATTCGGGCTGAGTGGTGTATTTTCGTACACTTATAATTTATTTTTTAAGTCTGACATGTAATATGAATAGTTAAGAATAAATACTATGACTATTATGGGAGAGGCTTATGTCGTTAGTTAGCAGTAGACGAATAGAGGCTGATGATGAACAGTAACTGGTTACAGCTCTAAAATCAGCATAGTTTTTTTGTGGCATAGTGACGAGACGGGCAGGACCATGTGCCTGATTCAATTCATTTATTCAGACCATAGGATCGTAGCGTCAACTAGTACGAAATTTATTTTTTCTTTTCACTATTACAATTTGAAAACAAAATCCACAAGTAACACACCTACCTGCCCACAACAGCGTTACGCATCTATTGAAATATAAAAAGTCCAAATCATTACCTAGCTCGGTAGCTAAAAAACATCTTATTTCTCGGTAGATTTAAGATGTTATTTTCTCTATGGTTTGTAATTTCTCTGGAAACATGGCCCTTCAAACCGGAACACGTTTGATATCTTACACGTGACTCACCTCTCGGTCAGGGAATCCTTGACGTGCAGGGGCAGCTTGGAGGCGCGCATGTTGGGGTACATGAACGGAGAGTCAGTCTCCACCAGTAACTTGTCCAGAGGCAGAGCGCGTTCTGATAACAGCCGTCTGATGCCGCCGTCAGACTTGTCCTGCAAAAAACGGGCATGCGTAAAGCCATTTTCCCCACAAAAGAAAAAGATGGATCGATGACTTCAGACCCATAGCGAGGCATATATTGGCTCCGGATAAATAAATAGTGGTGCTGGACATTTCACACACAACACCACCTGACTCCAAACTAAGCAAAGCTTGTACTATGGAAGCCAGATAGCTGATATAATACTTATATATTCTTATATTCATACTTATTACACTTAATGAAAACACCCAGACACAGTCCAAATATTTGTATTTATCACACAAATATTTGCACCGGGTGAGGATCGACACCCGACCCGCTTCGCAAGCAGACTTACTACCAACTAAGCCACCAAGCCAACCCTAAAGGCTTGTTCACATTAGGCTAGCAAATTAGTCTAGTAGAGAGTAATTTAGTAGCTAAAATACTCGCTACTATTCAAAAATCGTTCGCACCGTGCTTTAGTACAGTTCACAAGTGAGTAGCGTTTCGCAACATGAAGATCCTACAACGCATTTGTTTGAAGTTATTTTTCTCTCCAGACTAATTCGACAAGTTCGAACCTGTTTAAGGCGCTGGGAAGACCTGAGTGAAATTCACGAATGCAAAATTAAGCTCCGCCCCCTTTACAACTCCGATAAGACAGCGCCACACGAAGTTGCGTGCACTCAGTAAAATTATTTGCATTGATGGAAACAAAAGGCTTCCATGCTCATGCTCGTAGATGGCGCTTTTCAAAATTTTTATTAATTAGAAATGCACGTCTTTTGCTGTTTACAAATTTTTTCGTCTGATTCTCTTATTTTTCTAACGGACTAAGTAAAGTCCTTTTGTATATTAAATAAAAAACAAATTGCATAAATTAGCTAAGCCAGGAAGATGAATCACTACATATTAAGTAATCCATTTCTTTAAAATTATTGTACGAATTTTGAAGAAAACATTCACTGTTAGTGAAGTACATGTGTAAGTACCTGGGTGACTGAGCTTTGCTCGGTTTAAACACTGAATATATTTAGATATTAGTGGCGGCCCGGCGGCATTTTTAAGATTTTGCCCGCCTAAAAAATATTGAAGGTCCGGGGCTGACTAGCAGCACCCTGCGAGTTTACCTTCACTGTTCCCGTTCCGTTATTTTTCAGGATAAAAGTAGCCTGTGTGTTATTCCAGACTATAATCTTACGTGTTTTCCAAATATCAGCCCGATCCGTTTATACGTGACTTGATGTTTGTCGTGACTGAGCAAAAACATCCAAACATTGACATTTACAATATTAGTAGGATTGGATACTAATAGTACATAATATAATCATCATTATCATTAGACGAGGCTACGAGTAAATAATCCACCATTATTGCATACTACAACTCGGAAAACAAGTTTTAATAATAATACAGCGACGCCATTTCGCTGCTTTGTAACGAAAGGTCCACAAACAAAACAAAACCAAAATCACTTTTATATCATTTTAGTTAGGGCATTCTTTTTATTAACAAGTGATAAAAGTATTTTTGTTGTGACGGGATGAGCAGTAAGTATATGTGCCTGATGGTAAGTCACATGCCTATAATAGCGCAGTGACACGCAGGTATTGGAAAATAAAGAATCCTAATCATTACGTTGCATTATACTGCGCTCGCCACGACTATTATCTACATGTGTTCTAAATTTCTGCCCGACCCAACGTTACGACGTGATTAAGCAATAAACATCCAAGTATCCAAACATCCATATTTTTCAATATATTTCTATCCATATATTGAACATTTAAAATATTAGTAGGATTTCATATCAAAGCCCTGTAATCATACTGTATTTTTTCCTTTAAACCGGAAAACTGTGATGTTTTTAACCCCGACCAAAAAGGGTGTTATAAGTTTGACATTGATGTCTGTCTGTCTATCTGTCTATCTGTCTGTCAGTCTATGTGTGTGTCCATCTGTGGCACGGTAGACCTCAAACGGATGGGCCGATTTCGATGCGGTTTTTAGTTGAAGGTAAATATCTGTGCTGTTCTTAGCTATGGTTGGTTGATATCGATTCTAGATGGCCGCCTCCACAAACTGGCGGACAAAATATTTGTTCACAACCTGCCTCAATATGGGTATCAAATGAACAATAAGAACAATATGGGTTTGCCTAGTAAAATATTATACATTATAACAAATCCAAGATGGCCGCCACCACAAAATGGCGAATTACATTTTTTCACTACTACCCCAATATGGGTATTAAACGAAAGGGCTTGACTAGTAGAATACTATGCAATATGACAAATTTAAAATCCAAGATGGCCGCTACCGCAAAATGGCGACTTACATTGCTTTTTTCGCAACTCCCTCAATATGGGTTTCAAATGAAAGGGCTTGACTAGTAGAATGTTTTACAGATAGCAAATCCGAGGTAGTCGGGGTTACTTAAAATTTTAATTTTGTTCTTGTCACACTACTGCTTGGCGGTGGAATAGCTGGCAACTTGACTAGTAAAACATTACACACTATGACCAATATAAAATTTAAGATGGGTGCCACCATAAAATCCCGAATTATATTTTTTCACTTCTACCTCGATATGGATAACCAAATTTTCCTAATTCTTTTTATTTCGTAAGTGAATATGTCTTAAAATACAATACATGATTTTATTAAATCAAGTAAAATATATATGTAGTTCTATATAGTGTCTAGACATAAGTGAAAATAATCTATACTAATATTACAAAGCTGAAGAGTTTGTTTGTTTGTTTGAACGCTAGTATCTCGGGAAGTGCTGGTCCGAATTGAAAGATTGTTTTTCTATTGGGTAGTCCATTTATCGAGGAAGGCTATAGATCATAAAACATAACGCTACTATTAATAGAAGCGGAGCATTGATCAAGAATGTAACAAAATCAGGAAAAAATATTCCTTTTTGAGCGTTTTCGCACGTTTCGTGCTGTGACATGACACATGACAGCATGTGTCTAAGATTGCGTCATTGAATATCACAGATTATATACCTCTTGAATATAAAACCTTTGCTAATCTCCGAGTTGGTACGACCAATTTCCGACAGGTGGCGTAACAGGCAGCTGAAGAGGTATTTTATTTGAAAGCGATATTCTCAAGAATGACTGAACCGATTTCAGTTTTTCTTTCACCGTTGGATATGTACGGGATCCTGATGAACTATTTAATATACCACGGGCGAAACCGAGGCGGACATCTAGTAACAAATGAAATGCATTGATTTTGTAGATATTCATTTTTTCAGTACTGTTCCATATGGGGTACCTACAGCATACAATAATATATTTCTATGTTTTCCTTGACACTAGAGCAGCGCTGTGTTTCTTCTCGTTCGTTTAGGAAGATGATCATGATGATGAATCATTATTTCCGCCCCTCAACCAATTATATTATTGCCAGTTTATAACCTTTAAATAATATCGATTTTTTTTCATTTAAGCTTTAAATTGATACAAAAGTCACATTTTTACATTTATGCGTGAAGTAAACAACTAATATCGGTTTTAAGTTATATTTTCAGCAACAATGAAGATAGACTTTTTGTGTTATGGTTTTCATCGCACCTGCTTTCGTTCACAACTCCACGAAAAGCAAATTCATCTACTAATACTAAATAAATAAAAAATAAATAATCCCGTAGAGCAGTATAAATGAGCGTAACTTGTAAATATTTTAGTTATTATTTTAAACAATGTCACATCATCATAACCATCAGCCGCAAGACGTCAACTGCTGAACATAGGCCTCCCCCTAGATTTCCACAACGAACGGTCCTGCGCAACCTGCAACCATCGGTTTCTAGCGACCTTTATGAGGTCATCTGTCCATCTAGTGGGAGGCCGTCCAACACTGCGTCTTCCGGTTCGTGGTCGCCACTCGAGAATCTTTTTCCCATCGGTTGTCAGTTCTGTGAGCGATGTGGCCTGCCCATTGCCACTTCAGCTTGCTTACTCTTTGAGCTATGTCGGATACTTTCGTTCTTTTGCGATTATCCTCATTACGGATTCTGTCGCGCAAAGAGACTCCGAGCATAGCCCTCTCCATAGCTCGCTGTGTGACTTTGAGCTTTGTTATGAGGCCCACAGTTAAGGACCACGTCTCAGTTCCATAAGCCATCACTGGCAACACGCACTAGTTAAAGACTTTCGCCTTTAGGCATTGGGGTATTCTGGACTCAAAGATGTGCCGAAGTTTCCCGAACGCTGCCCATCCGAATTGGATCCTTCGCTGGACCTCTTTGTCGAAGTTGGATCTACCTAATTGGATCTTTTGACCCAGGTAGACGTATAATTCGTCAACAACTTCGAGTGTGGTATTCCCAACAATAACCGGTACAGGTGAGACATGAACATTTGATATGACTTTCGTCTTGTCCATATTCATCCTCAAACCTACCTGGTGGGATACTCTACTGAGGTCCCTGAGCATAGCACGGAGGTCCTCCAACGACTCCGCCACAATGACTATGTCGTCGGCAAACCGAAGGTGAGTGATGCATTCGCCGTTGATATTGATGCCATATCCGTTCCAGTCCAGTAGCTTGAAAACATCTTCCAGCGGGGCAGTGAACAGTTTCGGAGATATGACATCTTAAAGTGTCAGGTCAGCTTGGCTCTGGGGTCTTTTGCCATGCTAACGACAGGTTGTGCTTGCGTAGAGGTGTATAACTGTCCATAGAACCTCTCAATCTCCTCCAAAATCTCGGGTTTCGATAAGACGATGCTACCACTATCGGTCTTCAGTTTGGTCAGCTGAGTTTGCCCAAGAGACTGATTTCTTGCGAACACTTTCGAGCCTTTGTTCTGCTTGATTGCTTCTTCAATACTCGAAGTATTGAAGCAGCATACGTCGCATATCTTGTCTGACCGCCATAAGATCTAGAGTTTGATCGGAGAGCTTTCGGTTCTGTTTTGGCGTCGGCTCTTATAAAATTTTCTGCCAACCGCATGAACAGTTTCCACTAGCCTATCGTTTATTTCGTCCGCCGTTACGCATTCATCTAAGGATTCGAAGTGATCTTCGATCTGAGCATAATTTGGTCGGAGCATGGACTTCATTAGACGTGATCTTTCGACCTTAATGTTTAGATTCAGCGTGCCTCTTACAATACGGTGATCACTGCCGGTCTTAACCTTGCTGATCACAGAGACATCGCTGAATATTTGCCGTTTACTCGTCATAATGAAGTCGATCTCATTTTTGTGGAATCGTCTGGGCTAATCCAGGTTCAATTTCTTTGTGGTTGTTTCTTGAAAAGGAGTTCATCATAAAGATGCTCTCCCTTTCCAAGAAATCCGCTAGACGTTGCCCTCTTGGGTTCCGCTGCCCATATCCGAAATCCCCACTCTCACTCATCTACGTTTGCTCAGTTTTGCGTTGAAGTCTCCCATCACAACTTTGAAATGTGTTGGCGGAAAGGTCAAAAGAGACGTAACACTTGGGCAATACCTAAAACAAGAACCGGTTTTGGCCAGGGTACATTTTCCTTTACTGGACCATACCTTTACCAACCTATTGACAAAGAGTTGGACATCATAGATACGTCAACATTATGAGTGCAAGAAAAGGTCTCGGCTTGGCTATCTACTCAGGGCTACTGCTCGCATCTCGAAAAAGCGACATCGTTTCATGGTGGATGTTCCAAAGGCACGAACAAAGAGATTTGACTCTTTTTTTGTTTTTTGTCTACGCTGTGGAATACGTTGCCTGAGTGAGTTTTCCCCGATAATTACAATCTTTGTGTCTTCAAATCCAAAGTGAGTCGGTTTTTCTAGGTAAACACGCTCCATATCGTAGGCAAACATATTGCATGCCTCTAGAAGAAGAGGCCAGTTTGTATGGGTCAATTATTAAAATGTTTTGTATCACCTTATCTTACCTGCAAACAGCAATAAAGATTTTTGTATTTGTACCACATTGTTGTTTAACATCAGGCGAGATGGCGGTCAAGTGTAAACCTTTGAAAGTAAAAAAATGTCCTTAATTATTTTGGTTATATTTAACACAATGTTGAAATAATCATATACCTAAAATAATCAAGTTGTAGCTAATTAACATACACAGAGAATGATAGAAAAACATCAGAAATAGAAAAATAGTTGAAAACAAAGATAAAATGATTTTGAGTTGTGGCTTTTAGTTTTAAAGCACCGATTTAGGTAATTTTAATTCATCGCTCAATCGAACAAGAACAAAATTAAAAATATTGGTTCGACTACCTCGGATTTGTTTTCTATAAAACATTCTACTGGTCAAGCCCTTTTATTTGAAACCCATATTGAGAGAGTTTCGAAAAATAAATGTATTTCGATATTTTGCGGTAGCGGCCATCTTGGATTTCAAATTTGTCATATTGCATAGTATTCCACTAGTCAAGCCCTTTCGTTTGATACACATATTGGGGTAGTAGTGAAAAAAAAATTTGATTCGCCATGTTGTGGTGGCGGCCATCTTGGATTTAAAATTTGTTACAACGTATAATAATATTCTACTAGTAAAGCCCTTTCATTTGATACCCATATTGAGGTAGGTTGTGAAGAAATATTTTGTCCACCATTTTGTGGAGGCGGCCATCTTGAGTCGATATTAACCAAACATAGCTAAGATTTTATGCAAGGACTCTTTTGTACACCTACGTCCGAACACTTCGGTGATTCAAAGCTAGTTTGTTTAATTACTGAGCCTTGTAGGTACTAATATTTATTCTGTTACTGAGCATTGTCTTGCAATGTAGGTAGTGTGATGTAGGTAGGCTAGAGATTAATACTATACTTGTGGGTAAACCAATAAATGTCGTTGTGTCACTCGGCTGTTTCAATTACTGCTCCACGTTAAAATATCGTAATATTCAACTATACAATTATTATTTTTTAAATAAAAGTGACGAGACGAACAGGACATGTGCCTGATGGTAAGCAACATGCCCTGCCACATAACAGCTCAATGACACACAGCTATTAGAATATTAGAAGTCCAAATCATTACCTAGCACTGCACTGCGCTCGTTACCCAGAGATCTAAGATGTTATATCTCTAAGGGCAGTAATTTATCTGGAAACATTGCCCTTCAAACCGGAACACAATTTCAACTGGTATCTATAACTTCAGTCGGTAACTGAAGTTACCGACCATAGCGACCGAAGTTACAAATCTATCTGGGAAGTAGATTATTTGATGATAAGCCTCGGGTTCTATAGGAACTATTTTCTAATCTGTGTCTCGAAAACTAAATACAAGCTTGAAAACAACGGACAAAATATCCAACAACAACGATATCAAAAAAACATGCAAAAGATTACACAGTGATGAGATATGAACTCGAGAACTTGAACGCGGTTGTACCACCGAGCCAAACTGACAAGTTACAGTAGGGTCCAAAATTTCACATCATATGAACTTTATTACCGTTTGTAAAACTTCTATAACTTCAATCAGGAACAGGGAAGTAGATTTAATTTTTAAGATTTGATGAAAAGCCTCTGGTTACTTAGGAACTATTTTCTAATCTGTGTCTCAGAACAGACAGAACTAAAGAAATAAAACCTTGAAAACAACGGAGAAAATATCTAACAAAAACAATATAAAAAAAAAAACAAAAAGATTTCGTAGTGCTGAGATACGAACTCAGGATCGTAAATCGTAACGACTTCATCTGCCGCTTTAAACATTGCGCCAAATCTACAGATGTCTGTAATGTCGAATTTTCAAACCACATGAACTTTATAGATGTTGCTGCATGAATTTGTGAGAATTGTTTATTTTTATTTTTTGAATTGCGAGCGTCGGACGACAAAGCGACACAGGTCCTTTTAGCAAGGCGCATCAGCGCTTTCTGCTGGACTTCATAGTAGTAAGCGAGAAGCAAGACACGGGCCGGCTCGGTCGAGTTAGCTTTTCAAAAGACAATTAATTAATACGAATTAAACTTCATAATCCAAAATACAAAATCTTCCATCCCCTTAGTAAAAATGATACGTTTACCTATAAAATTTGAATAATGTATGTTTATTAATGACACAGATATTTACATCTAAAACTTATTTTAGAGGTAAGTTTAGGATTTTTTCTTATTGAGTTTTTTTTTTCCAAATCGTGTTTTGATACAATAGGTTACCTAATAAATATGTTCAAGAATAACATATATTTTACTAAAAGCCTCAAACCATATACATGTTGTTAAATGTGTGTTTAAAAAGTGCTAGTTGGCGATATTCAGCGCCTTAATCGGCGAGCCAATGAGCGCACCGCTCGCAATGAACGCGTGGTGGGGGGTGCTACTCGCCCGTTGAAAATAGAACAAAATGGATTGACTCGACTAAATCACTTCCTAAACTACTCGACTAAATGTTCACTGTCCATACACGTTTAGTAGCTAAATTACTCGCCACTAGGCTAAATTACTAGCCTAATGCGAACAAGCCTTAAGAGATAAGACCGAGAGTCCTACATAACCAGGCGGCTTGTGATATGCATAATGGATATTCTCTGAGAAAATACATTTGGTAGTCATAGGGGGGCTGTGGATAGAAGTGGAAACTTGCAACTTCGAATTGTAGTAGCCAGCTAACACTAATGTTGCACTATATGTCACTTGTATCAATAAAAAATAAATAAATATTGGTGAACAATTCACACACAACACTCTCTGACCCCAAACTAAGAAAAGCTTGTACTATGGCGGCCAGATAGCTAATATAATACTTATATAGTTTTAAATACATATTTATTATGCATAGAGACACCCAGACACAACGCAAATATTTTAATTCATCACACATATATTTGCACTGAGTTACTACCCACTAAGCCACGAGGCCAGTAAGTATAGCTACAAATATACTCCTATTACGCATGTCGGTGACTCACAAGATTTCCATCCATCAAAAAAGAGTCTTATCGTATCTGTAATTTCGTTATGAATATTAATCACAATCAGAAAAACCACAACTTCTCGATCTCGATTCTCGATATTATTTTCGTAAATTTGACAACAGCTCTCGCGCAGCACGTTAAATCGTGATTGCTACGTCAAGAAGCGTCACTCGATCAGCTGATCACAGTAAAGTGGTATTGGGTGTAGCATACCTTGCAGATGTACCCCGTGATGCCGATATAGAACCCCTTCTCGATGTACTTGATCCCCTGCTCCACCGAGCCCGTGAAGGAGTGGATGACGACGGGAGGCAGCCGGCTGCCGAACTCGTCCAGGATCTTGATCAGATCTTCCTGGGCTTCCTTCTCGTGCACGAATAGCGGCTTCCGGAGCTCGCACGCCATTTCCACCTGCAGATTAAAAAATAAATGAAATAGTTTTTTAAAGGCTTTCTTTGTAGTGGTAGAACTTTTTTAGTATGAAAACTAACGTGGTTATTACACATTTTAAATAAATACACGGGTAACTCACGTTCGAATAGTCAGTATAGTCCGACTCAAGTTTCGATCGCGTCCGGCGATGTTTTTCAAAGAGAGTGGCGCGCGTGTTTGCAGCTCGTTTAGTACTGTGATCGCAACTTGAGTCGGACTGGACTGACTATATCAAACGTGAGTTACACTCCGCGAGGTATAAGCTGAGCTTTGCATTAGTGTGAGTGATCACCAATCAGGCAGGAGCTTGAAATTTTGTCCGCGAGGTATAGGCTGAGCTTTGCATTAGTGGGAGTGATCACCAATCAGGCAGGAGCGCGGCGAGACAGAATGGCGCCGCGCCTAAGGCCGGTTGTCACACCTACACTATCCATGTACACTCACACAAATGCAAAGCTCAGCTTGTGCCTCGCGGAGTGTACCCGTGTATTTATTTAAAAAGCGGTAGGACTCTTGGTCCTCAGACCGTAGGACTCCGCCGCCCGGGAAAGTACCTTTGCCAGTTATTCTACTGCCAAGCAGTAATGTGAAAACATCACTGTGTTCCGTTTTGAAAGGGCAATGTTTCCAGTGAAATTACAGGGCATGGAGATAAAATATCAAAAAATTTTGGGTGACGAGCGCATTGCAGTGCTAGGTAATGATTTGGACTCTTCGTGTTCCAGCCGCACGTCCCTGTGCTGTTATGGGCAGGTATATTGCTTAGCATCAGGCAGATAACCGGCTCGTCTCGTCAGCGTACAGTAACAGACACGAGAGATACCTTAAAATTTGTAACATTAGTAGGGATAGCACAAAGAGTTTACAGGTACTACGTATAGAGTTAGAACAAACGCTCTACACAAAAGCACGGGTCTGATCGCTCTTGTGGAAGTGTCATACTTTTGTCGCGGCACATCACTATGACGCCATAGCTAACATACACCTCATCTGATTGTATTAGTAACCTAACCTAACTAACCTATTTACTTATTCTTTTTCTAAGGGATAGTAGAACTGCAAATTAGATTGAAATAAAAGATTTCTATTCAGTAATCTATAGCGGAAGAACGTAAACTCGCAATAAACCAAGTAAACTATTCGCGATGAAATCGTAGCACCAATAACAATAAATTAATTTTATTTGCACGAACTCAGACCGCTTTCAACAGTTTTTCTTTAACGATCCTCATGAAAAATTAATACTGTATCATGAATTATTGAGGACTAGTCACTCTACGTGGTTTTACCAGCATAGTTCGGTTTAAAATACAAAATGTAAGTGCAAGGGCGGATCCAACTTTGGCTCCAGGGGCGGGCGGTGGCACATGGCTCCATGTCACATGGCGATAAGTATAGATTACTACGATAACATGGCCCGCCCCTCCAAATTACTGTTTTAACGTGTGTAGTCACATCCTTACGAAAGAGTTTGTATGTAGTTTTATTATTCGTCTCCAGTAGCAGTACGCACACATACGTGGTGGTGCGTTGTATATTCTTTCACAAATACTTTCAAACTTTTTGAATTCTGGAGGGGCGGGTCATGTTATGATAATAAATCTCTACATGCATGCTTTTTAAACAGTGCACTGGCCCAGCCCAGTGGGGGTCATGACCCCAAATATAGTTATCCATATCCCCCCATGGATCCGCGCCTGCCTACATGATATCCCACACTTTCATATTAATAATATATTTAGATGTTTGTCGGTCAATAACGCCGGAACGGCTAAACAGGGTCAAAAGGCAATACCTGATTTGGCGCCTGTTTTTTTTTTGCTTTTACTTCGACCGAACTTTTTTATTTCACGCATCGGTGCATCTACTCATGACCGCCATGCGCCAGGACTTCTTTTCCCCTCGAGCTTATCTAGCTCCCCTAATTTCCCCCACACGAGGAAGGAACAATTTACGACGACGACTTGAAATACGTGATGAGTAGCACAATTTGGCGCCCCCTGAGGCGTGCCGCCCGGGGCACGGGCCCGTCTTGCCCCCCTCGCCCCTAGATCCGGGGGAGACAATTATTACAATGTTGCTGTAAAGGGGCAGTTGGTACATGTAAAATTCAATTATTTCCTATAAATGTGATTCTTTTCATTACCTATATCTTATATCTTTAAACGACCAATTCTTGTAGGTATATCTATATAGAATCTCGGAAACGGCTCGAACGATTTTCATGAAATTATGTATACAGGTGGTTTCGGGGACGATAAATCGATCTAGCTAGGTTTTTTTTTTAAAACATCATTTTATGCGCGTTTTTAGACAATGAAAAACTCCTACAATGTCATTACAATACTATAACTTATTTCGCCACTGTTCTTTAAGTTTAAAGTTAGTTTAGGTAAAACACTAGCAGCGCTCCGCGGTGTAACCCGAGTAGTTCCCGTAATTTTTCCGGGATAAAAAGTAGCCTGTGTTCTTCCAGACTATAATCTATATATTATGTTCCAAATTTCAGCCCGATCCGTTCAGACGTTACGACGAGATCGAGCAACAAACATCCATACACACACCCACATTCATAATATTACTAGCGACCCACCCGCCCTGGCTTCGCAGCTTCGCACGAGTGCAATGCTGATACTAAAAACACGAGTAAAAATAGTTATTGTGAGTTATTCCTAAGGATAGACATATACCATTGTTGACTAATTCTAATTCAATTCTAATTCAGGGTGGGGGTGATTGGCCTGCACTGACGTCCCGCTAGGGGTGTATTGTGCACTTCCCCCTGCCAGCCTACCCAAACCAGCCAAGCTCCTTAAAATAGCGGAGGACGGCCTCGGCATTGTTGACTTTTTGTAGACCTTTTTAAGGTGTACAATACTGCAGTACAACTAGTATTATTTTGATCCATCTCGTAGGATCCAGCCAGTGTATGCAAAGTAAGCGCAAAAAATGTGTTTATTTATGACATCACATTAGAAATCTTTAAAATGATTAGTGTTTCTCTACTGTTGTATGCACATATTATACATACACACCTTCCTCCTGAATCACGCTATCTATTAAAAAAACCGGCATCAAAATCTGTTTGGTAGTTTTAAAGATCTAAGCATACATATATAGGGACAGAAAAAGCGACTTTGTTTTATACTATGTGGTGTAAAACATATACTGTGTATATAGTGGTAGGATTGTAATGATTATTTTTGTACCAAATGAAGTTTATCAGTCTAGTTTCCAGCCAAGGCTACAGCAGACGCGAGCTATATATACCCTTGTATATATTGCTATCACGTAAAGTGAAGTCACCGAGGATTCTGGACAATGTCCCGGTGCATCTGACGATTGGCCGCCGGCCAATTCGTCGGGGACTTTAAACAAATCGCTGGAGAATTAACGTTAGTTACTGTTGGTCGCTTTACTTCGGTACACGATCTAAAGCAAATATAGATTTTAAACGCTCGCAACTTTTTGAAAACATTACACGCGGTATCGATGTGTTAGCAGAGACTAAAGGCTTATTACAGTTGTCTAAATTTTGTCGCCTGAATTTAGAAGCAAGGCTAGTTTCTGAATAGCAAGAGATCCTCGCTTCAGAATTACTGAATGTTATTACAGTTCACTGAATTCAGAAGAGACTATATTAAATCGAGTAAATTTAGCCAAGTGTAATAAAATAAGCCTTTTATTTCAGTGTTCCAAATTTCAACACGATCCGTTCAATCGTACGTACGTGATTGAGCAACAAACATACTAACCTTAGCAGTAGTAATATTGGTAGGATTAAGAATTATTTTGTGACAGATTTAAGTTATGTACAAGTAATATGTACAATAATAAATGTGTTTACTTCACAAATGTTTTCAACACATCATATTGAGTACCTACGGCTGGTCTAAGGAGAAATGAAGAATAAGAAGACGGGGAAGTACAAACAATAAATAAGTGAATGTTATATTATAATATGTAAAACAACCACGTTAATTTTAATACTAAAGATATTATACAAGTTTAGTGTTCATCAACAAACTTGTTGTGGCCTTGCAACGTCATACCCGCGTTAATACGGCTAATTCGCGATAAACAGCCAAGACTGAATCGGGCCATGACTGCATACCACACGGAATGACTCACAGACACGGGAATGAGACAATACCTCTATTATATGTTTACAAGTCATAATGAAATTCCTGAAAAACTAACGTATTTGTTTTTCTGTTCAATGAGGCTGTTTTCAAACAAACCAAAAATTAAAAACATATCGATATAATGTCATAATCATCATCAGTCCATCCTAGTCCACTGCTGCACATACTCGTCTCTCATGATACGCCACTCGGCACTATCTTTTCTTCTTCATATACTGTCTGCTGCCTTACGTATATCGTCACTCCATCGAGTTTCAGGGCGTCCTACGCTACGTTTGCCTATTCGCGGTCTCCACTCTACGCCACGTCTACCCTTGGGTGATCGGTCCTGCGACAGTCCATAACGTCATAATAGATGAAGACTAACATGATTTGGACATATTTCGTCCAAATCGCTGTCAATTAGGTCAATTGTAATATATTTTGACAAATCACGATCGTTACGCAGACATTTTCTTCGTAGCGTGAGAAGCGTTGTTTTGATTCTCCATTGATTCTAAATTATCCGTCATCACATATAAACAAGGGCGGAACTCAGGCGTCAAGCCATTGGGGAGAATAGAAACTGCGCGAGAAAAACGAAAATCGCGAGGCGCTGCTAGTTGTACTGGTAGGACTCTTTGCAGAGTCCACCTGGGGAAGTACTACACCTTTACCAGTTATTCTACCGCCAAGCAGTAATGTGCAAACATTACTGTGTTCCGGTTCGAAGGGCATTGTTTCCAAAGAAATTACAGGGCATAGAGATAAAACATCTTTACAGTATTTCTCTAGGTGACGAGCGCAGTGCAGTGTTAAGTAATGATTTTAACACTTCATGTTCCAATAGCTGCTTGTCACTGTGCTGTTATGTGAAAGGCGTGTTTCTTACCATCAGGTACATGTCACGCTCGTCACTCTATGTACTTCAAAATAAAAACAGTTTATCCTACTACGAGTACTTGTATTTATCATAATAGTCCTACTAATATTATAAATGTCAATGTATGGATGTTTATTGCTCAATTACGTCGTAACGTATGAATGGATCGGGTTGAAATTTGGAATACAGATAGAATATAGTCTGGAAAAACACAGGCTACATTTTAACACGAACAAATAACGGGAACAGTTACTAGGCGGGTAACGTCGCGGGGCTCTGCTAGTAATATTTTAAAACAATAAAATGTTCTAAATCTGTTGTATACAATCTGTCATGCGAGTTACGATCTAATCTTCACAGAGCAATGCACCCAGATAAGACAATCAAAGTATTACTACACTTTGAACGAACGTACGGAAGCCGCGGTGGCATAGCAGCGAGGGCGTCCGACACACAATCGTGAGTCCGTAGATTTGTATCCCGTCTGCATTTCTGTGTATTTTTCCAAGAGCCAGATGTCGTCACTACTGGCTTTAGCAGTGAAAGAAAACATCGTAAGAAAATCGGCATGTTCCAAGATATCTTTCGAGTACATGCATAATTCGCCAATCGGCACTTGGGTGGCGTGGTGGATTATGCGCTTCACTCACAGTGAAAGAAAGCCCCGATTCCCAGCAGTGGGAACATTTGATGGGTTTCTTATGTTATATGGGCATTTAATTAAGGCGCAATCTAAGGACCTTAGGACCTAGGCCTTCCTTACTTTACCTAGGACCTAGGATTGCGTTATACGCATTCATCTCCAAAGAAACTAATAAATACAATTATAAATCATCAGAAGCATGCGTGGGCGCATTCTAGTATAGAGTGGATCAATTTAACCTCTACGAGTTCAAAGTGACGGCTATCAAACGGCTATGGCTTTGTTATTTTTAACCGACTTTCAAAAAAGAGGAGGTTATCAAAATTCAGCTGTATGTATTGTTTGTTACGCGATAGCGCCGCCGATTGTGAATCGATTTTGATAGTTCGTTTTCGTAGGGTTCCCTTATAGATTCGTCATGTCTGTCTGTCTGTCCGTCCGTATGTCACAGCCCCTTTTCTCCGAAACTATAAAAGCTATATTTAAACTTGGTAAATAGATGTAATCTGTGAACCGCATTAAGAGTTTGATACAAAACTAGAAAAAAAAAACAAGTGTTAAGGGTGTCCCATACATAGAACTGAAACTCAAAAATGTTTTTTTGATCTAAACCATACGTGTGGGGTTTCTATGGATTAAAATTTTGACCGTAGTTTCTATGTACATCCTGGAACACTGTAAATTTGTACGTAGAAATCCCCAATTTTTCACAAAACTGATAGATAGACGAAATTACCCAACTAGAACAAACCACAAACACAATCTAAATTTGCCGTGTTCAAAATTAACTTTGCATAGCTCGGGTCCAAACTCAATGTCAGTTAAAATATATAACAAATTGCCTTATAAAATAAAATAAATTAATTCTGATGACAAGTTTATCAAAGCGTTAATAAATATACTACTTGTAAAAGCTTACTACACAATAGAAGAATACCTTGCAGACAAATCAATTATCGAATAAGTCGATCCGCTCCACATGACATTAATTACATATATTGCCACACCCAATTAGGGTCATTATGGAAAACTACTGCATACTGTATATTCAAATAAGACCAACAAATGTACCATAATGTTAGCAATAAAATGATTGAGTATTGAGTATAGGATAGGTCATCAAAAATAACATTGAGGTTTCTAACATATTTTTTTTCTAAACTGAATAGTTTGCGTGAGGGACTCTTCCAAAGTGGTAAACAGTGTGTCGCCCCCCTGTAACTTTTAAAACAAGAGAATGACAAAAAAAAAAAAAAATCTAAAATTGTATGATGTACGTTACCATGTAAACTATCAACGAAAATTGTTTTGAATGAGATGTAGTAAGTAGTTTTATTTTAATACGTCATAAATTGTCTATTTTAAAACACTGATTAAAATAACAACGAACTACAAGAACTTTTGTATTATGTTACTTGCTGCTACGGAAGCCTTCATGGGCGAGTCCGACTCGCACTTGACCAATTTTATTTTGTTTGGTAGACAATAGTTCAGAGGTGGTCCCATATAAATTTTATCGAAATCGCTGTGGCGGTTTCTGAAATATGAACAATAAACTAACATTTGCTTACATGTAATTTAGTCGATACAGTGACTAAATTTAGTTGTAAATTGAAACCGTTATTGTGAATTCGTTTTTTCGGAGTAAACAAATATTTTATCCTCCACACAAAATCGACGGGTTGTCGTTAGTTTGAGGCGTCTGTCTGCCTGTGACATCGTATCTCTCCAACATTATTTACAGCCACTATGGTTCGCGCTCTTTGTTAGAATTTACGTTTCATTTCGCGTGACGTCACTTGTGGATACGTTTTTTACTGACAAGTGAAGTCACGACCACGACCCCACTCTGGAAGTTCCATGATCTACATATTCGTCGGTTTTTAATAATTTGGTAAAACAAAAAAATCCCATTGTGTCCCATTTTTCCATGACCTAACCTGACGGACCAATTAGAATGGTTTATTTTTGACCCAGACAGGTACCATAATGAGGTTACTAGACCTCTAGTAACCTCATCCCGAGTGCATCTCGAAGAGTCCAACAGGGGCTAGTTAATGCTGTGTGAAAAATATTCCAACAATATAGAGCAATTAATAGACATTATTCATCAACAGCCCACTAAATGTTCCCACTGCTGGGACTCGCGCCTTCTCTCGCAAGGGAAAGAGTTAAGACCATAATCCACCGCGCTGGCACACCACGGACACTCCACTAAAATTCCATACAAACGCCGCTGTGGAGCTACTCTTCACACAACTACGCAGATGTCGTTCGTACACACGCGTGAATGTGTGCGTTAGAGCTAGGGCTACTGAGTTGTTTTATTGAATAGTTGTGCCCCTTGAGTTCACCTGGTGACGTAGTCTATAAACTTGCTATAATATTGAGTTACATAAATAGAATGGACCCAAATTATACTATTCTAATTGAAAGGGTGTTTGCACAGATTTCTAAATTGTTTCAGAAATGTGTGGGTGTTTGTATTGCCGCGTAAAATGAAACGAAACCGATGATAGATTAGATCAGGTACCTAGATATCTATTTCTGTTAGTAGGTACCCATTCGTATTGTATTTTACACTTACCCATGAAGGAAACTTTATTCTGTCACTATAATTATTCCTCCAGGCATTATCAATCCGTGCTTGGGCACATAAGTTACTGGCTGTGTGAGTTATGAACTTTGAGTTAAAAATTACTTCGTTATTATAAATAAATAAATATTGGTAGACAATTCACACACAACACCATCTGACCCCAAACTAAGCAAAGCTTGTTGTAATATTATAAAGCAACGTTATTGAAAAGTTTCTAATCTTACGTTATTTTATCATTAGGAAATTAAATAAAGCTTTTAATCTTGTCCCGTTTAGTTGACGGACAGCCGTAAACAGCACAACACCCCACCGTGATGATATTTCGTTAGAAATTAGATGTTCGATACCAGCCCTTCGTTGAGTGCTCCTAGCGTATCCGAAATGGCCTGAGGGGTGAGGAAGCTTGAAATTGGCGGGGGTTGGGGAGTGTCCGTTCTATCTATATTATCTATTCTATGGCGCTGGCCCAGTGCTGGTTGGTGGATGACATATGACTTTGAAAGGTTCTAGGTACATGTCGGCTCCTCTCGACGTTTTCCTTCACCGTTTTAAGTTAGCGGCATTACGCACATGACTTCGAAAAGACAGTGTGGGGTTTGAACCCGGGGTCTCCGGATCGGCAGGCGCCGTTCTCCCGACTAGACCAGCCGTAACTTATTGATGATACTCGTAGCTGTGAGGCCACTAAAAGTATAAGATTAGAATCGGGACTCTTTGAAGGAACTGCAAATAAAGTATGTAGTGAAACAAGATCTGACAAAATGGGAGTGGAACTAGTATGTCAGCGACCCAAGGCTGTGCTCCGCTATTTTAAAGAGCTAGGCTGGTTTGAGTAGGCTGGCCGTGCAGTCAGTGCAGGTCTATCACCCCCACCCTGAATTAGAATTAGATACTCATAGTTTTTGATTGATGATGATTAATTTATTGACACATTTGTACTTTGTATTTGTGAATACAGACTGAATCATTACATATTTCTATGATACGTTTTTTTACGACAATTTTGTCTGTTTCTGTTGGATTCTTCGAGAGGCACTCAGGGCGAGGTTACTAGACTAACAATTTTAATTCGCTCAAATTAAAAACGTAAATTTTAACAAAGATCATCATCATCATCATCAGCCGCAAGACGTCCACTGCTGAACATAGGCCTCCCCCCTAGATTTCCACAACGAACGGTCCTGCGCAACCTGCAACCAGCGGTTTCCAGCGACCTTTATGAGGTCATCTGTCCATCTAGTGGGAGGCCGTCCAACACTGCGTCTTCCGGTACGTGGTCGCCACTCGAGAACCTTTCTTCCCCATCGGTTGTCGGTTCTGCGAGCGATGTGGCCTGCCCATTGCCACTTCAGCTTGCTTACTCTTTGAGCTATGTCGGCCACTTTCGTTCTTTTGCGAATATCCTCATTACGGATTCTGTCGCGCAAAGAGACCTCGAGCATAGCCCTCTCCATAGCTCGCTGTGTGACTTTGAGCTTCGTTATGAGGCCCACGTTTGGTATGTTTCGTGTCTGTGGTGGCTCAATTTTGATTTCCAAAGTAACTTGGAGAATTATTTGGTCGGTCGCTTTTTGGCGGTCGCTGGTAGAAAAGACTGGGACATCGGCACACACACAGTGAGAGAGAGAGAGAGAGAGAGAGAGAGAGAGAAAGAAAGAAAAATATAGAAACTTGGAGACTATGGGTCACTAGCAAAAACATTAAGGCCCCGTGAACTACGTGAATTTGCCAGTCTGGGAAAAGTTTGACTGGTTCATCTACGGCTACAATATTGCTTACCAATCGATGGTGGACAAACACAGCCTTATTCGTGTTAGAAAACATAATTTAGGTTCATAACTTGGTAGTTCCTAAAGGTACAAGTTCGCGCGGAGACCGCGACAAGCACTTGACATTATGGAATTCTTTGGGCGCCAGTTCGCGCCGAGACCGCGACAGTCTTGCGTCGCGTTTCGTGTCGCGGTCTCCGCGCGAACCGCTACCTTAAGTCTACTTTAAGATGGGAGTGTGCACAATATGAGTGCCTTTACGTCAAAATATAATTAGTTTCCTCCAAGTGATAGCCAGAATCTTGGGCCCAATACAGAGCGCCTCTATGCTACTGGACAGTCACTTTGGATCATTATCACGGACTCAAGGCCACTGGCACTGCCACTGGGCCTC
This sequence comes from Ectropis grisescens, assembly GCA_017562165.1. Lineage (NCBI taxonomy): Eukaryota > Metazoa > Arthropoda > Insecta > Lepidoptera > Geometridae > Ectropis > Ectropis grisescens. The sequence continues at coordinate 21,250,568 of CM029791.1, forward strand.
AGACAAGACATGGTAGCGCATTACCAAAACTCTATGCCACTGTGAAACAAGACCACTGGGCAATACTTTGGGCCTCTCAACAAGACACAACAAGTTGACTTCGAAGTCTGTGCCTCAGTAAAGACAGAATACGCCACTGGCAAGACTTTGGGCTTCTGGCCAGATTCTGGGCCTTTGAAAATCCATATTAGCTCATTCTAAAGACTTTGTGCTATTGAAGACTCAATACATACGATACTGGCAAGACTCTGGGCCACCAGTGGCCAGGCCAGGAAGTTTCAACCATTGACAAGACAAACTGCACTGGTTTTAGAAAATTTCAGTTACTTATTTTATTTTAGAAATTAGCCCCAAACAGTTTCCGTATACTACGTATAGTTAGATTTTCCGCACGGTTCCTTTGCGTCAATCGTAAGCAGACGACGTGCATACTTTCTATGGGAACAGAGTGATGTGCCGCAACAAAAGTATGACACTTTCACAAGAGCGACAAGGCAAGAAAGATGCTACCCGTGCTTTCGATGTAAAGCGTTTGTGCCAACTCTATATGCATGTAAACTTTTTGATTAGCCCCATTCAAGATGTTCGGCCGGTGGCTACACGATAGCCCGTAACAGCATATAGCCACATATATCCAACATTTGACATCATACCTGTCTCTTGAACACGTCTCTCTGCACGGCCGGCTCGCTGAAGTCCTTGCTGTAGTTGAGGCCGCACTCGCCCACGGCCACACACTCGGGCGCGCTCGCTATCTCGTGCAGCTCCGACCACATGTCGTCTTCGATCATCGACTTCGCGTCGTGGGGGTGGACGCCTGGGTACAAACATTCTTTATGTCACTTAGAGAACCTACTCAAGCTATGTGACCTATTTTTAACCCCCGACCAAAAAGGGGTGTTATAAGTTTGACTATTGCTATGCTTGGTTAATATCGTTTCAAGATTGCTGTTTCAACAAAACGGCAAACGACAAAATATTTCTTCACAGCCTAACTCAATGAGTATCAAATGAAAGGGCTTGACTAATGGAATACACTATATACACTATGACAAAATTCAAATCCAAGATGGCCAATTACATTTTTTTCTCACTACTACCTCAATATGGGTATCAAATGAAAGGGATTGACTAGTAAAGTACTTTGCACTACGACAAATTTCAAATCCAAGATGGCCGCTAGCACAAAATGACGAAATACATTTCTTTTTTCACAACTCGCTCAATATGGGTATCAAATGAAAGTGCTTGACTAGTAGAATATTGTACAGACTACAAATCCGAGGTAGTCGGGAGTAAATCAAAATTTTTAATTTTGTTACGATTTCTCGACGTCTCTCTCCTCGGTGACTATTTGTATATATAACAAGAGCCGTCCACTCCCCATACAGTAGTAACTTAGTATTGACAAATATGATTTTTAATCATGTGCAGGCAACTTTCTGAACATAGAGTGTACGTTCAAACGAACGAGACAGCGTGGCACCCGGGCGCAGGGTTAAAGAGTGAAGCACGTTTAATTTAACACTATGCGCCATATTCAAATATAGATAGAAAAAACGCAAGATTTTTCTCGATGAAATAGACTACGTGACTAAAATCTAAGGTTTGGTTTGGTTGAGTGCATCAGTTCTGCATTATGATTCACAATGCATTCAGACATTCAGAGTAACTTTAAGTATGTCTATGTACCGAAGACTAGTAGCTCACGCGGGTTTAACTTGTGTATTTTACGTACCCGCTTCCCGGGATATAGTTTCTGTACCTACTGTGAAAATTATTTCAAATTTCACCCAATCCGTCTAGTCGTTCCGACGTGATTCAGCAACAAACATCTAACTAAACATTCACATTCTAGTAATATTAGAAATGTGAAAGTTTGTGTGTTTGTTCGTTACTCTTCTACGCAAAAGTTATCGAAAGGATTTGGATGATATATGTAGATAGATATTAATAGTCTGGAATAACAGGTAGGCAAATTTTTCTCCCGGAAAAATAACGGAATCAAAAACTGAGGGAGTGAAACCGCGGGATGGTTCTAGTTTTTATTATAAGTCATCTGTCAGTGTGCTTGTTATTCTACCGCCAAGCTGTATTGTGTTGCAGTTTGAGGAGCAATGTTTCCACAGAATTTGGAGGGCATTGAGATCGATCGTCTTATATCTCTTAGTCCAAGATCCCAGCGCCGCCAGACGTCACGAATTTTCTGATGGATGAAATGTGGACGATTGAGTAGAATTAGTACGTTCTAAGAACACATGCTTACCCGCTAACTTGCTTGGACGGCCAATTTTGAGATATGGGGTCCAGAAGATACATTACTTACTTCACGTATTTTCTGATAACTGATTTTTAACCCCCGACAAAAAAAAGGGGTGTTATAAGTTTGACGTCGATGTCTGTATGTCTGTCTGTCGGTCTGTCTGTCTGTCTGTCTGTCTGTGTGTGTGTCTGTCTGTGGCACCGTAGAGCTCAAACGGATGGGCCGATTTCGATGCGGTTTTTTTTATTTGAAAGTTAATATCCGTGCGGGTGTTCTTAGCTATGTTTGGTTAATATCGATTCAAAATGGCCGCCTCCACAAAATGGCGGACAAAATATTTCTTCACAACCTACCTCAATATGGGTATCAAATGAAAGGGCTTGACTAGCAGAGTACTAAACGCTATAACAAATTTCAAATTCAAGATGGCCGCCACCACAAAATGGCGAATTATATAATATTTTTCACTACTACCTCAATATGGGTATCAAATGAAAGGGCTTGATTAGTAGAATACTTTGCACTATGACAAATTTCAAATCCAAGATGGCCGCTACCACAAAATGGCGAATTACATTTCCTTTTTCACAATTCCCTTAATATGGGTATCAAATGAAAGGGCTTGACTAGTAGAATGTTGTACAGATAACAAATCTAAGGTAGTCGGGGGTTAATCAAAATTTTTAATTTTGTTCTTGTCACGTATGTTATAGGCAATATCTTTAAAAATAGGGCCCCAATACTCCCAGACATTTTCCGTCGGCCGTTTTGCTTAACAGACGCTTTAAAACTCCCAAAATTAATAGTTTTAAAGCGTCTGTCAAGCGAAACGGCAGACGGAAAATGTCTGGGAGTATTGGGGCCTTATTTTTAAAGATATTGCCTATAACATACGTGAAAATCAGTTACCAGAAAATACGTGAAGTAAGTAATGTATCTTCTGGACCCCTTATCTCAAAATTGGCCGTCTAAGCAAGTTAGCGGGTAAGCATGTGTTCTTAGTACGTACTAACTCTACTCAATCGTCCACATTTCATCCATCAGAAAATACGTGACGTCTAGCGGCCCTGGGATCTTACTCTATCTGGGAAACGAGTGCGGTGTTAGATAATGATTTGGACTCTTCCTGTTCCAATAGCTGCGTGACGTCGTCCTCGTCTCTTCAATCAATACCATAAAAACAATAGTTAGGATTATAACGTCAGATAAGGCGTGTGCATAAGCATTTCCATATGTAGCTCTGAATTAAATTCATTCATTCCATGTTTTGTAAGTCAATTGAATGAATCTCATGTATTCTGATAAGATTGAAGAAATTGAACACTTCCTGTGACCTTTGGGTTTTATCAACGTCTGTAGGAATATTTTGTCGGAGTTCGGAGAATGGAGTTTTTGTGGTACATTTTATGGATCAACGCCATGTTTTTTTTTAAAGAAATCTAGCAAATTACAGTTGATAATCCGGGTACAATACTCCCAATAAACTTTTCAACCAAGTCAATCACAATCGCTTCATCAGTTCAGAAGATACGATGCCACAGACAGACAAACACACACACAGAGAGAGAGAAAAACACACAGACACGTCAAACGTATAACACCCATCGTTTTTGTGGCAAGGTTAATGATTGCCGTCATGGTCATGCAAGACAGACAGAATCCTCCTAATACTATAAATGTAAATACTTGGATATGTTTTTTGCCAAGCCACGTCTTAACGTATGAACGGATCGGGCTGAAATTTAGAACACAAGTAGATTATAGTCTCGAACACATAGGCTACTTCAACATCAACAGCCCACTAAATGTTCCCCCTGCTGGGACTCGGGCCTTCTCTCGAGAGTTAAGGCCATAATCCACCACACTGACCTTCCTTCCACTCGACACCACCATAACGACACCATCGGTGGTGTCGTATGGAATCACTAGTCCATACGACACCACCGACTAATAGTGAGGTTACCTACGTACAAAGTTGTTGATATGAAAACGCCAATTAAGTTCAAGCAGTTTCATTAATGAGGTATGTCATTTGATAAAGTTTATATTTATCTGTCACTCAAATGGTCATCTTGACATTGTTCATTGCAATTTGCATATTATTGTCTTTCCGTCCGAATATTTTAATTTTTCACAATGGACATGGATACTTATACTGACGACATAAAATACATAAAAACTAATGGCGGGACAGCACATCACTAGGGTGGTGTCGTATGGACTAGAGATTCCATACGACACCACGGATGGTGTCGTTTTGGTGGTGTCGAGTGGAAGGAACGCACATTGACCCAGTGCGAGTTAGTGGATGACATATGGCTTCGAAAGATTTTAGGTACATGTCGGTTTCCTCACGATGTTTTCCTTCACCGTTTTAAGTTAGCGGCATTACGCACATGACTTCGAAAAGACAGTGGTGCGTGTGGGATCTCCGGATCGGCAGGTGCCGTTCTCCCGAATAGATCAGAGGCTACTTATCCCGCGAAAATAACGGAAACGAGGACTAAGCGGGTAAAACCGCGGGCACTGCTAAGGTAAGGTAAGGCTACTGGTAAGGTTATATAACCGAATAAGGGGGCGTTCAAGTATTAAACACAATTTGGAGGGGTGTCTTGTTAAATGTTATGCTCTAACATAGTTTTTTTTAAACTAAGGTCCCAAGTTGGCAACAGGTTTGGTGACTGTTAACTAAAAATGGTCACTTGGATGTTAAGTAATGTTTAGGGAGAGTGAGGAGAGGGGTGCATAAAACGTTACAAGAGACGGGGTGTCTATTTTTTTTATTGCGTTTCGTTTAGCTTGAACTTCCTGAGACATAAGAGAAAGAGGCTAAGTACGGAAAAGACCCCGTCTAAAAGGCATAAGAGAAAGAAGCTAAGTGTGGAAAAGGCCCCGTCTAACTAACTAAGGCATAAGAGAAAGTTGAAGTTTACCTGCTGTGGAGTATATTGTGCTGGGGTAGAGGCGGGTTAACCTTAGAGCTTCTTTGCTGTTCCTCACTGATGTGCCTGTTACCATGATCTTTTGGACACCTGCAAAAGACAACTTCATTACATATTCACCTTTCATATTATAAGGTTGCCTGGAAGAGATTACTATGAGCAATAAGAAAACCCTTTATTAAAAGCCATAGCACAGCAGATCTGATCTCTATAAGACTGTCTCACTGTCGTATTAATTTAATGTTGATTGTTAGTTTTTTTTCTGTGTATTAATTTTTTTGGTGTGTCTGAATTTGATTACAGTAATAGCTCAGACTTACGAGATATGTGGGACCGAGCGATAGTTGTGTAAGGCGAATTTGAGTAAGGCGGGGTTATAAATATGTATAAAGTTTGTGGAGTCGGGACTTATTTTTTGTTTTTTCAATCTTGGCCTTTGCAGACGACCTTGCAATACTTACTTACACGCAATCCCAAACAGTGTCAGGAATTGTTGAACGCAGTCGATGAGTTCTGTACATGGACGGAGGGAATGAGGACAAAACCAACTAAATTTCATTGTCTTTGTCTGGGTAGACGAAATACCAAATATACTTTCTACGATCCGGGACTCTCCATAAGTGGCCAAGGAGTTGCCACAATTGCAGAGGCAGTGCCTTTCAAATTTCTTGGTAGAAAGATAGATCACAAAGGACGTACACCATCATTAGAGGTGGTTGTTGAAAATTTCATGAACTTCAATAAGGTAGACCAGCAGCCTATAAGCAATATCAAAAAAGCATGGATATATGACAACTACCTCACATCACATCTCACTTGGCCTTTCCTAGTATATGACATTGGTAAAACTCTCCTGGCAAAGCTAGATGCCAATGTCATAAAGATATTGAAGTCATGGTTCGGATTGGCACAGCCGGCTGATCCCTCTACTCTTTTTAGGGATCACAATAGTTTTGGGCTGAAACTAAAGAAACCGTCTGAACTTTACAAACACCTAAGAGTTGTAAAAACGCATGTTTTGGGAAAGTCGCAAGACGAATTAATTACATCTCTCCCAAAAGACAAAACTGCTTCAGACCTGGAATCTAGACTTCAATTTCATAAACAATTTATGGCAGGTGCACAAGTAAATACTGCTGGGTTGGTGCGTGAAAGAAAAGGAAGACCGAGACATGGTAAAACCTTTCTACAACAAGACGAAAATGACGGTTACAAAGTGCACGCTATGAATTTAGAAATGCAAAGTGAGTGGTTAACCATAGGTGAGTTCTGTATCCCATTAGCTCTAAAGTGGCGCACCTTGATCTATGACTGGTCTCCTGCCTTATTAAAATTTTATCTAAATGCATTCCAAATGACCCTCCTTGATCAAAGTAACTTGGTAAGGTGGGGAAAAGCCTCTGAAAAATGTTGCTATACTTGTGGAGAGGCGATATGTACAGCAAGACACATATTGGTGGGATGCAAGGTGCTCCTTAATGGGGGTCATTACTCACGGCGCCATGACAGAGTACTTGAAATCATATGTGAAGCCATGAGCCTTTCAGTAGCTAGAGCCCAAAAGGGATTGACGACAAACAAAAGACAAATTAACTTTGTAAAAGAAGGCTCAACTTCAAACTCCAGGAACAAGCCTTACTCAATCCTGGATACAGCTCCTGATTGGACTATTTTAATGGACACGTATGAAAAGCACTAAAAATCCCAGAGGATGTGGGGACATTTTCCTTTTTCTAGAGCTACGAAACGTATAGTCCTTGTGGAACTTACCGTACCGTGGGAAACTAATATACCTAAAGACCATGCGATGAAACAAAATAAGTCTTACAACCTCCTAAACGAATTAACAAAAAACGGCTATGTAGTTAGTTTATACGCTGTAGAAGTGGGAGCGAGAGGTATACCAGCAAAATCTCTCTATAACCTGCTGAAAAACCTTGGCTTACCCAGGAGTGCAGTAAATTCTATACTAGAATGAGTATCTAAAGCTGCACTGGTAGGCAGGGAGAGAAAAACGAGTAGTGAAGGTGAGTGTTGATGTACGTCAGAAAGGGCCCCTTAAACCTACGCCCGAGTCACAAGTCTCGGGATCTACTCGGTTTTCTCTCTCTGCCACACGATGGACTCGGCACCCGCACGGTGAATCCATGGAATGCTAAGAAGATTGTCTCATACATCGATGTGCACTGCACACATACAGCAATTCCACGAGGAATACACCAGGTCTTGCCATAAACCGAATACTGACAGTACACATAAAGCAATTCCACGAGGAATACACCAGGCCTTGCCATAAACCGAATACTGACAGTACAGAGTGGACAAATGAAAAGCCGCGTATCTTCGTATTCGCGTAAAACAGGGTAGTGTAGGTCGAGGTATACTGTACTGCATGAATTTGGTCAACATTTTTGTAACCTAATCCAAAACAGCAACTTTACGGGAAAACAAGAAGCTCTGAACGGAACCAATTTTTACATAAAAAAGTTTCAAACACTATCTTAGCAATTTACTTTTATTAATTAGTTTCTGAATATAAAGAGTAAACTAGGCGTAACTTGTTTGTTTCCTAATTAGTTCTTAATTAAATAAAATTCAGTCCGGAAGTCGAGCCATGGATGAAGTTATTACCAAAATATGCACATCATTAAGAGAAAGTTTACTATTAAAATTGCGGCAGTAGAGTTCCATCATATAAGATGTAAAAATTAAGTGTTTTGATACATTATTTCATTACACAATCTTTAGTGCAGAATTATCTTTACAATGTATTATGTTAGTAGCATTAAAAAAATTGTGTGGGTACCTAGCATATTTTTATTCTAATGTATGTGTGTAATGTCACTGAATTCTTAAATAGCTGGACCAATTCGGTTTTTTTTGTATTCATTTGGGTGTCACAACCTAGATAGGTTATTTATCTATAGTGGAATGAAGTTCGCCAGCTCAGCTAATATATTTATATGTCATTAGGTAAAAGCATGGAAAATCAACATGGCGAAAGCAATGGGGATAGCTTCAGCAACTTAATGTAACAATGTTACGCAAATTAAGTAAATTTAATCAAATTAATACATAGATTGGTTTGTCTTATAGGTACCTGTAAAATACTTAAAGAATTACGTGAATTTGGCAAATAATTATGTTCATAAATCAATGAGGGTGTAGTTATAGTCTCAATAAACAGAGATCTGTACAAGAACAAATTTAAAAATTTTGAATAACCCCCGATTACCTCAGATTTGTTATCTGTACAATATACTACTAGTCAAGCCCTTTCGTTTGATACCCAGATTAAGGGTGTTGTGAAAAATCCATCTTGAATTTGAAATTTGTCGTAGTGCAAAGTATTCTACTAGTTAAGCCCTTTCGTTTGATACCCATATTGAGGTAGTAGTGAAAAAAAATTATATAATTCGCCATTTTGTGGTGGTGGCCATCTTGGATTTGAATTTTTTATAATGTATGGTATTCTATTAGTCAATCCCTTTCATTTGATACCCATATTGAGGTAGGTTGTGAAGAAATATTTTGTCCGCCATTTTGTGGAGGCGGCCATCTTGAATCGATATTAACCAAACATAGCTAAGAACATCCGCACGGATATTAACCTTCAAACAAAAAAAACAGCATAGAAATCGGCTTATCCGTTTGAGTTCTACGGTGCCACAGACAGACACACACACAGACAGACAGACATCGACGTCAAACTTATAATACCCTTTTTTTGGTTGGGGGGTTAAAAAGTATGGACCTTCATTTAGATACCGAATTGACTGGTTCAATTACCATCCTCAAACAAAACAATGTTCTGTTTGAGGATGTACGTTTTCTAGAAGATTCACTCTTGATTGGAAAACAGGAATTATAAGTGCTGACTTTCACTACTCTCCATTATAACCGCTGCCTTTCATGAAGATTTGAGAGATGTCTCTGGTAACTTTTGGTGGTGCTGATTATTCAGTTCTTCTAACATTTGTGTCAAGCTGTTCAGTGTTTTTTTTATAGGATAAAAGTAGTGAAAACTAGCGACAGAATGCCTAATAATAAGTGATAGGTACAATTTAATCACAGGTGATACAACTGAAAAGTTAATTTGTGTTACAATGTTGCATACCATGTGTAAATATTAGATTGCATTCTAGACAATTTTCCTTTCATCATGGGAAGTTAATTATGCATCACAATGTTATATGTGTACCTATTACTATTGGGATGATCATTTTTAAAACATCAGTGATACAGGTGCTGCAATCCAAACAAGAATGTGGCATGCCATTAGAAACAGACAAATTACACAAGCATAAAATAAATAAATAAATATGTTATGAAGTTGATTTTCAACTCACTTGCTATTAGGAGAATGTATATTTTCATACAATGATTGAACCATTCATTTTAAGGGTTCCGTAGCAAAATACGGGACCCTTATAGATTCGTCATGTCTGTCTGTCTGTCCGTCCGTATGTCACAGCCACTTTTCTCCGAAACTATAAAAGCTATACTATTGAAACTTAGTAAGTAGATGTAATCTGTAAACCGCATTAAGATTTTGATACAAAAAATAGAAAAAATTTTTTTTTGTGGTGTCCCATACTTGGTAAGTACGTGATATATACGCACGGTAACTGGGGTGTGAAAATATAATACAAACTGCAAGTTACTTCCTTAGTTCCTTACCTGCATCTTTTGCCCTCTGCACGACAGAATCGAGATCACGGCCGTATTTCTTATTCGTTAAGTTTGCGCCAATATCGATAACAATAAGATTTTCATAACAACCCTTCAGGTTGTCCGAAACTTTAGCTTCCTCGGACGTCATCTTCGGTTTTGTTTAAGCTTATTTATGTGGTGTTTACCTGGAATAACTGGTTGTTTTAATAAATTCCTACAATCCTCACACTAGGGGGGCTTTGGATGTGTACTTACAAATTGTTTCAAACACTCCTACTGAATAAGCTTCTCGAATTTTAATGACTAGTCAAAAAGGTTAACCCACTTTACTGAAATGCCACCATGTTTTGGTAGGCTTGGGCAAAAAAAATCGATATATCGAAATATCGATTTTATTTTCAAAAATAATCGATATTTATCGTCGATTTTTTTATTTCCGATATATCGATTTTCGATATTTATTTTCGGATATCGAAAACGATATGTTTTGCCTCGAATTTTCAAGCATATATACACTTTAATTCTCCAATTGCAGTATTTAAATGCTATATGAAACACAAGCAACTATATTCGCTCAGAATATTCTTCAGTGTCAAATTTATTCAGGACATCGTTCTCCAGATGTGAGGTCTGACCGAGCAACATCAGCAAAAGCAAAATAAATAAAACGTCTATATGGTGCAGACATGAGCAGCTTTTAAATCTGAAAACAGCTAAGCCAGAGATTCTGAGCTCTGGATCTGTCCCCAATAAGCTTAACCAGTGTCTGGACCAACCACTTTTTGAGAAGAATTCAGATCGGATACACATCGGAGAGTGTGCGACTGATTTCCACGATTTATTTAACCCCCGACCAAAAAAAGGGGTGTTATAAGTTTGACGTCGATGTCTGTCTGTCTGTCTGTCTGTGGCACCGTAGAGCTCAAACGAATGGGCCGATTTCGATGCGGTTTTTTTTTATTTAAAGGTTAATATCCGTGTGGATGTTTTTAGCTATGTTTTGTTAATATCGATTCAAAATGGCCGCCTCCACAAAATGGCGGATAAAATATTTCTTCACAACCTACATCAATATGGGTATCAAATGAAAGGGCTTGACTAGCAAAATACTATACATTATAACAAATTTCAAATCCAAGATGGCTGCCACCACAAAATGCCAAATTGTATTATTTTTTTCACTACTACCTCAATATGTGTATCAAATAAAAGGGCTTGACTAGTAGAGCACTAGGACAAATTTAAATCCAAGATGGCCGCTACAACAAAATGGCGAAATACATTTCTTTTTTCACAACTCCCTTAATATGAGTATCAAATGAAAGGGCTTGACTAGTAGAACGTTATACAGATAATCCGAGATCCGAGGTAGTCAGGAGTTAATCAAAATTTTTAATTTTGTTCTTGTCTATCGTAATGCTCGTAGCTCGAAAAGGCGACATCGTTTCATGGTTGGTGTCCCAAAGACACGGACTAAGAGATTTGACTCTACTTTTGTGATAAGAACGTCAAGGCTGTGGAATACGTTGCCTGAGAGAGTTTTTCCCGATAGTTACAATCTTTGTGTCTTCAAATCGAGAGTGAATCGGTTTCTTCTAGATAAACACGCTCCATCGTAGACCGCATCATCGTTTAACATCAGGCGAGATGGCGGTCAAGTGTAAACCTATAAAAGTTAAATAAAATCCAATTGATTTTTGGGTGAATTGCCAAATTTTTACTCCGGTTCTTTTGGAAATCGCTCTAATATCCGAAAGGGTAGCTTCAGTCGTTAATTTAACAGTGCCGGATAATTGGAGCAGATTGACAGGTAGGCACTTTAAAGAAAGATTGCTGCTGATGTCTATATCAGACTATTGTATATGTAGGTTGGAGCGGAGCTAGTGACAACACGGTGGGTAAATGCGCACTCATGCACCTACATAACACAGACGAATACTGGTTTCAGTGATGGTTAATTTTGAACATTAAAATATGTACGAATTATGAACAAATAATAAAATTGGTTGTCTGTAAAGTCGGTTAGTTTACGAACGGCAACGTATAACAAAACACTGATAGATGCGGTGCAAGCGTACAATGAGCGTAATGGGACACTTTTTCGTGCACGCAGCCGGTGTTCATCGATTTATTAGTCGTTGTCACGTCAATAATATGCCAGATATTATGTATTTTCATTTATCTAATTAATAAGTGCTTAATATTTAAGTAACCTTCTCTTGAAAAAAAATCGATATATCGAAATATCGATATTTTTTGAAAATATATATCGATACATTTGGTAAGTATCGATACTATTAATATCGATATATTTTGTTTATTTGCCCATCCCTAGTTTTTGGAATAGTTTTCTTTGACATTGACAGAAATTCATTTACGAGGAAATAAATAAAATCTTTTTGATTGGTTGCAAACACGGAACATACATCGCTGATTCGTCAAAATTTTGGCCAGTGAACACAGCAGAATTGAAAGATGTGTTCAAAAGTTTGGTACTGTCAACTTTTTTTTATTTTAAATAGATGGACGTATAAAAAAATTTGTTGTCTCGTTGTCTGTAAAGTCGGTTGGTTTACGCTTGGCTTGTTCGCATTAGGCTAGTAATTTAGCCTAGTGGCGAGTAATTTAGCAACTAAACGTGTATGAACAGTGAAAATTTAGTCGAGTAGTTTAGGAAGTGATTTAGTCGAGTCAATCCAATTTGTTCTATTTTCAACGGGCGAGTAGCACCCCCCACCACGTTGCGAGCGGTGCGCTACTAGACTAATTTGCTAGCCTAATGCGAACAAGCCTTTAGTAGTAGAGAGATACACTGTTTACGGTTAACGGACGATAGTTTAACGTGATAAAAAAACATTGATAGATGCGGCGAAAGCGAACAATAGGCATAACGGGACAAAACGGGACATTTTTTCATGCATGCAGCCGGCGTTCATCGATTTATTAGACGTTGTCACGTCAAAAGTAGGACGTAGTTTCGCTAAAACAAAAAAAAAAGAAGTGTGGCACTCGGGGACTGCCGCGGTAAAGCTATTGCATGTTGCATGCATTTTCATCAACATAAGCAATAGGGAAGTTAACAATTTTTTGGAATTGCTTTTATTTTGAAGAGTGCCATTTGTTTACCTTAAAAATATCACGGGAAATCCGTTAAGTTGGCAACACTGCTAAGAGCATTTGGTCTGTAAAGCGCATACAAATAAGATTTAAAGTCGAATGACCGAGTGGGGAGGACGGCGTTACGGTCTTCCATCCCTCTTTCTTGTGAACATAAGAAAGAGATGCACGATCACTAAAATTCGGTCCCCAGGTCCGCGATAAAAGCTATGCAATAGCTTAACTGTACCATCGAGTCGGCCACATAATATGCTTGTGTGCGTTGGCACATACAGGCTGACACGTACACATTAGTATTTTTTATCCGGGCAGAGCCTTTATTAACAAAACTAAAATACAATGAGAACTACACTACACTACAAACCTACGTAACTAACTACTTAAACTAAGCACACCTGAATTATCCATAGACAACTGTAGGTCTACAGATAATCAAGATGTTCAAGCCCACTACCAATCGGAAGCGTACCCAGCATGCTGGCGGCATTACATGCGCTACTTATGGATATGTGATATGTGTGCGTGTCAGCCTATCAGTGACAACCTGACAACGCACACGTGCAAATGTGTGGTTTGTATTTGTATTTGTATACAAATGAAAAAAACAAAATTATACCTACAACAAAAAATATATTTTATGAGCCATGTTCAGTAAACATAGGATCACACTGAATCTTCAAGTTTTAGTACGCACCTGTCGCTTATCAAAAACACTGACAGTGACTTTGATTGATAATACAGCTGGAAACAGCTGACTTTAATAACAGAAAAACAGAATATTATAACCTTAAAAATCAAGCTTCAAAACTTCAAAGGATACGACGCACTGGAGCAAAATAATTGAACATAATTTTACAAATATCAAGAGAAGAAGTATAAAATGGGTTACCGTACTTTTCTATCCAAAAACATGGTCGTAATAGTTATGGTTCCTGTTATTGCCGGTGCTCATTACGGCTGGTACAAGCTCCAATTTAACGATAAATTTGTAACAGCTGAAGAACGAGAAAGTCTACCGCTGTTAAAGGTATACATTTCAACTAATGACTCTTTAAACCTCCGATAAACAGAAGACGACTTCCTTCTTCTGTTTATACCGAAGGCTGCATACATTTACGTCAAACTATATGATAATCAGATGCTGGTAAATCTATGACCGACGTAATTTAAGAGCCGTAATATAGTAAATATTATGAATGCACACATTCTAATGCACCGGCACTAGGTGCATCCAGTAATACAATGTTATCCTTTACCGCCAACCACTATTGTTCATCATCAACAGCCCACTAAATGTTCCCACTGCTGGGACTCGGGCCTTCTCTTGCAAGGAGAGAGTTAAAGCCATAATCCACCACGCCACTATTGTTATGTTTGTTTGTTACCATGGATTCTACATGAAACTACACACTAGTCATAGTCCATAACAGCATCCTGCTGAAGCACAAGACGTTTGCGTAATTGCGTAATTGTGCTCACCAAGCATATCACACTAACATAGCACAACGGGATAGAAGCCAGAAATTAATAGACGACGAATCAGATGATACAACCAATTAAAAGTTAAAAATGAAAAAAGGAGGAGTGAGGAGAAAACTTTATCAGCTGACTATTATTATCATTGTATAAATTCAGACCAATGGAAACTGTGTTGCCTGACATATTGCATGCCTCTAGAAGAAGAGGCCAGTTTGTATGGGTCCATTATTTAAATGTTTTGTATCACCTTATCTTACCTGCAAACAGCAATAAAGATTTTTGTACTTGTATTTGTAAAAGAACTATTCAGTATTGCTGCTTAGATTCTTCATCGGTCGCGGTCTCGTGTCGTGGTCTCCGAGGAACTGCTACCTTAAAGATAAAACCAACATAACACAAAAATAACTCATAAGTTTTGAGACCTGTACTAGGTACATCACGTTTTTTTTTACTCTTCAAACTGGAACACAGCAATTTTTGCACATAACTGCTTGGGGTTAGGATTGCTGACAAAAGTGTAGTACTTTCCCAGATGGACTCGGTAAAGAATCCTGCTATGAGGATGTTATGCTGTTTGCCTGAAATGAATTAAACTTTTATCATTACAGGCTCAATTAGCTCAAGAAATGTCTCAAACTCCCCAGATATGATATGCCAATTAAGATATGCATGTGAAATATTAACTACCTACAAGATTATACAAGTTTTTTAACAGAAAAATTCTAGGAATTCTCAAGACATGGTTAATTTTTCCAATATTTTTAGTACTTATAGCATTCTGTATTTTTTAAATAATTAAGTTATTTGTTGTAATAGTAGAAACAGACTGTATTTTAGTCTGAAAAAAGTAGTGCCAGTAGTACATTTTAGCTTCCCTACATCAACTAAAAAAGAGAAATTAGAGTTGATAAAATTACATTCAGAAATGGCATTCAGAATTTGCGCTCATAAATTATGGAGCGGCTGCTTTTGTCGGAATTTTAGATGTTGTCCCTATATTATAAGTTCATAATCATAAGTAGACTTAGAACCTTTAACTTAGCACACTAGGATCTGTGAATCATGCTGTGAGCGCCATAAACCAACAGTAGCTCTGCTTGTACTAAGAAATAATAGCTTAGACTCTGCATGATTTTACAGGAGAGCGTTCCAAAGTAGAGAATAAGAGAGAGAGAGAGAATTTGAGAAATGAATGATTTCATTGCATGTAAATCATAATTTTTGTTATATTTTGTAAAATTTTGAGTAATTTTGTTGTATTTGTGTGTATTTGGTTTGTTTGTAATTTCTTTACCCCAAATTTACAAAATTTTTACATGAAATGATGATTTAAATGCATTTCGTGCAAAAGTTTATGCTTTGGAACACTCTCTTGTATCACGATTCCAACAAATAAACGATTTGATTTGTAGACACAACAACAGGAGGCATAGAGATATACCCATCTATGCTTGTATGTGGAATTTATACTGATTTCCTGGATGAGATTGCCACCTGTAATATGACGATACCTTGTAGTTTTTACCTGAAAATTACTGTTTTTTCATGTCAGTATAAAAAAAATTCAGCTAGCTTTTTTGTTACAGACATTACTTGGGAAAAAAGAGATATGAAAATACAAATGACGTGATTTACAAGTATAAGTTGTAAATAGAAAATTACAAAGTGAAGCATCCCTTATAATAAGGTAGGTAATTTAGTGAACTTGTCATGTATTCTAGTGTTAAATAAATTATATACTTTTAATGTGGTGTTTCTTTTGCCGTACCTATGTAATATGTTTTTGGATCTATTGCTCCCTTGGTGTTTTGTTTACATATTCTAACATTTTTTTTAAATTTATTTGTAAGTAATATTGCGCCGCGATTTCATCAGCGAACGGGAATTCCTGTTCTTTAATTCCTCGCCTTTAAAAAGTAGCCTGTGTGGTCTAGACTACAATCTGGGCTTAAGGCCAGGTAATTCTGTCAAAGTAGGCATTTAACGCTGTCTTGTTCTCGCGACCGTCACCGACCGCGGAATCGGTGCCACAGTGCAGAAATAACATTAAAATATTGGACTATGAAATTTAAACTCATTTTTTGTTCAAGATTTGCTTATGTTTGTTTGTTTATGATAAGTGTTTTGTTGCTATATAAACGAAGAAATATTAAATTTATCTATACTCGTAGGCATACAAAACTCAACCTTTTCTTTTTCGGTCACACTATAAGCACACCCCGGACACTCCACTAAAACTCCATACAAGCGCCGCTGTGGAGCTACCTACTCTTCACACAACTACGCAGATGTCGTTCGTACACACGCGTGAATGTGTGCGTTAGAGCTAGGGCTACTGAATTGCTTTATTGAATAGTTGTGTCCCATGAGTTCACCTGGTAACGTAAAGTAGTCTGAGTACCTAATGTAAATGTTGAGTTACATAAATAGAATGGAGTTAAATTATACTATTCCAAATAAAATGGTGTTTGCACAGATTTCTTAATTATTTCAGAAATCTGTGGGTGTTTGTATTGCCGCGTAAAATGAAACGAAACCGATGATAGATTAGATCAGGTACCTAGATATCTATTTCTGTTATGAAGGAAACTTTATTCTGTCACTATAATTATTCCTCCAGGCATTATCAATCCGTGCTTGGGCACGTAAGTTACCGGCTGTGTAAGTTACGAACTTTGAGTTAAAAATGACTTCGTTATTATAAATATTGGTAGAGACAATTCACACACAACACCATCTGACCCCAAACTAAGCAAAGCTTGTAATATTATAAAGCAACGTTATTGAAAAGTTTCTAATCTTACGTTATTATAAAGTTTTTAATCTTGTCCCGTTTAGTTGACGGACAGCCGTAAACAGCACAACAACCCACCATGATGATATTTCGTTAGGAATTAGATGTTCGATACCAGCCCTTCGTTGAGTGCTCCTAGCGTATCCGAAACGGCGTGAGGGGTGAGGAAGCTTGAAATTGGCGGGGGATGGGGAGTGTCCGTTCTATCTATATTATCTATTCTATGCTATAAGTTGAGAACGGCTTTTCCAATTTCATGCATCTTTTTAAAATGTTTCCTAATAATTCACAAGTTCGTCAAAAATTTTAAAAAATGTGCTGAAACGTAATGAAAGGCCAGTAAAAATAGAAGGTTTTTTGGTCAATTTTGCACTAAATTTCTAAACCAATTTTTTTCTGAGGTAAAGATCACTTACTGAGCATAAAATTACAAAATGCTCACAGATCCAGGTAGAGCTTCAAACGCCAATTGAAAAAAAATGTTTTAGCCGATATTTTGGAAACTATATATTTTGACAATAATTGTAGAAAATAAAATTTTGCATCTTTTGTTGCTAGTAAACTTTTTGTAAAACTTACCGTTTACGATTTATACCCCATTTAATGATACGGTTGCGATGATGCCAATAATAGTGGATGAAAATGATGTGGTCTACGATGGAACTTGCTTCTCTAATAGAAACAAACACAGTGTACCTCGTAACCCCAAGGTTCGAACCTTCGACAAAAACCCACTCTGGCAATGCGTTTCACAGCTTAGTTGTTCTTATTACAAAAGTGGAGACCAAACTCTTCGTTCAACTCTTCAATCATGATGATGAACGGTGCTGTTTATTCGAGCAACGAGCAATATGATAGAATAACTTTAATTTAAAACCCCGACTACAAAAAAACTACACGTAAAAAATATTACCTACTATCTAAGGAGTCTAAGGACACTTTGGCGAATGATAGTCTCATTCGCCAAAGTGTCCTTAGACTTAGTGTGTGAAAGTGTCTTAGAATATCTTAGTTACCGAAATCCATCCAGCCGTTTGGAAGATATGTGGAAATAAAGTTTTACAAACATAAAGATACGCGCGAAAAACATAACCCTTCTTCCATTCCGGTAAAAAAAGACATGTTTATGCTACTGGGAACAGAATTCACATCTTATTTTTTGCATTGTTATCATTAAATTGGACATAATAAATCGTAATCGGTAAGTTCGAAAAAAAAAAGTTACTGGCAACAAAAGATGGGAAATATTATTTTCTACAATAATAATAGGCTTTATAACTTTTTCGGAATATCAGCCAAAAACGTTTTTCGAGCTGGCGCTTGAAGCTCCACCTGGATTTGTTATTATTTTGTAATTTTATGCTCAGGAAATGATTCTAAACCTTATATAAAAATACGAATCGGAAATTTAGTACAGAGTTAAATTCTACGAGTAATTTTACTGCCTAAAAGGCTTCTTATCAAATTTGGTCGAGTGTCTAAATTTCATTTTAAATAAGTTTTAAATGAACGAAGTTGGGTTTTAGGGACTCGTAGACAAATTTTAAAAATACGTTATGTCTGTCCATCCGTATGTGACAGCCATTTTCTCCGAAACTATAAGAAGTATACTATTAAAACTTGGTAAGTACATGTATTCTATGCAAGTAAGGTATCATTTATGATACCTAACTTGCATTATATTAGGGGATTTACGCAGGGATTTCTCCCTCTCATTATTTCCTTATCCCGATCTCTGATTTGACGGACGAATATTTTACCGATACTTATCTATTTTCCATTGCATCCGGATTGAATTTTTACTGATGTGTTATCGACGTCAGTTTTTGAGACTCCCTATTGGTCTGCAACATAAAGTAAACAGCGTACTAATTAGTATCAGCGTCTATTTGCAATTCCAATGAAAACGGTATCAAAAATCAAGATCATAGCGTGCTTCACTAGTAATACCTACTGATATTGTTATACTGTGGCACTATGATCGTAATATTTAAAATTTATTGGTTGTAAAAATTGCAAAATCAAGCACAGGCCCGTCGTCCGTGAGCGCCGAAAAGCGACTGATCAGGCCCGCCGAACGGCGCGCTATATATATGGTAGATATTAAAACATAGTGAATAACTGATACTTTTATCAAGTCAAACTCTGCGAATGCATCTATAACTTTTTAGTGGCTTTCGTTGAGTATAAAAATTTTGTAAAAAAATTCATTAGTTTAGTCATAAACTTGAAAAATCTTTTTGAAAAGGGGTAACTTTGGGATATTTTTTTTAACAAGTAAAATTCATTTTATCGTGTTATTGACTGCGAATTGCACTAGATTAGATCCTTAACTAATACATATATTTTTTTCAGAGTTTGATACACGATTTCAAAGGTCTTAAAGTTGTTTTAAAAATTCAAAATTACGGCCCACACGCCCTTAAATGCCAAGCCGACAGTTTCACACGTTCTGACGTGATTGAGCAACAAACATTCAAGCTTTCGCATTTATAATATTAGTAGGAAGAACGATTATTAGGGTCCCCTTGGGGGGGGGGGGGGGGTCACCAGTTGAGAAATACAATAAATCGAATAAAATAGACTTTACTAGTGAGTCCTCACGATTTTACCCGCGTAGTTGCCGTTCTAGTTGTTTTCCCGCGTAAAAAAATAGTATAGTACTATTTTATTGAGTTTTAATTTAACTTAATTTTTCCGTGAGCGCTGCTCTAGTTTTTAAAACTAAACGTTGACTTTTGCCGCCATCTATCATACAAAAGCTGTAGTGGCCTTATGGCCAGAATATACGATTGTCTGCTTGTATTTATTTATAAGTACTTGCACACTTAAAGCTATGCTAAGACGTGTGCCAAGCTAAATTACATAATTACCTATATCTTATCTTATACCTTTAAACGAGCAATTCTTGTAGGTATATATGTATATATATATAGAATCTGAATCTCGGAAACGGCTTGAACGATTTTCATGAAATTATGTATACAGGGGGGTTTCGTAGACGATAAATCGATCTAGCTAGATTTTATTTAAAAAAAACGCCGTTTTATACGCCTTTTTAGACAATGAAAAACTGTTGTTACATAAAGATTAGAATGCGACGGTAAATTTCGCGACGCCGCGCGACAGTATATTAGCTCAGTCGGGAAGATGGGCGGTTATAATATGATAGGTCCGGGTTCGGATCCAACCTGCCATCTTTCTTTTTTCAAGTTTTTTTTTTTTGAGAAAATTAGTATGTAGGTATCGAAGAACCGAGCAAAGCCCGATCCCCAGGTACCTGCTATAAGTAAAATGTGAAATGTAGTGGTAAGTAATATTTAGGGAATAAATTAATTGAAGTACTTATTAATATTTTTATACGTTCACAATTATAAAGAAAAATGTAAATAAAAGTGGTCAAGTGCGAGTCGGACTCGCCCATGAAGGCTTCCGTAGCAGCAAGTAACAATATAAAAGTTCTTGTAGTTCGTTGTTACTTCAATCAGTGTTTTAACAATAATCAATTTATGACGTATTAAAATGAAACTACTTAGGTACTAGATATTATTCAAACGAATTTTCGTTGATAGTTCACATGATAATGTATATTATACACTTTTTTAATTTTTGTCATTCTCTTATTTTAGAAGTTTGGTACAGGGACACACTTTTTACCACTTTGGAAGAGGCCCTCGCGCAAACTATTCAGTTTAGAAAAAAAGTATGTTAGAAACCTCAATATTATTTTTGATGACCTATCCATAGATAAACCACGCGTATGGTATAGATAAAAAAAAATCAGTTTTATTCCAAAGTATGGGACACCCCTAAATGAATTTGGCTACAGAACCCTAAAAAGACTTAATAAGTACATAGGTACTAGACTTACTGACTTACTTTTGTAGTTTCGAATTCCGCCTGCAGCTCTCAAGTATCTTAACGACAAGCTTACATAACGAGATGTACTCCTAACGACCACCTACCTACATATGTCATCACCATTTGCTTTGACGTAAGATAACATCGTGAAGAAACCGGTGTTTTCTAAAAAAAATGTGGTAGGGTATCATGGGATACAACCACAACGTAATAACGGTTCATTCGCACTAGTTCCATTGACGAAGTAGTTCCTTTGGATAATGTGGATTATAGAAGGAGCACAATTTGCAAAAAAAAATCGTAGTTTTGTTATGGTACGATCCTGTGCAAAATAAAGGACCCCTGGGCTGGCTCCAGTACCTAGGTGGGCTATTAATTGAAAAATCATGCATGTACTTGTGACATGGAGCCAAAGCTGCATCCGCCCTTGGAAAGAGGTAAAAAGGTACTCGCTTCTTGATCAACAAGACTAATTCTATTCATTAATTAGGTCGCACTAGTTTATAGATTTTTTTAGCTTTAGTTGATTTAGTTCACTTATGATTTGTGGCAAAGGGCAGGCCACATCGCTCGCAGAACTGACAACCGATGGGGAAGAAAGGTTCTCGAGTGGCGACCACGAACCGGAAGACGCAGTGTTGGACGGGCTCCCACTAGATGGACAGGTGACCTCACAAAGGTCGCTGGAAACCGCTGGTTGCAGGTTGCGCAGGACCGTTCGTTGTGGAAATCTAGGGGGGAGGCCTATGTTTAGCAGTGGACGACTTGCGACTGATGGTGATGGTTTGATATGTCAAAACCACCTACGGAGGGTAAATCCAAATTTTGTATTTTTTTTTTTTCATATGATGATTCATTAGGTGGCCCTAACCCATGTGGGTTCCGCGCCGACATCCGGGCTAGGGAAGGGGAGGGAAGGGGAGAGGCTAGGTACTTGAATAAAACACAGGAATAATAGCAATAACGTTGTAATCTATGGGCGGTGGTTTGCGAGGCGGGGCGGTAGTCAGATGGTGGGCAGGTGCCCGCGCGCCTCGTCGGGCTTCTTGCCCCGCGGGGGCGCGCGCTCAGACACGATCAGCTGCGGCAGCAGCGGGGACGACTGCACCTGGGAACACACACATATTGGCAATTAGTTTCAGTATCACGGCATTTTCACAAAAATTCATACAACCTTCTCGTCACTTTGATCATTCCATTTTGTGACCGGTTTTTTTTTTTTTATTTTTTTTTTTTTTAACTTTTATAGGTTTACACTTGACCGCCATCTCGCCTGATGTTAAACGATGATGCAGCCTACGATGAAGCGTGTTTACCTAGAAGAAACCGATTCACTCTCGATTTGAAGACACAAAGATTATAACCATCGGGGAAAACCCACTCAGGCAACGTATTCCACAGCCTAGACGTTCTTATCACAAAAGTAGAGTCAAATCTCTTCGTTCGTGTCTTTGGAACATCAACCATGAAACGATGTCGCTTTTTCGAGCTACGAGCATTCCGATAGAAAAGAAAAAATAATTTTGCGTAGAGCAAAACTGGATATATATCTACTTGCTAATGTTCTATTGATTTCGCTCCAAAGTCCGGAGATAGCGATGACTATATACCATAATAAGTACCTTTAGGACCTTAGAGGCATATTCGTGGATAAAATAAAATGATGACTACTAACACAATCTCTCAAGACTTGAAAGAATAGTAAATCCATGCTTCTCAAAGCAACAATTCTATTTCTTTTTGCCCTTGCTCTTCCCACTCTTCGACGAACCGGATACTGTCATTGTTGTGACGCTTTGCTTTATTGTTGTCTCTATCTCTTTCCTTCTCTCTTTTAACTCGTTCTGTTGAATAGGGAGGGAAATGATTCAATAGGATGGAATTATTAGGATAGAGGTGGTTTCAAAATGCAAATAGACATGTCAAAGATAATTAGTGAATAGGTTGAGATAGGGAAGGTGCTACCAGCCACTTTAATTTAGGTTTTGTAAAAGTGATACCTGCTACTTTTGATTGAGCCTTTGTAAAGGTGATACCTGCTACTTTTGATTGAGGCTTTGTAAAGGTGATACCTGCTACTTTTGATTGAGTCTTTGTAAAGGTGATACCTGCTACTTTTGATTGAGGCTTTGTAAAAGTGATACCTGCTACTTTTGATTGAGGCTTTGTAAAAGTGATACCTGCTACTTTTGATTGAGGCTTTGTAAAAGTGATACCTGCTACTTTTGATTGAACCTTTGTAAAGGTGATACCTGCTACTTTTGATTGAGCCTTTGTAAAGGTGATACCTGCTACTTTTGATTGAGCCTTTGTAAAGGTGATACCTGCTACTTTTGTTTGAGGCTTTGTAAGGATGCTACCAGCCACTTTTGATTGAGGCTTTGTAAGGGTGCTACCAGCCACTTTTGATTGAGGCTTTCTAAGGGTGCTAACAGCCACTTTTGATTGAGGCTTTCTAAGGGAGCTACCAGCCACTTTTGATTGAGGCTTTGTCAGGGTGCTACCACGTACTTTTGATTGAGGCTTTGCAAAGGTGATATAAACTACCTACTTATGAGTGAGACTTTAGAAGGGTCATACCTGGGCTCTCCTGGCCTTCTCGAATTCCTCGTGGTCAGAGTGCGGCACAGTGAACAAGAAGTTCTCGAAGATAGGGTGTCTGAGCAGCTGCTCGCACGTCCACCGCATCATCGGGTCTTTGTCAAGGCATTTCTGAATTACAAAAAATCCAAATATATATTTCTTACAAAAACTGCTCTTTCGAAACATTTTTTTTGTAGTATAAAGTGACGAAACGAACAGGACATGGGTCTGATGGTAAGCAACATGACTGCCCATAACAGCACAGCGACACGCAGCTATTGGAGCACGTAGAGTCCAAATCATTATCTAGCATTGCATTGCGCTCGTCACACAGAGCTGTAAGGTAATCTATCTTTATGCCTTGTAATTTGGTATAGTGCAAGCCACTAAATGTTTCCGCCGCTTCGACTCGAGGTCTTCACGCACTAGGAGAGAGTCGAGGCCATAATCCACTACGCGAGCCCCGTGCAGGTTAGTGGGAGACGCGTGACCTCAATTCTAGGAACTTGTCGGTTTCCTCACGATATTTTCCTTAAAATACTCTTTTTTTTTACTACAAAATGTTTACACTTGATCGCCATCCGGCAACTCGCCTGAAGTTTAACCAACGGCAACTATGCGGTCTACGATGAAATAAAATGAAATGAAATGAAAATGTATTTATTATACTTAACATAATTACAAGCAAATTTTTGATGGGGCGTGCTTGTATACGAGTAGGTCTGATACCAATGCATTACCTGCAAAAAGTCTATAACTAATTCATTGTTTGTGTATCTTTGTGGTATTTTCTTCTCTAGCGGTTCAAACGTCGTTGGTTCCGGTAACTCCATACCCTGCAAATGTCACAAACTGTTGTCAGTAAATCTATAAGTAAGTACTAATATTATAAAGCTGAATAGGTTTTTTGTTTGAACGCGATAATCTCAGTACCTACTACAGATTTCAAAAATTCTTTCACTTTTGGATATGTATCCCCTTCCATGTGACTGGGTCAACTTATTTGCCGGCCACTATATGTCAAAGTTAAAAAAACAAAAATTGTTTAAAAATATTTATTTTAAAATAAAGAGTCACGAGACGAGCAGGATATATGCCTGATGGTAAGCAACATGCCTGCCACAGAACAGCACAGTGACACGCAGCTATTGTAACATAAATAGTCCAAATCATTACCCTGCACTACGCTCGTCACCCAGAGATGTAAGACGTTTTATCTCTATGCCCTGTAATTTCACTGGAAACGTTACCCTTGAAACCGGAACACATTAATGTATGCACATGACTACTTGGCGGTAGAATAACTGGCAAAGGTGTGGTACTTCCCCAGGCGGACTCTGCCAAGAGTCCTACCACTACAAAGAAGATGTATTGAACAATTGAAAATTTATGTCAATCCATAGAATTATTTATACAAATCAATTTTACAGATATAAACAGCTTTAATGTTGCACAATTTCGTTAATCTTGGATTGGGAGAAGAAAAGGAAAATATGGAGGAATATTTACCTATGGAACATTTTCATCCTAATTTCAGTGAGTCCAATTTTTAATACTATAGCGTGACGAGACGAGCTGGACATTTATTTGCCCGATGGTAAACAACTGCCACAGAACAGCACAGTGACACGCAGCTATTGTAACATGAATAGTAATTTCACGGGAAACGTTGCCCTTCAAACCGGAACATAGTAAAGTTTGGACGTTGCTACTTGGCGGTAGAATAACTGGCCAAGATGTGGTTCCCAAAACGGACTCTGCAAAGTGTCCAACCACTACAGCTACCACTAACCTGAAAGAAGGTGTTCTGCGAGAAGATGGTCATGTGTCGCGGCAGCAGGTCTCCCAGGGTCTTCCGGATGAGGTACAGCTGGTCCAGATCACTCTTCCCCGGCCACAGCGCCTCGCTCGACAACAGCTCAGCGAACACACAACCTGTTTCATATCACAGATCCATTTATTCCAGACCTTAGGTTATAAGGGTATAACAAGTAAAAAATTGGTTAGGCTACTTTTATCACGGGAAAATTACGTGAACGAGAACTAAGTGGTTAAACCCGCGGAGTTGCGGGGCTGGTAGTGTAGGTAGGTACATAATTTACGGATTGCAAACCAAAATTCATTCTCATCATCAGTGCATCGGTCGCTTCTAGGCGCTAGGTAAGCACGCTTAACGTCAGACGAGATGGCAGTCAAATGTAAGCCTATAAAGGTAAAAAAAACTAATTTACAGCAAAGGCAGAAAATATGCCGTTTATGAAAGATGTTTCTGTGTTATGCGCAAAGGGCTGTTACGCAGTGCCCGGAACCAACTTCAGAGAGTTCATTGCACAATGGTCCTAACGTTTTATAGTTTTTTTAATCTTTATTTTTTTTCTTTTTTAGGGGCTTATGTCGCACAACGACAATGCCAGCCCCGTGCAAACACAATAATTTTCTAAACATAAATGTCGCGTTTTATATGTAGTTAAGACTCATTTTGTTTTGGCATAGGTCCTATATCAAAAGAAAATACTACTTAAAACATCGTCGAGCAAAGTGATAATAATTTTCGCTGTGACAACTTCTCCAGGAAAAGTTGAGTTTGGGCGGAAAATATTCTTTATTTTCTTGGAATCCACCAGATTTGTTATTTGTCGTACCTAAAGAGTTTACATATACTACGTATATCTAACATACACCTCATCTGCTTACGATTGGCGCAAAGGAACCGTGCGGAAAAACCGGATCTATTTACTTATTCTTTATCTAAGTAAAAAGAGTTTTCTATCCATCTATTATTACAGTTGTACGAGATATCCACAGACACAGGTAGTATAGTCACCTATAGCCCACACGTCGACCGGCGTGCTGTACATGGTGTCCCCCCACCAGAAGCTCGGGCGCGCGGTACCATCGCGTCGCCACGTAGTCCGTGTAGCTCTCGCCGGGGCCTGGACATGTTGGCGGAAACATTCTACGTCAATTACACGTAAACTGGCATTGATAATCTCTACAAATAAGTAGTAGTTGTAGTCCTAGTACTGATACGAATCTTTGCAGCGTCCGCCTGGGGAAGTACCACACCTTTGCCAATTATTATAAATAAATAAATATTATAAATATGTGTGGACGTGGATACTTCACACACAACACAATTATACTGCATTAATGTGAAATTACCACTGTGTTCTGGTATTTTCCAGTTAGGGCCATTTTTCCGGTGAAATTACAGGGCATAGAGATAAAATATCTTATATGACGAGTGCAGAGCTAGGTAATGATTTTTTTTTTTTTTAAATATAGAGTGACGAGACGATCAGGACATGTGCCTCATGGTAAGCAACATGCCTGACACATAACAGCACAGTGACACGCAGCTATTGGAACATGAACGAGTCCAAATTATTACCTAGCACTGCACTGCGCTCGTCACCCAGAGATCTAAGACCTTATATCTCTAAGCCCTGTAATTTCTCTGGAAACATTGCCCTTCAAACACAGTATGTTTGCACATTACTGCTTGGCGGTAGAATAACTGGCAAAGGTGTGGTACTTCCCCAGGCATTCATTTTCCGCAGCTATTGGAACATGATTCTCTTCATGTTCCAATAGCTGCGTGTCACTGTGATGTTATGTAGCAGACATGTTGCGTACCACCAGGCACATGTCCTACTCATCTCGTCACTCACAAATTTTCACATTGTAAATAAAATTATTCTGTGAACCGCATTAAGGTTTTTACACGAAAAAATATATAAATATTTTGGGGTTGCTCCAAACTAGAACTGAAACTCAACATTTTTTTTTCATCATTCCCATACGCGGGGGGTGTCTATGGATAGGTCTTCAAAAATGATGTTGAGATTTCTAATATTTTTTTTCTATACTGAATAATAATTTACGCGTAAGACATTTCACTGGTGAAGTGGTTAAATGTGCCCCCCCCCCTGTAACTTCTAAAATAAGAAAATTATGAATCTAAAAAAAATGATGTAAATTACCATGCAAACTTCCACTGAAAATTGGTTTGAACTTGACCTAGTAAATAGTTTTTTTGTACCTCATATAAATGTCATGTAAATACACTATTATTAAAACATCGATCAATGTTACAACGAACTACAAGAATTTACGAGTATGTATTATGTTACTTGCTGCTACGGAACCCTTCATGGGCGAGTCCAACTCGCACTTTGCCGCTTTTGTTTACCTACGTTTAGTAATTAAAATCCCTCAATCACCATCTAGTCTGGCACTGTTCAAGTTTATGTTTTAAAGCGGTTAATTGCTAGACAATATAAGCTGTCATAAGGTCAACGCTAGATACATTTGACCTCTAACCTTTGGCACCACCTACCTAATGGGTTAGAAGTCTCGATGGTAATGTTAGATACACTCTGACCTTTCACCGAGCACCGAGTGCCAAGGTTTCTGCTAACGAGTACCTTGCGATGTAGAAATCCTAATAGAAAAGTTTCAAAACTAACTTAGTGAAACATTGCGGTTGTCAAATTATCTTTTGTATGTATAAAATCTCACGGTGGTTATAAATAATAAATATTGGTGGACAATTCACACACAACACCATCTGACCCAAACTAAGCAAAGCTTGTAAGTACTATGGCGGCCAGATAGCTGATACAATACTTATATAGTTTTAAATACATAATTATTATAAATAGAACTACCCAGACACAGTGCAAACATTTGAATTCATCACACAAGTATTTGCACTGGGTGGGAATCGAACCCACGACCCTCGGCTTCGCAGGCTGTATTCGTACTTCTCAAAACAGCTTCTGAGTATTTTTTTTAAATAAATAAACGGGTAACTCACGTTTAATATAGTCAGTCCACTCCGACTCAAGTTTCGATCGCGTCCGGCGATCTTTTCAAGGAGATCTTTGCGCGCGCGGTTTCGCAGCTCGTTTAGCACTGGACTAAACTTGAGTCGGACTGGACTGACTATATTAAACGTGAGTGTAATTGAGTGAGTGTGTATTTATTTAAAATGTGTAATAACCACGTTAGTTTTCATACTAAAAGCTTCTGAGTACTTTTTTGCAGGGAAAAATGTTATGATTTCGCATCATCAACGTGCCAGTATAACAGCTTAGGGTCCTAGCACACGACGTATTGCAAACGCGCAGATGATGCGCGTGTACGCGCAACGAGAAACGATTCGAACGCAACCTTGTAGCCTAGGCACACGGAGCGTGGAGCGATCGTGAACCGCGCGTCTACAGCGATACAGACGCGCTGTAGCCGCGCGTAGCTTCCGCGTTTTGATCAAATACTCGTCAGTTGTACAATAACGCCCTCCTCTGTCCCTGTTCCGGGCTTTTGTACGCGCTTCAAACGAGTTTCGAATGCGCGTTTGTATCGCGTTTTACGCGGTTTTGAATTTATACAAACCCAAAAATCGTCATCTACGGGGCAGCAACGCGTAGACGGCGCAGCTACGCGTGAAATGCGCGCATCGTCTCTGCTCGTTTAGAATACGTCGTGTCATTGTGTGCTAGGACCCTTAGGCCGCTTGTAGACGTCCGTTTTTTTCACCGGATAACGGACCGTCAATAAACGGCTATCCTTGTATACATATTTTTTTTACCGGATGGATGGACTGCCGTCTATATGCGTTAGTTTTGAACTGGTAGTCAGAGATTACACACGTGTGAAATGTCGAATAATAAGAAAAAAAAACTCGTATTGGCCTACTATTTGTACAGGAAGAAACAAAAAGAAAAACGTAAAAGGTCATCGTGGGTGCATCCTATATTATTGGAAAGGGAAAAATATGGTGCATTTCAAACTCTTTTTACGCAGTTGGAAGAAGATGAAACTAAATTTTACAATTATTTTCGGATGAAGAAAGAAACCTTTCAACTATTATTAACAGCCATATATGATAAAATAAGACACGAGGATACTGACATGCGTAAATCTATTTCCCCGGCAGAGAGATTAGCCGTTACGTTAAGGTATGTTAAAGAGATGTTCAATTTCAAATTATAGAAAAGGGGATTGATTACCTGTATTAATTAAAACAAAATTTAGTAGGTAGTAATTGTTTTATTATACTCAAAAAATAAATTAAGGAGTTTTAGAAAATCGAAATCGTAATCAGGCGATGTGATTGAACTTAATTCAGTAATAATTGAAGATTGGGAATCATCTTGCTGCATGAGTTCTTGAGGCATCCTGGATGTGGATGGAATGAGTTGTGTTGGCTGATATTCATAGGGCATCCTGGATGTCGATGGAATGGGTTGTGTTGGTTGATATTCGTGTATCCTGTAGTCGGGTGTAGCCGTAGTGTAGCGTCGATTAATATTGTAATTGTAATTTTGCTGCTGCATGGACGCTTGATTTCTCCGAGTTAAATTTCTCATAACTTTAATGACTTCATATTGGAATTCAACATAATCGTCATCACTATACTTGTCTACAATCGGAGCAATACCTTTGAAAAAACACATACTCTTACTCTTGTCTTCATCTTCAACTGATTTAATTAAAGTAAGCATTTGTCGATCAACTTCGCTACAGTCTGTCTTTCTCTTCTTGCTTGTTTTTGTTAAATCGGTAGTATTGGCTGGTGCGGTAGGGTCATTATTGGTTTGTGAGTCAGTTTCTTTGTTGTGAGATTGTGTGATGTTTTTTTCTGATGTAATACTTGCTTCCGTTGTTCGGCGAGTCACAATTTTACACAAAAAGAGCATTTGATCGTAGAATTTATATTTTCGTAGACTTTTTGCACCAGAGCCGGATTTACATTCCTTAACTTTTTTGTGATATTTCATCCAGTTATCTCTTGCATTGTTCCATTTTTTTATGATATCTTTGCCTAAAAAAGAAAAAATTGTTACAGATATTTAGCTGCAGGGAACACATTTAGTGATCTACATTACAGTTTCAGAATGGGTATAAAACTATCAGCTGTATTGTACAAGAAGTATTTGAAGCATTGTGGGAAACCCTTTCTCAATTTATATGAAACTACCATCGGAAGACGAATGGTTAACAATAGCAAAAAATTTCGAGACGAATGCAGATTTTCCTCATTGCTTGGGAGCCATTGACGGCAAACATATTAGAATCATCAAGCCAGAAGAAAGTGGATCAATGTTTTCAACTACAAGCACTATTTCTCAATAGTATTAATGGCTGTGGTAGACACAAACTATAATTTTGTTTTTATTGATGTTGGAGCCTACGGCAAAGAATGCGATTCAGCAGTATTTAAAGAAACAGAATTTTGGAAAAGAATAGTAGGCGATAAATTAAATATTCCTCGACCTAAGCAGTTGCCAGGTGCAGGCAGTGAGTTACCTTATGTATTTGTTGCTGATGAAGCTTTCGCTTTACATCAACACGTACTTCGTCCTTACGGTGGGCATCAACTTGACTCAAAAAAAATATTTTCAATTATCGTCTCACAAGAGCGCGACGCTACGTCGAATCCGCATTTGGTATTTTATCCAATAAATGGAGGATTTTGCATAGACCATTAAATGTTTCAACAGATACTGCTGTTAACATTGTAAAACATGCTGCTTATTACAAAACATAATTCATAAAGTAGAGGGTATTGCTAATAATGCTACTGACAATGCTAGTTCACACATGGTGTCTACTCTATGCCATTTGCCTCGTTCCCATTCAACACGAGGTAATGTAACAGCAAATATGATTCGTAACAAATATGCAGAGTATTTCATGTCACCAGTAGGGCGTGTACCATGGCAAAATCAACATGCATAAAAAATAATGAAAATAAAATGTTACTTACCAAAATCATTTTTTCTTTCTCGGACATCGTTTCAAAACCTTCATTTAACGCAAAGACAAATTTCTCCAAGCGGCAAAACTCGACTGTCTATTTTATAGCACTCTTGGGTTTTGTCCCACAGTACAGGCCTATTTTCAACCAAACTTATTAACAATTCCATGTCAATATCATCCATTTTTGCAAAAAACGCAGGTAGACGGCACTCAATTAACAGAAAACAGGCAATACGTCCGGCAGCGTCAACACGCACCAATACACTGGCGTGGATGACCGCCATTTCTTACACCGGACCGGTGTCCGTCGCGCCGAGGGGAAGCGGTGGTGCATCCGGCGTAAATTGTTCGCCGGACCGATGTCCGGTGCATGTACACATTCATTATAATTCATACACCACCGCGAATCCGGCAAAAAACACGGTCCGTTATCCGGTGAAAAAAACGGACGTCTACAAGCGGCCTTAGGCGTCGTTGGAGTAACTGTGTTGCAGCGGAATGGGACGTGTGCAAAGAGTTTACGAAAGAACGGCCCTTCTACCGCTAACGAAATCTGCTATGGCTTTGCTATTGCTGGCTCTAACATTTCAAGCGATATGAAAAGAGCGAGGAATATCAAAGCTAAGGCAGTTTCAGTTAGGCGGTAGACTTTTGTCATAGAATAAATAATACAGATAATACAGCTTTTGTCGCGGCACATCATTACGTCGCCATAGCTAACATACATCTCATCTACTTACGATTGGTACAAACGAACCGTGCGGAAAAACCTGATCGATTTACTTATTCTCTATATAAGGACATATGCGATAGACATGGTACAAACGAATCGTGCAGAAAAACTATTTAAGTACTCATTCTTTATCTAAGGACGTGTGTGATAGACATTTTTGGATGGGTAAAATCTTGCCGGGGTTCGTGTTACCGACACGGGTTAAAACAATATGTCTGCAGCTGTACAGGTGACGTATTGTGCAACATTAGTGCTGTGCGTAGGTACTAAACTTGTAAGTTTATAAACCGGTCGAAGTGAATTCGATCGGTGCCACAACAAAAAAAAAAGCCCTGGCTTATAAGGACTATTAGCGGTCCGTCTCGGTTTCGCCCTTCGTACGTAATATTTATAGATCCGTATAACAAATAGCCCTCAGGGATAACGTACCTACACATCCAACGGTGAAATAATTTTTGTAATCGTTCCAGTAGTTCCTGAGATTAGCGTGTTCAAACAAAACACTCTTCAGCTTAATAATATGAGTGTATTAAGTAATACATATATCTATACTAAGTAGTATAGATTTACAATCCACAAATGGCCCAAATATGTCGTTCAGCATGTTTCGCGTAACCCAATTCCACCGATAAGAATAAGTACAAGGGGAATCTTTGATCGATGGCTTCAATCATTGCCATACGTTTCCCTTCAGATAATCAACCTACAGTCGTTACTAATGCCACGACCCCATTCAAAATAACTCTCTCTTTGAACAAGGTTATGCAGACCACCCGTACTAATCTGAAAGGGTAAGGTAACCGGTACCTACTCGGTGTAGCACGCGCATTGATCGCGCCCCCAAAATCGTACACGTTAAATGGAAAGTCTAAACATTTACATAATATCGAAATGGTACATAGACTAGTTTGTACCGCGGGAAAACAACTGGAACGGGGTAAAATTATAAAATTTTACTAAATTATTTAATTAATTTACCCCCCACTTTAATTTACCCCACCCATTTACACTTTAATTAAGTTACCCAAATTTGAGGCTGCGACCGTCCCTGGTTATATAATACATAATTATGAGTACAATTACATAGTATCGCTACCGCTGTGTAGGAGTTCTCGAAGTAGAGGAAAGGGCGGGCTTTTAAAATTTCTCAAGCAATACTATGTTTTATGACTATAAGGTTTAAATCGTATTACAATGAAACTGTTCGTCGCTGCGCTATGCGGCGCTGTTCCTTTGTTGTGATTTGAGCCCAAAAGTTTTCAATGATGACTACAGCGAACTCCTTTCGATTCGACACTGTTTCTGGAGACCCCTACATACGTTCACTCTATTTATAGCCACGGAAGTAGGGGAGGGTCTCAAGGGTGGAAATGCAAAAATATACTCGCGAACTCAAATAGTGGTTTTATACGAATCTTTATTCCGTCGTATAAAGCGGATCGGTTATTAATAGTACGTCGAACGTGGAAGTAGTTCGTAGTCGTCAAAATATTGCTTCATGAGACTGTTTTCATGTATGACTGTAATCAGTAATGATGGTAATTTTGCGCAAACAAGGTTAAGTGGTTTGAACATGATTGTTTTTCGTGTTTTTTTTTATTAGTAGGTAGTCCTTTTCAGAATAAGAGAAAGGGGTTTACAACGCAAATTTAATGCAAACTGTGCATTTTATTTTATAGAGTTTAACGCAATTTCATGAGTAAAGTTTTTGAAGTGATAACACCTTTTGGCGCACAACACACAGGGTTTTTTCGGGCTGTGAATTAAACTCACGCTCGTAAATGAAAGAAATGTTCGGGTGAACATGGGACCTTACGCATATCTAGATGGTCACGCTTAGAAGATTTATTTCAGACTAGCAGCGCCCTCCGGCTTCACCCGCGTAATTTCCAAAGAGAGCCATAAAATTCTAAGTTATACGTTTTTACTTCTATCGGCAGTCCCTAAGACTGCCTATATTTTATGTCTATTTTATTTTTTTATTTTTTTATTTTATGAGTAGCCATAACCACACCGTCCGCCTGATGGTACGCGGTAGTCGTCGTTCATGAAGATCGGCAACAACAGTGATGCAGACAACGTTTTGCCAGCCCCACGTCTTTACGGAGACAAACGGGTCTAGCAGCTTTTGTGAGAGCCCAGGGTTGTCAACAATCCTAATAGCTCGCCGCTGTAGCCTGTAGACCGAAGCTGCTGGCTTAGTTGGCAGCAAGTATGTCTGCGAAGCCGTGGGTAGTGGGGTCGATCCCCATCCAATGCAAATATTTCTGTGACGAATACAAGTATTTGTACTGTGACTGGCTGTTAGCTTTGTATAATAGTATGATGTATTTAAAGATATATCAGTAATATATTAGCTACCTGGCTTCCATAGTACAAGCTTTGCGGCTAGTTTGACACTAGACGGTGTTGTGCGTGTAATCTATTTCAATGTTTTATTTAATATTTAATAAAAGTTGCAGTGTTAGGAGCAGTGCTTGCCTGAGGCCGCACTTGTGCTTTGTAAAGCACAAGCCGTTGCTCCCGAGTGTAGCACTGCTTCGCTCAATTTGGCACACAAAGCTTTTTAGAAACGTACTTCGCTTTGGCCTCTATGTCACCTTGAAACTGGACCTCACTAGAAATGCTGACGACCAATTTCTCCAGGTTGTTTGAAACTTATAAATAAATAAATAAAATAAAAAAGCCTTTTATTTCTTGCTAAAATATTAAAAAGAGATTGATAAATTAAAAAATGTGCATGCTTAATTAGTTTGATAGTAGACATTCTTGATAATAATAATAATAATATATATATCGTGCTGGTAGACCGGTCTCAGCGTCGGGCTGTGATCGTCGATATCACCATACCACATGACGAGAACCTCGTGAAAGCTGAGAAGGATAAGCTTAGCAAGTACCTTGACTTGGCTCACGAGGTTACCGCCATGTGGGATGTTGATTCCACGATCATAGTCCCCATAGTCGTGTCGGCAAACGGCCTTATAGCGAAAAGTCTCGACCAACATCTCAAGAGACTTTCGCTAGATGGTTGGATCAAGGGTCAGATGCAGAAGGCGGTCATCCTTGACACAGCGCGCATCGTCAGGAGGTTCCTCAGTCTGCAGCCCTAACCACCGGTAGCTTGGGCCTTGCCCCGCTGCTGGCGGCGAACTAGGTTTAGGTTTTTATAATGTTTTTATGTTGTTTTTATATACAAATATTGTAAAAATGTAAACCTAAGAAAATGATTAAATGAGTGAATAATAATATAATTTAATAATTGATTTAGTATTTATATAATAATAGTATTTAACAAATAGTAATCGTAGGTATATATGAATTTGTTTGATAATGATAGATAATTAGAGTAAATGATAATGAACTTTCCATATACGATAATTCATTACAATTTTTCATGGATGTATTTCAATTTTACAATTGAAAGAACCCTTCTCAGTGGAAGGTAAAGGCCTCCTCCAGAGATAGCCAACGTTTTCTGTCTTCAGCAGCCTGCATCCAGTGAATACCTGCTGTTTTTATGATGTCGTCTGTCCAGCGTGTATTTGGTCTGCCTCTTTTCTTTGGCCCCGATGGTCCTGACCATGATGTTGTCTTTCTAGTCCAGCGATTGTCATTTAGTCTAGCTACATGTCCTGCCCATCGCCATTTTAGTTTCTGTGAATAACTGAGAGCGTCGATGATTTTAGTTTTCCGTCTTATGTCGGTATGGCGTATTTTATCGATCTTTCTAATCTTCAGAATGCTTCTTTCCATACTTCTTTGAGTTGTTATGATTTTGTTTTTTATTTTCCTAGTAAATTTCCAGGTTTGACTGGCATACGTTAGTGAAGGAAGGAGGCAGGTATTTATGACTTTGCTCTTTAACTTTATGGTCATGTCGCTTTTAGAATTTCCTTGAGACTCCAGAATTTTTTCCAAGTGATGTTAACTCTTCTCTCTACTTCGCGTTCGTTGTTATGTTTATTGAATGAAATTTGTTTTCCTAGGTAAATATAGGTGTCAACATAGGTCAAAGGCAGATTTTCGAGGTATATAGGTATTTTAGTATGGTTTGTCATGACATTTGTTTTATTTAAGTTGATTTCTAATCCTACTTTACGACTTTCTTCATGTAGAGAGTTTATCATCAGTTGCAATTGGTGTGTATTTTCTGATAGCAGAACAATGTCGTCGGCGAATCTAAGATGGCTCAGGTAACATCCATTTATGTTTATGCCTATTTTCTTCCAGTTGAGGTTGTGAATGATGGACTCTAGTACAGCTATAAAGATTGTTTGAAACTTATAAACATGTAATGTTTAGTACCTGCTTAGGACGGGTGGCTATCTGTGGGAATTGGTACTTACTAAGTGCAAATCTCTGGATCCTACGATAAAAAATGTTACGTATTTTCTTTGTCAACCTTTGTGAACTCGATATTTATCTAAATCACAGAGTAATATTTGCTCTATGGTCTCAATAAACATATTTTCACTTTCCAATACCATGAAATCGCAATAAAAAATAAAATAAAAAATATTGGAGGACAATTCACACACAACACCATCTGACCCCAAACTAAGCAAAGCTTGTACTATGGCAGCCAGATAGCTGATATAATACTTATATAGTTCTAAATACATACTTATTATACATAGAAACACCCCGACACAGTGCAAACATTTGAATTCATCACACAAATATTTGCACTGGGTGGGAATCGAACACACGACCCTCGGCGTCGCAGGCAGAGTTACTACCCACTAAGCCACAAGGCCAGAGGCAATGCCCTGAAATTACAATTTTATTATTCAAATCCAAGGTACATTTGAAATTCTAAATGAATTTCGCTTCTTGGTATAAGCGACAAGCTTCTGAGTCGGTCTTATGCGCCCTTATGCCGTCCATTTTAATTCTGTCATAAACTCGCTCCACCACAGAAAGGCACAAAAAACTAAAATAAAACTAGACAAGTTAAATACGCGATCATAAAAATGAACCGCATTGCCGCCGTATACGAGCAAAATGTTAAACAGGGTAACACAGAAACAGAGTGATATAAAAGGTAGGTAAAAGTTCGTTTTTTATAGCAGGTAAAGAGGTAATAGTAATGAGACGAGCAGGACATGTGCCTAATAGTAAGCAACATGTCTGCCAATGACAGCGCAGTGTCACCCAGCTATTGGAACAAGAAAAGTCTAGAACTCTAGATCATTACCTAGCACTGCACTGCGCTGGTCACGTTGTCGTAAAGTACCTACCGTGTGAGGTTGCCTGGAACAGAGCTCTCTAAGAAAGGTGCGTTCTCCTAATGGTCATACATACAATACACTAGGAAAAATTACCCTCCCGCTGGGGTAATTAGTTCAAAATTTGACTCATTTCTTTTTTGTTTTTTTTGATGTGGACTTTTTTCTTGACAGTGTGGCATGGCAAGGCATGTGCATTGTGCACCCTTTGCACCCTCTGCCGGTGAAGCTGAATTTTGTATGACATATTAATTAATATGTCATACAAAGTTGAGTTTTTTTTATCCAATGTAAATTTTAAGTTAAGCACGACTTGTCTAGTCATGAGAACGGTAAACACCGACACGCGCACCACCGTCTTTTCGAGGTCATGCTGCAAACTTAAGAACGGCGACGGAAAACATCGTGAGGAAACCGACATGTTCCTAGAATATTTCGAGTTTGAGGTCATGTTTCATGTGCCGACCCGCGCTTGACTAGCGTGTTGGCTTATGGCTTGACTATCTCTTTGCATGAGGCCTAAAATCCCAGCAGTAGGAAGTGTAGGAACATTTAGTTCTTGTGCTTATTTCAAAGTAATGCTTGGTTTGTACCCTATCAATACAACAACCGAACTGCACAACCCAGATTTTGTCGAAGAACGCCGCAAGCCGTGGCCTCGGTCGTCTTTAGGTATTGACCACAAGGGCAAGGTCACTCCGGGCAGTATATCATTACTGAGTTCATGATTGATGAGGGATGAGGGAGGGAACCAACAACTGCCTTCAAGGGACATTTAAACAAAGCACGTTCTAACATCTAAACCGAAACTTTTTTTATAGTATGGAGTGACGAGACGAACATGGCATGCGCCTGATGGTAAGCAACATGCCTGCTCAATGTTCATACAGTGCCACGGAGCTATTAGAACTTATAGAGTCTAAAATATTACCCAGAACTGCACTGGGCTCGTCACCCAGACCTGTAACATATTTTATTTTTATGCCCTGTAATTTCTTTGAAATCAATGCCCTTCAAACCAGAGCACCGTGATGTTTTCTCATTACTGCTTGTTTGACGGTAGAATAACTGGCAAAGGTGTAACACTTCCCCAGGGGGAGTGTGCAAAAAATCCTACCACTTTTTTTTCCAAACATTACTGCGATCTTTGGTTGAGGGATATTGGTGGAAAATTGACAATTCGGAAACCAACACGAAACACGACTCATGTACCTACAGGCTATGAATAAAAAAGTTCGGTTACACACGACGCAAAAACAAAAATGTATTATATTCAAATAAATTGTACACAAAGATTTCTAATAACTTGGTTTACAAAATATGAAATGCGTCGCCTAATTGGGTTTCTCCGGATGGACATAATATTTGTACTTATTAATGAAATTAATTATATAATCTTTTTAACTGGACAGAGTCTTTATTAACAAAACTAAAATACAATGAGAACTACACTACACTCGTACACTACACTATTTGTACTCGTATCTTCAAGAGGGGCATAATAGAAACTATGGGCCAAACGTTGAACTCGGGACCGTGGCCATTGGCTAACTACAAATACGTCATCATTTTCCATTGGCCATCTAGAAATGCGTCATAATTTCTAGATGCCTATGCTCATGGCCTCCGGTTTCACCCGCGTAGTTTCCAAACTAAGGTATCAAATTCTGAATTATAAGTTTTCACTTCTATGTCAGTTCCTATGACTGCCAATTATGTTTTATGTTAAAAAGTAACTGTAAAACATTACGAGATTCGTAACAATGAACGCGTCCCTCCCCCATTACTATTTATAGATCCTTAATCACGAAATTACGATATTCACGATTAGTATGCGTGAATGGCATGCCTTAATAGCGGTGACGTCACCGATAAACAGCGAGATACTCACGTATACTGTCAAGTTCATTAACAGTCGTTATGATCTACGATGGTTGATAGGGCAAGGACGACGGCCGCCTTGGTAGCTTTTTTTTTTTTAACTTTTATAGGTTTACACTTGACCGCCATCTCGCCTGATGTTAAGCGACGATGCGGTCTACGATGGAGCGTGTTTACCTAGAAAAACCCGATTCACTCTCGATTTGAAGACACCAAGATTATAACTATCGGGGAAAACCCACTCAGGCAACTCATTCCACAGCTTTGTAGTAGTAAGCCTCTTCGCGCAGAGTTCAGTCTTTTTAACTGACCTATGGTAGCTGACGGGGGGGTGCCTCTACTACCTATCTGACTATTGAGTTAGCGCCGGAGGCGCAGGACTCAAAATAACCTAACATTCCTAGCATTTTTAGTATTAAAATTAACGTGGTTGTTACACATATTTCATTGGGGACGCTCACGTGTATACGGTCGGTCAATCCGACTCGAGTTTCACTCGCGCGTGCACTCTCCTTGAAAAAGGCCGCCGGACGCGGCCGAAACTCGAGTGGGATTGACCGTATATACCTGAGTTTCCGTTGTCCAATTAAACATTCCTAACATACTTACGAATCTGACCTGTAAGAAAAATCGATCTAACTAGGGGAGAACTACCTAACTCATACATCATACATACATACCGAGTTATAAGCACTCTAGTCGAGTTATAAGCACTTTAGTCTAGTCGATTGAGAGATAGAGTTCAGGCTGGAAGATCAATCTTTATTGGCCGTATTACCAACAATTATGAATGCTTAACAAAATAAGTAAAATCGTTTCAAGTGCTTAAAATATAAGACTTTTTCTTTTCTGCTGCATCTGATTTGCCCGAATAGCTAAATAAACAGATAAAGAAACATAGGTAATGATAATAAAAGTGTTGCATAAAATACTAAATATATATTTTTTTTTAATATATAAGCTTGTAACAAAATCACAAACTTTTTTACGTAAACCATAAAATAGACATCAAACCCCAATCTCAGTCACCGAAAGCGATTTCCTGCAGTTAACGAACTCTTCAATGTGATGATTTAGCCATAACATCTGATAGCAGTGCATTTAATAAGATAGTAATTCTCAGTGCCCAGCGGAGATTGCCAACAGCCGACCTGCGCAATCTGCTCTGGACAAACCTATTCTATGTAATTCGTAGATTGAGTGAGCGCGCAAGTGAGACGAGAGCTTAAAATAGAATAGACATGTCGACTCATTTTTTATTTAATATGCCATCAAAAGGCTACTTAATAACTGAAATATAGGTGTAAGAATTACTTTGTTATCTTAAAAACTTCCTGTGATATCACGATTTTAAAATCACCATTTTGGACTCTCCGACAAACGCTTCATACAAGTCACTACAGAAACGTGACGTCACACTGTCGTATTTTCTATGAGTCGCGCGTAAAGTTTGTATGGTAGCTATATTAAATATTGCGTTTAGGAAACTGGTTTCATAGCAAATGTAACTTGAAATTGAATAGGTTATCCAATAGTAAATACATTTTCTAATAATATCGTACTTTTAAAATGGAATTCCCCATCCATGAATGATCATAAAGTAAGTTAAACTAAAAATATCAAAATTTAAATTGGTACATATTTTATTCTATTTAAATACTGGTATTATATCAAATAATTTAATATAATTGCAGGACCTGTGGTCACGCCTATTGTTAGGTTCATTAGGAACTA
Source organism: Ectropis grisescens (assembly GCA_017562165.1). NCBI lineage: Eukaryota > Metazoa > Arthropoda > Insecta > Lepidoptera > Geometridae > Ectropis > Ectropis grisescens. Next base: position 21,291,627 of record CM029791.1, read on the forward strand.
ACGCCTTCCACATCGCAAATTTCGCTAGGCAGTAGAGGGATGTTATAAGGCTAGGGTGTTGGAATAAGTTTTCTTTCTAATTAACAATTCTTAAATATGTTATTATAATATCTTAGATTGCATTTGTTATTTGCATTACAGTGGTTAAATAATCGAGCAAGTTCCCGAAAATTGTATATTGATCTCGAAAAAAATCACAGTTCTCGAGCCATTTTTGATATTTCTCGCGGACGAAGTCGCAGAAAGATGCAAATGTTTTACTTAGTTCACTTAACAGGGACATGCGCGGTCCGAGAGGGGAGGGGTCACGGGGGACATGACCCCCACAAAAACGTATACGTTGAACAAAAAATCTAAGAAAATTAAAAATATCTAATAGTACATAGACTATTTTTAACGCGGGAAAACAACTAGAACGGGAACTACGAGGGTAAAACCTTGGGGGACTACTAGTAAAGTAATTTTTTGCTCGATTTTTACTATTATTATACGTCTACTTGTGACCCCCCCCCAAAACCTGAGGCTACGTACTGGTGACCCCCTCCAAAATTCGAGGCTGGGACCGCGCCTGAACAGGGAACCTAACTTGATTCACTTAAAGCGCTCACCTCACTTCAGCAGTCACTCACTCAGAATAACGACAACTATTTAAATCTAAGTACTGCTTGGTTGTTCGATTATAACTTCACCGAAGGATAACGTGAACGCGAGTTGGTAATGTGCGTTGGGCAATCGTCTACTAGGCAGGTGTCTGACCCACTTTATGAAGTAATACCGGCCCGTTCCTACTCCGTCCGTATTATACTGTGAATATACCTAACTCATGAAACGTCTCTCATCTAGGTAACAGCGTTTTACAGTAAAGAGTGAAGGAACGAGCAGCACATGTGCCTGATGGTAAGCAATACGCCTGTCTATAACACCACCGTGTCACGCCGGTATTGGGACATGGAAAGTCCAAATCATTTCCTAGAATAGCACTGCGTTCGTCACCCAGTGATACGCGTTGATTTATTTGTATGCCCTGTAATTGCTTTGGAAACATTTTCCTACAAACAAGAACACAGTAAAGTTTGCACATTACTGCTTGCGATAGAATAAATGGTAGAGTACTTTTCCAAAGCGGACTCTATCTTTCAGTAGTGGTAGGGCACCAGTACTAAAATTACAAGCGGTTTAAGTTAGATTAGGTCTGGTCTAATCGGGAGAACGGAAATTATTATTATTATTGTTCCGGAGCTCCTGGTTCGAATCCCTCGCGCACCGCTGTCATTTCGAAATCATGCGCGTAATGCCGCCAACTTGAAATTGCCGAAAGAAAACATCGCGAGGAAACCGACATTTTCTTAGAATCTTTCTAGGCCATGCGTTACCTTGCATGAGTCCAAGAAGTATGCTATTTAGTGTGCTTATGCTAATATGCAAGTGGTTTATGTTTTTGTTACCTACTACCGAAGTTGATGTTGCAACTTGCAACACCAGATACTTAGTTCAAATGCCATATGAGCCATGACCGTGCTGGTGTCGACACTCATGTGGCAATGCAATTCGCTGCTAGATACAGATTATAAATCATTAATATCTATACTCTATACCCTGATCATAGAGGAATATAAAAATAGTTTACGACCTACTCTCAAACCTACCGAACAAAAAAAATACACAAAAATTATGAAGACCGTCACTCTACTAATATAAAATCGCGATTAAAAATGTGCTGGTTGGTAGTAGAAGAGTAAAAATTTAGAGCTGAATGTATTTTTTACCGCCAAATCACAAAAACATGAAAATACACCTTTTTGTCCAAAAATTATATAAAAAATGTTTGGGGTGGACCACTCTTAGCACGATTATAAAAATAGCTTACGACCGATTTTCGTTTTTATCAAAAGTAGATACATATATGTAGAATTTCATAACAATCGGTCCAGCCGTTTCGGAAAAGTTTCCTGGAATAACACTGTGACACGGGAATTTATTATTTTAGATGTTATACGTTTTTTTTTTTTTAACTTTTATAGGTTTACACTTGGCCGCCATCTCGCCTGATGTTAAGCGACGATGCGGTCTACGATGGAGATTGATACGTTGTGTATTAGATTATATCAACCGTCTGGCTCCAATAAAACAAGCTTTGCTTAGTTTGGGGCTAGATGGTATCGGAGGGTCTACCGCCGGAAGCAAAATTCAAATTCAAAACTAAAAAAAAGAAAATGTCTTACCTTTGATTTTTCTCTCTCTTTTCTTTTCACTTGCAAAGATAGAGACAGCAATAGCCGATTTAGATAGGCGGTAGAGGGGCTGGTGTGAAATGAAATGTCCACCAATAATAATAATATACCAATCAGAGATTACCCATGCAGGAAGAGCTTTTCACAGCATAGACGTTCTTATTACAAAATTGAGGTCAGAAATACATAATTGGAACATTGGAACAGTTTGCTGAAAATATTTTCTCGAAGCTGCCACGCCGTTCGTTGACCGAAATTTCTCAAGCTTTCCGTCAGAATCGATAAGCTTTTTCGTCGTTTACGTGTAAGAAAAATTCAACGAGACATGCCAACCGAAAGTATACATAATACATTATTACGGCCCTCTCACACTGCAGAATAGGTGATGGGAAAAACCCTGTTGTCGTCTTTCGTGTTGTATCTTACTAATGTTATAAAATGAAATTTTGGATGTGTGAATGTTTGTGGCTCCATCAATACGGAACGGTTGACGGGTTCAGGTTCATAAAAATACAGTTGGATTATAAGCTGGAATAACATAAAATACTTTTTGCAAGAAAATTACGGGTTGGTACAATGTTTGGTAAAGTGGAGAGAGATCATCGTAGCAGAAACTGCTATTAATAGTGATTGCTAAATGCAGGGCTTTAGATATTTGTGGGGACACGCGGGATGCATGCAGTGCCCCCAAAAACGCACCGGTGTCGCATCGAGTTCTCCAATACATTAATTAGCTTGATCCCAAAAAATATTTATCAAAAGGTCTATATGACACTAGAACTAGTTAAAATCTGTATTTAAGGAATGGCAGATTAAACAATTTTTGGTAATCTAATTAATGTATTGGAGATATATTGTTGCCAATATATTGTTGCAAAAACTGATATTTATTAAGTAGTAATTGTTACTTTGAATTACTTAAAATTAAAAGCTGTATTTCTCTAGCCCCCTGACATTGTTTTTATATATTTTCTTTATTTTAACGAAGTTCCTTATGACAGGCTTGATATATAGATAGGGATTTTGCTGCGACCTGACAAAACGTGAGACTAGAAGTGACGTGTATAAACTGCCCGTGTTCAGTGTAGTCATCTTTATTTTTCAGATGATCGTACCACATAATAAATTAAGTTATATTTTTTTTCCAAACTGTGCTGCTTCTATATTTTCTGAAGGATCCTATTACCGGGTACCCACCCCATGACACCACATCATTTTTTATTTGATCTGCGAGGAGCTTTATGGTACACCCCAGTACGTATTTAAGTAAGTTTAATGGGCGACATGCCTCAGTGCTTTGTGTTTTTTAACATTTAGAACAGCATGCTAGGAACGTCGCGTCAGCGGGGGTGGAGTTCAATTTACTGTACAATTTATAACGCTTACTGTTCCTTCGCTATTATGGTAATTTGTTTCAAAGTTTGTTACACTCAGTTACGTAGGAAAGTTGAACGAAGTCGAATCACTTTACAAAATATTCATTGAAAAGAACACTATGTTCTTTTTTATTATTAAATAGCACTTCGCGTAGTATGTTTCTCGCAGGAAAGTTACGCATTCCCGTCAATTTTGTGTTATTACGGACTGTAAAATGCATCCCATATTTCAACTCGATCCGTGAAGCTGTTCCGACGTGACTGAGCAACAAAAATTTAAACATCCAAACCTTTGACATTTAAGTATTAAACTAGCAGCGACCCGCAGTTTTACCCGTGCTAACTGCACGGGTTTTCATCATTATCCCATGATAGAAAGCCCATAATTACAGACTATATTCTAATCTGTGTTCCAAATGTTAATCCGATCCGAACAGGCGCTGCGATGTGATTAATTAACAAACATCCGATCAACAAAATCTGAACGACAAAATACATAGTGAGGATATTTGCAAAAGAACGAAAGGCCGACGTAGCTAAAAGAGTAAGCAAGCTGAAATGGCAATGGGAAGGCCACATCGCTCGCAGAACTGAGAACCGATGGGGAAGAAAGGTTCTGGAGTGGCGACCACGAACCGGAAGACGCAGTGTTGGACGGCCTCTCACTAGATCACTAAATGGACAGATGATCTCACAAAGGTCGCTGGAAACCGCTGGTTGCAGGTGGCGCAGGGCTGTACGTTGTGGAAATCTAGGGGGAGGCCTATGTTCAGCAGTGGACGTCTTGCGGCTGATGATGATGCTGTATCAAACCACAATTTCTAGAACAACCTGAGATGTAAAGGAAGGAAGGATGCTAAGTTATGCCACTGGCCGCCATCGGTCACAGCATACCTAACGATGGAGTGGCGCAATAGACACCCGCAGGTCTACTACGAAGTCCGATAAACGATACATCGGCCGAAGCTATGGACGTTTTATACCACGAAACACAATCGGTCGGTTGATCTGATCGGGCGTTTCGTTCATCCCGACCGACACTGATTTGACAGTTTTTGTGTCATCAACCGACCGATTGTGATTCGTGGTATATAACGTCCATAACTTCGGCCGATATATCGTTTATTGGACTTCGTAGTAGACCTGCCGGCCGCATACTGATCGCACGATCTGCGGCAAGGTCGCACGATAATCGATACTTGATAACGAACGTGAGATAGATACTAACATTATCCTACTAATATTTAGTGTCCACATTTGCATAAGCAGCCCACTAAATGTTCCCACTGCTGGGACTAGGAGGCTTTAAGGGAAGAAAACATAGGCAATTTTTATCCCGGTAAAATAACGAGAACGGGAACTACGCGGGTGAAACCGCGGGGCGCTGTTAGTAGAAAATACATGTCCTATATTTTTTAAATCTAATACAAAAATCTTTATTGCTGTTTTTTTTTACTTTTATAGGTTTACACTTGACCGCCATCTCGCCTGATGTTAAGCGACGATGCGGTCTACGATGGAGCGTGTTTACCTAAACGAAACCGATTCACTCTCGATTTGAAGACACAAAGACTGTAACCATCGGGGAAAACCCACTCAGGCAACGTATTTCACAGCCTAGACGTTCTGAAATTCTCATTTTTATACCAATTGGCACTTGAAGCCATAATGTGCCTGGAGCGTTCACACTTGTGTTTTTACAGTCCATTACAAAACCAATGATAATAAGGACTTTAACTAACTCATTATTATATTGAAAAAATATATTTAATTTCATATAAGGGATTATAGAAGCGTATTGTTTAAACCACTAATGACGTCACAAATGTGGTGGTGCATTCGATAGTACTTTCCCTCGAAATTTTAAATCCAAATTTTAAATTTTAGAATTCATTTGGGTAAAACAACATTTATTAATTTTTTATGCCATTTTATCAACAAAAGATTAAATTAAAATACATACTTTTAGATAAAGAGTGGATTAGCTTATTGCGGGAGAAAAATGTTTCACATTTTTACAAAGTTTACATCAATTTTGTAATGTTGGCTACACTTACTGGGTATGGTATCACTTACATATTGCAGTAACGATACGCTGCAGGTGGATTAACTACTCCATAAATTTTGGGGTTTTACTTCATATTTTAGGAAATTTGGGGACATCGGGCATCGGCAATCCTGGTTGTCTTAACGACGGCGTTAGTTCCCATTTTGGCCACGTGCCATTAGATTCTTGTAACTCTATATTCTAAACTTACAACTGTCTTACGGATAATGACGTAGTATAATAGTTCGTGACGTAGTATAGACGTTCACGTAGTATAGTTGTATAGTCAGTTGACGGAATAATTAGTTTTTGTTAGTCATGCCTATTATGAGTAAAATCTGAACAACTAGCACAACAAACCACGGAAGCTCAGTATAAACTGCTTTTACATAATTAGTTAACTTCAAGCGATCCACTTTACGCCTAGAGCTTACGGGCCGATCGCCGATAAGCCAACCTGGAAACTCGGCGTCTTATCGCCACCTACATCTATGGTTTACCCGTCTGATAGTCTACATTTACGTACTGGATAATTACTATAGAGTCTGGGTAACGAAAGTAGATACTGGATTTTTTTGCAAACTTTTACATGACAACACTTAGGTGTTCCTACCATCGATCGGGTATTTACCGAACGAATTGTGATATTTTAAACAGAAAGTACTTAGGTACACTTGATTCCAAAAAGGCATTTTTAAAACAACCCGTTTAAACATTACATAAAATAAGTTTTAAAAATTCGTACGTGGTTTAAAATCGTATTCATTAAAAATAAGTACGAGGTATTGTACGTGTTGGCGATTATTTCAAGAGTAACACTAAGCCTTTAGTTGGCCTAATAAATTGATTAATTAATTACGCTATTAAATAGAGAAAAGCTTGTACAATTTTATTTTTAAGCAATTAAGTTTCGGCGATTTTCCGACAGATTTGGTAGAATCAGAATCAGTAGTGTATGGTATTCCTAACTCTGACGCAACAAAATGACGTGTTTTTGATGTTTCGTAGTGGCTGGCTTGTGTTTGTTTTTGGCGAGATTTTCAGTTTAGGGATGCCATGCTGATATATTTTAAATTTGTCGCGCTTTGTCAGTATCAACTTTCGTTATCTACTACCTATGACTACCTATCATTAGTTTTCCCCTTAAAAGCTATTAGAACATTACGGGTTTGCTTATGATGTTTTCCTTCACCTTTAAAGTGGTTGTAAAACACTTGTATACATTGAAAATATTCAAAGGTGTAGGTTCGATTCCCACCTGATTTTAGAGTGCTTATCCATAGTCAAATGTGAAGTTCTTTATTCGTAAATGTATAATTTATACGACAGTTACTGAAAAACAAAAGTAAGGATCCTAGCAGTGGGAACATTCAGTTTATGCAGGATCAAATCGAAGTTATGAAAATATTTTTTTTATGATATAGAGTGAAGAGACGAGCAAGACATGTGCCTGATGGTAAACAGCACTCCTGCCCATAACACCGTAGTATCTTGCAGCTATTGGATCATGGCGAGTCAACATTATTACTTAGCGCTGCCCTGCGCTTGTGAGCTAGTGATAATATAATATGCTTAATTACTCTACACCCAGTAGAGGTGGGCGTTGAATTAACGAATAGTTCATTTCAACTGTTTACTAAGCGTGAACGGATAGACTAGTTTAAAGCTCGCCGGTAAACTAGTCGAAGATAAACTATACAACTGTTATTTTAGTTACCGCTATTCCGTTTATTGTTTATTAATAGTAAACTTACATTCCTATCTAATTACACCAGGACGTCATAACTAAAGACAAAAGAAAAATACAATTTCAGCTTCAAGGTGTTCACTGAAACCCACACTAGGTTACCCTGTGTCGTGGGTTTCAGGCTCTCCTCTAAACAGAGTAACTTTGAGGAAGTTACAATTAAAATAACAAGTGCGAATATAATTAAAGAAAAACTAAATCTAAAATAGGCTTATATCTAGAGTAAATATGTCTCAAGAAAATCATAATAATATGACCACTACAAGTGATAACTAAATAAATACTTTGTATGCTATTAATTTATTCTACTTTTTTAATAAGATAAATATACATTTATATACAATAGTTTATGGCGTTAACTATTCGAAAATTGAACGGTTTCTTATTCCGGTTATGGCGTAAACTACTCGAAAATTCGAAGCGGTCTCATTTCGTCGACGCCAAAACCGTCGACGACCCACCTCTAACACCCAGTAATTTATCTGGAAACTTTTCGAATACTGTGATGTTTACACATTAGTACTAGGCGGTAGAATAACTGCCAATGATTCTGCAACGACTTTTCCAGTCGGACTCTGCAAAAAGTCGTACCTACTACTACAGTAATGACATTATAAAATAGTTACTAGCTCTCCTGCGGAGGTCCACGCCGAAGGGAATCATTGTGTTGACGGAGTACTCGGAGGAACAGCTGCCACCTGGAGGAGGAAACGGGAGTTAGGACAGGATAAGGTGGGGCTCTAAAGGACGTTAGAAGTATAGAAGGTTCACCAGCTCCCTACGATGGGAAAGGTCACCGTGGCCGAGTCCGCAAGTATCTCATATGATAAACGCACGGATTAAACAACCACGGAGTTTCAGTGGGAAGGCCACTTTTCTGTGGGGAGACCCATGAATCAACCTTGCTCAGGAGAGGATAAAGGAATTTAGGTGAAAAACAGGTCAGGATGGGTAGGAGTTTTTTTTCTTATTTTAGACTTTTATCATCACAGACACTAGGGTCCGTGCTCTAATTGTATTTTTTTGAGTGGCATCCATACACGCATAATCAACCACTAGATGTTCTTATCGGAGCCTCCTTTCTCAAGGAGAAAGTCAAAGCCATAATCCACCACGCCGACCCAGTGCGTGATGGTGGATGATACATGACCTCAAAAGATTTTAGGACCACGTCGTTTTCATCACGGTGTTTTGCTACACTAATATTAACACAAAAGTTAGAGGCAGTTTTTGTAAAACTGCAGGGTATTTGTAGGTATAATATGGTAGGTATAGGCTATTAAACACAAGATGAACTTGAGAAAATCATGGTTCGAAAACAAAGTCTATCGTTCTTTGAAAGTAAGGGCGATCGTTGAACTTTGTTTTTTTTTATACAAAAAAAAAGTCTGCAAAAGATTTTAGGTGTTATCACGATTGTTTTCCTACACCATTTTTAGGGTTCCGTAGCCAAATGGCAAAATACGGGACCCTTATAGATTCGTCATATCTGTCTGTCTGTCCGTCCGTATGTCACAGCCACTTTTCTCCGAAACTTTAAGGGCTAAACTATTGAAACTTGGTGAGTAGATGTAATTTGTAAACCGCATTAAGATTTTGATACAAAAAAAAAACAAAACATTTGTGGTGTCCCATACTTAGAACAGAAACACAATTTTTTTTTTTGATCAAAACCATACGTTTATCATAGGTCATCAAAAATGATTTTGAGGTTCTAAACATATTTTTTTTCTAAACTGAATAGTTTGCGCGAGGGACTCTTCCAAAGTGGTAAAAAGTGTGCCCCCCGCCCCTGCAACTTCTAAAATAAGATAACGACAAAATAAAAAACGTGTACAATGTACATTACCATGTAAACTATCAACGAAAATTGGTTTGAATGAGATCTAGTAAGTAGTTTTATTTTAATCCGTCATAAATTCACTATTGTTAAAACACTGATAAAAGTAACAACGAAATACAAGAACTTTTATATTATGTTACTTGCTGCTACGGAAGTTTTCATGGGCGAGTCCGACTCGCACTTGACCACTTTAATTTAAGTTATATTATGCTGTTTGTAAATGGCTGTATGGGTATACGTAGGTATGTGTAGGCTATGAGATATAAGACACAAGATAAACTTGAGAAAACCATGGTTGTTAAACAAAGTCAGTCGTCCTTTGGAAGTAAGGCCGACCGTTGAACTTTGTCATCTGTGAGTCTTTCTGATTAAAATCAATTACCAACTTTGAGAAGTCATGAATAAAATTTATCTGTAATAATATTTAAAAGGTCTTCGTCACTCAGAAAATGCCTCGGAGATATGGACAGGTTGTTTGACAGGAAATGAGTTTTGTATGGAGGTATTTCCTACTGCCAATATTTTATACCTGCTGTATGCATCGATATTAACCAATGGATGTGCCCTGAGTAACTTGAAATTGGTAATAAACTGCTTCTCTATGTGTGTCGTAAGTAGTTTACACATAACCAATCTACTTGACCCCTAGAATCGCTAGCGGCGCGATATGCTGTGGTTCTACTTATTTTGGTTGTTGACAACGAATAGTGATAAGTAAAAACGTCCGGCGTGAGACGGAATGAGTGAGGTCACTCTTCCCAACAATGACATGATTCCGTGCGCCCTGAAGTTTGGGAGGGCACATCTGTGTATTGAGATCTTTGCCTGTATGTATATGAATGTAATATCAATTAGTCATTGCCGAAACTCCTCTCCACTGCGTGGTCCGTGACCTTTGTCATGTGGCTTTTTTTAATTTAACTTATATCTTGGATTAGGAGAAGACCCCATAAAACATTTGGGTACTGCGAGTAAAGGCTTGATAGAGCCAAAAACCTGCCTTACTTTTTGAGCGAAGTCATAGCAGTAACAAAATTTTTGATGGTTGTGACGTCGACCGAACTCAAGTAAAAAACGGTCAAGCCGTTTCATTTCGGACGATGGCAACTATGGAGATTGTGACACGAGATTTTTTTACAGATATTGGTGAGTTTGACCTAGAGGCACACATATGCATTATGTATATCATGAAGCATGGGAGAAAATGTGAGTATTGTTTTTCCAACAAACACGACATAACGATTGGGTACTTGACGTATCTTTCACTATATAATGTAAGACGAAATAGTGACAACAAGCAAGAAATTGCTCATATACCATAGAATAGATAATCATATGTACCTAAGGCCTTAAACATTTTTATCTGTATTTGCTTTTTACGTACTTAAGTACTTTCACAAGCAAATCAAACGTATTTAGAAAACCTGAATTAAATAAGTACAAATACTTAAAGGGGCGCCAAAGGCACAGGCCCTGGGGGCCTAGATAGCTAAGGTTGGCTTTGACAGCAGTCCACAACAACGACAGTGCCTAGACAAGAGTATTCTATAGAGGAAGGTAACTCACTGATCATCCTCGCGAAGCCAAAGTCGCAGAGCTTGACCACCCCCTCGGCAGTGAGGAGGATGTTCTCAGGCTTCACGTCGCGGTGGATGCAGTTGTGCCGATGGCAGTACGCGACCCCCTGCAGCGTCTGCCAGATGATCTGCTTTGACGTCAGCTCGGGACAGCCCTGAGGGAAGAATGGGAGTGTTCAGACAGCGTATAATAGTTTAGATGTTTGGCGAATTCACGGGTAATTCACGCGTGCTATGGTCGGTACAGTGCGACAAGTATCAGCCGCGTTCAAGGAGAGTGCACGAGTCTCTTTTTTGGCGTTGAAAGAAAAAGACCGCCGGACGCGGCTGAAACTTAAGTCGGACTGACCGACCGTATCTATACTAATATGTACTAGCTCTACCCTGCCACTCTTCGCTGTGGCACATTGTGATACAAAAATTAGATAAAAACAATCCTTGATGCGGATTATATATCATTGTTAACCAACTTCCAAAAAAAGGAGGAGGTTATCAATTCGACCCCTATGTTTTTTTTTTTTTTTTTTTTATGTATGTTACCTGATTTCTCGAGAACCTCTGAACCGATTTTAAAATTTCTTTTTGTGTTCGGATGGGTATGCTTCCCGAATGGTCCCATATAAATCTTTTTGAAATCGGTCAAGTAGTTTTTGAAATATGAACCAAAAACTGAAAAATTGCGTATCTGGATGACGTTGTAGATTTCACAAAAGTTATGAATCTCGACCCTGTCAATACAAAATTGTGTAAATGCTTTAATAAAACTTGTTTTAACCCCGACCAAAAAAGGGGTGTTATAAGTGACGTCGATGTCTGTCTGTGTGTCTGTCTATCTGCTGTGGCACCGTAGTAGAACTCAAACAGATGGGCCGATTTCGATGCGGTTTCTTTTATTTCAAGGTTAATACCATAGCAGATGTTCTTAGCTACGTCTGGTTAATGTCGATTCAAGATGACCGCCTCCACAAAATGGCGGACAAAATATTTTCACAGTCTACCTCAATTTGGGTATCAAATGAAAGGGCTTGACTAGTAGAGTACTATGTACTATAACAAATTTCAAATCCAAAATGGCCACCACGACAAAATGGCGAATTATATTATATTTTTCATTACTACCTCAATTTGGGTATCAAACGAAAGAGCTTGACTAGTAGAATACTTTTCACTCTGAAAAAATTCAAATCCATGATGGCCGCTCTTCCACAAAATGCCGAAATACATTTCTTTTTTTACCACTCCCTTTATATGGGTATCAAATGAAAGGGCTTGACTAGTAGAATGTTGTGCAGATAACAAATCCAAGGTAATCGGGGTTTAATCAAAATTTTTAATTTTGTTCTTGTACACTAAAAGAGTAAAATAAACAATTTTCGTACAAAAAAATTAAACCGACTTCAAAACCACAAATAGGCACTCAAAAGCGAAAAATAAACTAAAATCATTATTATAAGCGCTACTCACTCATCTATTTGAAGTCGGTGCCAGTCAGGTCAAAAAGTTAGTAGATTGATGCTATGTAGGCACAGGTAAGTAGTAGGTATCTATCCTATACCTGTTAGATTTGGCTGGCACCGACTTCAAATAGATGAGTGAGTAGCGCTTATAATAATGATTTTAGTTTATTTTTCGCTTTTGAGTGCCTATTTGTGGTTTTGAGGTCGGTTTAATTTTTTGTACGAAAATTGTTTATAGAATTTCAGCTTGATCGGTGCAGAACTTTTTGAGTTTTTTAAGCGTGCACAAACCAACATAACATTTTTATATACAGAGATTATAAAGCTAAAGAGATTTTTGTTTGAACTCGCTAATCTCAGAAACTGCTGGACCAATTTCAAAAATTCTTTCGCCGTTCGGTCTGTTTGTGATCCCTGAGTGCCATCGGCTATAAATATTGTGTCGGGCGAAGCCGGGATGGATGGTTTTCATAACTTATATTTTATTAATTATTGAAGGGAAAGTCGTTTTAAATAAATACACGGGTAACTCACGATTGATGTAGTCAGTCCAGTTCTCTAGCCGTGTTAAACACTTCTTGTTAGGGAAAATATCATCAGTTTGCGTGACCGACATGCTAACGTCAAGTGGCGGTATAGCGGGGTAGCGTCGGAGCGGCGTTGGAGCGGGGTCTGCGCGTCAATAACTTTTTGGATGTGTGAAATCTTGTGAGTTTTTCAGTATAACTGTATCTATACAGATGACATAATATACGAGTATAAATATTTATGTACAAAAAATTTAAGTTACAAGTTTTCACTTCTATCGGTTTTTGAAGTGAAAACTTGATTTGTCGCGCCACAGACAGATTTTTGGTGTTGAAGATGTGGGCGGTGAATTGAATTCTAGCGTCACTCTCGGAGGTGATAAGAAATTTTCAGGTAAACGCGGGGTCATGGCCATTGGCCATATAGAAATGCGTCGTATTTCCTATTGGTCCTTGATTGGCTGACGCATTTCTAGATGGCCATGCTCAGGGCCACGCCCTGCGGTTTCATCCCCGTAGTTTCCAAAGTGAGCTATCAAATTCTTAGAAATAAGCTTTCGCGTCTAACGGCCGATCCCTTTGACTATTCTATCCTATCCTATCCTATCTAGATCCTATGACTGCCAAATTTGTTTACTTTAGGTAATTGTACAATATATGTTGCTAAGCCTACAATAATAAGCAGGTCGCCTGTTCTTAAAAACTTTTCAAAGAACTTGTATGGAATGGCCGCTATCCTACATCTCATAAGCACCAACTTATATGACAGTTTTTGCTTAGTTCGGGGTCAGATGGTGTTGTGTGTTAATTGTCCACCAATAATATCCACCACCACCAATATCCCCCGTATTTTAAGCTCAGCTCAGCCAAATAGTGAGTATTTAAATATTTTTAAGTTTGAGAATAATATGCTGTGTACTCATCAATATTCTCCATTCAGTACATTCTAAAGGTCACAGTTCACTAGAATCACCCGCAGGTACCCACGTACCGCCTTCCCTCGGACTATGGTGGATGATCGATGGTATTTTTAAATAGAATACAATCTGCGCTCATTGCATCAACTCCGTGACGTCTCCGAACTGCCTCGTACGCTGCTTATCATATGCCGTGTGGATTTAGTGAGCCGTGACACCAATATATTTATCTATATTAATAATTTCGCCAAGGGGTACGGTAGATTTATTATATGAATAACAAAACATGAAAAAATATTGATTTTGAGCCGACAACATTTACCCACAAAATTATAGAGACGGATTATAGAGAATTTCGTTAAATTCTGATGGCACTGACAAACAAACCGCTGTCGCCATCTTTGGTATGAAGCACGTTTCGCTCCATCAATCAACACATTGCGTGCGTCCGTCGCGCCAAAAAGTATCCATCTCAAAAACTGTGACTTATGTGACTACGTAAAACGAAACGTCTTGCCGCCGGACTGGAATTTTATTAGTAGGTACTTATATTTAGTATCAGCATTGCACCCGTGCGAAGCCGAGGCGGGTCGCTAGTTTAATAAAACTAGCAACGATTAAAATATAGTTCAAATATAAGTAAGTACTTTAGTTAAATATCTATACAAATAAAACAAATATTTTAGAGTGTGTCTAGTTTTTAGTTGGTTTCACTAAATCTATTAGATTAACTCGAGTGTCTTAATACAATTTCGAATTGAAGTCCTCAGTAGGTAGTCAGGATTGTTATTTTTTCTGAGAAAATCAGTTTACTGTTTCAGTTATCATGGAATTGACGATATTCAAAATCTAACTGCTTAGTTTTTCGTAGTCTCACAACGAGAGTTGGTAACTCGGAGTAGGTATTTTTAAATCACGCGACAAGAATGCGAGCAGCCTTCTCGAGGGTTCATGGTCTCCGGTAATGAGACCAGCCGATGTAAAATATGGCGATCACGCGATGCCAAAAATTACGAGTTACGTAAAAACAAGTCGCATGCATAATTAGCCATAATATTAACAGAAGTATCGGAAAATGAAACTGGCAGTCTGACGTCAACCTTAACTTTTTGCATGTGTTGAAAATTCGGGATGTTGTCAAACATAACACGAGTCCTAAAATCAGAGGAAATGACGTAAAAGTTGATAGGTAGATAAACTCTTTATTGCACTTAATTATAACAAAACAAAAACAAAGATATAAAAACTTTAAATAAATAATATATCATAAATCACCAATCATATGATGCGATAGGATATTATTGGTGATTTATGTTGCGATGTAGGCTCCGCCCCACTACTTTTACGTCATTTGCTCTGATTTTAGGACTCATGTGTGGACGCTTTAATTATAATCCGTCAGGTAGACAAAACAAAAAACAAGTTCACAAACATAAAATGAAGTCAAAGTCAAAGTACTTTATTCATAAATGTTCAATTTACACGTCAATTATTAAAAAACAAAAACAAAAGAAAGAGCATACAAATTGTATACATTTTCTTTAATCACTTTAATCTGTTTTTGAAGCTGCCAAAACTTGGGGCCGATATAACTATATTCGGAAGAGTGTTATAAACTTCCGGTCCCATAATGTGAGTCAACTTCTGTGACCTCGTGAGAGAGTGTGGTATAACATCCAACTTGTCGGCGTTGCGTATGTTACGAGAATGTCTCTCTTCGCGCGTGTTGTACGATTGTAGATTATTTCTGACATAGACAACCACGTGGTATATCAAGATAGCAGGTAACGTAAGTATCCCAAGCTCTTTGAAGTATGGTCTTACGGATGTACATATGACAAATAAGTATATAAGGTTTCGAGTAACGTAACGTCTATATGTAGACGTGGATCAACCCCCAAAACCTAACAGCTATTGTCTTTGACTACTCCGGAATCTTGAAGGTCTTAAATATCGTCGATATAAATTCGATAAAACAAAAATTACGTGTTTCTTATTTTCACATGGACGTAACGTCCCAAATTACAAATAGAATATCTTTAGTTCATTTATACGTACTGAGATGTTTCTAAGTCAGGGAGCAACACGGAAGAGAGTAGGCATACACAGCGTTTCCCCTCTGTCAAAGTACAAGTCCGCGTGGACCATGTGTTGCACGACCTGATATTGCCTTCCCCGTTCCACTACAGGACAAGTCGTAAGTCGGCTCACTACCACCCATACACTGGATATTCCCAAAATCCGTACTAAAAGGTTTGAATCCACTTTTCTCGTACGTACAGCTTTGGAGTGGAATAAGTTGCCGGCCTCCTTGTTCCCTGAGAGATACAATCTAGAACTTTTCAAGGTCAGAGTGAATAGGTACCTTCTAGGTCAACGTGCGTCATCTTCGACCACACCGTCGCTTACCATCAGGCGAGTTGGTGGTCAAAAGCGGACCTATACGCGATAAAAAAAACCATGGAGTTTGATAATATACTGTGGCGTGAGGGCGGGGCTAGATTTGTGAATGGTGTTTTGTTTTTTATGTGTTAGTGATTTGGCTGTGTAAGTATGATCGGCAATGGATCGGTACAGGTATGTTTGTATGTAATAGTGCGGCTTTGCGCTAGTGTGCAACTTTCCCCTCCCGCAAGAAATGACAGAAATATTTGAACAATATTTTTAGCTAAAACTATAAATTTCCGTGCTTGCGCGGAAGATCGAGTTGCTCGATGTTCTAGGTACATACGAGTAGATTAATTTGGATTGAAAAGACTGTGGATGAAAATATGATGATGAAGCAAGTGTTCTGTATGACTCACGGCGGGGTACTTCTCAAGTTCGTGCAGCACGGTGTGGTCGCAGTACTCGAACACGAGGTGCAGCTTGCGCTTGCGCCGGAACACCTCCAGTAGGTTCACCAGGTTCGGGTGCTTCAGATTCTGCACATACAGGCACTTGCTACACTTCCTTAATAATAAATTTAGAACTATAAGTAACAACGAAATAAAGAAAATTATAATAAACTAGCTGTACCCTTCCATGGTTCGCTGTGGCACATTGTGATGCAAAAATTAGATAAAAACAATCCTTGATGCGGATTATAATATCATTCTAAAATTTCAGCTCGATTGGTGCCGAACTTTTTGAATTTTTGAAGCGTACACAAACCAACATAGCATTTTTATGTATAGAGATTGGTTGAAACGGTTCGACCTATCAGGGTTTCATACACCGGTCAACAAAAAAGAAACACTTTGTGAAAATAATATGTTTGGTGTTTTTACATTTTAAATTAAAAGAGATTTAACACTTACACTAACTTAAAATTTTATGTGTTTAAACAAGATTCAAAATTTCAATATCTTCATATTACTACGAGTACTAACATAGAATTATTCTCAAGTTATTCAATTGTAAAATTTTAAAATGGTACAAATCTCATATTTAATGTTTTTTATAAATAGTTTTTTTTACTTTGTTTTCATGTTCTTTTCATTGTTTATTTCGCAATTGTATTTTTTCCCATTATCACCCGATGCGCAGTCTATGATGACTAGTTCGGGAGCCGTCGGGTCAAACTTTGTAAAACGAATTGTATTGTGTCGAAATAAATTTTATTTTATTTTTATTCATTTAATAAACATTGGCAGGAAGGGCGGATCCAGCTTTGGTCACATCATCATCATCATCACCAGCCGCAAGATATCCACTGCTGAACATTTATCACCAGCCGCAAGATATCCACTGCTGAACATAGGCCTCCCCCCTAGATTTTCACAACGAACGGTCCTGCGCAACCTGCAGCCAGCGGTTTCCAGCGACCTTTGTGAGGTCATCTGTCTATCTAGTGGGAGGTCGTCCAACACTGCATCTTCCGGTTCGTGGTCGCCACTCGAGAACCTTTCTTCCCCATCGGTTGTCAGTTCTGCGAGTGATGTGGCCTGCCCATTGCCACTTCAGCTTGCTTACTTATTACTCTTTGAGCTATGTCGGCCACTTTCGTTCTTTTGCGAATATCCTCATTACGGATTTTGTCGCGCGAAGAGACTCCGAGCATAGCCCTCTCCATAGCTCGCTGTGTGACTTTGAGCTTTGGTCACATAGTCGTGGTCAAGTCACAAGACCGTGCGATAACTGCATGCGTGTTCTCGTTCATTCTTGGACCCAACCCAAGGGCCCAAGGGGGTGGGTCATGACCCCCTTGACCAACCCCTGTGGATCAAATCCTGGCAGTTATAGCACATAGCATTTTTAAACACTAACGTGTAATTCTCAGTTTTAAAATCAATGTTTTCAAAACTAAAATTATAAGTTTCATTTTCATCGTCATCTACCTAGTAGGTACCTATACTCGTATATGTCGTCATAGTGGTAGGACTTTTTGGACTCTTCATGTTCCAATAGCTTCGTGACTGGGTTCTGTTATGGGCAGGCGTGTTGTAACATCAGGTCCTGTCACTATTTTTTGGTTCGTTTAACAATATAAGGCATCACAATGTTGCAGGCTAAGCTAGTGCAGTATAATTGTAGGTCGCAAGCATTTTTTATGCAAATGACGGTCATCGAACACGTCATTTTCCAATCGATAATAGTACAGCCATTAAACCATTACCTAATCAATATGGAATGACTAAACAATTCTATGTTCCTGCTACTATGTCATTTTCGTTGACAATTTGAACAACAAAGTACTTCTAATTCCGTATTATGTTGTCGAGTACTGAGGAGGACACAATCGTATTGTACTACAAAACCGAAGAACTCTGATAAAATCAGTGATTTAAATAAGGTTTAATATTGATTGATGGAATTTGCGTCGGATGTTGAGCAATACCCTGCCCATAATAGCTCAGTCCCACGCTGATATTTTAACACGAAGAGTCAAACCATTGCTTAGCACTCGTCAAGCTCGTCAACCGGACATGGAAGATTGATCTGTTCCACTGTCATTTATTTCTCAGGAAACATTGTCATTTGAAACGAAATAAAAAGGTTTGTTGCTTGGTGATACGTAGAATAATTGGCAAAAATCTGGTGAGTACTTGCCCAGGCGGACTCTGCAGAGTCCTTGGTACAGCTATTGTTAGTACCTATTGTTTGCTTGCGATACAACAATCCATTTCATTCATTCTCTGTAGATTGTTTCAGAATTTGAGACAGTACTCATCCAGGCAGTACTCCTTTCTAGAGCAGCACCGTCGTATTCCATGTACCTACTGTGACGAATACGACATTTTGTATATAACTGTGACTAGCATCGGTTTCTTCTAGGTAAACACGCTCCATCGTAGACCGCATCGTCGCTTAACATCAGGCGAGATGGCGGTCAAGTGTAAACCTATTAAAGTTAAAAAAAAAAAAAAAAAAAGCAGCGTTTGAAAACTTTAGTTTCCTCATTAGGCCAGCTCTTTGTTTATATTGGGCGAGTGGTACGAAGACTCATCAAGTATGAATTTTAATGGACGGGTTTCCCCATTTGTCGCCTGACATTTTTTTTGTTGGGATTGTAAACATGGTGGGGAAGGGGGGTCATGAACTTGTTGATTCTTTTCGATTGTTTTCGAAGGCGACCGCTAAAATTGATGTTCACTTAAACATATCTACTACTGACAGGCGCTCGAATATGTTTTGAGCGTGCAAACGGTAATGCGGTGAACATTATCATTGTTATACAGTTACATTAGTTTTACCTATTTTTTACAATCTTTAAGTACCTAATTGTAACTAGTAATATCTCGCGGTTTCCCTTGGTAAAAAGTAGCATTTGTGTTCGATTCGTCCACATCCCTTCGGCAGTTTTTGCTTGAAATAGTTTGTTTTTAAACATCCATACGTCCAAACTTTTGTTTCTATAAAATTTGTAGGAAGGAACTAAGATTTATAAACCTAATAAAAACCTAAGCTTAGATCGCAGCTGGCAGCGGGGCCAAGCTACCGGTGGTTACGGCAGCAGATAGGTAAGAAATCTCCTGAAGATGTGATGCGTACTAGCGTACTATGTCAAGAATAAACGAACATTTTGATTCTGAGCCTTGATCCAACCATGTAGCGTAAGCCTGATAAGATGTTGGTCGATGATTTTCGCTTTAAGCCGTTCACCGACATCACTATAGGTATTATGATCGTTGAATCAACAACCCAGATAGCAGTATCCACACGACCCAAATCAAGGAGCTCGTCCTTCTTGAGTGTGCTAAATCATTCTTATTATAAAGGTAAGTTATGAGAAAGAGACCATACCTTCAGCATACGTATTTCTCTCTAAGTGCGATCCTAGAGATGCATTGGTCGTCTTGTAAGTGCGATCTATGTTCTCGTATGTATCTCTATGTTTGTTTTGAATCATTTCTCTTCGATAGCTGTGTTAAGTCTTTCTCTTTAGAGCAGAGACGTAATGTGTTCCTTACCTTTAAAATCTCATTTTGTCTAAGAGCGATCTTCGAGACAGCGCCAGTTGGTCTGGATAGTAACTAGTGTGTTTGTTTTATATTATTTAACAGACATTTTTTATGACACTGATGTGTACGTATGGACGTATGTGTTGGAATCGAGCAGAAAGGGCTCAGCAGGAACGTTTCAGGAGCAAACCGAGAAACTAAAAGCCCTGGCTGGTCTGGCCTGGTCTGGTCTACGCCCTGCGCCTGGGCACCGGTGGCATTGCCCTATTTACGGTACTGCTTCTAGATCAAAGGGTCGTCTTTGTTGTCGACAGCGACGATTTCGCATCTCTAAATCCTACACTTGAAGACGAGCGTCGGCGGTGCTCGACTATTTTCCTTCTCTATCGCTATTATATATAAAATGAGATAAAGGGACATACCTTCAGCATGCGTATTTCTCTAAGTGCGATCTTGCGGATGAGCGGGTCGTCTTCGTTCTCGACGAATTTCTTGACGGCGACGATCTCCCCCGTGTCTCTGTTCCTGCACTTGTAGACGAGCCCGTACGAGCCCTCGCCGAGCTTGGCGAGCTTCTCGTACCGTTCCATGGCGCGACTGCTCGCGCGGGACCTAGCACAAAGGAAACATTTAAATTACAAGAACAAAATTAAAAAAATTGATTAACCCCCGACTACCTCGGATCTCGGATTATCTGTATAACGTTCTACTAGTCAAGCCCTTTCATTTGATACCCATATTGAGGGAATAGTGAAAAAAATTATACAATTCGGCATTTTGTGGTGGCGGCCATCTTGGATTTGAAATTTGTTATAGTGTATAGTATTCTACTAATCAAGCCCTTTCATTTGATACCCATATTGAGATAGGTTGTGAAGAAATATTTTGTCTGCCATTTTGTGGAGGCGGCCATTTTGAATCGATATTAACCAAACATAGCTAAGAACATCCGCACGGATGTTAACCTTCAAATAAAAAAACCGCATCGTAATCGGCCCATCCGTTTGAGCTCTACGGTGCCACAGACAGACACACACACACAGACAGACAGACAGACATCGACGTCAAACTTATAACACCCCTTTTTTTGGTCGGGGTTAAAAACATAGGAATCATGAAATACGTAGTAAAAATTTTTTACTATTATAGGTTCGCATTTGACCATCCACCCATTATCTCCACCACCACCATCTCGCCTGATGTTAAGCGACGATGCGATCTACGACAGAGCGCGCTTACCTTGAAGAAACCGATTCACTCTCGATTTGAAGACACCAAGATTGTAACTATCGGGGAAAACTCACTCAGGCAACGCATTCCACAACCTAGACGTTCTTATCACAAACGGTAATTTAATGAATAGCTAATATTATACTCGCTGATCGTCTCGTCACTCTATAACTATAGGTACTATAAATGAAATTCATAGGCAGCCCACTAAATGTGCGCACAGCTGGCACTCGGGGCATAGAATAGATAAATAAATAAATAAATAAATATTGGTGGACAATTCACACACAACACCATCTGACCCCAAACTAAGCAAAGCTTGTGTGATGGCAGCCAGATAGCTGATATAATACTTATATAGTTTTAAATACATACTTATGATACATAGAAACACCCAGACACAGTGCAAACATTTGAATTCATCACACAAATATTTGCACTGGGTGGGGATCGAACCCACGACCCTCGGCTTCGCAGGCAGAGCTACTACCAACTAAGCCACTACCTAATATCTCGAGGGTCCGGAAAAAAATGATGGTATATATGTTCATAACATAGTGTAGGTTCTTTTTTTAAACGAAAAAATGCTATTGATCACATATTACCAGGTGTTATACAATACCGCCGCCTAGGATGGAGCACACCTACTTACAACGACATTTAAACGACAATGCCTACCTAGAAGATGTCTATTTGATCTGGATGTAAAGACACCCAAATATAACCCGTCGCATCGGGAAACGCAGACGCAGAGAATAAGAATGTTTAAGGTGCGTTTTAACATGGACGTATAAAAAAGTGGGACGTCTAGCTAAAACAAAAACTGTGTCTATAGAGTCGGCCAGTGCGCTGTCATATACAGCCTTACACGCACACAGATATACAAGTACCGCCCTTTGTAACTTTTGCAGACTTTTATAGCGCAAATTGTCATATTCTATAGAGTCACAAAACACGTGTTTACCACAACTAAACTGACAGATCGAGCTTATCAGCCAACTGTTGGCTGATTTTTTTGGTATTTCCACGCTCGAACGTTCTATCTAGACAAGTTTTCGTACCTTGCTGGAATCACATCTGGCGCTATGATGGCTACATTGATGGAACCCTTCATTTCTATTTCTTTACTCTGTAATTTCACACATCCCTAAGTGGTAATAGTTATATTTCTAAAGATGTTATGTTCTTCAACCTTTTAGCATAATTTGAGATGTTTCAAAAGAAACAAATAAAATTTTGCGAATTTAAATATACGTGTAAACTATTCACGCATCTTACGAAGATAGAAGTGAAATTGACAGAAGTAGACAAAGAATCTTTATTTTGTCAAACCAAGGAGATTAAGACAGAAAGTTTTCATTCAAATAAATAATATATTTTGCTTGTACCAGTCATTCAGTCACATTAATCTCGGTTTTAAGTTGCACAATTTCATGTCATATAGACTGCAGTCCCGTGAACAAAATTGATGGGTCAAATGAACCACTATGAGACCAATAAAAGATGATAGAAGGGTATAAAATAATAAGATTCAACATTATGTCGTCACTTGTAAGCTGTCCAACTGAGTGCAATTGAAAAGGAGGTTCTAACACTCGTTCAGGTTCATTTCTCCTCCTCCTTGTCCCATGATTTTTGTACGGCGTTGCGGAATAATATCTATACTAATATTATAAAGCTGAAGAGTTTGTTTGTTTGTTTGTTTGAACGCTAGGATCTCGGGAAGTACTGGTCCGGATTGAAAGATTATGTTTCTTTTGGATAGTCCATTTATCGAGGAAGGCTATAGGTTATAGAAAATAACGCTACTATTAATAGAAGCGGAGTATGAATCAAGAATGTAACAAAATCTGGAAAAATATTCCATTTTGAGAGTTTTCGAACGTTTCGTGCTTTGACATGACACATGACAGCATGTGTCTAATATTGCGTCATTGAATATCACAGATTACATACCTCTTGAATATAAAACCTTTGCTAATCTATTTTTTTTTCTAAATCTGTGTTGGTAAAATCAATTTCCGACAGGTGGCGTAGCAGGTGGCTGAAGAGGTGTTATGTTTGAAAGCGATATTCTCAGGAATGACTGAACCGATATCAGTCATTCTTTCACCGTTGTATATGTACGGGATCCTGATGAGTACTATATAATGTACCACGGGCAACGCCGGGGCGGGCATCTAGTAGATTATAAAGTTATTGAAACAACTGTTGGCTATAATTCATTTCCCTATTTACAAAAATAGACGTCCACAAAGTCATGTCAATTAGAATAACCCGCCTCGAACCTGGTGAAAATGTGCCCAAAACGCTGGCCGCATTGCCTCGCTGAATAGCGATGGCAATCCTCTGCCTCAGAAACGATCCAGAGCGGGAGTCGCCACCTTGGTTACGTAGACGCCACCTTGGTTACGTAGACGCCACCTTGGTTACGTAGACGCCACCTTACCTTACGTAGACGAAACTATAAAAACTGTAAAATTTGAATTTTTGAAACTATAAAAATTAGTTTTTAATTTAATTTTTATAATTAGTTTGTCGGAAGATGTCATGATTCCCCGACGATTTACAGAGTAAGTCAGTTGATTATGCACGGCATTGGTTCCATACAGCTGCAATACATCTTCTAATCTATTATTTCGCATTGCCGTACAAAAATCATGTGACAAGGAGAAATTATCGAGGGTTGCAAAGCCCCCTCTTCCACTGCACTCAGTTGGACCGCTTACAAGTGACTCGCATAGTGCTGAATCTTGTTACTATATAGGTACCTTTCTATCATCCTACATAGGTCTCCTGGTGGTTCTTTTGACCCATAAATTTTATTGACGGGCCTGTAGTCTAATATCTAGATTCGAGATTCATCAAATCATTATATTGATCGCCACTGGCATTTGACCAATTTTTGATATTTATTTATCGTTTTTAAAGCTATTTACTCTAAATGTATAAGGAACTAATATTTTAAAAAGTCGTAACAAAGTTGAAACAAGGCCCTATTTTTTCAATTTTTTATAAAGTACCTATTTGTATGTTGCTACAACATAAAACACCGGTCAAATGCGAGCCGGATTCGCGCACAACGGGCTACGTAGTATCATCCTATACTAACTAATATTATAAATATATACTTGGATGTTTGTTGCTCAATCACGTCGTATCATATGTAAGGTTCATGAGCTAATTACTGTATTTTAATATTACTTTATAGTATATTTAATCTGTGTGATATTCATTTGAGTGCGTCTATGCGTCTTGATATTTAGCAATGGCAACATCGTATCAGACTGTTATATTATCTATGCAAATGAACATCACCTACTTTTTAATTGGACACTGAACGTATAATAACTGATTATATAAAAATCCCATTAAAGCCATTATAAATCAGAGTAAAGGCTTTTCATTTTCTGAGATAAGGACCTGACCCTTCACTTATGAACGGATCGGGCTGAAATTTGGAACACAGTTAGATTATAGTCTGGAATATCACATAGGCTACTTTTTATCCCGGAAAAATAACGGGAACGGGAACTACGCGGGTAAAACCGCGGGTGCTACTAGTTTTCTATAAAAACGGTAAACGGTTTCTGTACAAAGTGTTCTGCAAAAATATTACGTTTTTGTATGGGAACTTCCTCCTGTATAAGGTAGCCTCTTTAGGTACATTTATTCTGCTGTGTTTATTAATGATGATATTTTCCAGATGATATTTTTTATTATATCTAGCAATGCCACAGAGTTATACCCGAGCAGTTCCGGTTTTCGTTATTTTCCCGTGGTAATAAGTAGCCTATCGATACCTTAATTTGCAAAACGAATAACTCCATAATAGCAAATTTCAATAGCGCCACTAAAAACTTAACATAAAAAAAAAATAAGCATCAAAAGAAAAAAATCAAACATCGCTTTGGAATTAGTGTTTCTTTTAACTAATAACCACTTAAAATAATGAAAATACCAGTTACGCAATAGATTTTAGTGGTGATTTAGTGTGACGTCTGTGAAATTTGCTACTATCGAGTTATTCGTTTTGCAAATTAAGGTATCGCTATGTGATATTCCAGACTAATCCGTTCAGCATTCTGCGAAGTGATCAAACAACGTCTTTCACATTTACGTATAATATTAGTAGGACCTGTGAAAATTTAAACTGTAACTATTATGGTTCATCTGACACACCTGGTGACAGACGGACGAACAGTGGAATTTCAGAAATGAGATCCCGTTTTCCCATTTTTTGTTGTCCCTGTGCAAGGATCGGAGAGTCTACCGCCTAATTAAAACTCTAAACTATTGCTCTCTCGTTATTTTCGCTTGAAATTAAGAGAGAGATGGAGACAGCAATAATAGCAAAGCCAAATCAGATTTAGTTAGGCGGTAGGCCTACTGGTCCATGAGCCAGGGTCCCTAACATAATCAGGGTTCCACCTTTGAGGATCTGAGGGGTTCCACGTACCTACCTTTTTATTTAGGTATTTACTTATTATACCTATTCCTTAAAATTATATTAGTCATACGTAGTACCCTTTATGTACGGAGCCCTAAAAACTAAATATCGACTAATCGTCACAGTTCGTGAGAAACTGTCCAGAGTAGGTCAGACAACCAGATATTACGTAGACATACCTATTAAGTTTTGTTATTTATATTGTTTTTGTTCGAAATCCTACAAAACCAAATCTAACCATTCAGGTCAGGTTCCAAATTACTGTTATTTATTATCGCAGCGTGAACCACTGTAATCGCTTATTGATTTGATATAAGTACATAGAATTACATACTGCGTCAATTACATTTTATGAACGTCTGATTTAATTCGACCAGAGTCAAAAGGTATATGAGTACGCATCGATTTTTCATTTCTGGACGTTTCTCCGGCCAGTGCTTACCTCCTCGGTAAAAGCGGCAGGTTGTTGCCGAATAACCACAGCCGTTTATCACCGAACCATTTCTCCATACAGGACGCCACGTTGTTCAACAGTGTGATGCACGAACTATCCCAAGCGCGCACTGTGTCCTTCATTCGCGTTTCCGAACGAATTTCGCGATCATTCCCTCCAAAATTTACGTCAAACGAGAAAAGCGCGCGAAAATCGACAATATGGCCGCCGAACTGTTTTTACAGCGAAGATGTTTCCCTTCTGAAAGCTGCAAGGCTTTTAGCCGTGGGTCGGTGGATATCGATCGGTGGTTTGTTTACAGTTTCTGTTAGCCTGTGTACATGACAACCGCGGTGGTAGGGCAGAATATAGGCTAAGAGCTGAGTGCTCAGTTGCCTATAGTGTTTAGGTACGTCGTTCCAGAACTTTCTATCTAAACTTAAAATGTAAATGAAGCGTGGCGTGCGTCGCTCTTTCTGTCCATCGCGGCCGTAACGGGGTCATCACCATGAGATGGCGAAAGCAGTAGGGTTGCAGGGGAGGAGATGTACCGGTATTGTGGTGCGCCGTTCTCCCTGTCCTCTGGCTTCTGGACCCGAAAAGTGGTAGTAGCCTACGGGGCATTTACCATACCTGACTTGTCGATAAGATACCTAGGGTTTTCAGAAGTGGAGGCGTATAGCTCCCACTTACTGGTTGGTCCCCGAGGTGATCACGGCGTGCTTGGGGTTTAGGTGCGCCGAGACAGTAGACCACGGCATGTTCGCACAAAATGTGGTAGCGTCCTAGTGTAAACGGCAAAGGATGAACCCTGTGGAGGTTTTAGTCGGTACCTGCACTTATGGTGTCGAGTTTCATATAAATTTATCGTCCCTTCTCCAAAGTGGAAGAAACTGTATAATAAATCCCCCGTGTAAAAAAAGAGGCCAAATGGCGCCAAAACAAGTATCATTTACTTCAAAAATGATCTCTTCTGTCTTCAAGATTCTGTTGTAAGCTCCCCGACTACAACAATACGGAGCTTTCATGCATGCTGATAAAGTCTTTCTATTCGGAATCGATGTTATTACCCACATAACTACATGCGCTACTTTTTATGGTGAGGGTGGTTGACTTTTTTGGATTTATTTTTCATAGGGCGATGTTGCGTTTTGAGAATATTAAAATTATTGCCTGCCAGCTCTAATATTTGAATCGATACACAGGGCTACACAGACAGGTTGAACTAACCTGAAAGCTGTTTTTCACTATCCAGTTATTGCGAAATTAAAATCAGTCAATGAATGACGATGTATGACATTGTTTCACAAAATTTTGACTAATTTTAGGCTCTGCACACTATATGGAAGAAACTTTTTTTGACCTGAGACCCTTTTGAAACAAGACAAAAATCCATTAAAAACAAAAGTGTGTCTGCGTTTCCGCGACGCACGCTTGGGCCGCCTGGGTATTTTCCATGTATAATAAGTATCTATTTAAAAATATAAATGTATATTTCAGCTATCTGGCTTCCATTGTACTGAAAGTACCTACCTACCTACAAGCTTTGCTTAGTTTGGGGCAGACAGTCATCATCATCATCATCATCAGCCGCAAGACGTCCACTGCTGAACATAGGCCTCCCCCCAAGATTTCTACAACGAATGGTCCTGCGCAACCTGCAACCAGCGGTATCCAGTGACTTTTATGAGGTCATCTGTCCATGTAGTGGGAGGCCGTCCAACACTGCGTCTTCCGGTTCGTGGTCGCCACTCGAGAACCTTTCTTCCCCATCGGTTGTCAGTTCTGCGAGCGATGTGAACTGCCCATTGCCACTTCAGCTTGCTTTACTCTTTGAGCTATGTCGGCCACTTTCGTTCTTTTGCGAATACCCTCATTACGGATTCTGTCGCGCAACGAGACCCCGAGCATAGCCCTCTCCGTAGCTCGCTGTGTGACTTTGAGCTTCGTTATGAGGCCCACAGTGAAAGAACCACGTCTCAGTTCCATAAGTCATCACTGGCAACACGCACTGGTTAAAGACTTTCGTCTTTAGGCATTGGGGTATTCTGGACTCAAAGATGTGCCGAAGTTTGCCAAACGCTGCCCATCCGAGTTGCAGACAGAAGTCAGACAGAGTTGAGGTCAGACAATGTTGTGCGTGAAATTGAAAAAATAAGTGTGCTCCATCGTAGACTGTACCTATCGTTGTTTAACATTAGGCGAGATGAAAAAACCTAACTTCGCTATTTTTTTGAATCTATTAAAATCTTTTTTTTTTTAATAAGAATTGACGAGACGAGCAGGACATGTGCCTGATGGTAAGCAACATGCCTGCCACATAACAGCACAGTCAGTGACACACAGCTATTGGAACATGAAGAGTCCAAATCATTACCTAGCACTGCACTGCGCTCATCACCCAGAGACCTAATATGTTATATCTCTAAGCCCTGTAATTTCTCTGGAAACATTGCCCTTCAAACCGGAACACAGTAATCTTTGAGGATTAAACCATTAGTTGGTCTGAGATAATAAAAAATAATTAAAATCCACATATAGCGTCCTTTCAGTTTTATGTATGCTAGCAGTTTCATTTTTATTATGACCGTTTAGGGTTCCGTATCCAAAGGGTATTAAACGGGACCCTATTACTGAGACTTCGGTGTCCATTTTTCTGTCTGTCACCACCAGGCTGTGTCTCAAGAACGGTGATAGCTAGACAGTTGAAATTTGCACAGATGATGTATTTCTATTGCCGCTATAACAACAAATACTTAAAATAAAATGAAATATTTAATCCCATACAACAAACTTGATTTTTTCTCCCGTTTCTCGCTCTTTACTAATAACTGTGACAGGTTTAACTATTTAACTATTCACAGAATATTTAAGTTTATGTTATCTTTAAATGTACATAGATAGATAGAAACTCTTTATTGCGACACAAACAAATTAAATTATTACAAATAAACAATGATTAACTAGTGCCACAAGCAAAATATAATTAATTAAAATAAAATAAGTAATTAAGGTGAGTGTAGTGTAGTAAATAAGTGAGTTCCACTCGCACTTGGCCGGTTTTTTTAAATAGCTAATGATTTTATCACTGTTAAGGGTTCCGTAGCCAAATGGCAAAAAAAACCTTCGTCATATCTGTCTGTCTGTCCGGCCGTATGTCATAGACACAAAAAATATATATGATGTAAGTAGGTACAAACTTCCACTGAAAATTGGTTTGAATGAGATCTCGTAGATAGTTTTTTTTATACGACATAAATCGTAAACCAAGATTTGCCTTTCATTCAATCAACTCAAAAAACACTTTTTGGCGCTACGGAACTCTTCATGGGCGAGTCCGACCCGCACTTTACCACTTTTATTTGTGTAAAAAATTACGTAGGTACCTACCTAAGTAATCAGTGTTTTTATCACATATTCAAGTTGAGAAGACATAATTTGCAAATCACCGTTTTCATTTTTCCTAACAATAAGCACGATGACTAAGAAAATCTATTTTTTCGTCAGATAGATTATCAGAAAAAATTTACCTACATGTACTTTATTTTCTTTTGTTTCAAGAACAAAAAAATACGAAGATATATAGATTAGACGTTTTTTTAAACTTAATAGTGACGAGACGAGCAGGACATGTGCCTGATGGTAAGCAACATGCCTGCCACATAACTACACCGTGGCACGCACTTATTGGAACATGAAGAGTCCAAATCATTACCTAGCACTGCACTGCGCTCGTCACACAGAGATCTAAGATGTTATATCTCTAAGCCCTGTAATTTCTCTGGAAAGATTACCCTTCAAACCGGAACACAGTAATGCTTGCACATTCCTGCTTGGCGGTAGAATAACTGGCAAAGGTGTGGTACTTCCGCAGGCGGACTCTGCCAAGAGTCCTACCACTACAAGTTTCGAGTGACGTCACGTCTTTAGATATACCATGTTTATGAAGACGTGACTTCACATAATGTTTATAATGTACAGGACTTAATCACGATTTAATTCATTGTTTAAATACCTCGACGATCCGGCAGCGTTACAACCGCCGTGGTCACGAGAAGTCTCTTGACCACGAGTGAGTGAGTTTTTCTCGTGACCACGGCGGTTGTAACGCTGCCGAAACGTCGAGGTATTTAAACAATGAATTAAATCGTGATTAAGTCCTGTACGTTATAAACATTATGTGTTCAAATCGGGAAAGTATAAAAACGACATGACTACACAACCTCCACTCTAAAAGTTTGGTGATCTAGGTTTGTAATTCATTCATTCATCATCAGCCCGTGTTCGTCCACTGCTGGACATAGGCCTCTCCTATAATACTAGGTTTGTAATACTTAATATAATAATAATAAATATTGGTGGACAATTCACACACAACACCTGATCCCAAACTAAGCAAAGCTTGTACTATGGCGGCCAGATAGCTAACATAATACTTATATAGTTGTAAATACATACTTATTATACATAGAAACACCCAGACACAATACAAATTAGTTTGGGGTCAGATGGTGTTGTGTGTGTATCGTCCACCAAATATTTAAAAAAATGTATTTCTCACACAAATATTTGCACTGGGTGGGAATCGAACCCACGACCTTCGGCATCACAGGCAGAGCTACTACCCACTAAGGTTAGCAGTGGTAGGAATCTTGTCCGAGTCCGAGAGGAAGTAGTACCTTTGCCAGTTATTCTACCGCCAAGCATGTGCAAACATTACTGTGTTCTGGTTTGAAGGGCAATGTTTCCAGAGATATTACAGGTCTTAGAGATATAACATCTTAGATCTCTGGGTGACGAGCGCAGTGCAGTGCTAGGTAGTGATTTGGACTCTTCATGTTCCAATAGCTACGTGTCACTGTGTTATGTTGCTTACCATCATGCAGATGCCCAGCTCATTTCGTCACTCTTTATTAAACAAAAAAATGCCACGAGGCCAGTCTTTGTAGAATTTTAATAATTTATTTTGATACCTGATTCAAAATGATACAGACAAGTATCATAACTTGTCCCATATTATATGTTTTCATAATCTACCTGACGGACGAATAAAATAGGGTGTTTTCCAGATGCCTTGTAAAAATAATTTTAAATTTGCCACGTGTGGCACCACTGTTTGTTTTTGTGAAAATTCGCTAACAAAACAAAAAAAACATTGGCGCCCCCTATGGTGAAATTGGGAACTGTCTTTGACAGATCTTTTTGCATCTTGAAAACCAGGGAAGATCGAGTTGCTCGATGTTGAAAACGCCCCATTAAATGGTATATTTATTTTGTGTCCATCTGAGATGATATTTATGAATATACGAAAAACACGAGTATGTGCGTGTGGGGCGCCAAAAGAAGTTTTCACTTTAAAAAAAAATAGGAGGCAATAAGAGAGCAAATATACAATCGTAATTTTTTACATTACGAGACGTAGATTTTATTTGGCTTACCTACTCCGTTTGTTTTTTCTTAGGTCGAATCTTTTAATTTACTTTTATGAAGGCGTTATAATGAGAAATAAATAATAATGCTAATCGATACTTAGTTACTGGCTAAATGCCCATGATGTCCAAATGCCAAACTTGAAAAGAAACAGATCAGCTGTTTTATAAACGTCAGTCGATCGATTCGCTTGAATGTCACTC
Organism: Ectropis grisescens; assembly: GCA_017562165.1. NCBI lineage: Eukaryota > Metazoa > Arthropoda > Insecta > Lepidoptera > Geometridae > Ectropis > Ectropis grisescens. The sequence goes on from CM029791.1 coordinate 21,323,478, forward strand.
ATTCCTGTCAAATACTCGCGTACGTGAGCACGTATTTCGTCCGCTCCTCAGATCAATGATATTGTTTTTGTTGTGAACGTACAACGAAATGATAACGCGTAGGTCGTCCGGCGTGCCCGAGGTGCCAATATTTTAGTGTTATTGCGAAAAAAATATTGTGCAACACAGCTGCGAGTGTCGAGAGCTAATGTGAAGTGCAAGTGGACTGTTAGTGAACTATAGCTCAGACCCATAAGCAGTAGGATAAACTCTGGAACAGAGTGTACGAACTCATGCGTACTCCTATTCCTTCTAGCATTTTCGAGTGTTCTATATTCGAGTCGCGGTAAGGTAGTGCAGTGAACGATGGGTTCGACAGGAATCACATTGGCAGATTTGCCAAACATATTTATCATGATCGGTGCACTCGTTGCGCTTTTCGTGATGCTTGTCATACTTCTCAGGTGAGTTTATTGCACAATCGTTCGTATACACACTTGAATCAACATTTCCTCGCTAAAAGTCAAACATTTTAACTGCATTTTGACTTTAGAGCTGTAGATATCCTTCGTGTTTTTAAAAACCTTTCAACGACCTCTGTGCCAGCACCCTTCACATTTAAAAGAAAGTTACATTTTGATGAGTGAAAGTTGGAACAGGTTTGTGATTTTAAACCCAAGCCAGTTAAGTCTTTTAGTTATTGTTTTATGATATGAAGTTTTAGGTTGGGTACAATGGCACAAAAAAGAGGCTTATACCCAGCAGTAGGTTGATGGACTGACAATGGTTATGATGATTCTGTAAACATTTCTGCCTACCACCTATCTATAACAGTTCCTAGGATACAGCTCCAAATAGATCAGATCATACAATAATTGCAATCTTATTAATATTATAATCCAGTTTTTGTAAATAAAACCTCACTATTTCACCCTGAGGGTTATATTGTTATTCATCTAAAGTAGATGCACCTCATTTCTGTTTTTTAAAATTTGTTAAGTACAATATTTAGTTTGTAGTATCTAATACATCTATGACAACAATAAAAACATTGTGATATTTATTCATTTATTGTGTAAAAATTTGTCTTTTAAACTCAGAAGCATTAAGCAATAATGTCCACCAGTTGTGTGAACGATGGCATTAAGCAATAATGTCCACTTGTTTCAACATATTATTTATTTTGTTTTTGTTTAAAAAGTGTTTTCTGTTTGTCCATCTTAAAAGTTGATTTAGTAGTCAGTGTCATGGAGCTATCCTTAGAGTTCAATTGCTGATTAAAACTATGCTGCACTCATTACCTGTATTAAGTTATTCGTTACTTGTTACCGTTATTAAGCTGTGGTTGTGGGATTGATTCTCATATAATGCATCCAAACATTGTTCTGTGTACAAAAGTATTATATTAGCTAGCTGATTCTCATAGTTTGGACATAGATGGTGTAGTGTGAGAAATGTCCTCCAATATAAAATCAAAACTTTTTCTTATAGCTCCCATTTGGTAATGTTACTGTGATTTCGCTAGTATATTGCGTTTGATCATTAAAGGTAGCCTTCCGAAGTTTTATTCAGTGAAGAGGTAAGATTGTTTACTTCAAATCGACTACCAATATATTTCTATTATTCATCTCTTTTTTTTTGGTTTTTTAGGTTACATTGTCCTCTAAACTGGGACATAGTAATATTACTTTATTAGTACTGAACAAATGGATAGCGAAGAACAATATTATTTTATTAACAGACAATTACCTATAATTTGTATTTCAACAGTGAGATATAGGCAAATCAGATAATGTTGTTTATTAATTATGTTTATTATTCAATAAATAAATATTTCCACACTACTGTTTGGTGTAAGTATCCCTGACAGAATTGTGGTACTTCCCAAGGGGGACTCTACAAAGACTCCGTTATGAGACATACAAATAAAATGTTCTCAATGTCAGAAAAATATATCTGATTGAAGTAGCTACGTGATAATACTACCTCATACAAGCTATAAAAATGCTAGTGAATGCTGTATGTTGAAATATTGATAATATTGTGGCAAATAGAATGGGCATAGATAAGATTTTGTAAACCTACAGATAGATGATAAACCAACTATCATGATAATACAACAAATAGAAATTCTACTTTTGATATTTATGATCTAACAAGTAGCACCATATGTGGTTTCCATAATGTTTCTGTGACAAAAAGTAGCCTATCGGCTATTCCAGTGTCCTGTGTTCTAAATTGCAACCCATTCCTACAGCCATTCTGTTGTGATTGAGCAAGAAATATGGAATATGCAAACCTTCACATTTGTATCTTATTTTAAATATGTGTAAAAGCACATAAATATATAAATATTAAACAAAGAGTGCTAAATAATTAGACCGATAGTTGATGCTAAATGTAAGGTCAAATAAGCAATATTAATAAATAAGACAAAAAAGATTCTTATTACAAAATTTAAATTATATTTTTGTCTTTGACGTTACAAATGATGAGCTATTGTTTTGTGTCACTGCATCAATCAATTAGGATACAGAAGTGTCAACAATGTGCGCTCGTGCCATGCAAACATAGGCACTCCTCACATCAGTCTGAACACTCGGCATCAGTGTCTCAGAACAGTTGGGACCAGTGCTAGTCCGAATGCCATCTGCTTGCAGACATGTGTCATGTTATATTTTTATGTAAGGATGGAGCAATAAAAAGACAATTTTAGTACTAAACAGCACAAATGCCGTTTTTTATTTTACTTTTATAGGTTTATTTAAGTACACTTGACCACCCTTGATATTATTGGAACGTGTTTACCTAGAAGTAACCGATTCACTCTCGATTTGAAGACACAAAGATTGGAACCATCGGGAAAAACTAGAAAAACCCAGGCAACATATTCTATAGCCTTGACGTTCTTATCACAATTAAATTAACGCATTGTAATGTTTGTCACCATCGTTAATAGCAGTATATATCTGAAGCGTATAGCTTTAGATATATACTGCTATTGTCACTCTATACCAGGGGTCACCAATTACTTTCTCTCGGGGCAGCCCCGGATCTAGGGGCGAGCCGGGGCTCGTGCCCCGGGCGGGCGGCACGCCTCAGGGGGCGCCAAATTGAGCGGCTCATCGCGTATTTCAAGTCATCGTCGTAATATCCGATCCAATATTATCATCATGAATTCTTCCTTCCTCATGTGAAGTTAGGGTAGCTAGATACTCGAGGGGAAAATAAGTCAGAGGGACATAACCCGTTATGTCCCTCCCTGCGCGTGGTGGTCATGAGTCGATACCCCCGCGTGGGATGCAGTGTAGCTGCTTTGAAGTGAAAACTTCTTTAGGCGCGTTGAGACAAAATTTTCGTGGGCTGTGAAATGAATTTATCCGTCACGCTCGGGTATGATAATAATTTCCGGATGAACTCGGGATGCTAGAGCGAGAAACAAAATTCAGTGAACATTATATCTTTTTATACCGACATTAACTTCTAGTGTTTATAATGTACAGGACTTAATCACGATTTACGAGCACCACTTACCGGAAAACCTGATGGTGTTGTTGAGAAATTGCTTAGACGGAAACTATTTTCTTTACCGTGGGCAGCATTACCTACAGATAGATGGCGTAGCTATGGGGAGTCCTGTGGCACCAGTGTTAGCCAACATCTGGATGGAGCATTTCGAAAAATTAGTTGACTTTCAATCAGCAGCGGTAAGAATGTGGATTAGAGACGTAGACGACGTTTTCTGCATTTTAAAAGGGAAGCAGTAAACCGTTTCTTGGAGCATCTCAACTCGATACATGTCAACATTAGGTTCACATTTGAATTGGAGATGGATAGATCTCTGCCGTTCTTGGACGTTAGAGTGACAGTTAAATCTGATGGTTCGTTGTCTCACTCTGTCTATAGAAAACCCACGCACACTGACCGGTATTTGCACGCGACGTCACATCATCACCCTCGTCAACTACAGTCGGTGTCCAGATCTCTTTTGGATAGAGCGGACGCCCTCTGTGACCCTGAACATTTAGAAGCGGAAAAAAGACACGTTCAGGAGGTACTTAAAAGTAATGGCTATAATGTGACGAAGTTAGTGGAACACAGAAAAGGGCAGAAAAGGAAAGTGATGAATGTCGAGAGGCAGCCGGCTTTTATGCTTTACGTCAAAGGCATCACGGATAAGGTGGGGCATTATTAAAAGAATATTCTATTAAAACTGTGTATACTCCTTATCAAAGATGACGAGGCATATTAGGACGCCGAAAGACGTCATTCCATTTCAGACTCCAGGTGTGTATAAGGTCGACTGCAGCTGTGGTAGTTCTTATATTGGTCAAACTAAGCGTACAGTTGCTGAAAGGATCAAAGAACACATCGCCGCTGTAAAAAATCGCCAGACACAGAAATCTGCGATTGCTGAGCATTTGATTGATGCGGGAACTGGTCATTGGATCGAGCTCCACGACCCGAAGATTCTCTCCACCGAACGTAATTACTACGCAAGAATAGTTCGGGAAGCCTTAGAAATTAAAAAACATCGTAATTTCAACCGGGAGGATGGTTTTCGGTTATCGGCGTCGTGGAATCCAGTCATAAATAAATGTACGCATCGCGGAGTGAGTTCGGAGAAGCCTGGTGATACGGTTAGTGTTGTGTGTCGTGGTGGTAACCCTGCGATTTTCGAAGACCAAATGAGGGTAGATCTAGATCCCCTCATTTCGCAATGAGACGACCCGCAATTTCTTCAGTCTTCTCGTGACCACGGCGGTTGTAACGCTGCCGAAACGTCGAGGTATTTAAACAATGAATTAAATCGTGATTAAGTCCTGTACATTATAAACATTATGTGTTCAAATCGCGAAAGCTTAAAAACAATATTAACTTCTAGGTTCTTACCGCACTAATGTCATAATTTAACTTGTCACGAAATATGAAATTTGCATTTCACATCCATTGCAAGAAAGTTTTTATTGTGGTTGCGGTCTATTTGGACTGAATGTTATATTGTACTAAAACCGTAATGAGCAAATCTTAAAATGACCTTTTCCCATAATGACTGATTTTTGAAATGTACTTATTCTAGTATGCCGGAAATAAAACTGTCAAATTGAAGTACAGTTAATAACATTTTTTAAAAGCTTAAAATGAAATAAGATAATAATTTTATAACAAACTAGCGGCCCACCCCGGCTTTGCACGGGTACATACACACACACACACATAAACCTTTTTTTTGTATCGGGTTTCAAAAAAAAGTAAAATTATAAAGGAAGTTTGAATTTTTTTTAGAATTTTTTTCATTCAAATTTTTTATTAATGTTTTTTTTGTATTTTTTTATTTTAAAATTTTATACATATATAATATTATTTACAAACCAAAAGCCATTAGTATTAGTGAGTCAGAGCTTCCCTGTAAACGATATTTGAAGTAGTTTTATTTTGTGGCAGCAAAATAAATTGATTTTCAAGAGCTCCGACACGTGATCGGCCAACATACAGTTGGCCATGAGTGGCTGTTCTTTTCGTTGGTCGATCCCTAATAATTCGAAGGTTTGGCCCTGGGACTTGTTAATAATTAACGCGAAAGATGATTTCACCGGAAACTGAAGTCGTTTAAAAGGGATTAGCAGATCAGTTGGAATCATCGGTATCCTCGGTATATGAGCTAGTTGACCAGCTGCTGGGACAGTGATAAAATTTTGTTCAGCAAGCCGCTGCAAACGCTCGATACTTGACTCTCTAGCACGCGATTGCGACGCGTGAATCTCTCCGACTTTCAAGGCGATTTTCAGTTTCTGATGAAGATTCCTCATTACGCCGTATTTTTATTGCCCTCGCCTGGGAACTACGTTTAGAAAGTTGATATCTTGATCTTTTGGCATTTTTTAGGGCATTATAAAATGAAAAATATAAGGAAATAAATAATTAAACAGGCTTTTCCAAAATTTTGCTTATTGAACTATATGAAGCACTAAGCTGTTTGAATAATTAAAATATAATATTTATTATCAGGTAAGTAGTAGGTACTTATTGAAAGAAAATTAAAAATATGGGCGTGAAAACTACCTTTTACTAAATTTTTCTTAAATTTTGAACAGGAATGAATACCCATAAAATACTACTATAAGCAGTTTGAATAGTTACATTAAAATATAATATTTATTATCATATACTTATTTACCTACGAAACGAATTTAAAGCGAATTCAAATTTTTTTCAAGCTAAAATCATACGATCACGCACACGACCGCTGCGTAGGGAGCCGATCGCGCGAGTGAGCCGCGCGGCACTTTATTTTATTACATTGACTCGCGACACTTTTTTTTTGATAATGATGAGTTCTGCAAAGTCGTAGTAAATGATTTTGTTCTATCATCAATAGTTTTCGCAGCGCACGCGACGTAAGGAATTTTTCAGGTCTTTTTTTTACACCTTATGTTACATTATTGGAGTTTTAGTAAGGATTCCTATTTTTTTTTTAAATATAATATAGCCTATGTTACTCGGGGATAATGTAGCTTTCCAAAGGTGAAAGAATTTTTGAAATCGGTCCAGTAGTTTCGGAGCCTATTCATTACAAATAAACAAACAAACAAATCTTTCCTCTTTATAATATTAGTATAGATAAGACAATTTCTATTCTTAATTTTAATATAACTATGATGAACCGGATGATAGTTGATGAAAATGTGGTGATAAAAATTAAATCTGATGCAAATATATTTGGTGTAATTAATTAATCAGATAAGAAAACTCTTTCTTAAGAGCCACAATAATATACTTAAGAACGTTATAATCTAGATATTTCAATTAATGCTTCGCTTAGGACGATCTCTTGTAACCAATCATGCAAATTGACTAAACAATAAATGAATTAGAACCTAAACATAAAAATGTGTATGTAACTACCGTCCTATAGGTAAAGACTTCATTGAAATCAAAGCTATCCTAACTTTCAAGTTGGATCAAACAGCACACGGTGTGCGATTTTGATTACAATCTGTTAAAATACATATCGCCGACAAACAACGCGGGGCGTAATTTATATATGTACTTAATATATTAAGAATACACCCAATTTGCGGGTATAAAAAAATTCAAAATTACTGTCGTATAAACTTTTTAGCCATAGATTCTTTTTAACAGACTTCATTTTATAGTGTAGAGCAGCCTTTCCCAAAGTAGGCGATAACGCCCCCTTCTGCGCGCTGCAGGCCTAAAGGGCGGTAAGAGACCCAAGTAATGAGGGGATTGTGTAGAGGCTTGGAGTCTGTTGTGTACTACCTACAGGGTTCATGTCTCAAGTTAACTCTTGCGAGCTATCGTAAGTAAGTTTCGTTTAGAATTAATGTTGAATCCCCACTAATATAGCTCACAATAATTCATTGAATTTGAAATTATAGTGGTTTTTTAAGCATGTGAAAAAATGGGGGCCCAAAAAATATAAATTCTCAAAGTGGGCAACAGACAAAATAAGTTTGGGGACCCCTGGTAGAGAGTGACGAGACGGCAGGACATGTGCCTGATGGTAGGCAACACGCCTGCGACATAACAGCACAGCGTCACGCAGCTGTTGGAACATTAAGTTCAAATCATTACTCGTACCTAGAACTCCAGTGCGTTCGTCACCCAAAGATCTAAGATCAGAAATAATATGGTGAAGAAAAGAAGATCCTGCGACGCTAATTTGTAGAAAATGTGTTGAGAACACTAGCAGGACATTTTTTGGTGATGGTAATTTGATGAAACAATCATAGTTTTCTTGTCAGTGTATTGACCAGAGTTTAATTAATTTAACATACACTAGCATGAAGTACTGATGTTGCATCTGATTGTACATGTCCCGTCAGACATAATGATTATCGGACATTAGACATCAAAGACATTTCAAAAATCAGTCATTATGGGAAAAGGTCATTTTAAGATTTGTTCATTACGGTTTTAGTACAATATAACATTCAGTCCAAATAGACCGCAACCTTTATTGTAATATACTCGTATTACTGTTTTATCACAGCACTTACACTACGTAAACACACAAAATGATATCTATTTTCATCACACCACTTACACATACACTTTAAACACAACATATATATGCATTTTTTTGTAGTCGGTTTACAAAATACATACAAGGAGATGTGGAGAATGAACTGTGAAAAGTAATTAACCGTACTGGTTGAGTGTTGCCCAACTAAACTTGGCATTGACATTATTTCTATACACAGCAGTTAATTTCGTCACGAACCCGTCCAGCGGGTAGTGTATGACATTGTACCTCTACACAGACAGCCATTATCAATATTGGTCACTGTCAGATTTTTTTTTATGTGATAATCTCTTTTGTTGCACCACGCACATATTTTTCGTGGGCTGTGCAATGACCTCAAACGTCACGTTCGTAAATGAAAGAAATCTTCGGGTGAAATCAGGATCATGGCCATGGTAACATGCTATGGCCATCTAATTTAATTCAAAGGCATTTCTAACGTTAGTCTAGTGTAATTCCTGCGTTAGCGTTTATTTCTAGAAGGCCATGGCGTTACCATGGTTACCATTGTTACAAATTTACACATCTAACCATGCCATATTATAAATATCTAGATTACGTACATATATAAAAATATAAATAAAATAAATTGGTGGACAATTTACACACAACACCATCTGACCCCAAACTAAGCAAAGCTTGTGTGATGGCAGCCAGATAGCTGATGTAATACTTATATAGTTTAAATACATACTTATTATACATAGAAACACCCAGACACAGTGCAAACATTTGAATTCATCACACAAATATTTGCACTGGATGGGGATCGAACCCACGACCCTCGGCTTCGCAGGCAGAGCTACTACAAACTAAGCCACTAGGGCAGTCAATATGTACACGATAATGTTAACTTTGAAGATTTACTCCAGACTAGCGGCGCCCTCCGGTCACGCCCGCTTAGTTTCCAAAGTGAGCTATTAAATTCTGAGCTTTCACTTCTATCAGCAGACTGCCAATTTTGTTTTAATTTTAGCTACTTTAAAATAAAAAACTACCTAATGAGCAAAGCATATTACACTGTAGATGATTTTGTAAAGGACAGCAATATTTGGAAAAGGAATATGTCAAAATCAGAACTATCGAGTAAAGTGGAATAATACTTAATGTAAATTTGTTTAAGTACCTACTGTATGTATTCATTGTTGGGATAATTTGTTTTTTTCACCATGACAAAGCCTTTTTACAGCTGCACCTAAATGACAAGGCCCCTTTACAGCTGATTATTTTTTATTTGACATTATTCTTTAGTATTATTTTATTACATACACAGATTATTTATGTATAATTTTATTGTAAGTGACGTTACCAAGTGTTCTTTTGAAATAATGGTTCGAATAAATGAATTGAATTGAAAAAATTGAATTGAAGCGCGTTGGGAATTTTTTGGTAGGAAAAATTCATCTGGGCTTTTTTACTTTAATACGTTTACACTTGACCGCCATCTCGCCTGATGTTAAGCGACGATGCGGTCTACGATGGAGCGTGTTTACCTAGAAGAAACCGTTCACTCTCGATTTGAAGACACCAAGATTATAACTATCGGGAAAAACCCACTCAGGCAACTCATTCCACAGCCTAGACGTTCTTATCACAAACGTAGAGTCAAACCTCTTTGTCCGTGATTGCGTCACCGACATGTTATTGTAGTGTCGGAGCGGCGGCGGAGCAGCGTAACGGAGAGCGGAACTCTCGATTTGAAGACATTAATATTGTAACCATTGGGGAAAACCCACTCGTCCAAAGCTTTCCAAAGCATAGACGTTCTTATCACATAACTTATGACTGCCCTAGTGGCTTAGTTGGTAGTAGCTCTGCCTGCGAAGCCGAGGGTCGTGGGTTCGATCCCCACCCAGTGCAAATATTTGTGAGATGAATTCAAATGTTTGCACTGTGTCTGGGTGTTTCTATGTATAATAAGTATGTATTTAAAACTATATAAGTATTATATCAGCTATCTGGCAGCCATCACACAAGCTTTGCTTAGTTTGGGGTCAGATGGTGTTGTGTGTGAATTGTCCACCAATATTTATTTATTTATTTATAAGTAGAGTGAACTCTCTTCGTTCGAGTGTTTGGAACGTCAACCACGAAACGGTGCCGTGCTAGGCAGTGTTATGAATGGTGTTTAACGTCAGAGGCGTCAGTTTATTTAATGTTATACATAGAATGTAGTGGTGTCATGGGACCAGGTAGCTACGAAGTTCCTTCGGATAATACAGAATACGCAAAATAAACAAAAAACATTTAAAAAAAATTGGTTGCCTGTAAAGTCGGTATACGGGCGAAAGTTTTACGTGACAACGACTTTGAGTGGTAAAATAATTTTACGGAAGGGACGCGTGCCTTTCACTTTTTATGTCTGTCTCTCTCGCTCTTAGGCGGGCTAACCATGCCCGAGTGGAAGGGACGCGTGCCTCTCACTCGCTCTCGTTGTGAGCGCATAACGTGAGCGGAGCGTAACGCAGTTTCTTGAAGTGTCACCCGGCAAACCAATTTATAAGACGTTGTCACGTCAGGCAGTTTTTACGCAACACTTCCGTTATATATTTTTCTTACGGTCTTAGTGTCACATTTTTTTCAGTTCTACCGCGCTGTGTTAAACCAGAGGAAAAAACACACAAAAACACACGAAAATCAGAGGAAATTACGTAAAAGTAGTGGGGAGGGCCCTACATCGCATCATAAATCACCAATCATATGGTGCGATGTAGGGCCCAAAGTATTTTTGAAGTGAAAACTTCTTTTGCGCGCCACCGACACATTTTTCGTGGGCTGTGAATTGAATTCTAGCGTCACGCTCAGGAATGATATGAAATCTTCGGGTAAACTCGGAACCATGACCATTGGCCATCTAGAGGTGTTTAATGGCCACGCTCTCCGGTTTCACCCGCGTAGTTTCCAAAGCAAGCTATCAATTTCTTCGTTATAAGTTTTCACTTCTATGGGCAGTACCTATGACTGCCAATTTTTAGGGTTCCGTAGCCAAATGGCAAAATACGGGACCCTTATAGATTCGTCATGTCTGTCTTGTGATTAAAGTAACAACGAACTACAAGAACTTTTATATTATGTTACTTGCTGCTACGGAAGCCTTCATGGGCGAGCCCGACTAGCACTTGACTACTTTTATTTGTTTATAAATGCTCTACTGAACTTGATGCACCCATACATTTCTGTAATATTTGTGACTTTTTTTTTCCAGTATCCTATCCCAAACCTGTGTAACACGAAATGGATTTCAGTAGTGGACCAATTTATGTCAATTGAAATGCATCTAGCGCTTATTAATACCAATTAAAATGTATCGGGAACAATTCTAAATGTCAATGATACACTGGACTTGCAATCTTACTAAAATTTCAATTAACATGGGTTTTCATATTGTAACCCTTTAAGGGGCGTCCCCCAGCAAAACAAGTTTTTTGTCCTGTTTTCAGAGCTATCTACTCATTAGCCAAAACAAATATCAACTAGTAAAAAATACATTACATTTCTACAGTTTCTTGGCTTCAAAATGGTAGTTTCTTTTTTTATATTAATGACCTTATTGTTTGAATAATAGCATCACAACAAAACCATAAAAAGAAAAATAATTGTAATTATCATGCATCTACTCGAAAACCCGCCATTATTTGGATTTCGTAATTACACCAACGGATAGACTTATATAGAATTCTATTACGAACATTTTGGTAGAAATATTTTTTTCAAAAGACCAAAATCTGATTTTATAAAGAGTTTATTCTAAAATTTGAGCGTAAAACAGCGACAAATCCTACTGTTTCTCTCTTGTTCTTTCTTGCGGTGTGCGATGAGGTAAGAAATACTCAAGGTCATTTGCTCTGGGTATGCCCTTAACCCTTTATACACCATAGCTCCCCGCTAGAACTGCTTAAATACGTCGTAAATACTAATTAAAAAAAAATGTTTACTAGGACGATGTGACTATGATTAACTATTGATTTGTATTCATGTGTAAAATGTTAATTTAAATAAATGATTAAATATTTAAATTTGAATTTTACACGTTAACACAATGCCACTGATTAGGACTGACATCTATGTGCCTACTGGCTGTGATAAAATGGCTTGGAATAATTTTATTTTTATATTTTTAAGTAAATTTTTGATTTCTTAACTAATAACTAACCAAGAATACGTAAAACGTATTCTTGGCATTGAACTGAATGAATATAATTTTGGATCTTATAGACTACATGCCCGTGAACAAAATTTATGGGTCATATGAACCACCAGGAGACCTATGTAGGATGATAGAAGGGTATACAACAAAATTAAATTTTTGATTAACCCCCGACTACCTCGGATTTGTTATCTGTACTACATTCTACTAGTCAAGCCCTTTCATTTGATACCCATATTAAGTAAGGGAGTTGTGAAAAAAGAAATGTATTTCGCCATTTTGTGGTAGCAGCCATCTTGGATTTGCAATTTGTCATAGTGCAAAGTATTCTACAAGTCAAGCCCTTTCGTATGATACCCATATTGAGGTAGTAGTGAAAAAATAATATAATTCGCCATTTTGTGGTGGCGGCCATCTTGGATTTGATTTTTTTAAATAGTTTATAGTATTCTACTAGTCAAGTACTTTCATTTGATACCCATATTGAGGTAGGTTGTGAAGAAATATTTTGTCCGCCATTTTGTGGAGGCGGTCATCTTCAATCGACATTAACCAAACATAACTAAGAACATGCGCACGGATATTAACCTTAAAAAAAAAACGCATAGAAATCGGCCCATCCGTTTGAACTCTACGGTGCCACAGACAGACAGACAGACATCGACATCAAACTTATAACACCCCTTTTTTGGTCGTGGGTTAAAAATAATAAGATTCAGCAGTATGGCGTCACTTGCAAGCTGTCCAACCGAGTGCAGGTGAAGATAGGGGGTTGCAACTCTCGATCATTTCCTGCTCTCATGTTCTGCTCGTCTCGTCACTCTTACTATGAAAAAGGTGTTTTAATTCTTCGAGTGATTCCATTTTTTCTTGGTTACATCGCTTGATTGTAGACATCAGGCGAGACGGCGGTCAACTGCAAAGCGCAAACTTATGTTCCTAAAAAAAAAACTACTATTATTAAATTGGCATGAAATTAAATACAGGCTGTGTATCGCCGCTTGTTTTATAAAATGTAAGCAACATTAACGCGGCAAACAGTCCATTAGCCTGTTGACATGACGAGGGCGGGCTAAATGTCAACTACCTGTTTTGCCTATAGCTTTAGGGCCAAGCGGAATAATCGAAAATACTATAAGAAATATGCATGACGACGCATTTTTGATTTAATGTGCCAACAAAAGGCTACTCAATAACTGAAACATAGGTGAAAGAATTGCTTTGTTATCTCAAAACTTTCTAGTATGAAAACTGACTTGGCAAATATGCACATTTTAAATAAATATACGGGTAACTCACGCCTGCTATAGTCAAGGGCAGATCCAGGTTTAGCGCCAGGGGGGGGGGGGGCAAACAGTCGTGTTCAACTCACATGATCATGCGATAAGTTCATGCGTAAAGTTCTGGGCGTAGCCCAGGCGGGGTTCACGATCCCCATGACCCCCCACGACTGTATCCGCTCCTGATAGTCAGTCTGTCAGTCTAGTCCGACTCAAGTTACGATCGCGTCCGGCGGCCTTTTTCAAGGAGAGTTCACGCGCTTAACCGCTAAGTAATCGGTTGCCATATATTAGTTCTATTCCAGACTAATAATCTGCGTTCCAAACTTCAACCCAATCCATTCAAACGTTCCGACGTGATTGAGCGACGGACATCCAAACTCTCGCATTTGTAATATTAGAAGTAGGACGATGTAACCTGCGGCTTAACCCGCGACTTAGTTAAATTATAGAATGTCATTTTGGTTACACGTAACTAAGTTTTCCAAAATTATGTAGCCTAAGTTATTCTTTATAACTTCAGCTATCTTCCAGTGAAAGTCCCGTGAAAATCGGTTCAGCCATTTCAGAGCTTAGCCGGTATAAATATTATATTGAAATGTATCATAGTATTCGACTAGTCAAGCCCTTTCATTTGATACCCATTTTGAGGTTTTAATTGTGTGAATGGAATCCGCCATTTTGTGGCGACAACCATATTGGATATTGGTCATATTTTCATCAAACATAGTTAATAACAATTTTGAATAATTCACCTTTAAAAAAAACGAATCAAAATTGGTTCATCCGTTTTCCGTTTGGTAGCTGCGATGCCACACACACACACACACACACAGAGAGAGATTAATGCGTCAATCTTATAAAGCTAAGTTGTTTTTGCGTTGGAGGTTAAAAAAACTGGCTACGAGTTAGCCATCTGAGTCAAATGGGAATAAATACTGGCCAGCATAAAAGACACCTGCAGCTCACGACATCTCAAAATAAATATTGGTTTGTTCTTTTTACTGAGGAGATTGCAACAGATCAAGGTTATTTTAATTATTATAAAGGTTACGGTTGTTCACCTCAAAATGTATATAATATTACCTATGTCAGTTTATAATTTAACACGTGAGATTTATAACCTTACGGTATGTTAGCTTAGTTCGTAATCTGACGGCGTTAGATTATAATCTGACGATTTTTACAATTTTACTGTATCAAATTGATACGTTCTATGCGTATTAAAAACGTTTACTGAATTTAAAAAAAAACAAGTAAAATTTTGAAAAACTCACAAATAAATATATTCATTATTTGGTTGTTGAATTGGATTAGAAATTAATTAATCTTATAAGATTTTATTCCTAAAGGTTTATTTGAAAATTCTTCAAAACGACTGGGTGACAAGCGCTGTGGATTGTACGGCAGTAATTAGGATTCTTCATGTCAAAATAGATTCGTTGGAAATAGGATAATAAATAAATAAATAGCATAGTCATTTGAAAACATTATTGCCCTTCAAACCGGAACATAGTAATGTTTGCACACTACTGTTTGGCGGCAGAGTAACTGCAAAGATGTGGTTCTTACCCAGGCGGACTCTGCATAGATCCCTACTACGGTATTTCTTCCAGAATAAACATAGAGTACACAACCTACCCATAAAAAGTTCCGGCGAACGTCAATAGATAGCGCCACGGTAGAATTAGAACACGCTAACGTTTGTTAACCAGCGATCGACACACTTCCAGTGTGTCGTCAATTGCGGTATCGAAAATCGATCTAACCAGGTCGGACCGATCAATCCATTCGTAGACTACTCTAACGAATATTGCGGACAGCTGCCTGGCCCTATACCACGTTTACAGATACAGAGTATTAGTAGGATCCTCAAACGCATATAGCGGTCAGCTGCCTGGCCCTATACAACGTTTACAGAGTATCTATTAGGAGTCACAGTATCGGAGAGCTGCCTGGCCATACTACGACATCTCTTCCCTCATATCTGTGTTGTGTCCGATTTTATTTTGTTTGGATACTAATAAAGTACTGCACCGTGGCCACCGTGTGAATTCTCTCTCTTTATTCTCTATCATTGCTGCTTATGCTATACTTATGCGATTCTCCATCATTACCCACTACAATGTGTAAATTAACAACCACTACAAAACATGAAACGAGTGGATGTCGTTGTTGCAGGAACATGGAAGTGATCGGCATAGTGGGTGACAACCGCGAGGAGGCCTGGCGCTCCATGGAACCCCCGCGGCTGCTGATGCAGCGAGTGCACATCCCCTTCACCTTCAAACTGCAGGAGACCTCTCCCATCGGATACAACGGTAAGACATACTGCATATAGTAAAACTACCAGTAGTACGATACCTTTGAACTTGCGAGATATGTTGACAACGTGTAAGTGACGCGTGTAGGGCTGTGACAAATAACAAAAATCTTATTAATTATTATACGAGGGTCAAACTGAAAGTTCTTAGAAAATCAAAAACTGATTACATTAGCCAGTTATTAGTTTTATTATATCTTTTCAAAATATTGTCCATTCACGTCAATACACCGCTGCATGCGATGGAACCACTGGGAAAAGCACTTTGCCCACTCGCCCTTAGGGGTCTCTTCAATGGCATCGCGATACGCAGCCACCGCTTCTTCAGCATTCATAAACCACTTTCCTTTAAGTTTTTCTTTAATTTTGAAAATAAATAAAAATCACAAGGCGCGAGGTCGGGGCTATACGGCGGGTGACCCAGTAATTCAACGTTTGATGTCGCCAAATAGTCGATCGTTCGCTTGGCGGTGTGCGATGAGGCGTTGTCGTGGTGAAGGAGGATCCTACTGCGAGGTCGTTTCTCTCGAACTTTTCCACGACAAGTGGCAAACAATTGGTAGTGTACCATTCTGCAGAAACTGTTTTTGATCCTCTAACACAATTGTTGCGAAATGACCTATCCTTCCAAAGAACGAGGCCACCATTTTTTCCCCGCACTTCGATCTCTCTTCACTTTAGTTGGCAACTCCTCGAAAGGAAACACCCACTGAGCAGATTGTCTTTTGGTGTCAGGATCATAACAGTAAATCCAGCTTTCGTCACCTGTTAGTATGTCGAACACAGCATTTGAGCCACCTCCGTTAAATCTTTCAATCATTTTACGGCACCAATCCACACGATGGAGTTTTGAGCCTCAGTCAAATTATGAGGTATCCACCGAGCGCAAAGCTTCCTGACCGCTAAATGTTCGTGTAGGATTTTGTGCACTTGACTCATACCGATGCCTAAGCTTGTCCGAATCTGCTGATAGGTCACTCTTTTGTCAGTCTCTATCATACGCCGCACAACACAGATGTTATCTTCAGTCGTCGCCGTAGAAGGCCGTCCTCACGTAAATCATCAGTGAGATTAGTGCGACCACGTTTAAACTCATTAAACCAGTTGTAAACAGTCGCACGAGATGGGGCTTCATCGTGAAAGGCCAATCGTAGTCTATCATAACTTTCTTGTTGACTTAAATGACATCGGAAGTCATAAAAAATCATTGCACGAAAATTTTCTCGTGTTAAAGTCATGTTGACGTGACACAGACAATTTTCAATTTGCCGCCAAATCGTAAAACAAATGACAAATTAATGAAGTATATACTCAGTAATATTGGCAAATAGTTCTATTTTCAAATTACAGAATTATTTTTTTATTATATTGTTTATAAGTGGCCAGTTCTAAGAACTTTCAGTTTGACCCTCGTATACTTTTGTTCATTTATTATCAACCAAGATTCTTAAATATCAGTAATCTATTAACATATTTATTACTATACAAAAATCTTAATCAACTGTTCAGACTAGCGCTGGACAAAGAAAATTTTAAGAAGCTGACTGCCAACCTTCAGTAATGGAGAGGCACTGTAAGAAGAAGAAGAAAAATCTTAATAATTAACAATAATTACTTATTACGAATAAAATCTAAATATCTCCCAAACTGTTAACATGGTCGTGTTCGCAACTTGGGAGCGCGCTTCTCGTGGCTTGCCACGATTCCAAGTCTAGACATCTTCGTCGAACGTCTGTATGATTTATTTAGACTGTAGCCATACCCTGTACCGGGGGGCCTACCGCAAAAATGTCTTAGCTTTGATATTTCTCTCTCTTTTCTTTCCGCTTGAAATGATAGAGACCGCAATAGCAAAGCGAAAGCCGATTTACTTAGGCGGTAGAAGGGCCGATAACAATACGCTACGCTAGCGTGTTTCAACAAGAACAAAATTAAAAATTTTGACTAACCCCCGACTACCTTAGATTTGTTGACTTTACAACATTCTACTAGTCAAGCCCTTTCATTTGATACCCATATCGAGGTAGTTGTGAAAAAGAAATGTATTTCGCCATTTTGTAGTAGGCCATCTTGGATTTGAAATTGGTCATAGTGCAAAGTATTCTACTAGTTAAGACCTTTCGTTTGATACCCATATTGAGGTAGTAGTGAAAAAAATAATGTAATCAGCCATTTTGTGGTGGCGGCCATCTTGGATTTGAAATTTGTTATGGTGTATAGTATTCTACTAGTCAAGCCCTATCATTTGATACCCATATTGAGGTAGGTTGTGAAGAAATATTTTGTCCGCCATTTTGTAGAGGCGGCCATTTTGAATCGATATTAACCAAACATAGCTAAGAACATCTGCACGGATATTAACCTTAAAATAAAAAACCGCATCGAAATCGGCTCATCCGTTTGAGCTCTACGGTGCCACAGACAGACACACACACAGACAGACAGACAGACATCGACGTCAAACTTATAACACCCCTTTTTTTGGACGGGGGTTAAAAATGCTATGTGTCATTATATCAATATTGGTGGACAATTCACACACAACACCATATGACTAAGCAAAGCTTGTCCCGTGGCAGCCAAATAGCTGATATATTACTTATGTAGTTGTAAAAACATACATTATACATACATAGGAACACCCAGACACAGTAAAACATAGTATCTACTAGCAGCTTAGTACTACTATATAAGTATTATATGGCAGCAAAAAATTAAAAGACTCACACAACAAGAACAAAATTAAAAATTTTGATTAACCCCCGACTACCTTAGATTTGTTATCTGTAGAACATTCTACTAGTCAAGCCCTTTCATTTGATACCTATATTAAGGGAATTGTGAAAAAGGAAATGTAATTCGCCATTTTGTGGTAGCGGCCATCTTGGATTTGAAATTTGTCATAGTGCAAAGTATTCTACTAATCAAGCCCTTTCATTTGATACCCATATTGAGGCAGTAGTGAAAAATATTATATAATTCGCCATTTTGTGGTGGCGGCCATCTTGGATTTGAAATTTGTTATAGTGTTTAGTACTCTACTAGTCAAGCCCTTTCATTTGATACCCATATTGAGGTAGGTTGTGAAGAAATATTTTGTCCGCCATTTTGTGGAGGCGGCCATTTTGAATCGATATTAACCAAACATAGCTAAGAACACCCGCACGGATATTAACTTTCAAATAAAAAAAACCGCATCGAAATCGGCCCATCCGTTTGAGCTCTACGGTGCCACAGACAGACACACACACAGACAGACAGACAGACATCGACGTCAAACTTATAACACCCCTTTTTTTTGTCGGGGGTTAAAAAAGAAAACATCATCGACATGAAGAAGAAGAAGTATTATATCAGCAATCTGGCCGCCATATTACAAGCTTTGCTTAGTTTGGGGTCAGATGGTGTTGTGTGTGAATTGTCCATCAATATTTATTTATTTATTTAGTTTGTCCCGGCTTCGCCCGTAGTACATAATATACAGCCTTAAGTAATTTTTGCTTGAAGGGGTAACAAACATACATTCAAATTTCCGTTTTGGAATATGAATTATTCATGATTATATTTATCAGCGAACTTCTACCGGTATGGTAGGTAGGAACATGCTTCTACGCACCGTCCGCGTCCGACGCATTTAGCTTCAATGATACATAAATTTGGGATAGATCCATCAATATTTATTTTATTTATTACTTGTGTTACTTTTTATCCCGTCTAAGTTAGTAGTTGTTAAGACACGGGTTAGACCACATTCGCTGGCTAGTATTTATATTCGCCAGTTCAGTAGCAGAATCAAAGCAGACCTTCAGAATATTTTGATTTTTATACGTCGGTGATAAAATGTTCGATACATTCTAAAATGTTATAATGACTTTGACATTTAATCATATTAGTTTTTTTAATCATTTTATACCAAATAAAAAAACAATCTGGGGCTATAATACTCAGTGTGATTGATATATTGCCATTTTATAAACTATGCACGGACAAACGAGTCAGTTAGAGGTAAAAAATTAAAAATAAAAAATTGCTAGTAATAGTGATTGACGATCGAAACTTAGAATTTTAGATATGAACAGCACTAATGTATATATCTGTATATATTTTATGTCCGCAATACGTCACCTGCTACAGATATACGAGTACTGACTATTATCAGAGTATAAAGAAATACTACCACTAGTTCATCGCCTTTGAAGAAACGCCGAAAATGTCTAGACATGGGTAGGATTGTCGCAATTTTAATAAACGTTGCACCAAAATAAAATTAAAACATACGAAAGACGTCAGCCCTGAGCCGCGCTCCTGCAATACGAACATTGTAATGTAGGCATTGCAGGAGCGCGCTTCCCGCGTCTCACCCCGCACGATTGCCCCGTCTAGACGGCTTCGTCGAACGACTGTATGATGTAATAGACTGTGCTATTATGCAAATCTCAGCAGTGATGCGGACTTAAAAAAGTGCAAAGTCTCGAACATCGCCGGGAAATTGCTAGCTTATCGGTTTTTTATCGGATACACTTCGGAGCGTTCCTTCCACTCGACACCACCAAAACGACACCATCCGTGGTGTCGTATGGAATCTCTAGTCCATACGACACCACCCTAGTGATGTGCTGTTCCGCCGTTAGTTTTTATGTATTTTATGTCGTCAGTATAAGTATCCATGTCCATTGTGAAAAATTAAAATATTCGGACGGAAAGACAATAATACCTATGTAAATTGCAATGAACAATGTCAAGATGACCATTTGAGTGACAGATAAATATAAACTTTATCAAATGACATACCTCATTAATGAAACTGCTTGAACTTAATTGGCGTTTTCATATCAACAACTTTGTACGTAGGTAACCTCACTATTAGTCGGTGGTGTCGTATGGACTAGTGATTCCATACGACACCACCGATAGTGTCGTTTTGGTGATGTCGAGTGGAAGGAAGGCTTCGGAGAGTGTGCGACTGATTTGTACGATCTAATACCATTGCCCTTTTAACCCCCGACAAAAAAAGGGGTGTTATAAGTTTGACGTCGATGTCTGTCTGTCTGTCTGTCTGTGTGTGTGTCTGTCTGTGGCACCGTAGAGCTCAAACGGATGGGCCGATTTCGATGCGGTTTTTTTTATTTGAAAGTTAATATCCGTGCGGGTGTTCTTAGCTATGTTTGGTTAAAATCGATTCAAAATGGCCGCCTCCACAAAATGGCGGACAAAATATTTCTTCACAACCTACTTCAATATGGGTATCAAATGAAAGGGCTTGACTAGTAGAGTACTAAACGCTATAACAAATTTCAAATCCAAGATGGCCGCCACCACAAAATGGCGAATTATATAATATTTTTCACTACTACCTCAATATGGGTATCAAATGAAAGGGCTTGATTAGTAGAATACTTTGCACTATGACAAATTTCAAATCCAAGATGGCCGCTACCACAAAATGGCGAATTACATTTCCTTTTTCACAATTCCCTTAATATGGGTATCAAATGAAAGGGCTTGACTAGTAGAATGTTGTACAGATAACAAATCTAAGTTAGTCGGGGGTTAATCAAAATTTTTAATTTTGTTCTTGTTTCTATCGGAATGCTCGTAGCTCGAAAAAGCGACATCGTTTCATGGTTGATGTTCCAAAGACACGAACGAAGAGATTTGACTCTACTTTTGTGATAAGAACGTCTAGGCTTTGGAATACGTTGCCTGAGAGGGTTTTCCCGATAGTTACAATCTTTGTGTATTCAAATCGAGAGTGAATCGATTTCTTCTAGGTAAACACGCTTCATCGTAGAGCGCATCATCGTTTAACATGCGCTCTACGATGATGGCGAGATGGTGGTCAAGTGTAAACCTATAAAAGTTAAAAAAAAAAATGTCCCAGACACCGATCCGACACCACGTTGCTACGCCGCCGTCGCCAGACATCAGCATATCGGTGACGTGAACCCTTAAGTTTTTCCTGTTACCAAAAGCTGCCGCAACGAGGCTAAAGAAGTTTTCAGTTCAAGAAACGGATTAAAAATCTGGCAAGAACAAAATTAACAATTTTGATTTACCCCCGACTATCTTGGATTTGAAATTTGTACAGGTGTCTGCTAGACCGGCCCTTTCATTTGGTGCCCATATTTAGAGAAGTTGTGAAATACACTTCGGAGAGTGTGCGACTGATCTGCATGATCTTATACCACCTTGCCCTTTTTACTGTCGTACTTCTCGTAACTCGAAGAAGCGGTACCGTTTCATGGTGGATATTCCAAAGACACGGACGAAGAGGTTTGACTCTACGTTTGTGATAAGAACGTCTAGGCTGTGGAATGAGTTACCTGAGTGGGGTTTTCCCGATAGTTATAATCTTGGTGCCTTCAAATCGAGAGTGATCGGTTTCTTCTAGGTAAACAGGGTCCATCGTAGACTGCATCGTCGCTTACCATCAGGCGAGATGGCGGTCAAGTGTAAACCTATTAAAGTAAAAAAAAACATTTTATCCGCCATTTTGTGGAGGCCGCTATCTTGTAACAGTGTAACTGGGTGGGACTTTTTTCTTAAAAAATTCCCATCGAGTAACAGTGTGACAGTTGAGGGTGTTACTCGTTGGGAACATATGGCTATCTTGAATCATTATTAAACAAACATAGCTAAGAACCACCGCAGGGAAACTAGCTTTCAAATAAAAACCGCATTAAGTCTGTCTATTCGTTTGGAGCTCTACGGTGCCACAGACTGACTCACACACACAGAGAGACATCGACGTCAAACTTTTAAGCACTCCTCTTTTTGGTCAGGGCTTAAAAAAGTATGAAGTCACGTTATGTGCTCTTAAAATGCATTGTTAACCCTACTTTGAAAACCCTTGCATAGTTGACCTTGATTTTACGGCCGCTGAGGTATTTGTTTACCATGTCGTAGAGGTTTGTTGGGCACCTCTTCTTCGCTAATTGATTTGAGGGCGGGCCACCATGCATTGTCGAAAGCGCCTTCTACGAGTATATCCAGGGAGATTAGGAGTACGGTGTCTTTACTGTCTACTCTTTTTTTGATGTGCTCTACCAGATCATAGAGGGCGTCCTCGGTGCCTCTTTGGGGCATGAAGCCGTACTGTTTCCTACTGATGGTTGGGAGGAGATGCCATTGGAGTCGGTTTGCCAGAAGCTTTTCCACGATTTTTGCGGGAACGGAATTAATTAGTAGTTTCCAAAGTGAGCTATCAAATTCTGAGTTCTATACATTGCCAATTTTTTTAAAAATATTAAGAACAAAAGTATCGGTGCAACATCGCGTTTCCAAACTTTGAACTACTTGTGACCAACTTTGAGTGATTCAACTTTCGAGTGTCCATCCAATTCACAAAACTGGGGCGTATATGAAGGTAGCGGGTATGCACGTGTATTCGATTCATTTTTTTTTTTTTTTTTAACTATAATAGGTTCGCACTTGACCACCATCTCGCCTGATGTTAAGCGATGATGAGATCTACGATGGAGCGTGCTTACCTAGAAAAAACCGATTTCATTCATTCGATTATAATATTGTCCGTTATTGTCTCAGTAATCTGTGGTTATTGTGGCCTGTCATAATATTATATCAACCTATCAATTGAATCGAAAGAAAACATAGAGCGTACCTAACTTGCCATAACTGTTACGCTTTCTGCTTGCCTCAATTACAATAGGGTGTATTACCTATAATCGTGTTACGCATGGACTAATGACGTTAGTCTCTAGGTTATACAATAACTGGATAGTTCAGGGCCGTGATTCCCGATGACGATTTGAATTACATACATATTTTTAACCGACTTCCAAAAAAAGGAGGAGGTTATCAATACTACTACTAGTCAAGCCCTTTCATTTGATACCCATATTGAGGTAGATTGTGAAGAAATATTTTGTCCGCCATTTTGTGGCGGCGGCCATCTTGAATCGATATTAACCAAACATAGCTAAGAACATCCACACGGATATTAACTTTCAAATAAAAAAAACCGCATCGAAATCGGCCCATCCGTTTGAGCTCTACGGTGCCACAGACAGACATACACAGAGACAGACAGACAGACATCGACGTCAAACTTATAACACCCCTTTTTTTGGTCTGGGGTTAAAAAATACAGTGCGTGCAATGCGTCTTGCGTATAATACCTATTCGATGGCCTCCGCGGTTCGCGGCGTATTGCCAACAGCGGTGAATGCTACTGCGATATAAAGGTCAAGGGTCCCTTTCCTTGTAGCTAGCCCTGCACATTTTGAACTCTATCACCGTCGCTGTAAGAACAGACTGGCTCTGCCGTTCACATACTCTACTGTTAGACTGATCCATTCAAATTTTGAACTTTATCTCCACCTGTGAAAGGACAGATTGGCGCATCCGAGAGTTGCCTTATCCTCATATTTAATCTATCTATACATATTTTGAACTCTAACACTGCCGCAGAAAGGACATATTGCCACTGCTGAGTGTTGAGTTGCCATTTCAGTTCGAATTCTTACATGTGACTGAAACACGAACTTGCAAAATGTTGATTTTTATCTTCGCGTTCAATTTTAGAAATACGTTGTTGCTTAGTTTCGAAGCCAACTTAACCTATTGATTGACTAAACTTGCCTCTTGGTTTCGTCTATGTATAGATAAATAGAGAATTGCTTATTATGACACAAAGAAACAGATATAATTACAGTAAGTAGAATACTTATTTACCACCTTAAAGGAAATTTGCCTACATACACGGTTTAGCGAGCGGAGGTGACATTTGTCATTTATCCTATGAAAGAAATACTTTAATGGAGTTTCTTAGTAGCATCCCGCGGTTTCACTCTCGTAATTCCCATCCCGTTATTGTCCCGGCATAAAAATAAATCTATACCTATACTAATATTATAAAGCTAAAGAGTTTGTTTGTTTGAACGCTAGGATCTTGGGAAGTGCTGGTCCGAATTGAAAGATTCTTTTTCTATTGGATAGTCCATTTATCGAGGAAGGCTATAGGCTATAGAAATAACGCTACTATTAACAGAAGCGGAGCATTATTCAAGAATGTAACAAAATCGGGAAAAATATTCCTTTTTGAGAGTTTTCGTACGTGTCCTGCTTTGACATGACACATGACAGTGTGTCATGTCAAAGCAATATCACAGATTACATACCTCTAGAATATAAAACCTTTGCTAATCTCTGAGTTGGTACGACCAATTTCCGACAGGTGGCGTAGCAGGTAGCTGAAGAGGTGTTTTGTTTGAAAGCGATATTCTCAGGAGTGACAGAACCGATTTCTAAAATTTTTTCACCGTTGGATATGTGCGAGATCTCGATGAATGCAATATATGTTCCACGGGCGAAGCCGGGGCGGACATCTAGTAACCATCTGAGGTCAACTATCCACTGTTTTAAGGGATATCTTGAAAACTGTTTATCCTAGACAGATCTTGGTGAAGTTTAAAGAACGAATGTATCATATTCTGTATTAATTATTCTGTTTTGAAATACGAGTATATTAACAACTGCCGTAGTTGTCTTCCTGAAACTATTCCTGTTCTGTCCTTCTTTTATACTCGTACAAAATGTCTATCCAACGTATGTAAGTAGATTTCAATTATGATTGAGATCTTTTACGTAATACTAACTTGTAGTTTGTGAAACTGACTTTGTATCTCTATTAATACTAAACTTTGGACGATAAAGAAACTAATTACAAAATCACCTTTGCACGATAAAATAAAGTAATTGAATATACCTGTGATGATTACCTTTACACCCAAATGAAATACGTGATAACAGAATATTATCTTTACACACATACACATGCAGAAATACGTACGCATTTATACACACAAACACACCCTAGCACAATACACGCACACATACATACCCACGCGCATAGCTATGAGTAAATAGAAATTATTTTGTCCAAAGCGACATAAATTTTAAGTGGCAATTTTAAGCATGAGTAAATTTAATTTGCGCCCATAAAAATATACACGTCTATTTGAGTACCTTCTCCGTTTTTCGTCGGTAAAAACCACGCTTTAATTATAGTATTTTGATGCGTTTATACACCACCATGAAGTTACGGCAGGTCTAGTCGGGAGAACGGCAACTGCCGATCCCGAGGCTTGAATCTATGCGCAACACTGTCTTTTCAAAGTCATGTGCGTAAAGCCGCTGGCTTCAAAAAAGCGATGAAGAAAAACATCGTTAGGAAACCGACATGTTCCTAGGATCTCTCATGTGTTATCTGGCAATCAGAGCTTGGCCAGCGTGGTGGATTATGGCCTAACTCTCTGCTCGTGAAAGAAGGTCCCTAGTCCCAGAAATGGGAACATTTAGTGGGTTCCTTAATGCTTTATGCTATACAGTATACACCATGTCTATAAGCCTATTTTGCCATCGCCTCATTCTCGAGTCCTAAGCCGTTTACGCTATTTATGGAGCTCAATTATCATCTCAGCTGGCTGTCTATGCGGCGATGACACAACATGGATAGTCTGCATATTAGATCATTCAGACCATCTGTATCGCCTAACTACGGACTAATTATAGTCATACCTATATTTACAGCGTTAGTAAAGGTGATTTACACCGTTAACTTAGAATTCATTTTAAGTCTTTAGTCGAGAGTGATTGCGTTTTCTTCTAGGTATAAGCACGTTTCATTGTATACCGCATCATCGCTTAACATCAGGCGAGATGGCGGTCAAATATAAACAATAGAAATATCTCCAGACCTTTTGAGACGCGTAAATTATCATTTACTTTCTCCGAAAACACAAAAACTGCCTTACATTTTAAATTAATTTCAGATGCTTGATCAAATTTCATAAGAATCTATCACTACGTCGTCTCAAAATCGTCGTCAAAACCCGCCACACTGATTGCGATAAAGTTTATATGGGACCATCTCTGAACGATTAACAATAGGCATATCGACTCATTATTGTTTTAAAATGCCATCAAAAGGCTACTCAATAACTGAAACATAGGTGAAAGAATTACTTTGTTATATTAAAAACTTTCCGTGGTATCACGATTTAAAAATCACAATTTTGGACTCTCCCAAAAACGCTTCATGCAAATCACTGCAGAAACGTGACGTCACACTGTCGTATTTTCTATGCGTCGCGCGTAAAGTTTGTATGATAGCTATATTAAATATTGCGTTTAGGATACTGGTTTCATAACAAAAGTAACTTGAAATTTGATTGGTTATCCGATGGTAAAAACATTTTCTAATAATTTCGTACTTTTAAAATGGACTTGCCCATCCAGCTTTGAATGATCATAAAGTGAGTCAAGCTACAAAATATCAAAATTAAAATTGGTGCATATTGTATTCCATGTGAATACTGTCATTACATCAAATAATTTAATATAATTTCAGGGCCTGTCGTCAAGCCTATTGGCGGCGGCGCTATCGATTAACATACAAGAAAAAACATAAAACCTAATTGAGAGCCACGTGCTTTTATTAAGTGGGTTTAAAATAACGTAAATGGTAATAGGAGAAGGTGCAGGGAACCAGATGGCGCGGTAGGTCACCTATGCGCTGGACTGACTATAGGTATAGATGTAGGTAGAGATGACGAGAGTTCGTACGGAGAGCTGTGCCCCCCTTTTCTTTTTACTTTTATAGGTTTACACTTGACCGCCATATCTCGCCATGTGCGGTCCCAAGGGGGGGAGGTCACAGGGGACATGACCCCCCCCCCCCAAAATCGTATACGTTAAACTAAAAATCTAAGAAAGTTAGAAATGTCTAATAGGAGATAGACTATTTTTTAACGCGGGAAAACAACTGGAACGGGAACTACGCGGGTTAAATCGCGGGGCGCTACTAGTGAAGTACTTTTTTGCACGATTTATTGTATTTCTATTGGTGACGACCCCCCTCCCAAATCTGAGGCTGCGTACTGGTGACCCCCTCCAAAATTCGAGGCTGGGACCGCGCCTGCATCTCGCCTGATGTTAAACGATGATGCGGTCTACGATGGAGCGTGTTTACCTAGAAGCTACCGATTCACTCTCGATTTGAAGACACAAAGTGATTGTAACTATCGGGAAAAACCCTCTCAGGCAACGTTTTCCACAGCCTTGACGTTTTTATCACAGAAGATAAGAACGTCAAGGCAGCTACCACCGACGACGACCACGACCGCTCTGCCAAGAGCGATACTATGAAGGATAATAAAACCCTGACAATCTAGTTGAAGTACCACTACTTTGCCAGGTATTCTACCGCCAAGCAGTAATGTGCAAACATTACTGTGTTTCGGGCTGAAGGGCACTGTATCCAGTAGAATTAGTAGGAAGATGAAGCAAGTGCAGTGCTAGGTAATTATTGGGACTTTTCGTGTTCCAATAGCTGCGTGTCACTGTGTTGTTATGTGGCAGGCATGTTGCTTACCATCAGGCACTTGTCCTGCTCGTCTCGTCACTCTCTATAAAAATACTTGATCGTTAATGTTAGTTCGCAAACTAATAAAATGAAATAAAAAAAACTGAAACGGTGAAATCGGTCTCAAACTATTAAAAATAATTAAATATTTAATGAAATAATTGCATAGTGTTAGATTTTATACACCTTTTCGTTATTATCGTTTATTATGATGAATTATATTAATAAGATGCCAATTATTTAAAACGGCTGCAAATGTACCTATCTCGGAATATCTTTATAGTCAAGTCTGCATGCTTTGCCTTTATCTCTATATGTAAAAATGTTATGTTGGTTTGTGTACGCTTCAAAAACTCATAGTTCTGCACCGATCGAGCTGAAATTTTACAATGATATATACCTAATCCGCATCAAGGATTGTTTTTATCTAATTTTTGCATCATAATGTGCCACAGCGAAGCGTGGTAGGGCACAACTAGTTAATAATACCTTAACAACAGGGCTACGCGGAAAAATGTACTATGTCGAAAGGGTCGATTTGTTATTTTTTTATTAATGTAAACAACAGAACAATAGCAGCACAGCAGTTATTTTCTACACTAGTATTATATTAAGGCAAAGGTTACCTGGAAGATCTCTTTAAGCGATATGGCCGCCAACGTGTCGCACTAGTTTTAAAGTTTATCGTTATTTAATTCTTTTTGTGTATCCTTATACTTTTGGTGTGTCTATAAAGTATATCTATCATCTATGTGTGCATAAATCACGGGGGGTTAACCCATGTTGAACAATAGAGCGAGTACCCGATATTTCGAAGCAGTGTTACGACCATGTAATTTTTTTTTCAAAGAATTTACAAATACAAAAGTTATAAATATGGGCTTCCAAGGTAATCCCATTTCATACGTCGATCGTCGTTTTTTTTAAATTGCTATTTTTTTTCAATAATCTACGAAATTATAAAAATTGTAGGCATCTATGCATACGAGTAAGTATGTATTTATAAAGAATAGAGTTTATGAGTATTATATCTGCTATCTAGCCGCCATATCACAAGCTTTGCTTTGCTTTGCTATTGTGTGTACTGTCCACCAATACTTATTTATTTATCGTTTTTATGATACGTATTGGAACAAGAATCCAATACAAAGCAAATATCTACTAATACCATACAAAAGGACAAAAGGAAAATCAAAAATAAACGTAAAATTATTCCAAGAATCCTAACCACCTATTGAACATCTTCCAACCTAAAGTTACGCGTGTAATGATAGGCTTCCAAACGGAAAGACGTTAAATCAGTACGTTAAAGTTTCAGTTCAAATTGCTTGTTATCGATTTTGACATAAAACGATGTATAACAAGTGCTCGCAATACGCAATACGTAATCTAAGTATTCAAGATGTAATAACTGGTTTTATCGACTGGAACCCACAGCCGTGACCTGAAAACATGCAATTTGAATCGTGTGCGCCTTTTGTTAAAAACTTAATAATCTATTTTTTCCGAAAAAAACACAAACCGACTTTAATTTAAAATTAAATCAGAAACTCGAACAAATTTCATATGATCACTAAGTCCTCCAGATAATTGAAAGTAAAGTTTTAAACTAACAATTTTCCGGCGATGTTCGAGACTGATTTGACTGACAGATTGCCTGTGAGCCTTTTGGCACGTCTCTCGATCGATTCCAGCAGGTCTACTACGAAGTCCGATAAACGATATATCTGCCGAAGTTACGGACGTTTTATACCACGAAACACAATCGGTCGGTTGATGACACAAAAACTGTCAAATCAGTGTCGGTCGGGATGAACGAAACGCCAGAGCAGATCAACCGATCGATTGCGTTTCGTGGTATAAAACGTCCATAACTTCGCCCGATATATCGTTTATCGGACTTCGTAGTAGGCCTACTGAGCCTTCAGCTGCTACTTAGCCGATCCATTCCAAAGGTGCGAACAGTACTCCATACAGGAGCGAATCTGTGCTTGATATAATATGAGCAACTCGTGTAGACAACGCTACGCAACGCCAGTTTTATCTATACGAAGTTAGAAGTACTAGCTTCGTGTAGACAACGCTACGCAACGCCAGTTTTATCTATACGAAGTTAGAAGTACTAGCTTCGTGTAGACAACGCTACGCAACGCCAGTTTTATTTATACGAAGTTAGAAGTATTAGCTTCGTGTAGACAACCCTACTCAACACCAGTTTTATCTATACGAAGTTAGAAGTACTAGCTTCGTGTAGACAACCCTACTCAACACCAGTTTTATCTATACGAAGTTAGAAGTATTAGCTTCGTGTAGACAACCCTACTCAACACCAGTTTTATCTATACGAAGTTAGAAGTATTAGCTTCGTGTAGACAACCCTACTCAACACCAGTTTTATCTATACGAAGTTAGAAGTACTAGCTTCGTGTAGACAACCCTACTCAACACCAGTTTTATCTATACGAAGTTAGAAGTATTAGCTTCGTGTAGACAACCCTACTCAACACCAGTTTTATCTATACGAAGTTAGAAGTATTAGCTTCGTGTAGACAACCCTACTCAACGCCAGTTTTATCTATACGAAGTTAGAAGTACTAGCTTCGTGTAGACAACCCTACTCAACACCAGTTTTATCTATACGAAGTTAGAAGTATTAGCTTCGTGTAGACAACCCTACTCAACACCAGTTTTATCTATACGAAGTTAGAAGTACTAGCTTCGTGTAGACAACCCTACTCAACACCAGTTTTCTATCTTATAAGTGAAGTTAGTTATCTATACGAAGTTAGAGACAACCCCTACTCAACACCAGTTTTATCTATACGAAGTTAGAAGTATAGCTTCGTGTAGTTAACACCAGTTTTATCTATACGAAGTTAGAAGTACTAGCTTCGTGTAGACAACCCTACTCAACACCAGTTTTATCTATACGAAGTTAGAAGTACTAGCTTCGTGTAGACAACCCTACTCAACACCAGTTTTATCTATACGAAGTTAGAAGTACTAGCTTCGTGTAGACAACCCTACTCAACACCAGTTTTATCTATACGAAGTTAGAAGTACTAGCTTCGTGTGACAACCCTACTCAACACCAGTTTTATCTATACGAAGTTAGAAGTACTAGCTTCGTGTGAGACAACCCTACTCAACACCAGTTTTATCTATACGAAGTTAGAAGTACTAGCTTCGTGTGAACAACCCTACTCAACACCAGTTTTATCTATACGAAGTTAGAAGTACTAGCTTCGTGTAGACAACCCTACTCAACACCAGTTTTATCTATACGAAGTTAGAAGTATTAGCTTCGTGTAGAACAACCCTACTCAACACCAGTTTTATCTATACGAAGTTAGAAGTATTAGCTTCGTGTAGACAACCCTACTCAACGCCAGTTTTATCTATACGAAGTTAGAAGTACTAGCTTCGTGTGACAACCCTACTCAACACCAGTTTTATCTATACGAAGTTAGAAGTATTAGCTTCGTGTAGACAACCCTACTCAACACCAGTTTTATCTATACGAAGTTAGAAGTACTAGCTTCGTGTAGACAACCCTACTCAACACCAGTTTTATCTATACGAAGTTAGAAGTACTAGCTTCGTGTAGACAACCCTACTCAACACCAGTTTTATCTATACGAAGTTAGAAGTACTAGCTTCGTGTAGACAACCCTACTCAACACCAGTTTTATCTATACGAAGTCAAAAAATCACCGTCTCCATGCCAAATCTTTACAATTGATTGATCAAATTTGGTTCATTTGCATTTGGGCTTCGAAAATGGCGATATAGAAAAAGGAATTTATTTTTATGAGTGGTTTTACCATATGATATCATGCGTGTGATGAGAAAGAAAACATAAATACAAAAACACGGACAACTACGTGAGGAGCCAGCATTACACGTAAATAATTAAGGCGCTGAATATCGCCAACTAGCACTTTTTAAACACACATTTAACAACATGTATATGGTTTGAGGCTTTTAGTAAAATATATGTTATTCTTGAACATATTTATTAGGTAACCTATTGTATCAAAACACGATTTGGAAAAAAAAAACTCGATAAGAAAAATCCTAAACTTACCTCTAAAATAAGTTTTAGATGTAAATATCTGTGTCATTAATAAACATACATTATTCAAATTTTATAGGTAAACGTATCATTTTTTACTAAGGGGGATGGAAGATTTTGTATTTTGGAATATGAAGTTTAATTCGTATTAATTAATTGTCTTTTGAAAAGCTAACTCGACCGAGCCGGCCCGTGTCTTGCTTCTCGCTTACTACTATGAAGTCCAGCAGAAAGCGCTGATGCGCCTTGCTAAAAGGACGTGTGTCGCTTTGTCGTCCGACGCTCGCAATTCAAAAAATAAAAATAAACAATTCTCACAAATTCATGCAGCAACATCTATAAAGTTCATGTGGTTTGAAAATTCGACACTACAGACATCTGTAGATTTGGCGCAATGTTTAAAGCGGCAGATGAAGTCGTTACGATTTACGATCCTGAGTTCGTATCTCAGCACTATGAAATCTTTTGCGTTTTTTTTTATATTGTTTTGTTAGATATTTTCTCCGTTGTTTTCAAGGTTTTATTTCTTTAGTTCTGTCTGTTCTGAGACACAGATTAGAAAATAGTTCCTAAGTAACCAGAGGCTTTTCATCAAATCTTAAAATTAAATCTACTTCCCAGTTCCTGATTGAAGTTATAAAAGTTTTACAAACGGTAATAAAGTTCATATGATGTGAAATTTTGGACCCTACTGTAACTTGTCGGTTTGGCTCGGTGGTACAACCGCGTTCAAGTTCTCGAGTTCATATCTCATCACTGTGTAATCTTTTTGCATGTTTTTTGATATCGTTGTTGTTGGATATTTTGTCCGTTGTTTTCAAGCTTGTATTTAGTTTTCGAGACACAGATTAGAAAATAGTTCCTATAGAACCCGAGGCTTATCATCAAATAATCTACTTCCCAGATAGATTTGTAACTTCGGTCGGTATGGTCGGTAACTTCAGTTACCGACTGAAGTTATAGATACCAGTTGAAATTGTGTTCCGGTTTGAAGGGCAATGTTTCCAGATAAATTACTGCCCTTAGAGATATAACATCTTAGATCTCTGGGTAACGAGCGCAGTGCAGTGCTAGGTAATGATTTGGACTTCTAATATTCTAATAGCTGTGTGTCATTGAGCTGTTATGTGGCAGGCATGTTGCTTACCATCAGGCACATGTCCTGTTCGTCTCGTCACTTTTATTTTAAAAATAATAATTGTATAGTTGAATATTACGATATTTTAACGTGGAGCAGTAATTGAAACAGCCGAGTGACACAACGACATTTATTGGTTTACCCACAAGTATAGTATTAATCTCTAGCCTACCTACATCACACTACCTACATTGCAAGACAATGCTCAGTAACAGAATAAATATTAGTACCTACAAGGCTCAGTAATTAAACAAACTAGCTTTGAATCACCGAGGTGTTCGGACGTAGGTGTACAAAAGAGTCCTTGCATAAAATCTTAGCTATGTTTGGTTAATATCGACTCAAGATGGCCGCCTCCACAAAATGGTGGACAAAATATTTCTTCACAACCTACCTCAATATGGGTATCAAATGAAAGGGCTTTACTAGTAGAATATTATTATACGTTGTAACAAATTTTAAATCAAGATGGCCGCCACCACAACATGGCGAATCAAATTTTTTTTTTCACTACTACCCCAATATGTGTATCAAACGAAAGGGCTTGACTAGTGGAATACTATGCAATATGACAAATTTGAAATCCAAGATGGCCGCTACCGCAAAATATCGAAATACATTTCTTTTTCGAAACTCTCTCAATATGGGTTTCAAATGAAAGGGCTTGACCAGTAGAATGTTTTATAGAAAACAAATCCGAGGTAGTCGAACCAATGTTTTTAATTTTGTTCTTGTTCGATTGAGCGATGAATTAAAATTACCTAAATCGGTGCTTTAAAACTAAAAGCCACAACTCAAAATCATTTTATCTTTGTTTTCAACTATTTTTCTATTTCTGATGTTTTTCTATCATTCTCTGTGTATGTTAATTAGCTACAACTTGATTATTTTAGGTATATGATTATTTCAACATTGTGTTAAATATAACCAAAATAATTCAGGACATTTTTTTTACTTTCAAAGGTTTACACTTGACCGCCATCTCGCCTGATGTTAAACAACAATGTGGTACAAATACAAAAATCTTTATTGCTGTTTGCAGGTAAGATAAGGTGATACAAAACATTTTAATAATTGACCCATACAAACTGGCCTCTTCTTCTAGAGGCATGCAATATGTTTGCCTACGATATGGAGCGTGTTTACCTAGAAAAACCGACTCACTTTGGATTTGAAGACACAAAGATTGTAATTATCGGGAAAAACTCACTCAGGCAACGTATTCCACAGCGTAGACAAAAACAAAAAGAGTCAAATCTCTTTGTTCGTGCCTTTGGAACATCCACCATGAAACGATGTCGCTTTTTCGAGATGCGAGCAGTAGCCCTGAGTAGATAGCCAAGCCGAGACCTTTTTCTTGCACTCATAATGTTGACGTATCTATGATGTCCAACTCTTTGTCAATAGGTTGGTAAAGGTATGGTCCAGTAAAGGAAAATGCACCCTGGCCAAAACCGGTTCTTGTTTTAGGTATTGCCCGAATGTTACGTCTCTTTGACCTTTCCGCCAACACATTTCAAAGTTGTGATGGGAGACTTCAACGCAAAACTGAGCAAACGTAGATGAGTGAGAGTGGGGATTTCGGATATGGGCAGCGGAACCCAAGAGGGCAACGTCTAGCAGATTTCTTGGAAAGGAGAGCATCTTTATGATGAACTCCTTTTCAAGAAACAACCACAAAGAAATTGAACCTGGATTAGCCCAGACGATTCCACAAAAATGAGATCGACTTCATTATGACGACTAAACGGCAAATATTCAGCGATGTCTCTGTGATCAGCAAGGTTAAGACCGGCAGTGATCACCGTATTGTAAGAGGCACGCTGAATCTAAACATTAAGGTCGAAAGATCACGTCTAATGAAGTCCATGCTCCGACCAAATTATGCTCAGATCGAAGATCACTTCGAATCCTTAGATGAATGCGTAACGGCGGACGAAATAAACGATAGGCTAGTGGAAACTGTTCATGCGGTTGGCAGAAAATTTTATAAGAGCCGACGCCAAAACAGAACCGAAAGCTCTCGATCAAACTCTAGATCTTATGGCGGTCAGACAAGATATGCGACGTATGCTGCTTCAATACTTCGAGTATTGAAGAAGCAATCAAGCAGAACAAAGGCTCGAAAGTGTTCGCAAGAAATCAGTCTCTTGGGCAAACTCAGCTGACCAAACTGAAGACCGATAGTGGTAGCATCGTCTTATCGAAACCCGAGATTTTGGAGGAGATTGAGAGGTTCTATGGACAGTTATACACCTCTACGCAAGCACAACCTGTCGTTAGCATGGCAAAAGACCCCAGAGCCAAGCTGACCTGACACTTTAAGATGTCATATCTCCGAAACTGTTCACTGCCCCGCTGGAAGATGTTTTCAAGCTACTGGACTGGAACGGATATGGCATCAATATCAACGGCGAATGCATCACTCACCTTCGGTTTGCCGACGACATAGTCATTGTGGCGGAGTCGTTGGAGGACCTCCGTGCTATGCTCAGGGACCTCAGTAGAGTATCCCACCAGGTAGGTTTGAGGATGAATATGGACAAGACGAAAGTCATATCAAATGTTCATGTCTCACCTGTACCGGTTATTGTTGGGAATACCACACTCGAAGTTGTTGACGAATTATACGTCTACCTGGGTCAAAAGATCCTATTAGGTAGATCCAACTTCGACAAAGAGGTCCAGCGAAGGATCCAATTCGGATGGGCAGCGTTCGGGAAACTTCGGCACATCTTTGAGTCCAGAATACCCCAATGCCTAAAGGCGAAAGTCTTTAACTAGTGCGTGTTGCCAGTGATGGCTTATGGAACTGAGACGTGGTCCTTAACTGTGGGCCTCATAACAAAGCTCAAAGTCACACAGCGAGCTATGGAGAGGGCTATGCTCGGAGTCTCTTTGCGCAACAGAATCCGTAATGAGGATAATCTCAAAAGAACGAAAGTATCCGACATAGCTCAAAGAGTAAGCAAGCTGAAGTGGCAATGGGCAGGCCACATCGCTCACAGAACTGACAACCGATGGGAAAAAAGATTCTCGAGTGGCGACCACGAACCGGAAGACGCAGTGTTGGACGGCCTCCCACTAGATGGACAGATGACCTCATTAAGGTCGCTAGAAACCGATGGTTGCAGGTTGCGCAGGACCGTTCGTTGTGGAAATCTAGGGGGAGGCCTATGTTCAGCAGTTGACGTCTTGCGGCTGATGATTATGATGATGTGACATTGTTTAAAATAATAACTAAAATATTTACAAGTTTAATAACTAAAATATTTACAAGTTACGCTCATTTATACTGCTCTACGGGATTATTTATTTTTATTTATTTAGTATTAGTAGATGAATTTGCTTTTCGTGGAGTTGTGAACGAAAGCAGGTGCGATGAAAACCATAACACAAAAAGTCTATCTCCATTGTTGCTGAAAATATAACTTAAAACCGATATTAGTTGTTTACTTCACGCATAAATGTAAAAATGTGACTTTTGTATCAATTTAAAGCTTAAATTGAAAAAAAATCGATATTATTTAAAGGTATAAACTGGCAATAATATAATTGGTTGAGGGCGGAAATAATGATTCATCATCATGATCATCTTCCTAAACGAACGAGAAGAAACACAGCGCTGCTCTAGTGTCAAGGAAAACATAGAAATATATTATTGTATGCTGTAGGTACCCCATATGGAACAGTACTGAAAAAATGAATATCTACAAAATCAATGCATTTCATTTGTTACTAGATGTCCGCCTCGGTTTCGCCCGTGGTATATTAAATAGCATTCATCAGGATCCCGTACATATCCAACGGTGAAAGAAAAACTGAAATCGGTTCAGTCATTCTTGAGAATATCGCTTTCAAATAAAATACCTCTTCAGCTGCCTGTTACGCCACCTGTCGGAAATTGGTCGTACCAACTCGGAGATTAGCAAAGGTTTTATATTCAAGAGGTATATAATCTGTGATATTCAATGACGCAATCTTAGACACATGCTGTCATGTGTCATGTCACAGCACGAAACGTGCGAAAACTCTCAAAAAGGAATATTTTTTCCTGATTTTGTTACATTCTTGATCAATGCTCCGCTTCTATTAATAGTAGCGTTATGTTTTATGATCTATAGCCTTCCTCGATAAATGGACTACCCAATAGAAAAACAATCTTTCAATTCGGACCAGCACTTCCCGAGATACTAGCGTTCAAACAAACAAACAAACAAACTCTTCAGCTTTGTAATATTAGTATAGATTATTTTCACTTATGTCTAGACACTATATAGAACTACATATATATTTTTACTCGATTTAATAAAATCATGTATTGTATTTTAAGACATATTCACTTACGAAATAAAAAAGAATTAGGAAAATTTGGTTATCCATATCGAGGTAGAAGTGAAAAATATAATTCAGGATTTTATGGTGGCACCCATCTTAAATTTTATATTGGTCATAGTGTGTAATGTTTTACTAGTCAAGTTGCCAGCTATTCCACCGCCAAGCAGTAGTGTGACAAGAACAAAATTAAAATTTTAAGTAACCTCCGACTACCTCAGTTTGCTATCTGTAAAACATTCTACTAGTCAAGCCCTTTCATTTGAAACCCATATTGAGGGAGTTGCGAAAAAAGCAATGTAAGTCGCCATTTTGCGGTAGCAGCCATCTTGGATTTTAAATTTGTCATATTGCATAGTATTCTACTAGTCAAGCCCTTTCGTTTAATACCCATATTGGGGTAGTAGTGAAAAAATGTAATTCGCCATTTTGTGGTGGCGGCCATCTTGGATTTGTTATAATGTATAATATTTTACTAGGCAAACCCATATTGTTCTTATTGTTCATTTGATACCCATATTGAAGCAGGTTGTGAACAAATATTTTGTCCGCCAGTTTGTGGAGGCGGCCATCTAGAATCGATATCAACCAACCATAGCTAAGAACAGCACAGATATTTACCTTCAACTAAAAAAACCGCATCGAAATCGGCCCATCCGTTTGAGCTCTACCGTGCCACAGATGGACACACACATAGACTGACAGACAGATAGACAGATAGACAGACAGACATCAATGTCAAACTTATAACACCCTTTTTGGTCGGGGTTAAAAACATCACAGTTTTCCGGTTTAAAGGAAAAAATACAGTATGATTACAGGGCTTTGATATGAAATCCTACTAATATTTTAAATGTTCAATATATGGATAGAAATATATTGAAAAATATGGATGTTTGGATACTTGGATGTTTATTGCTTAATCACGTCGTAACGTTGGGTCGGGCAGAAATTTAGAACACATGTAGATAATAGTCGTGGCGAGCGCAGTATAATGCAACGTAATGATTAGGATTCTTTATTTTCCAATACCTGCGTGTCACTGCGCTATTATAGGCATGTGACTTACCATCAGGCACATATACTTGTTGCTCATCCCGTCACAACAAAAATACTTGTATCACTTGTTAATAAAAAGAATGCCCTAACTAAAATGATATAAAAGTGATTTTGGTTTTGTTTTGTTTGTGGACCTTTCGTTACAAAGCAGCGAAATGGCGTCGCTGTATTATTATTAAAACTTGTTTTCCGAGTTGTAGTATGCAATAATGGTGGATTATTTACTCGTAGCCTCGTCTAATGATAATGATGATTATATTATGTACTATTAGTATCCAATCCTACTAATATTGTAAATGTCAATGTTTGGATGTTTTTTGCTCAGTCACGACAAACATCAAGTCACGTATAAACGGATCGGGCTGATATTTGGAAAACACGTAAGATTATAGTCTGGAATAACACACAGGCTACTTTTATCCTGAAAAAATAACGGGAACGGGAACAGTGAAGGTAAACTCGCAGGGTGCTGCTAGTCAGCCCCGGACCTTCAATATTTTTTAGGCGGGGCAAAATCTGAAAAATGCCGCCGGGCCGCCACTAATATCTAAATATATTCAGTGTTTAAACCTAGCAAAGCTCGGTCACCCAGGTAACTAGCAACTAACTAACAGTGAATGTTTTTCTTCAAAATTCGTACAATAATTTTAAAGAAATGGATTACTTAATATGTAGTGATTCATCTTCCTGGCTTAGCTAATTTATGCAATTTGTTTTTTTATTTAATATACAAAAGGACTTTACTTAGTCCGAAATTTGTAAACAGCAAAAAGACGTGCATTTCTAATTAATAAAAATTTTGAAAAGCGCCATCTATGAGCATGAGCATGGAAGCCTTTTGTTTCCATCAATGCAAATAATTTTACTGAGTGCACGCAACTTCGTGTGGCGCTGTCTTATCGGAGTTGTAAAGGGGCGGAGCTTAATTTTGCATTCGTGAATTTCACTCAGGTCTTCCCAGCGCCTTAAGGTTCCTTTGTGCCCCCGGCTTTGAACGAGTTGGCGCTGAATTTCGCTTCGTAATAAATATTATTGTAAAGGCGCTTGGTTCGTTCTACAGTACTAGCTTCATGTAGACAACGCTACGCAACGCCAGTTTTGTTTACACGAAACTAGAAGTACTAGGTTGCTAGCTTACTAACACTAGCTTGCTATCCTAGCTTGAAAAACTAGCCTCGTGTCGCTCGGACATTACAGCGGAGTTCCGACTTTGATAACGAAACATAGCAGTTCCGAGTAGCGCGTTATCGCGTGTTACAATGCTCACTATACTCAGCATGACGTTATCATTTACACGTAAAAGGAGTTACGTTATCTGAAACTTTGTAAGAGCAAGAGATTTTGCAGAGTCCGCCTGAGAAAGTAAGTTAAAACCCTCTACAAACGAGCCCTAAAATCAGAGAAAATGACGTAAAACTAGTAGAAAGGACCCTATATCGCATCATAAATCACCAATCATGTGGTGCGATGTAGGCTCCTCCCCACTACTTTTACGTCATTTCCTCTGATTTCAGGACTTGTGTGTAGAGCGTTTGATGCGGGTCTAGTCAGGAGAACGGCAAACGCCGATATCCGTGACGGCAACTGTCGTTCCGGAAGCCAGTTGTCGTCGTCGTCGGCCTCTGGTTTGAATCCCACACGCACCACTGTCTTTTCGAAGTCGTGTGCGCAATGCCGCTAACTTCAAAATAGTGATGAAAAATATAGTGAGGAAACCGGCACGGTTCTAGAATCTTTCGAGGTCGTGCGTCGTCCACCAACCGGTACTGGGCTAGCGTAGTGAGTTATGGCCTTTACTCTCTCCTTTCGAGATCCGAGTCTCAGGGAAACGTTAAAATGGGCTGCATTTGCCTGAGAAATTATCTTTGCCAGATTATCCTTTTTTTAACTAAAAGTGACGAGACGAGCAGGACTTGTGCCTGATGGTAAGCAACGTGCCTGCCACATAACAGCACAATTCTCAGATTATTCTTACAATAATCAAAATGGTGAAGGCATTAAAAAAATTAAAATTACTCGTAATAAAAATGAACGGGTCTTTATAACAACTTCAAAATAAGAACAAGGTATTAAGTTCCCCTCCGACCAACGACCCATCCCACTCTCTCAAGTCAAAAATCTTCAATAATTGCTTTACGTAATAATTGAACGCCCCCTAAGGTGCTACTTTTTATGGCTACGTGATTTTATTGAATAATACATACCTGTTATATCGTTTTATCTTAATTGTAGCGATAACAGGTAAAAACGTTACGGTATTTATTTGTAATAACGTCCTTGCGTATTTGTTTGCAATAGATTGGTCGTGTTTGAAATTAATTATTATAAATAAATAATGTTGGTAGACATTTCACACTCCAAGCTAAGCAAAGCTTTTACTATTATGAGAGTTATAAACAAGAAAAACTTAAAAAAAAAACTAAGCAAAGTTTGTACTATGGCGGCCAGATAGCTGATATAATACTTATATAGTTGTAAATACATACTTATTACACATATGTTACGCAAGTTATTTTCATCATGTCAGTGACAGAAATGTCTGGAATTATAAACACAAATAATACAACATGCTCTGAAGTCAGACAGTCTTGCGAGTTTCAGAATAAAGGAAAATGAACCCAGCGTTCTGGGATCCTTTCGATTTGCCGTTAAACTAAAATGAACCCATGACCCTCGGATCCTTTCCATTGGTGGTCTTTCCTTTTGTTTCGCTTCTCGTCTGCGTCTGTTTCTGAGCGCCTGACAGGGCGTTCACCTCCTCAACTGCAGTACACTCCCGGTACAGTAGCACTCGACCGTCTCAATGATTCACTTGCGCTCTACAAAATAAGGACACGTAAGATGGAGCGTTAATATTCATGGAATTTCGGTCATTTTACTGCCATTCGAACTGCCCTCGTGGCTTAGTGGGTAGTAACTCTGCCGATTTTGGTTTCGATTCGGGATTAAGGGTTCGATTCCCACCCAGTGCAAGTATTTGTGTGATGAATTCAAATGTTTGCACTGTGCCTGGG
Source organism: Ectropis grisescens (assembly GCA_017562165.1). Classification (NCBI taxonomy): domain Eukaryota; kingdom Metazoa; phylum Arthropoda; class Insecta; order Lepidoptera; family Geometridae; genus Ectropis; species Ectropis grisescens. The sequence continues at coordinate 21,365,260 of CM029791.1, forward strand.
TGTTTCTATTTATAATAAGTATGTATTTAAAACCATTCTATCAGCTATTTGGCCGCCATATACAAGCTTTGCTTAGTTTGGAATCAGACGGTGTTGTGTGTGAATTGTCCACCAATATTTATTTATTATTTAATACCAGCTTTGACTTTCCTGTTGCTGTCTTTATAATTTGTAGCGAAAAGAAAAGAGAGAGAGAGCATTATCAAAGCTAAGACAGTTTTTGTTAGGCCCTAGACCTAGACCCTCGGTAATGCGAACTTTATTAGTAGAAAACTATTACTCTACCTGGGGAAGTACTACACATTTGCCAGTTATGCTACCGTAGTAATGCCGTAGTAGTAATGTGCAAAACTCATTGTATTCCGGTTTGTAGGACAATGTTTCCAGTGAAATTACAGAGCATAGAGTTGAAATGTAAATGAGATGAGATAGATACAGATGAGATGAAATGTAAAATGTAAAGTGTTTAAATTATGTGTTCAAATCACGAATGTTTAGATACAATATAGAGATGAAGTATCTTATAAATCAGGGTGACAAGCGCAGTGCGGTGTTTAGGTAATGATTTGAACTCTTCCAGTTGCAATAGCTGGGTGACACTGTGCTGTTATGAGCATGTGGCTTATCACCGTATGTCCTACTCGTCTTGTCACTCTTTATCTCTACTGTCTATTGAACTGTGTGCTTGCCAAATGGCGTAGCGTAAATAATCAAATCTAACTGACTTTCTATACCTACATATTTACAAGTACATACCTTAATCCTTTCCGTATATTTGGCACAAGCACGCCCCGTGGTCTTACCCGCCTAGTTCATATTTTCGTTCTTTTCCCGGGATATAAAATAGACTGCGTGCTTTACCAGATTATAATCCATGCGTGTTCCAAATTTCAACCCGATCCGTTGGGTCCTCCCAACGTGATAGAGAACAACACCCAACATTTGAATTTTAGAGTATTAGTAGGATATGTGTCATCATCAGAGGACAGATTAATTTATAGAGGACATAATGGGACGTTGATTCGACGATCATAGTCCCAATAGTTGTGTCGGCAAACGGCCTTATAGCGAAAAGTCTCGACCAACATCTCAAGAGACTTTCGCTAGACGCTTGAGGGAATGACGCTTAATGTTGGATTCAGGGTCAGAATCGCGCGGCGGTCATTCTCAACACAGCGCGCATCGTCAGGAGGTCCCTCTCTCTGCAGTCCTAACCACCGGTAGCTTGGGCCCTGCCCCTTTGCTGGCGGCACCCTAATTTTTAAGTTTTTTATGTTTATATTTTTATACCTATTGTAAGAAACTTAAAGATTAAGATAGCAAATAAATTAGTAAGTATATTATGTTATTGTACTCAACGAATACTAGTTTATAACTGTTTATTGTTTTATCCCTCCCAACACAATTTTATCCGTCACAACAGATGATGAATTTAAAAAACTATTTCAATAAGGCAGGATATTGAATTACTGGACACTGTCATTGGTTCACATTGATTGGCCGGTGGGTCGGTGCCTATTTATGAGATCGCACCAAACGCACTGAGTACGCACCGAACGTACGCACTACGCGCACTTAAAACGAACGTAGAATCTGAGAAATGGCGCGTTAGTTGTATGTTTATATAATACTCTTTATTGTACACACCAAAATCAAAATCACTTATACGATTACAACAAAACAATAACAACATCCGCGGCCATTAACAATCGGCGGCCTTACCGCGAAAAGTGATATCTTCCAGGCAACTTTACTATTTTTCGGAGATTGCGCACCTAATCTGCTTAATCTAATAATACCTCGTCATTTTTTTTACCGAGTGCTTCGAAAAACCGACATCGTTTCATGGTTGGCTTTCCAAACATTCGAACGAAGTGTCAACCGTGAAACGATGTCGCTATTTCGAGCTAGGAGTAGGAACATGTAACATAGTAGTATGTACACTAATCCTACTAATATTTGAATGTTAATATTTGTTGTTCAATCACGTCGGAACATTTGCACGGATCGTGTTGAAAGGATCACAGTTAGGCTATAGTGTGGAATAGCTCATAGGATACTTTTTATCACGGGAAAATTACTGGACCGGGAACCGCGCGGGTAAAACCGCAGGTCACCGCTAGTATCTACGTATTTTACGGGGTGAACGCACTGTTTATGCGTACGCACCGAAAACGCACTGGACTCTCCCGAGGTGAAGCGAGTACTATAAATACACAGAGGATTACCAACACGACGAGCGACGTAGATAAGAATATCATACGACGGCCGTGTGATAGTGTTTTGACAACAAACCCGCCGTCGGCGACGCGTAGAACTTGCCAGATGGTATTTACTCTCTTCAAATCTATACAGGGTTATTGGTAATCAGCCTGCGTCCTTTTAAGAGGGTGTTGAGTACATTAAATACGTCAAATTTTGTTATACAGTTTATAAAAATACGTATTTTTCCCCCATACAAAATAAAAAAGTGTATTTGTCCGGTCTAAAAGCAGCAATACTCTTCGTAACAAGTAATAAGAGCGCGCGCACTCTTTTAACTCTCGATAAATTATGTGCAACGTGAAGTGAATAAACACTAAGGGCTGAAACTGCGTGACGTGATCGCCCGTCCGGTTCCATACAAACGATCCGCGCTCATGCACGCGCGTGTCAGTTTTGTATGAAACCGCGGCAGGAGAACACGTCACGCAGTTTTGGGCCTAAACAGTGCAATAGATGGCAATAAACACTTATTTTTGGGATAAGTATTGAGTTTTAACAAAAGTTGTTTGTTTAAATATAAAGAACATGTCCTTAAACGAATGAAGGCTGATTACCAGTAACCCTGTATGCTAATATGTGTTGAAGCAAAAATTTTGGACCCATTTTTACTAAAATCGGATTAATCCTACTAATATGTTAAATGCAAAATTTTGTTTACTTAGATGTTTGTTGGCTCACGCCGGAACGGATCCGATTGAAACTTGAAACACAGATTATAGTCTGGAATAAAACAGGCTACTTTTAACGAGAAAACTTTATTAAAATAATACGTCACCTACAGGTGACGTATATTAACGTATATTTGTAGGTCACGTCATAAAACTGCGATAAGTACATGCATGCTTTTTAATCAGTGGTCCACCTAGGTTCTGTAACCATGCCCCCCTGGCTCGCTGGATCCGTCCGCGCTTAGACACAAAAGATGCTACAGATTGATAAATCGCACATGCTCACGTTAATGCCATTGCATTATTGCCATTAATAACACATTTGTTATTTATAAAAACTTGTTCCGTTTTCGCGTATGATAAATAAAACCTGTCAGATAAAAAATGACAAGCGCAGCTCACTTTGTGTTCTCGGTATTGTTGATACTTCAGGGCCCTTCTCTCTTTGGGAGAGTCAAGGTCATATGCACACTGGCTATTTGTAAGTTGGCGGATTTTCGTTCTTCTTTTTTTATTTGTTTATTTTATTTTTTGGTACAAGATGTAGAGTTATCTTGTACCAAAAAAAAAAAGTATAATGAGGTAGAAAATTCTTTTATGTACAATCCTATATCCCTATACCCTATAAATCTACGAAGCATTAGGAAACATTTAAAACAAGAATTAGAAGAAAAAATACGGGGTTAATTTTTGAAGAAGTGCAGTAAGTTCTATACTAGAACGAGTATCTAAAGCTGCACTAGTAGGTTCATATCAGATTTGGCTGGGCAGGGAGAGAAACACGAGTAGTGAAGGTGTGAGTTGATGTAGAAAAGGGGCCCCTTAAACCTACACCCGTGTCACAAGTCTCGGGATCTACTCAGGATTTCTCTCTCTGCCACAAGATAGACCCGGCACCTGCACGGTGAATCCATGGAATGCTAAGAAGATCGTCTCGTAGATTAAAATTAGAGAAATATAATTATATACATCCGTAGAGGTCATAGCTTCAAAAACAAAGTATCTTAAACAATCAAATTGTACAAATGGTAAACACACGTAAACGTCCGTAATTTATTATACTTACCTAAATTAAAATTGGATAAAACTTCGTATGTAATTTGAATTCACATTGTGTTTCAATGAATTAGATTTTCATTCTTTTGTATTTTGTGAGCCACAACTAAATCAATAGTATTAACGCATCTATTGTCTTTTGCGATATTTTTAGTGTTCCGTAGCCAAATGGCAAAATACGGGACCCTTGTAGATTCGTCATGTCTGTCTGTATGTCTGTCCGTCCGTCCGTATGTCACAGCCAATTTTCTCCGAATCTATAATATACTATTGAAACTTGGTAAGTAGATGTATTTTGTGAACCGCATTAAGATTTTCATACAAAAAAAATAATAAATTTTGGGGGTCCTATACTCAGAACTGAAACTCAAAAAAAAAAATCTGGTTGCCTGTAAAGTCGGTTTTACGGGCGAAGATTTTACGTGACAACGTCTTTTTCTCGGTAGAATATTTATTGATATGAATATAATTAAATTGCACAATAGGAACAAGGAATTGAATGAAAATAAGAATTGCACAAATTTTAACTATAGAAATATATTTTGTTTACTAAAACATTGTACATGTAAACTTAAACTTAACTAATTCCTATTTGAGTGATTTTGTTGAGGATAGGACGATGATAGGAGAAATATGAAATGAAAGGAAGTGTTTCTGCTGTAATGTGTCTTGCGAAAGTCAAGTCGATAGTTGTTCCTTTTAACGTAGTTGACTTAGAAACGTTTGATACGCAATCAAGATTATACGTATTTTTCATGAAATTAAGAAATTAATCAATCAATCATAGTTTACGATAATGAAATATCAGTGTACAATTATTTACCTTTATTGTTGTAGTTGTTGTAAATGACGAATCTAAGCACTCCACATTTTCACTACAGACACAGCTGACGATACTTTAACCACACGTGTGAACTTGTATTATGACGCTTTCTTGTTTTTCCAACGCCAAGAACGTTCGAGAAAGACAAAGACAGAGACACAAGCATGCGCCGATTCAATGCGCCTAATTCTCTAGTGCTGCGCGCGCGCAGACCGATCATAGTTGAGTGGGAGAGACGCAAGGCATTCGGCGGGCCTCTCTCGTTCGGTGACTCATCGTAACGTTACCGAGCGTTACACTTTTTCATAAGTGACTCCCAGCCGCAACCTAATTTAAGACGTTGTCACGTCAAAAAACCATCAAAACCATACGTGTCGGTTATCTATGGATAGGTCTTCAAAAATGAAATTGATGTTTCTAACATACATTTTTTCTAAACTGAATAGTTTGCGCGAGAGAATCTTCCAAAGTGGTAAAATGTCCCCCCCTCCCCCTGTAACTTCTAAAATAAGAGAATGACAAAACTAAAAAAATTTATGATGTACATTACTATGTAAACTTTCAACGAAAATTGGTTTGAATGAGATCTAGTAAGTAGTTTTTATTTTAATACGTCATAAATTCACTATTGTTAAAACCACGGATATTCGGGTTAAAACACTGGTTAAAGTTACAAAGAACTACAATATCTTTTATTATAATGTTACTTGCTGGTACGGAACCCTTCATGGGTGAGTCCGACTCGCACTTGACCACTTTTATTTAAACCATAAGTAAGTTTCCAATGTCCTTCATTGAAATCTGCTTGTGTCGACTTCGTCCGAGTTGAATGATCATTTATCTTATGTTCTATTGTTTCATTATTTTGTAAAAGAAAACCTTTTTTTTAACGGACCTGTGGCTGTCGACATCAGATCGGCTATACTATCTGCCGAAGCAAAGTTTAGTTTTGCGTAAAAGCGCAGATGATATAGGTCGCAAAAAACCAACGCATAACTTAATTCTATTTTATAACTAGCTGAACCGGTGAACGTCGTACTTCTTTTCGTTAATATTTTTCAAAATTTTCTTGACACCTTGTTCTGACAATTACCGACATATTAAACAAAGAATCATTAAATTTGGTGCAGTCATTCAAAAGTTGTGATCGTACAAACATTTCAGATTTAGAAGATCCATTATATATATATAAGTTTTATGGACGAATTTCGACCACTTTGCGACCAACTAATATAACTACTTAACTAATAAATAATAAGTAGGCAGTGTTCAGATGGGGAAATAAAGTTTGTAAGTTTACCTCGTTACATAATACTGTAACAGGATTAGACTGCACAACAGGTTTACTGTTACGCTGCATTCAGAGCCCTGATTCAAGCCATCCAAGTAAGTGCTAAGCAAAACAAGGACATATATTTGTCACTGTAACGTTATCGCTTAACTACTCTATTACGAAATCTAATAATACCACATCTTCAAAATAATACATAATACGACATTACGTCGTTTTGTGTTGCATACGTCGGCGTCGCGTCGACTGCGCTTCGCGGCCCGAATGCCAGCAGGACTTTTGTTGACGTGACAACGTCTTATAAATTGGTTTCCCGGGTGACACTTCAAGAAACTGCGTTACGCTCCGCTCACGTTATGCGCTCACAACGAGAGCGAGTGAGAGGCACGCGTCCCTTCCACTCGGGCATGGTTAGCCCGCCTAAGAGCGAGAGAGACAGACATAAAAGTGAAAGGCACGCGTCCCTTCCGTAAAATTATTTTACCACTCAAAGTCGTTGTCACGTAAAACTTTCGCCCGTATACCGACTTTACAGGCAACCAATTTTTTTAGCGAGATTAAAGCTCTGGTGGCACTTTTAAAAGAACTTACCAATATGTTGTTAAAAAGTTTTATGCTTTTCAACTTTACTATAGTGCATAATAAAATGTTTCTATCTGTCTCAAGAGTTTTGACACGCTAAATTCTTGAATAAATGTTTGGGTACGCCACTAAGACTCGTCGCAATTTCCTAATATTAGACAAGTAATACCGGTGTCGATTTGTACTTCGTCTACTAAACGTCGTAACTAGGGTCGCAGTTGATACAAGTCTTTTTCTGATTCCTGTTTTAACGTCTTTTTGAAGTGAAAACTTCTTTTGGCGCGCCACACACAGATTTTTCGTGGGCTGTGAATTTAATTCTAGCGTCATGGTCGGGAATGATAAGAACTCTTCGGGTAAGCTCGGGACCATGGCCATTAGCGATCTAGAAATGCTAACCCATTTCTAGACGCCATGAGACCATGCTCATGGCCACGCCTTCCGGTATCACCCGCGTAGTTTCCGAAGTGAGCTATCCAATTCTGAGTTATAAGTTTTCACTTCTGTCGGCAGTTCCTTTGACTGCTAATTTTTTTTAAGTTTCTTCAAATTATTGGAAAGGTTAATGTTTTTGACGTGACAACGTCTTATAAATTGGTTTGCCGGGTGACACTTCAAGAAACTGCGTTACGCTCCGCTCACGTTATGCGCTCACAACGAGAGCGAGTGAGAGGCACGCGTCCCTTCCACTCGGGCATGGTTAGCCCGCCTAAGAGCGAGAGAGACAGACATAAAAAGTGAAAGGCACGCGTCCCTTCCGTAAAATTATTTTACCACTCAAAGTCGTTGTCACGTAAAACTTTCGCCCGTATACCGACTTTACAGGCAACCAATTTTTTTTACAGGCTACATTTCGGATAGTGTGTAGCTGATTTGCGTGATCTAATACAACCTCATTTTTTTTTTCTATCGGACTGTAGATAACGTCTCTGATGTTGCAGATGTCCTAAGTTTCGTTATTGGCCTTCTGTTTATTCGATACTGTTTCAACTCGACACTTGTTTGCTTCATTTTACATCCTACTTCCTAATCTATACTAATATTATAAAGCTGAAGAGTTTGTTTGTTTGTTTGAACGCTAGGATCACGGGAAGTACTGATCCAAATTGAATGATTCTTTTACTATTGGATAGTCCATTTATCGACGAAGGCTATAGGCTATAGAACATAAAACTACTATTAATAGAAGCGGAGCATGAATTAAGAATGTAACAAAAACGGGAAAAAATATTCCTTTTTGAGAGTTTTCGTACTGTGCTTTGACATGACAGCATGTGTCTAAGATGGCGTCATTGATTGAGGTGAGGTGAATTCAAAGAGGTGTTTAATATGTGAATATAAACCTGTTTGTTTCTAAATCTGAGTTGGGGTCGACCAATTTCCGACAGGTGGCGTAGCAGGTAGCTGAATAGGTTTTTTGTTTGAAAGCGATATTCTCAGGAATATCTGAACCGATTTCAGTAATTCTTTCACGTTGGATATGTACGGGATCCCGCTGAGTGCTATATATGTAACACAAGCGAAGCCGGGGCGGGCATCTAGTAATATTATAAATGTCAATGTTTCAATGTCTGTTCCTCAATCGCATGATAACGCATGAACGGAGCGAGTTGTAATTTAGAATTCGTTATCATGTGATTGAGCAACAAGAAATCGGAAAATATAGGTAGGTCCTACGAAAAGTGCTTCAGTAGCTCAGTAGCCATAGCAATGGTCACGGTACTCTGAGCTTGTTGCACATTCACTTCAAACCGTGAACGCGTATGGCAAAACACGTGTCTGACACACATAGCTAGGGTTGACGACAACGCTCATTGTTAATACCAATCATTTTGTTCAAATAATAGTTAATACCAATCATTTTGTTTTCTGCGCAAAAACTATAAACGTTTTCAGTTTAAAAATTTAACTCACTACTCATACACTTGCCTAAATTTCATTATTTTTTAAATGACTTCCATGATACAATGAAACAGCTAGGCACTAGATACGAATACGATAGGTATAGATAAGCAAATTTTAGTTTCTATCAATGTTTCACAAACGGCCACACCGATTTCGACACAATTTATATGAGACCAATTTCGTTTTATACCATAGCCAATAAAAAAATAATGATTAAAATTAGGCTTCTCTTTAAAAAGTTATGCGTATACGTAAAAATATACGTCGGCTTGGGATACCTCCATCATTTTTCATCGGTAATAATGATAATTAAAATATTTATCTAATATGTATATTGATGATAAAGAAACATACACTTATATACGGTCGAATGTCTGGTCTGGTCTTCAAAAACAAGAGGTTTCTCAAACCTCTTGTTTTTGAAGTCGGTTAAAAATAAGAAATAAATTATCTAATAAAATATTTTATTATGTACACAGATTATTTACCTATAATTTTATTGTAAGTGAAGATACCAATAAGTGTTCTTTTGAATGAATGGTTTGAATAAATAAATTGAATTGAATCTCAAACGCAAAATATAGTAGAATATTTTATGGAAAAGTAGACGTGGCAACCCTATACGTACCCGTGCAATGACCAGGCTACCTTGAACGTCTCGACTCTACAGAACAGCGAGACCTACCAAATTGCCAGTTTCGAAAGTCAATATTGGAATAATATTCGATAGTTATTTACGTACTCGTATCGTCAAGGCTTTTATCGTTAGTATCTTAAATAATCGGTAGGTTGTTGGAGCTACCTAAAGCCATTTGCAATAAGTCAATTATAGTGCCATATTTAATAGGGATCTTGGCTTAGTGGGTAGTAACTCTACCTGCGACGCAGAGGATCGTGGGTTCGATTCCCGACCCAGTGCAAATGTTTGTATGATCAATTCAAATATTTGTACTGTGTCTGGGTGTTTCTATGTATAATACGAGTAAGTATGTATTTAAAACTTTATACATATGTATTATATCAGCTATCTGGCCGCCATAGTACAAGCTTTGCTTAGTTTGGGGTCAGATAGTGGTGTGTGTGAATTGTCCACCAATATTTATTTATTCACGTATATATTTCATTTCTTAAGCCTAAGTTTTTACAATATTAATATATAAACTCAACTTATTTTAATTGACGTGGTTGATTATTTAATTTAAATGATTATTGTCTAATTTGATTGATAATTATGTATACACCTGAGTATACATAATTGTATGCCAGATTGAATTTTTTACTTAGAAAACTTGACATGTAAATAATATTTATGAATAAAGGAAAATGAATATGAATAAAACAACATAAAAACTAGGGTGCCGCCAGCAACGGGACAGAGCCCAAGCTACCGGTGGTCAGGGCTGCAGACTGAGGAACCTCCTGACGATGCGCGCTGTGTCGAGGATGACTGCTGCCTTCTGCATCTAGCATATTATTAATATTATAACCTAGTAATGCCCCCGCGGTTTTACCCGCGTTGACATCATAATTAATCGATAAATCATTTCGGTAGTGATAGGACTCTTTGCAGAGTCCGCCTCGGGAAGTACCACACTTTTGCCAATTAGTCTACGGCCAAGCAAACTGAAAACTGTAGTACTGTATTCCGGTTTGAAGGTCAATATTTCCAGAGAAATCACAGGTCATAGAGATAAATCCTGATTTAAAACTTGGCACTGAAGTGCGCTCGTCACCCATCATCCCATCAATACGTAGGTATTGATTTGGACTCCTCATATTACAATAGCTGCGTGACACTTTGTTAGTACGGGCAGGTGTGTTTCTTACCATAAGGTCATAAGGTAAAAAAACACATCATCATGGACTGCACTATTTCGCCAATAATCCCGATATGACGCCGAATGAGACCGGTCTACCGACCGGGCTGTGCTTGCCAGTGTCACAATACCACACGCTGCAAACCACGGACGTTTATAAATAAGCTTAAGGTACAAGTTGGCGCTGGTCTCGGCGCGAACTGGCGCCCATACAATTCTATAGTGTCAAGTGCCTGTCGCGGTCTCAGCGCAAACTTAAAGGTAGCGGTTGACCGCGACGCGAGACCGCTACCGGAGGCCGCGACAGGCACTTGACACTATGGAATTGTATGGGCGCTCAGTCGCGCCGAGATTCGCGACAGGAGACCGAGACACGTGTCGCGAGACATGTGTCGCGGTCTCGGCGCGAACTGGCGCCCATACAATTCTATAGAGTCAAGTGCCTGTCGCGGTCTCAGCGCGAACTTGCACCTTTAGGTACTCGTACTACATCGGTTGACTCGACTCTTCGATGCTTTTATTTCTTGGCGAGATAACGTCTTAATCGAACGAAAAATGACACGTTCCAACCCCTTAAAGACAACCATTCTAAGGGTTCCGTAAAACGTAAAAATAGAACCCTTATGGATTCGTGATGTCTGTCTGTCCGTCCGTGTGTCACAGCCACTTTTTTCCGAAATTATAAAAACTATACTATTGAAACTTGGTAAGTAGATATATTCTGTGAACCGCATTAAGATTTTTACACAAAAATATAAAAATTAATAATTTATTAGTACCAAATTGTGACTTAACTGACTTACAAAACGTCACGATTCTATTATAATTCAAAAATAAAATAGTATAATTCTAAATTAAAGTAATAGACTAACAAACATATTTCCCTTCTAACTCTCAAACTACACATTACTGCTTGGCGGTAAAAGAACTTGCAATGGTGTGGTATTTCACGAGTCGTAGGTACTTTGCAAAGAGTCCTACTACTAAAAACGAGTGCATGATAAAACACGAGTTTGACACACATACCGATACAAATGTTGACTCGGTGTTACCTTGCACGGGCCGCTACTCTTGTATCGATTTCGTTACAACGTCAGCGGTTTGCTAATGCATCTAACCTGTTTATAAAATAATGTCATCTGTTAGAATAGAATAGCTGTTTTCGATTTGTTTTTTTTTTAAAGTTGTTGGTAAATCGATTGTTAACTTTTGTTTTGCAAGAAATATTTACCTACTTGACAAATAAATAAAAATAGAAAATGCTTTATTTCATATATTATATCTACTTATGTATATAATATATGATAATAAATACATTTTCTACAAAAAAAAGCTATGATAACGTCATCCAGATAAAGGTAAGCAAAATTTAGTGTTTTGTTGATATACCTGCTGATATATATTATTATTACTGTATATATATTATTGCTAAACCTCTATGTACAAAAAAAAACATAAAATCTAATTGTGAAGCTTATCATTTATGAGGTCGGTTAAAAAATTAAAATCGGTTCATCCGTACGGAAGTGACAATGTCACAGACATACACACTACACACAAACGCACAGACACGTGATACTCGTAACGTCCCGTCGTTTATGTGTCGGGAGTTAAAAAGATAAATATTCATCAGATGTTTGTTCCTTTGTTCACAGTACAGTAGTACAGAGTGTGGGTAGATAAATAAATAGATGTTGGTGTACAATTCACACACAACACCATCTATCATTATCCGGACTATAACTAATACATAAAACAAAGAAGCATCAAGAAGGTTGACTGGACCAAAGAGCTTGGTTCAGAAGTTATGAGCGTACAAAATTCATTTCAAAAATCCAATTTTATAAATATAGATGTAACCATCGATATAAACCAATAGATGTGCCCTGAGCACCTTGAAATTGGTAATAAACTACGTCGCTGTATGTAGCGTAAGTAGTTTACATCAATCTACTTGACCCCTAGAATCGCTAGCGGCGAGATATGCTGTAGTTCTACTTATTTTGGTTGTCGACAACGAATAGATAAAAACGTCCGGCGTTCACCGCTTCCTGCGACATAGTCTTCCCAACGATGACATAATTCCGTGCGCCTGAAGTTTGGGAGGGCACATCTAGTTGTTTATATCGATGGATGTAACATGGCGTGTGGTTGTTTCAGGCGTGGAGTGCGTGGTGTCGTCGACGGTGCGGTACTGGCACGCAAGCTGGTGGGGAGCGCCCGTGCGGACGCTGCACCGGACCCTGTGGGGCTCCCTGCCCGAGATCCTCGCCTCGGACCATCTCAAGTTTGTCCAGTAAGCCACAATTTCATTGAAGTGTAAACTTATTTAAGTAATTTAAGTTACGGCTGGGGTCTAGTCGGGAGAACGGCGTCTGCCGATCCGGAGACCCCGGGTTCAAACCCCACACGCACCACTGTCTTTTCGAAGTCATGCGCGTAATGCCGTTAACAAACGGTGAAGGAAAACATTGTGAGGAAACCGACATGTACCTAGAATCTTTCGAAGTCATGTTTCATCCACCAACCCGCACTGGGCCAGCGTGGTGGGTTATGGCCTTAACTCTCTCTTTGCAAGAGAAGTGTATCGTAGTGGTAGGACTCTTGGTAGAGTTCGCCTGGGGAAGTACCACACTTTTGCCAGTTATTCTGCCGCCAAGCAGTAATGTGCAAACATTACTGTGTTCCGGTTTGAAGGGCAATGTTTCCAGAGAAATTACAGGGCTTAGAAACATAACATCTTAGATATCTGGGTGACGAGCGCAGTGCAGTGCCAGGTAATGATTTGGACTTTTCATGTTCTAATAGCTGCGTGACACTGCTTTTTTATATCTGTTAAAAATAATGGCAGTCAACAGAACTGCCAACAGAAGTGAAACATATAACTTAGAATTTTTATACAAACTTATTAAACAACACTGATGGTACATAATACGTCAATGTGTATAGCTACGTATATGTTTGTTACACATGTCGGTGATGCGAGCTCATAAGATTTCCCGTTCCGCTGCTCCGTCCCCGCTCCGACGCTACATTAACATGTCGACCTATAACATTTGTATAACTACATAGTATAAAACAAAGTCACTCCCCGCGTCTGTCCGTCCATATAAATATGCTTAGATCTTTAAAACTACCAAACAGATTTTGATGCCGGTTTTTAATAGATAGAGTGATTCAAGAGGAAGGTTTATGTTTGTAAAAGGTTCGTAATGTAATGTTATCAATTTACACATTTTTTGCGCTTACACTGCAAACGCTGACCGAACTCTATGAACTAGATCAAAATAATGTATGGCAATATTGTACCCCTTCAAAAGGTCTACAAAAAAAGTCGGCAATAGTATATATCTCTTAGGAATAACCCACAATAACCATTTTTATTAGTACTTATATTTAGTATCAGCATTGCACCCGTGCGAAGCCGGGCCGGGTCACTAGTCAGTAATAAATTACAACACAATGTAATAAACTATTTAAAGAACATGACTGCTGCATTACCATCAAAAATAACTAACGGCATTTATATATAGGAAACCAATTTTAGTCGAAGTCGGAAATACGGACAAAGATCAAGCACCGAATATGTGGTATGCGCCTACGCATGCTCATACTTCCTAGACTACGCTCTGACGTCATCTGTTTTTGTGCACTGTTGACGTCATAGACCCAATTCTCAGACCTCTCAGACAATATGACGCCCCAGATAAGTAATTACGGTTTTTTGGTGTAGTACTTATTTGGATGGAGTTCGGATGAACAAATCGTTTTTAATGTCAAGGAAGATGTTGTCAATTCGTTGAAATTTTTTTGGATGTCCAACAATGATTCGAAGACATCTAAATTTTAAACTGACTAGAATGAAAACATTCTTCCTCTATCTTTTTTTATTTTATTTTTATTTTGTATGTATGTACCTCTGCCAATTGTTAATCAATTTTAGTGGTTCTTTTTTAACCGACATAACGACATTATTTTTCATAAACGACGAAGTTATTCGCGAGCACACATAAAAATAAATATATATAGGTACGGTCGAATTGAGAAACCTCCTTTTTTGAAGTCGGTTAAAAACTAAAATTTGCTTTCATTTATCTCGACGACGTGACGTAGTGACAGTTTCTTATATTTAAAATAATTAAAATCGTTCTTTGTTTTTTCGGGGAAAATAAATTACAGAGTTAGATCCCAGGGCCGCCAGACGTCACGTATTTTCTGATGAACGAAATGTGTACCATTGAGTAGAGTTAGTACGTACTAAGAACACATGCTTACCCGCTAACTTACTTAGACGGCCAATTTTGAGATATGGGGTCCAGAAGGTACATAAAAACATGTATGTACGAGATTATGAGTTTAGGGGATGACTGGCCCCTTACATCGGTCTGTCTTTTCGAAAAAGTCTTTAAAATAGTTGTCTGATAAACATTATATACAAATGGAGTATGAGAATGAAGTTAAGTAATTATTTTGGGAGTTTTAAAGCGTCTGTTAAGCAAAACGGCCGACGGAAAGTGTCTGGGAGGAATGGGACCTTATTTTTAAAGATATTGCCTACAACATACGTGAAAATCGGTTATTAGAAAATACGTGAAGTAATCAATGTATCTTCTGGACCCCATATCTCAAAATTGGCCGTCTAAGCAAGTTAGCGGGTAAGCATGTGTTCTTAGTACGTACTAACTCTACTCAATCGTCCACATTTCGTTCATCAGAAATTACGTGACGTCTGGCGGCCCTGGGATCTTGGACTATTATTGTTTTAACGGTTTCCCAACGTAAAAACTGTTTCACTTGTTTTTGCGATCGTATTTTGTTTGCGTGGAGCTTCAAGTTCAATGAATGAAGACGGTCGACGCACTACCAAGGATAAAAACTATACACAGCCAATAGTAAAATCAAATATAGTTATTTTGTAGATTGCTATTGTAAATTAAACAATAAGCTTGTAATATATAATTTATTTGGCTCATGACTCACCATTGTGCATACACTTTGTTCTGCTTACTCTTATAAACTACGCGAAAAGTGGTGGCCTTTTTGTTGTAAGTAATATTTTCTTGACAACCATCATTATTAAGGGATTTTTTGTACAACACATTAAATGGTTTTGATGATTATAATAAAAATAAATAATAATAACTTATTTTATTTCGATAAGAGGGACTAAAATGGCCGATTAAATAATAGCTGTTATGGATAGCTGTAATACTTACCATCAGGCACATGTCCTGCTAATGCTGTCACTATACTATAAAAATATATCTTCCAGGAAATCATCTATTCTGTTAAGATAGATAATTTTTATTATCTTTCCAATGATCGCATATCAGGGGCATTATGATAGTCATTTTAAATATACATATGTACCATTAGTTTCGTAGCTAAGTCGATAGTGAGCCGTGGGTTCGATTGCCATCACGGATAAAAAAATGTGTGAGGAATGCGGATATTTGTTCTAGTACCTGGTTTTCTTCATTCATAAGTACTTATTTAAATAATACGAGAAATATTACGTATTAGGTATATTATCAGGTTTCCCTATGGAAGCTTTGAAAGCTTTTCTTATTCGAGGGCTGGATGGTGTTATGCAAAAAATCGTCAACCAATATTTATTTCATAAATATGAATTCGATTGTTCGATAACGAAGAAATTTTAAATGCGAAAATCTGCCAAACCTTCAAATTCCAAAAAAAAGAAAGTTGATACCATCAATATACTGTGTGAAAATTAAAAAAAAAATGTTGTATGAATAGATACATAATTGGTGGACAATTCACACACAACACCATCTGACCCCAAACTAAGCGAAGCTTGTACTATGGCGGCCAGATAGCTGATATAATACATGTATAGTTTAAATACATACTTATTATAAATAATAGGTAATAGATAGATATGTACATTAAAGTATAACGGTGTGTGTGTGTTTTGACTTTTGGCTAGCTATAGTCTGTCCGTTACTTCTTGATAAACATAGCAGTAAAAGATCGCGTTAGCATACATATTTTTTACATTTGCTTTATTTATGATAATTAATACCTATTTTGGACCGCGCCAGGACCAGTTCGTGTTTGATCAAGTTGTTTGTTTTGCTCATTCACAATTTGCAATGATAATGCTTTTGACCGCTTAACATCATTGCCAGTTAATCTACAGTTACAGTAGTACAATAACATGACTGTGGTCCGGTTTTGAAGGACAATGTTTCAAAAAACTAGGTTAATTTTTTAGCAAAGTCCATGGAATGGTTTTTATTTTTAACCACCGACCAAAAAAAGGGGGTTATAAGTTTAACATCGATGTCTTTCTGTCTGTGTGTATGTCTGTCTGGCTGTCTGTCTGTGTGTGTATCTGTGCATGGCACCGTAGATCTCAAACAGATGGACCGATTTCGATCCGTTTTTTTTAAGGTAAATTTCGTGCGGTGGTTCTTAGCTATATTTGGTTAATATCGATTCAAGATGGCCGCCTCCACAAAATGGCGGACAAAATATTTCTTCGCTGC